>CM061921.1:47601937-48217470 GCA_031002005.1 Vandiemenella viatica | reverse complement strand
TTTGCATCCAGTACGGTAGACAAATTATTTTAAATTTACTCACAATCTAAACAGGCTTGGAATTTATCGTTGCCAATAGAGTATACTGCATATCACGCTTGGTATGTGAAAACAAAAGAAAAACAGCGTACTTTAATGATAATGAGCAAAAGAAACTCAAATACGAAGAATTAACTATAACCTTAAATGAAAAACAGAAAAAAACACAACACACAGTTATGCATACAAATTAAATTCAGTATAAGTCTTTTGAACTCTTTATAGTTCATTTCAGGTGTTTCAAATCACGTTTATAACATAAATGCAGCGACGAATTATTTTAACGTTACCATGTCGCTGTTGCAATCTGCGTCATAAGGTGTCTGGACTCTTGAAACAATCAAGAAAACTATGTTGCCACTCATATGAACCAAAAACTTTACTCTTTTTGCCACTTAGGCGAGATCAACCTAGCAACTTTGAAATCTGCAACATCTACCACATGCCAACATGTCCTTATCCGGCAACGAGGTTTTTTCCCCCTTCCTCCTCCATTCACATCTTCCAGTCGCCTCTTCGCGCACTAACATAAACTAGACCATAGTAGTTCTCCATTACCTGGCCGATTCCTGGAGTTTGGAAGTGAAACATGAAACAAGAGTAGCATTTTAGTGCGACTGCAGGAACTATTTCTTTCTCACATTCACCCACACTATCACAGGTTAGCTCGAACTTGACTAGGGCGTCCTCCACGACGTTTCGCGCTTGATAGCGCTTTCCCCCCGAATGTCATCGGTAGAAAACTGTGGGTCACTAAATCACACCGTATCGCATGTAGTGAAATTCCATAGCGCTACAGTATATGAACCAGTATGTTCACAAAACGGCTTTTTCCAAGTTTTAAGCCTTCAGTGTTATTTATTTATATCTGCATTGAGAATATACGAGGGGCATGTGGCTTATTTAAAAACACTAGTTCCATCAGATGAATTGTAATCGACGAAACACAGTTTAAAATACTGGTGTAACATTTCTGTTGGACCTAGCCGCGTTCCATCAGCGACCACAAATGTAAAGCGGGTGTATGCTTCGAAGAGATTTTGTATGTGTTGGTGCGACGTTTTGGGAGATTGAGGTATAGCCCTGCAGCCAGGAGCACTAATAAAAGAAACAGTATTGTAGTAAGATGGTCTACGACTTCTTACAAAATGTTATGGAGTTGTAATCCACCTTATACTACTGCATTACAATTACGTGCACTGTTTGATGCACATGGTAATTTTTAGCTACAGCACGCTAAATATGTGACTTCGTAACTTCTATAAAACTTTTACATTATTCTTCCGGTTATTATTATATTAAGGACTATTAATCAAATGTGTTGAAAGAATAAAATAAAACATAGTTTAAATAGTTTTTTAATTAGTATATTAATTTCACTTCTCCAAGATTTAGCATGTTATTATGTTTGTAACAAAATTGTGTGTGGTCTACAACAGTTAGGAGAGTTTTCTCTTGATAGCCGGGAGGAGCAGTACTTCACCGCCTCCCGAGAGGAGTTGAGTTAACAAAAGTTGTAGGTGTGCCTTGTAGTACAGGTGTAGTTGAGGTTACAAATGAAGTGTATCATGAAGCCATTAATAATCACCTTCCTAAGGTGGAATTTAACTTACAATAAGTGCGGGAGACCTACAGTGAGCCAGGAAGCCATTCATCACCTATCATTTTACCTGTCAGGAGGATAGGCTGGAAGCCAAAAATCAACTGTCATCCCCTGCCAAAATTTTCCCACACCTGAGCTCATAACCTCGTTTTCCCCCTTCTATCCTTATATTTGTTTTCCTTATGTTTTTACGCCACGTCGACGTCACTAGAGATGGTGGAGGACTGGAGATAAGGAGCGGGAAGGAATACGCCCATGCCCTATTGAAGGAACCATCCCAGCATTCATCACGAAAGATTTCGGGAAACCATTAAGAACTGAAATTTGAGTGGCCATAGGGATATTCGAACCTGCGTCCTCCCGAATACCAGATTGAGCTTTATCGCTCACCCATCCGGCTCGGTAACAATTCAATAGCTGTAATTACGATAGTTGATACGCTACTTCGGAGGATTTTAACAGAGGCTTCCCTGTTTCCAGTATGCCGGCGCTTTAACAGGTTCTGCAGAACTTGCTGGAAATATTGTAAAACGTAGCACAGCAAGAGTGACAGATTAAATTCAGGATATTTCCTTCAAACCTCAAAAAATTCATACGCATTACACATCAACACTATCGTGCTCCAAATACCTTCTTGTCGGTGAATCCTGTACTTTTATTAATTCAAATAAGTACAATATCGTTTTGAGAAAATGATTTAGATATATTATTGATTATACTTTCGCTGAATACGTCTTTTGAAAATTGTGGGTTGTTTCCATATTATGGACAGGAAAGACTCCTCCAGACTAGAAAGAGTTAGTATAGCGCAGTGTCCGATTACTTGATGATGATTGGAAACAGAGAGTTACCTAACCCAAGAAAAAATCAATCGCGAAATTACTGCATGTAAAAACCGTGATTGTATATTAAAATAGTTGATGGAGATTTCCTTTCGAATGCATTCCCTTTATTCCTAACTTCTGGGATTAATGTTCCCTTTATTCCTAACTTCCGCGATTAATATCGTCACCTTCGAAAGTTACAAAAATCTGAATACTCTTGCAGCATCAAAAACTCTCTTCTTCTCAGATTAAGGGTTAATGGTAATCTAATAGCTTTTACATTGATTTTGTAAACCTCCTTCTCAATTTAAAACGAGATGTCGATAGTAAAGAAGAAAAAAAAATTAGCAATATGAGCTATTTAATAGAATCTTTTAAGAAACGTCCCGTGGATTTAGACAGGCACCGGAAATGTTATTTGCTAAAGGAGAAGTAAAATGGGTGACTGATGAACCAAAACAAAAATGAATGATCAGAGTTACTAATCTTGAAGTGAAGAAAGAACTAATAATGTCGTAGTTCAAGTTAGCAGCTAATAATTCTACTCTGCAAAACGAAAGCTGTAATTTTATGATATAGCCTAATGTTAAATTTTATTTACACTGAAAAAGGAACTTTATGTGAATACTAGCCGGAATCCCGTACTATGTGCGAAACAATCGGTTTTATGTCGGGTAGTAATGATAACAAAGTAAATACAATGAGTTTGTGAGATAAGGAGTTAACGTTTTAAAGTACAAAACACATTGATTCGTGGTAAATATCAAAATTTATTTGAGCTAGTTATGTCACATATATTAGATACAAAACGACTGTGGAAGCCACCACAACCCCTTTCTATATACTGAAATGAGGATGAAACCTATATAAATACTAGTATCATTCCTGTGATCCTACTAGAAACACCAACAGGAAACTAAGTCCATGGAATACTGACAGAGAGGTCAGCTACTGTAAGTTTGTGCTACGGGGAATAAAATATGAACAATGGAATAATAACAAACAAGAAAAGCGAAGACAGGTAACACATCATTTAATTATAAGTGAGGAATGCAAATTCCATGCCTTTACAAAACACGAAAATGTTATCAGCTGCCACAAAAATATTAAGTTTTCTACGAGACATTAACTTTTCAGACAATAGTCTTAAAACTTATCCAAACATATCCATTACTTTCGTCGGTCTTTGGTTTATCTGCCTTGAGGTTCGATCGTTGACATCCAGCAATTCGACATCCTCGCCTCTAATACGTAGAAAAGCCTTCTGAACAGAAAGCTCTCTGGCCCTTTGAGTGCCAGTTATTCACATGGATAAATTTTATGGTGTAACCATTGTTTCTAGAAAGCTTCTCGACACTATGAATTTTCCTACTAACTACCAAACATTACAGTCTACACAACAGTCTTGCTGGAAAGTACACGGAAAAAGAACGGGTAGTCGTGTTTTAAGCTTTCCCTTCGTGTCTTTGCTACTGACATACTACAAATTGCTAAACTGTTCCAATAAATTATCAAATATATATACATATATATATATAAAACATCGTGTTGACTAATTTTGGATATAGCTGCTTAATTTGTTTGATGAATTCCAACATACGTCATTTTTCCATACTGATCAATAATCACAGAACTTATTTTTTCTTCCAAAGTTAGGGAAGACTGTTCAAGAATCGTTGTGTTCCCAATGTTGACAGCCCTGACCTCCATAGTTGAAACAGCTAATTTGGTCACTATATTCTTCTGATCAACCAGGAGCGAATCAATAGATTTGCGTCTATTTCGTAGGAAATTTTGACCACTTAATTCACACTTATTAACACAAGATTTATTGTCTTCGTCTTTATTGAGATAGGATTTTCGACTTGCTTACCAAATTAATTCCGAATAAAAAGCTGATAACAATTTCGTGATGGTAAGGCGAAGCTAATTAGGGCATCAACAACGCCAGTGTTAAAGAACCTGATATCAGAATAAAAGAATAAAAGCTGAACTGAACACCGCATCTCACAGTTCATACATCTTTGGAATGTTGTATAGTTAATTTTATTTTTTGACTGTATATTTTAAACGAGAATTGGAGACAATATCATAGCAAAAGAAGTAATCAGGCGACTATGTTATTAAATAAATGTTTCTGCACTAATGGGATTAGAGCAATTATTTCAATCGGTACTAATTAATTAACACGTAACAGGTGTAATTTCAGTCGGTAAGGATATTTTAGCTTTCCCTCTTTGATTTTTTCCTTCCACAACATGTAGTTCACTGGTTTCATCTCATAAATCCTACAGACTGAGAGAGTTGAGAGTGATATGGAATTTTACGACGCCTCCACGCAGTGGCTTACTGAAATGCCAGATAATGTCTCCTCTTAATTAAACGCACGCATGTTACGTTCCACGTATACCTCTCCATTAGCACACTTTACTGCTTTGCATTAGTACTTACCCGGAATGGTTGCGATCAACGTTACGAGTCGAAAAACCAGTGAGTGGTCGTATAATGTTTCATTACCATTGGTTTCAAAATTAGGTTTGCCTCCGTTTATGCAACTAATTGAAGGTGCTACTTTCAGTATGCTCTGAAATTCCGACTTACATTTTAAATACGTTAATGAGTATTATCTAATAAAATTTTATTACTTGTGATTCCTGAAGTAATAATGAAAAATGAAGTGTCACTGATTTGTCTGAAGAAAACAGAAACGTTATTATTCTCTATTCAATAGATTTAAACGTCTAGAAAATATGATTTTATTAAATAAATAACTAACTAGTGTATAGATCAGAGTGACAAAAACACCTGACATTTCAAATAAATATGAATTCTAAGTTTAAAGGATGGTTTGCTGAATTCAGCTAATTAAAGATGTGGGTTTGTGCTATTGCCATTTCAACAGGAATCCACAAGTCAGAGTGTGGCTCTAACTACGAATTCACTCTTTAATGAAACATCTAATACGGAACTGATATGTAGGGTGCAAGGATTAATGAGAAAAGATTTGGGATTATTACGGTGTACAGATGTTTTATAATAATTCTTTTTCCCCAAGCTATTATCGGCCGAATAATATGAGGGATGTTATTGCTGCAAATGACATATTAACGATGTAAACAAAGATCTTGAGAAAATAATCAGTGATCACAATAAGACTTTATAAATATCACCGGAGAATAGTGTTTATTTAAATGCATTCTTTTTGATGACAGTAAGTATGAAATCCAAGAAAACTAAATTAAGCATTAAGTGTTCGATTATTTCCAATAAAAAAGACAAACCTAAAGAAGAATCCTAAATTTTCATTTTATACGCTTAAAACACCAAATTTGGGGAGGACTAAAGAAAAATAATCGGTTTTATTTCAGCGTATTCTTGCTTAATATCAATTTAGAATTTCGGGCTGAACGACAAAATGAAATGATCTATGTACAGTGGTCACGTTTGGACATCTAATGTGCTTCGTGAAAATGAAAGGTATAAAGCAACAACCGAAGGTATTTTTTTCAGCGCCAGTTTTCAGAGAAAAAAAAGAAATTTCATATGGCTTATCTTGAGTTATTCATACCGTGTATTGTATTATTAAATGTCACGATAGATAAATATGCCCCTTTTCTGCAGGAAAGAACTAAATACTCCGGTGCAATTTGTGGAATTTGGCTTTTAGAGCGAAAGCATTATGGCGTGAATCAGAAAATCTGTTTTGTGTAATTGGATTTTCCAACTGCACAATTTGTATTCAAATTGGGGACCGTATCACGCTTTTTGTTTTTGCCTTTAAAGGAGATTGGTCAATCCTTCCATAAAAATTCAAAAGCTTTTAACTGCTAAGACATTTTAATAATTGAATACTTACAAAGTCAATTTCAAACATACTCAATTTCCCAGGCACATCTTTTAGGTTTTAAAAACAATCTCCTTGCTATTCGGAAGAAGTAATGAATTTATAGGAAAAGATACGCCACGCGCTTCAACTTCAATTATTTTGATAATAGATTATTAGTTACAAAATTTTATAAATTATAAACAACACATTGTTTCAGAACTGGTAACAGTAAGGTATCTCTCTGAAACTATGCCACAACTGAAACCTGTTGGAGGCTGAATGAATCATTCCGAACAATAATAGTACAGGGTATAACAAAATAAACAAGAAAAATAACCAAGCCTTAAATGTCTGTAAAGGGAAATCACATTTACGACAAAGATACAAAATATACAGATTATGAAGAGTGAAATAAATCATCATTTTCATGTTCACTGACTGAAGAAATTTTCCATTGTCGAAAATACATTAGCAACAGCAGTCAAGAAACATCGATATATGTATATCTTTAAGTTTTGCTCTTTATTAATTAACTTTCATCATTTAATGCCACTGTCAGATTCCTTGCTTAATTCTTCGTTCCATTATCAGTAAATATTTATGAGACACTTATATATAAAAAAAATAACAAGTCAAATTACCAACTGCTCTATAAAGATGTGATTCAGCGTTTGTGAGGTTGACCATAAGAGAAAAGACATGGGTGAATTTCGTTGCTGTTTGAAATCACTTCACAAACGTAAGTAAAGCTCTGGTAACAGGTTCAGTACCTGGTGGAACTGTAACCGAATACCTACAGGTTTGAAGCCAAATGACAATTGAACAATGGTTTCAGTGGCAAGTACATGCGGTAGAGTTATTGCGAGTTAAAAGAAATATTTTCAGAACGGATATTATCGAAAAGAAGTAATGTTTAGTTGCTGCTGCTCATGCAGTGAACCTAGAAAAATCATCATGCATTCTTTCAACAGAACATATTTAACAACTTAATGTTACTTTCACTAAATACAATTATGTTTAGTGGTATTAGTTATACAGCATTCGGAAGCAGCAACGGTAATTTAAGTATTAACGAATTCTTCAGGTTCCCCACTAACGTTACATCTTGAATTTCAAGAGAAATATATTGCACCCATACTGATGAAGTACAAAGTAGTCCTTCACCTGCTAAATGAACTCAAATTATATGGTTGCATTTTTTATTACTGTGAAGTTGTTGTCAATTTTCTTTTCAGAGATTTTTGAGAAGCTTCTCATTTAAGACTCTTTGTTACTGAAAAACATTTCTATCACGTCAAATATAGATATAGAGGACTCAGTACAATGTCATCAGTATACAGAATAGAGGTTGTGTATCTTCTGAATGTATAGCAGAACCTTCAAATTTTTTGAATTGTCATTAAAGTTAAATGCATCACAGTCAAATGTGTTCTAATTAGTGAAGTATTTCAATTCATTAAATTAAGCTGAACGAGCGATGTTCCGATACTACTGCGAATGGCCATAGAAAAATAAATATCATAAAGTTTTAAGTTGTTGTTTTTGGGGTTTAAGGGCGCATCAACAGCGAGATTCGACCGGCATGGCAATGTGGCAAAAGGTTTTAAAGTGACGTTTCAGTTAAATTTTAAAATTCAGTCAAAAATCCTTAATGAGTTATCGAGAGTAGTAATGACTACTGAAATGAATTAGATTCAGAATTGAGGAGCATAAATATTATATTTTTGGAGCCTTTACAGTTTATATCTGATTACAACAGGGAGCTTCTGATAGAGACGAAATTAAGGGAAAGCTGGTTGTTAAATTATCGTCTGGGGTGTGTGTCTGGGAGTGCGATTTGGTCAGCGAGGCAGGGAATGGGCCCGCATCTGGACCGCGTATCAGCTGCTGATTCGATCAGGCTCTGTATCAGCGCTCTACCCACTTAACACGCTCGACCTGGATTCCACCCAAGTATTTAACTGCTAGCCCAGCGAAAGGGATCGCTTCAAGAGAACGTTTAGAGATTGCAAAGTACTCGAACTTATTAGTGAGCTCTACGGAAGTGCAGTGCTTGGCAAGTTCTCTTAGCAGCAGCGTTGTTGCGGCAGACACTGTACGCAGTGCGGCTTGTGGGGCGCATGGCCTTACGAAACAACAAAGCAACATCGCCTAGGCAAAAATAAAAATTAATCCTAAACGAAAATAGTGGAAGCATTCAAATCCAGGAACTGTACAGTAATTGTGACAAGTATTAAGGTTTGTGCAGAATTTCTAAATAGCACGATACCACATATAACAGTTATAACAGGCTATTGCAGTAATTAATTCAGAATTTACCAAAAAGCGTGTGCACTAACAGCAACGAATAACCTTTATAGTGTCGTCTAAAATATTGAGGACACAAAATATGCATCACAAGAAACAATTATTGACAAAGATTGATAAAAAATAGTTAATTTTCAGTTATTATAATATCACCGTAGTGATCGCTAAATACGGATTAAATGATTTAAATGATTTAGGGCTGATAAGTCAGGTTGCTTTGTTTTAAAATGTATGATAGCTCCTGGAACTTTGTTACTTTTTTAAGCGAATAATGTGAAAATAAACTTCTGTATAAAAATAATAAAAAATTTGTTTGCGTTTGAGGCAGGTATTACCTAGTTCATTGAGATAAATCGACTGAAACCGTAATCTGCAAGGTCAGTGCACAAGTGGGAGAAACGCCTCCTTGAATCCACAGCGGCAAATTGCTTGGGAATAAAGCCATCTAGAGCAGGGTTTCTCAATGTAGGGTTCGCTAATGGAACATAGGAGGTTAGCGACATGATTTATGTGGCTGGCTGGGCATATCCAGAGTGCAACACGCAACATGGTGAAATGAGGTTGAGATAATCAAAATTGCTACTAAAATCGGCTCAACCTACAACAAGAAACAAGCACATACATTAAATTAATTAATAACATATTCCTCACGGTGACTGTATTTTTTTTTCTGGAAAAAAAATCTTATTTAATTTTTTTATTTTTTTATTTTATTTTATTTTTTTTATTTTTTTTTAAAGCGGGTTCGCCAATGTTTGGGAATTTCAATTGGGTACGTGAAGCTATGAGTGTAAGAAAACCAGATGTAAAGTATCTGTTATGAGACGACAAGATATAATACGCTAGTATATACTTTTTACAACCAAGCGTCTCTTGTTGTTGCGATATTTAGACGCTATAGTGTATAAAACAAATGGATTTTACTTTCGTGGGAAGTATTGTCCACATTGTTAATAATCCTGTTGTACCAAGAATCCTTTTACGAAGACAGGACAGGATTTCGTATTATAAACTTCAAGCCCACACTACTCGTTACTCGGAGGGGAAAAAGAAAAATATTCGATAAGTGTATTTTACGTTTGCGTGTGACACATAATCGTTCATTACACTGAAGGCACCGGAGGAGAGGTACTGACAGTCTTACCAACTTCTGTACGACGATCCAACAAATCATTGGGTTGTTTTAACTGACTTACTGCATCTGCGTGCCATAAAAAATGCAAGATTGTTTGCTGATTTAGAGGTACACTTTTTGTAAATCACAACCAGATTATGTAATTTAAATTGTATATTATAAACAATTTGCATTTTCGACAGATGAGGAGAAACCTGTCAATTCAAAGAACTGAAATATAATAAGGTATCTTTCGGTGAACAAGTCTTTGTGGTGGCAACATTATCAGAAATCCTAATTACAGAGCATTCTAGCGTAATTTACCTGAAAAATGAAGAAATCCTTTCCATAGATTAAAATCAGTAGCAGAGCCAGAAAAAGTTACCTGGTTGAAACCTGGATTCCAAATGGATACACATTTGTTCCTTGTCTGCTACCTTATTCACTGAGCAGCCAGACCACTCATTTATAGAAATTAATTCAATTGATTTCTTGAGACGTTGTTATCTAAGTGCATCCACACACTAAAGTCAGGCTTCATTAAAATTATTATCTACGTAAATCCTTTACCTACTCACTCTATTTCTTCGCAAGTGATTCCAACATTTGTCCTTTTAGTTTTATTATTTCCTGTTTTTGAGCTTATGACTTACAATTTATGTTAATCTAACACTTCATCTCTCTCCAAATTTTCCAGGCTTTCAGCTATTCTCTAACTCTTGTACCATAAAGTTAAACCACTTATTGCTCCTGCTGGGTGATAACTTGCAGTCGGTAAAACGGTCTTGCTGAATTCGATCACTGCAATAATCTAAGAAACTTTTTGAATTGTATCCTTCCGATTTTTTTTTTTTTTTTTTTTTTTTTTTTTGGATACACGTCCATATCCTTCAAAGAACTTTCTCGTTTAAAATAGCGCCAAAACGAAAACGATTAACTAAGGTAGTCTCATTAAGTGTGTTTACTATCGTCAGCCCACATCACCAAAGATTTAAACGAGAACCGACATATTCTGTGTTGTTTCTGATTCAGCGTCAGCCATCAACATTCCTTCAATTATCATAAGTGATGGCCCCTCCCCAGGTAATAATTTACATTTGCAATTAGCATCTTCGCCCGCTATCCGTACAGTTAATCTAGAAGAGTAATCACATTCATTACATTACATCCCGTCAATAGGAAAATGTCGTTTGGAAAATTCTGCTCTAATATCCTTGCGACTGGTGGTTCATTAATCATTCGTTATAAATTCCTTTTATGCTATCACCAACCGAGGCAGCAAATATGAAATCCGAGAGGGAGCAGATCAGCTCACAGAAAAGTGATTACACGCTCTCAGAATACTCATCAAAAACCCTATCGCAAAACAAAAAGGAACAAGGCTGAATATGACGTTGCTTCTTTCGCACGGTCCAATATAATTTTCCTACAGCGAATACAATTTCACATTTTTTTTTTTCGTAACCTCCGGAACACTTTCATTTTCAGCATATTTTTTGTTTGAAATTTCAGGGCAGATAAATTTTAACCAATCTTCTCCAATGATGACAGAATACACAAAGATTAAGTTTTTGGATTCGCTTCTGGAAAGACTGCAATTCAATGTAGTGTTGTAATGTTTCTTTCAAATCGGCTAAAATCAATTAGTTGCGCTTTTCTAATTGGCGCATCATATGATTACAATCAAATGAATAATTATAAAACCGATTTACTAGAAAATCAGGTAAAAACTGGAAACATTAATAGACCTTATATTTATTTGCATCATATTATTATTCTCATTGACTGTATGAAGTGGTGTACTACGGTAAAACTCATTTCAATTTATCAGCTTAGAACAATAAGACGGTGGTTACGTGTTTAAAATAAATAATAGAAGGTGACAATAAAAGTAATATTTTGTAAAATTTAATAACTCCATGAGTTTCTGAATAAGGTAATTCTCTTGGATTTCTAGCGACGAAGATGGTATTTTAAGAAACAACCATCATGAATTATAAGCGTACATTATAAACAATTAAAAATAAGTTCATGATAGGTATGAAATCAAGGTAAAATATTGTGTTGCAATGTTGAATGAACAAAGTTATTTTGAAGGAAATCTTATCTCACTATGCAGTACTGCATCTCCTCATATCCTGAGTTAATCTCTCGATCTCAACATGCTATAACGATCTACTTCCTCAATTATTGCTTCATATAACCCAACATTTATCTCTCTATATAGTTATTTCCTTCAATTTTTTCCCCCCTTGACAATTTAATCTCCTGTTTCTTAATGATTCTGCCAGAAGTTCATCCCATCATCCATTTTTTCCGAATCTTGTTCATTTCACACTTTATTCCGTAATATTTATTTCCAACATCCTTCCAAAGATCCACATCCCGAAAAAGTAAAATTACACTATTTAAAACTCAATAAATGCATGTTTGATACTAAATGGTTCTCCCTCTTTCGAAAGCTACAACTGTACTGGTAATTTGCTGGACAAAAATGCTGTATGTCTGCAGTTTCAGTAAGTTGTTGAGTGTGCCGTTTTTATTCCTCTCATTATATATCGATGAAACCATATCTATGTTTTTATGTGTTGAGATAAACATTATTTATAAAGCCGAAAACCGCAAGAGTTTGATTTCAGATGAGTCTAGGGCTTTCACGGCATAAAATTTTAATGGATCATTACAATCATTGAAGGAACAATGAGAAATTATCTTGCGTTTTTGCATTTTATTTTCATCCAAGATAGGCTGCATTTGCTGAGCTATAAGCACCACCTCAACACATTACCGCAAAAGGCGCCCGTCTTGGATTTTGCCAAACCATTCGGCAACTGTATCTCAGACTATAGCTGACGTTACATGTAAGGTTTGATAGGAAAACGAAACTTCAGTGCTGATGCAAACAGTTTGAAAATGAACAAATCCATTTTTTTACTACATATATTTTGCAGTCAGGTTTTACTTGAACTATTACAGTGTTAGTTTTTCTGTAAACCAGTACATATCACACAATTTCAAATCACAATAACAAAAAATATTACTACATTTTTGGCAGTCGCCTCTTAGGGACGTTATATGTCAACATATAAATATATCCTGCGGCCATCTCACTTACACACACTCTTGCCGCCTTAGTCCGTCTGCCGCGGAGGCAGTGTTACCAATCGCTAACATTAAAATTGTATGCTTGCAAATTAAACTATATAGTCTCTAATTTACAAAATACTCAACGTGGAACCTCGTTTACTTTTTTTCCTTGTTGCTTTACGCCTCGTCGACGGCTAAAGGTCATTAGAGGCGGGATGGGATCGTGAAAAATGAACGGGAAGGAATTCGGCTATGGCCTTTTTGATGGAAGCATCCGGGCATTCGCCTGGAGTGATTTGGTGAAACCATGGAAAACCCAAATCTGGATGCCCGGATGGGGATTCGAACCCGCGTCCTCTCGAATGCGAGGCCAGAACGTTAACCGTTCACCCACCACGCTCGGTTCTTCGTTTACAAAACATTAGATACATACAATACAAAGATATAACAATATATCGTCATAACCTACAATACAATGATATAACAATATATCGTTACAACCTGTAGTCAAAATTAATTAATTTTTCATATATGAAACATTATTGTTGATCACTGTGTTTAATATTATATACCAATGCAAAAATAAATTATGAATACGTATGACTGTTTCATCACTCAGTGCTTTTACCTTTGAGCAAAGAGATATCTCATTGCCTGACCTATATATCTGGATCAGGATTTAGTGGTCTAGCAACGTATGAATCGATTTGATTAATAAAAATCATCGAAGATTAGAGTCTCCGGTCATCAGATATTCCTAGCTGTCATCAAAGTTTACCACCTTCTTACTTGAAATAAACTCGATGACGTAAGGTTCGTTCAGGAATAATTAATTCATAGAATCGCTTCACGGAACTTTTATTAAAAAACGACAATAATGTGCATACAGTGGAATTATTCTAGAAATATGATCAAGAAACAAAAGTTTGCTGTTGCTATTCGAAATACATTAAATTGTGGCGAGTTTGAAACATTACATTCGGTCGTTCGACAAAACAATTTTCTGAAACTGACAATGATTGCCCGTGTCCGTTAAGAAGCTCGCAGTATTGTTCGGATTATTCCAGAACTTTACAATGGCTGAACGCCATAACAAAAAATTAGCTACTGCCGGATTCCCTCATAAAAATTAATATTATTAATTTTTCTCAAAAGATACTTATTTAAACAAATATTACAGATAATTTAAAAACTCCGAATATTACTTTAGCATATTTAAATGTTTGACACAACTGAAAATGCATTAAAATATCGTTGTTGCTGCCACAGTAAATTCGTTCAAATTTAAATATTCATCATCATTGCTTTCTTATCCGTCAACGGTTTAGGTTTTTGTCCTATTCCATATCACCAGCGCTTCTTGACCTTCCAACACATTGGCATCTTTTTCTTATTACTATATTTAAAAATAAATGTTCTTAAAGCAGTAAACCGTTGCTACAATCACCCATTACATACTGACAAAAAATTTACACTACAGTAAAATCCCACACTCTGACGTTCCGATTTAATACACAAAAAAATCATAGGCCTACATTTGATAGGCATGATATTATTAATTAAATTATCGTTTAATGTGTGCGCATTGTTACGATGTAGGAACCGGTATTAAAGAAATACCGATCGCATATTCATTACTTCCAGATAAGCATATTCCTTGTATATCAGGAATTAAACTCATTTATCTGAGGTTCCCTATCAGGAAAAATTAATACTTTTTACAAACGGATTTCTGAAACAGCACTTGGGAGATAGCCCTGCAGTGCAACTACGAAAGCTAATCAAAAAGTAAGTTACATTTTCAAGCTATGGCTATTTATGAACCACCTGTAGAGATGAGGTAACGGCTCACACGGCACGCCAAACGTCCGAACTGCTGTAGCGATTCAAGTGGGAAGTATGGCAACAATCTCCATACAGTCCAGACTTAGCGCCATGCGATTATCATGTGTTCGGTTAGCTGAAAAAGGATCTAGGTGGACGACAGTTCCGAAACGATGAGGAGGTGAAAGCAGTTATCTCTAGGTGGTTACATAGCGCTGGAGGTATACGCATCCGGAATCGAAAAGTTGGTTGACCGTTCCGAGAAATGTATACAGTCTCTTCGGGACTATGTGGAAAAGTGAACTTACCTTTTATGCTGTCGTAGCCATGTTGCCTATGTGTAGGTGGTTTCATAAATGGCCATAACTTGGAAGTGTAACTTACTTTTTGATTCCCCTCGTATAATTTTCTGAACGTACAGAAACTGTAATAAGACTGTTAACATAGTTCAGACAATCCACTTATGTCGGTATGACAGATACATATACGCAACCAGACAATCTGAAACGAAGCCACAATTTATCAAACCTTCCTTGGATTACCGCCAGCATCTCGGTGTACAATCTGGTAATTTGATTCCACATATTTAAAGCAACCACGTTTTGAAAGGATCGCCTCATGTATTTTCGAAACTTAGTTTACATTGGTATAATAATAATAATAATTCCGTGTGGCCACATTAATCTCACCCGGTATGCCTACCGGGTACAGGGGACCTACAGTTTAACGTGGAATCCAAACCAGGGAAACGTTCTAGCGTACTTCACATTACACAGCAAGCTGTGGCAAAGGTCAAGGTCGGGTTAAGGGCTTGTGAAAATCCGCGCCGATATAGGAAGAAGGGTTAATACATATCGACGTTCATTATATTGGTTTTTGGTGAAGTATAGGAATCATTCATCTCAAATGAATCAGAAATTTTGTGTGCTAACACATTATGACGGTGAAAGTGAATAGAGAGGATACAGACATACCATTTTCGCTGTGGAAACGTTCCTCAGTTGCTCTAGAAAAACAGCAACATTTTTATGGAGAAACTAGCCGGTACCCGCGACTTCGTACGCGTGGATTAATAATGTTTTTGCCAGAATTAAATATAGAAAGTTGTTGGTAACGAAGGATTGGTCCCAAACAATATCGAGTCGGAATAATATGACAGGAAAGCTATCACTATATCATTGTACCGTCGAACCTGTCTCTTGAAGAGAATCATTTTCCAGCATATTTCTGTCACCATTCGATAAGGTCTCAAATTTCGTGACTACAACTGTTAATCATACTGGAAAAATATCCTGTGCCCTTCATACAGATTTCCTTATAAAATTCCTTTACAACGATATAGCCATTTAGTCATCAAAACGTAACAAAAAGACAGTGACTTAATTCCGTATTTATAATAATATTACTGTGGTTCACACTCACACACTGACTGCGAACAACACCTGAGTGATCATTATAACGTAAAAAAGTGTACACCTACAACATTGCAAGACTACCTACGATTTGCCTCGTATTGCACCCCTAACTTTCTAATATCTACATTTTAACATTCAATCCGAATAACCTACTGCCAAGGCCTGACTCTTACGATGAAAAACAATTTTTAAAAATCTTAGCCTCCACGGTGATTTGAACAGGAGACCACGACGTTCGTAAGCAAGCGCTATAACCACTCAGCTGGCAGTCCACTACACGGAAACTTGGTACGTTGATGTCCACATCCAACGTGTCTGTCTATCGCCGTATTTCGAAGTTATGAGGCAAAATGTGTTATTTATACAGATAATTTTTCAACCAAATGTAGACAGTATTTTTCTCCTTGTTTCAAAGGATAAGTGTGCAAAGTTTCATCGACATCGGATGAAAACTGTGGATTTCTATGAAGAACAAACAAACAAACAAACAAACGAACAAACAAACAAACAAACCAACAAACAAACAAACATACATTCATCTTTATATATAAAGATTTCCTGATATCAATTAAATATGAAATACTAGGATAAAGCCCGTTACACGCGAAGCGTGCGTGGGTACCATTAATCATTTAATGTGGTCACCGTCAACCTTCTTCCCATAAGTAGTGATAAAATAGCATCTTACTACATATTAAAATCCCGCTCTGTCCGTCGATTATTCCCTACTTGTTCAACAACAGACAATGGGATGTAAACAGAATACACAATGATTAATGCAAATTTACGTGAGAAAATGAACACGGCATCACTGCCTCGCATTACAATTATTATTTTTTTTTATCGCAGACCAAAGTTATTGTACTACTTGCAAATACTTCAACATAGCCCGTAAAAATTACAGAAATTTTTTTCTGAAATGAAAAATAATTCTAGGAAACTTATAATTTCAAAAACGAATAACGATTATTTATTTGTTGAATATATTTAGTGATTTCTTACTTTTAGTTTAAACTTTATCCAGTGTTTAATGTACTTCCCTTTGTCTTCTGTTCTGTCAATAAATTCTTAAATTATGTTGCTACCTGGTTTTAAGAACTGCTACAGAAAACAGATTGTAAACATGAGATGCACTTCTCCTTACATGAATTTATGCATTTAATCGACATAAATAAACAAAGAACAACATGTAAATTTACACTAACGTTGCATATATATATGCCTGGCTCTATAATTTTTTACCTCTGTCCTTCGTATTTGTGTGCAGTTACATCTTAGAACTGCCTATTTTTTTAACTGCTTAACGTCTCTTAACAGCGAGGTCTTTAGAGACGGGAAAGGAATGGGGGGCAAGGAATGGGGAGGAATTCGGCCATGGCATTTTGAAGGAATCATCCCGGCATTTGCCTGGAGTGATTTGGGAACCCAAATCTGGATGCCCGGATGGGGATTCGAACCGGCGTCCTCCAGAATGCGAGGCCAGAACGCTAAACCCTTAACTGCCTTTTAGCTTGAGTAGCAGTTACACTTCCTTTTAACCATGTAAGTTGGAATAAAATCAAATGCAAGTTATTTATTTCAAATTTCCTGGCTAACAAAGCAACGCTGTGGTGACAGCAAATGTAACTAACTCTTCGGACGTCGACTCTCGCTTTAGGTTTCCGAGCTATTGAGTTCACGTCCAGTCTTCAGGCACAACGCATTTTATTAAAGTGGATGATTGCTTTAAGAGAGGTACGAATACAGTCCTCATGTTACAAAGTCTACTGTCAACATAAATCTCTGGAAGTAAAGTTTTATGTAAATACGCAGATAACGTAGTACTTCCCTACGCCACTGTTGTTGTTCTTCATTTAAAAAACAAATAAAACCAGCAACAAAACATCAGCCAGAAAAGCAATGTCAAGGCGGGAACCTTGTGTTCCGTGCCCTCAGTAAGAAATTAGTTCATGAATTTCAGTTTCGGTTTAATGAATTAGTTTTGCAGTTCTTTGTTTCCTTTCCTGCTGTGCAGCTCGGCAGACTCAATGGAAGGAAGTGAGGAGTAACGGGACTTGTGTTTACTCTGCATTAATTGGCGCAGCTCGCAGCAGCGGAGCAAAAACTGAGTCCTGCTAAAGAACAGTTGCAATCGTATAAACGTTTTCTGTAACCACCATTGCGATATGTGGGTTCCTATAGCTTCTTCGATCCCATAATTTAGCACATTGATGTAACAATTAGACGCAAATTATTAAATTGGGACATGCTGTATGTATGCAACTTACCATATTCCTTCCGAAACTGTGTTACCAAACAAAAAAATCCTAGTTATGATAATAATCGAAATGTATCGAACACAACTGTGAAGAAAATACGCGATCTAAAAGAATGTATAAAGCTACCTAAGAACTTAAGGTCTGTTTATATTTATACTAGCCGTTACCCACGACTTGTTAGGCGTCGACTTAGAATTACATTGCTAGAATCGGACATAGAAAGTTGCTAGTAACGTAATATTTGTGCCAAACAACACCTAGTCATCATAATATGACAGGAAAGCCATCACTATATCATCCACGAGTCGAACCTATCTCGTGAAAAGAATCAATTTCCAACATATTTAAAAACAGAAAAACAAACTAACGTGCGGGAATTGGGGGGGGGGGGCGCCTTAACTGTGGGCTGGTTTATATCAGTTTGGTCAGTTTCCTTCTTCAGCATGAGAATCAGATTCTAGTGTTCTAATAACTTTGGCTGCTCGTCCTCTTCAAGAGCTACATCTTAAGCCAAGTGTGTCAAAAAAAAGAAGACAAAATAAACTGGTGCAAGAAACTTCTAGCCAGACACAAAGTAATAGTTCAGTGCACTTAAAATCAACATCTATACTAAATAATAAGTTTTGTCTCTAAACGAAAATTATTAACAAATCATACACTAACAGACTGCACGAGAAGCACAGCTTGACGTAACATCACGTATCCGTCTGCCACCATTCGATAAGTTCTCAAAATTTCGTGACTAAAACTATTATTCATAGCGAAAAAAATGTCCAGTGTCCATCCTGCAGATAAAAAATTATTTCCTTATCAAATTCCATCAATATCGGTATAGCCATTTAGTCGTCAAAGCTTAATAAAAAGACAGAAACCTACTTCCGCATTTATAATATTATTAGTGCAAATCACACACATACATACTGCAAGAGAAATAACGGCTGAGGGATCAATACAGCGTAAAAAAGAGTAAACATACGACATTGTTAGACCGCATTGTTGCAGCCCTAAATTTGTGATATCAACAGTGTAACATGATATCAGAACAACTGACCGTCCAGGCGTGGCTCATACAGTCAAAAACGAATTTTAAAAATCTTTGCTTCCACCTGATTTTGAACCGCAGACCACAATTCAAACATCAGTGAAAGGTACCACAGAGACGTAGACATCCTATGCGCCTGTCTATCGCAGTTCAGTAATTTTTAAAATTATTTGACAATATGTATTATTAATACAGAAAAAAGTATCCTGTGTCCATCCTAAGGTTAAATAGCATCACCTTGTCAAATTTCATCACAATCGGATTACCCGTTTAGCCCAAGAAACGTAACAAACAGACCAACAGACAAAGTTACTTTAGAATTTATAATATTAGTATAGAATAGAAGATATATAACTTGGCGCCTCGTCGTCGTCGATGCCATTAGAGGCGGCAATGGATTGGGTGAAAGAATTTGGCCATGGCATTTTTTTAAAAATCATTCGAGCATTCGCCTGGAGTGATTTCTGGAAACCATGTAAACCAAAATCTGTAATGCGGACGGCGATTCGAACCTGCGTCCTCCGGAATGCAAGGCCAGAGCGTTACCGCTCACACATCACTCTCAGTAGAAAGTCGTAAAATACTTAAACATAACTTGGCTACGATTAAGACAACAGCATACAGCGCATCAAGAGAACAGCATGCAGAATTCATGGAATAGTAATTCCCTTAATGTGTGAAACTTAAGACAATGCGCCTTGAATTGCCATATACACTTTGTCCATGATTAATATGGCTAGAACTATCAACAATGAATGAGCACTCTTTTTGACCAGTTGGATCAAGGCTCTCCCTTAGATCGTGACTGCGTTTTCCAAAAATAAGCATCGTTAAGGTATTTGCTTTTACTAACTTTATTTATTTCCTAATACGATAGTAACTAGATGCGTTTATCAAACGTCGAGTATATAGAAACAAAATAAAAAGTGGACGAAATATTGAAAACTCAATCACACCTATCGTAGTACAATGGCTCTAAAGTCAAAACCACCCGATGTATTAGTTAAGCATAGGTGGTAGCATGATTGGACTAAACGCAGATCTAGTAGGGTTCAGAGAAACTGATTGTGATATTCATCAGCAGATCTTGTGTAACATCCAATCAAACCATTGTCACATCAGCCTTCCATCGCACTTTCATTGCCTTTCACCCAGTGAGTTTGTATACATGAATACAGTTTATTTCTACATATTTCCTAGTTCTATAACATTATTGGATGATTTTAGTTTTTCAAAAAATAAAATTCATTATAATAAAGTACATTATATAAAGTTCATTATAATAAAGTTTTCATAGTACAGAGGTTGACTAGTTTATCATATTCCGAGTAGCTTTTGTTATGACAAGAATTGATATGAAAATTTAATTAAATACTTTCTTAACCGGTTTTCCCTTTAATAGTAACAACATAGAAAAATGATTAAATACTCCGTACTGCGTTACTGTTAACGTATAATCGCATAGCCCAGTCTCATGTGTGAGTGATGTACTGAAGATCCAACGTTGAGATGGATGACGGATCGATTTCAGGCCTATTCCGGCCATAGTGATTTATGCTACCCAAATTTTGAGCGGTCTTAATTCCCAGTGGTTAGGGCGTCTGAATGGAGATCGAGAGATCTCCGGTTGGAGTCCCGGCCTCAGCAGAGGATTTTCAAAGGCTCTCAACCCTACATTCACTTCGGCGAGGTCATTAGAGGTGAAAGAGGATTTGGGGTACGGAACGGGAAGGAAATTGGCCATGGTCTTTTGGAGGAACCATCCGGGTGTTTATCTGAATTCATAATTTAGGAACCACTGAAAACCAATATCTGGATGGCCGTTTGTGGAATCGAACCCATGTTCTCCTGAATACCAGGCTAGAGCGTTGGTCTGAACGGCCAGTGAAAGTGAAAACTTTCTGAAGACCACTGAACAAATATTGATTTCTAATCTTTTTTTTTTTTTGCTTATGGCTTTACGCCTCGTTGACGTCTTGGTCTTTAGGGGTGGGAAAGGACTGGGGACAAGGAACAGGAAGGAATTCAGCCATGACCTTTTGATGGAAGTACCCGGGATTCACCTGGAGTGATTTGGGGAAACCATGTAAAACCCAAATCTGGATGCTCGGACGGGGATTCGAACCAGAGTCCTCCCGAATACGAGGTCAGAACATTAACCATTCACCCACCATGCTCGGTATTTCTAATCTTACTGTAGAATGTATCAACTGAAGCATGTGCTCAATATTATTAAATATTAGTAAAATCTAAATTTTCACGGCGTTGTAAATAAATAAACTCTTCTAGGGTCACACTTTTGCAACAGCATTATAACGGAAGCTGTAGAAATCAGAACAACTGATTCTTTAGTTAACAGGGACACTTGTTACTAACTCAGTGCGGCCTGGAACCCATCAATCAGATTGCTGAAACAGCTTCGCCTCGTTAATGAGCAGAAGAGTGAATGACGTCATAGCGCTGGGTTGGCTCTTGTCTTCCACATTTTCTGCGACAGCGCGTAAACAAACAGTTATTCAGTGATATCTGTGGCTGAAAATGAGGGCTGAGGTAGACGCCTTCGAAACGTCGTAGAAGTGTTACATTGTTACGCGGCTGTAAGCCCGAGAATTTATTTTATATGTTGGTAGTATCACTGGAATCGGCATAATCCCTACTTCAGTTACTTACAACCGGGCGATTTAAATAAATTATAAAGAACTGTGTTCAGAAATGATGTATTTGTACTGTAATACACTAGTCTGCTTCAAGCATTGAATTTCATTTGTTGTCCTTTTTTTTTGCGCGTGGCTTTACGCCTCTTTGACGTCGAGGTAATTAGAGGTGGGATGGGACTTGGAAAAGGGAACGGGAAGGAATTAGGCCGTGGTCTTTCGAAGGAAACATATCTGCATTCACCTGGAGTGATTTGGGGAAACCCAAATCGGGATGAACCGGTGTCTTCCCGAATGCTAGGCCAAAGCGTTACCGCTCACTAACCACGCTCGGTATTTATGTTGTCATTAAAGATACATTAAGATTTCCCTTATTATTAACAAGATGACTGTAAACTAAATACACTGAAGAGATTATTGTTTGTGGGTGTTTCATTAGGATTTCAGAATGATTGTAATCTCTTAGATTCTTCTTTTGTGCCAGGGAACGTGGTCTGGGTACACAAGTAATGCTCTTAATATACATACTCTCTCCGAATAGGAGACGAAGGCGCTTGCAATGTGGCACTCTAGCTGACTCTTAGCCAGTGGGAAAGTGCTTGCTGAAGCCACGCAGGAAAAGCTTCTTATGTCTAGATTCTCTGATGTAGAAGCGTTCCTAAACCAAAAAGCCTGTAAATTAAATCCGGTAATGGTGTGTGAAGGCAGCAGGTCTGTCGCGTAGAAAGGAAGATTTGCTTAGTGCATGTCGCAAACAGAATGTATAAAACAAAAATACACAGACTTTTATCAAACAATACAATTTCTTTTTGACTGTCATTGGAGATGGCTGAAAAAATTAACAAATCTCAGTCCTTTTAAAGAAGTTCAGATTTAGTTGGAACTTCAAGGCAGGTACAGAGGAGACGATTGCAAGTAGTCAAGTAAGTTTTCAGTTAATTTTAAATTGAACACACATCGCACAGGAAAAAAAAATGATACCAATAAACGATTTTTGTTCATGTTCTATTATATTCAACATTTCATATGCTATATTGATTTCTGGTCTGTCAGTCTTTTAATGTTGTATGGATTAAACAATTCACATCAAAAATACGTAACAGAACTACATTACGGCTTCTTTCTCTGTTTAAACAGTATTTATGTTATGATTTCCTTCAAAGAATTGCTGTTTCAGGGGTACGCTCTAGGAAATACAATTTCCAGAGGTCTGCGTCGTAATGTGGTTTCTCGTGACGTTCGTTAGAGGCCTGTGTTGTTCCAATCAATTACAGTAGTAAGATGGAACTTCACTGTGGCTTATAACAGACATGAGAACTCAACATCAGTTCACAGTAACTCAGCATGTTGTCGATTGATACGCATCTGACTGCACTAAGCGTACAATCTTACATTAATGACATAATATAGTTGCGTCGATTTTAGCTGTTGGCATTTCGCCAAATTGAACCTAATCACTTTGAGAAGACTATGAGACTATAGATGCTTCGGAGCTAAGAGCATCATTTCTTGATTTTATAGTTCCAAATAAAAAAAAAGATGCATTAAGATTGCTACGAAAGAAACATTATACTGTGGTGTTGCAACTGAGACCCAATAATGCATCCAAATTTCGTCTTTTTATCAATTAGCTAACACACATTTAACATCACATAAATGGAATTACTGAAATATGTCATTACGCTCCTACGAGCAATACCGCCTCAGGAACAATAAATAGGAACTGTATTTGTCATTATAATTATATTAAGGTGTATATAAGCAGAGGATCAATAATATCATGAGTAACATTA
Organism: Vandiemenella viatica; assembly: GCA_031002005.1. Classification (NCBI taxonomy): domain Eukaryota; kingdom Metazoa; phylum Arthropoda; class Insecta; order Orthoptera; family Morabidae; genus Vandiemenella; species Vandiemenella viatica. The sequence continues at coordinate 48,193,684 of CM061921.1, read as the reverse complement.
AGAGTAGGAAGAGCAGATTGGTGTGTCGTAAAGCTAATATAGAAGGCAATGCAGGTGGACATCTTTCATTTCCGGGTAGGCAGTAATACCTCCAGACTTTGACGCCGCTATGACTCTGATGAAGGGTAGTCTTGCTAAAATAAACACCATAAGATAGCGATGAGGTTAAAAATAGTTTCTGACTTCCGTACAGAAGTATCCATATATCAATGGTATTGCTCCTTACTCTCAAAGAGTCAATAAATAAGGTTGGTAACATCTAAGATATCTGAACTGGAAAGGAAAGCCGCAATTGGCGGATCCAATTCAGTTCAAGATAAATTTGTTGTTAAAAAACCACTCAACACACACAAAAACAATATTTTGTACTAGCCGCAGTACATTTGGTCACATCCAATCCAAATTTCGTTAAAGCCCGACGATTTATATAGCAGAGAGTCATTCACTGACACCGACCAATCGCAGACATTACTTCATGAAAATCACCATGTCAAACAATTTCTCCACCGTATGAGATAGATATTTGTTATATGAATATCAGTTGCGAAACTGTCAGTCTATCTGTGTGGTGTATAATGAAATTGTAGAACAATGGACTCGATTGTTAATAGTGAGTAAGTACCCTTGAGGAATGCTGAAGGTGTATTCCTATAGGAACTGTAGGACGGTCCGGAGATACAGTCGTAACTTTGAAGGTAAGTATTATCTGTAAGGCTTACTAGAAGTCCGATTCAGAATATAAAATAGTATTGTAAAAATTGAAACGAGGTAAAGAATCCAATATCGTATTAAAAGGGAAGAGGAATAGCAGAATCAATTACTTTATAATTAACAAGTCTTACAATTGGTGTCTGATAAATAATGTCAGCACTAATTAAGGCGCCATGAGTTAGAGCAGTTGATAAATTGGGGTTGGGGACAGAAGTTCAACTTCCCAATAAAAAGATTATCACAGGACCATCTCATAATTTTTGTCTTATGTTAGAAATAAAGTCTGGTGTCGCTAGAGTAAGGTTAATAACAGACATGACAACATACCTGCATTAATCACAATTTTATCAGAGTCGCAGTCAAAATTTTCAATTGCGTAATGTGAAATATAAGTGTGTCTGAGGTTTATAATTTTAACTATTGCGTATAAATAATTCGAAATAGAACAATTTATAAATAAACTGTTTGATTTTTCTTAATTACAGTTATAAAACTGTTATTTGGAGTACGATGAGTTGCTAAATAAATACCCTTATATCTTCTTCTGAATCTTCTCCGTTTAGTCATAACTGTTGCTTTTCTGCCGTTGAAACATATTTGAAAATAACCTTGCTATGTCACTTTGCGCTTATCGCTTCACGCTTCGTCTACGTCGAAGTCATTAGAGGCGGGTAAGTGTTGTGGACAAGGAACGGGAACAACCTTTTGAAGGCATGCGTCTGGAGCGATTTAGGAAAAAACATGGAAAACCGAAATCTGCATGCGCAGACGGAGATTCGAACCCTCGTCCTCCTGAATGCAAGGTCAGAGGTTTACCGCTTACCCACCACCTTCTGTCCCCTGCTATGGTATTAATGTCTATGGTGCAGAAGTTACTGGCTCAAGACCTCATTTAAGACCGTACTGTTCTTTTCTATGTCAAAATTCTTTATTTGAAGAAATCTGTCCAAAATTTAGGCTTATCCGTAAAAATTGGATAGGAATATCAATGGTGAATGTAAAAAATTCTGTGTAAAATAGTTTTTGTATTAGAGAGGGTGAATATTATCTCTTCGGGAAGAAAGTTGAGTTTTTCAATTTTGATTTCATGAAATTATATTTGAAAACAAGATGCTGAACAAATAAGCACTGTATTGATTATAAGAAGAACGTTCAGAAGTAAACAATAAAATTTTGGGAAGAGAAGACAAGAGCATTAGTCAATATATTGATGACTGTGTTGCTCCGCCTGTTTTTAAAACGTTATAGAAGGAAATGTTTATGAAGATCAATAAATTAAGTTGTGAAGAACTTTCTTTTCTCCGTTAGAAGTTGAGAGTGTCACTTTAATTAAATTTTAAGTTTGCCTTCTTTCAGTTTTGAAGTTATAAAAGGTAATATACGGAGAAATTCCACGGGTGGTTCAAAACGGTGGTCTGTGTTTAACGTCTGATCAATGACCTTACAGATGATTATACGTGACTACAAGGATACAAAAATAAAGAACTGTACCTTGAAGAAGAGGAAATAATAATAAAAATAAACCATTTTCTTTAGTAATTGACTGCATAAATGACAAAGTTAGCCCTCCGAGACTGAAATTATTAGTTATTAATTAAATTTAGAAGCGACAATATTTATAGCCCTGGCAATAAAAGTTCTCGTATTTTAGGGGTCACCGGTTCCAGTACGGCCGTTTTACCTGAATTTAGTGGTAGGAGTATGTTATAGAATTCAATCATATGTACGTTGGAATAATATTTATGGGTTAGTAGACAAACGCCATAAATAAAAAGATAAAGCTATAACACAGTATAGCCAGTGACACTGTTTTAGGGTTCGCGGGTTAAATCGCTCATCAAACCTGAGAGTTATTTCAGTTTAGGGCCTATACATATGTATGTCATAAGTCACAGAATCAAACACCTAAGGCAAGTCGCGGAAAATAATTATACATGACACACAATGTGAAAATGGATTTTAATGTTGAGAAAACTTTTTAAAAATGAAACTAATTTTTTGTGATATTACTTGTATTTATCTGATTATTTTTAACACATTTATCACGAAGCCTACAAAGAAAATACACCCAACTGTAAGGCAGAACAAGTTACCCTATCTTTAAATAATGAGTGCTATTCAAAATAAATAAAAAAAGATATACAGAATATAAATAAGAATAATTTTAAACAACAGTGAAACCAAACCTGGTTTGCTGTGCTGGCCTGATTAATGTAAACTCAATTTTCAGCCATTAAGACATATTGACGGACTTTGTTTCCCCGTTACATAATACATGTCGACAAACTACTTTGGTCAGTTAAGGAATTATTTTTCTTGCATTCATTCATTATTTGATTTCAATAGCTAGTGGTCATCGCCAAATAACATAAGACTGACGTGACTATCTAAGTTACTCGTTCACACTAAGAATGAAAGTAGGCATTCACAACTTATCTGGCAACATTATAGGTGAGAAAACTGATTTTCAGCCACAGCACAAGTGTCTATTTGACTTATAGTCATTACGTTTTTTGGCTCTAAGGCTCACTGACATATTATTTGTGGTTTTATACTATCTCAGTTTAAAAAAAAAAACACAGGGATAGAAAATAAAGCATCTTTTTCAAAGATACTTAGAAGAAAATGAGAAAGTATTGTGATTACTGATGTAATTTTTGTTCTACTTGATACACCCTGCTATTTTCAATGTCATAATCAATTCCTTAATTCAAACGGGATACATTTGAATATTTATGATCTTACAGTGGTTTTATAAAAACTTCTGTCCTGATCTCCTACCTGCCTTTTCAATTTTGGCCTGGTCCAGAAATGGTCCACATTTCAAAATTGCTTTAAAATTAATGTCGTTGTTTGTTTCTATTATTTCTCTGATATCTGTTGTGATATCAGTTTAACGATTTTTGGCAGTCTTAGGTCAGTATAATCGGTATTATTTCTGTTAAATCTCAATACCCCGATAGTATTCAAAATTCATGAAGAAAAGAAGAATCTAACTCTACTTTAGTCATCAAGATGACCGCAACATTTGAGCTTATACCTATTTCTTGCGTACAATCGAAACAAAATTTCAGCATTGATTTTCTACACTTCTCAGTTTTACGAAACGGTATTCAGAATTTTCCCTTTGTTTTGAAGACACGATGTGATATATTTTACTATAAACAATTACTTAACTCCGCAGAAAAGTTCTATAAATCGTTTTACGCTACCTAACGATTTATGTGTTCGACTTCGTATTTCAGATTTCCTTTCTGCATTAAATATTGTGAACTTGGTGAAAATTTATTTAGTAGCAGTTGTAGTTACTAGTATATAATTAAAGAGAAAATATTTTTTTTTTTAAATGAATCAGACCCGGTTAAAATATATATACGTATATTCAGACATCTTGTTGCAACATTTCTCCTGTCTAAAAGAGCAGAAAAAGAAACAGCGAGGCGTCAAAAGTCGTCACTCTCTTTATTCAAAGCACGCACGCTGCGATTGGATTCCAACGGCTGAGAAGAAATCGAGAATTTGCTAGCGGTGGCCGCATCAACCCCTCTGTATAAATTTCGCACCCAAAGGGAAAGCCTTTATTGGCCATTATGCGGCGTAGTGGATTCATTCAGTCCGTTTGCACGTTTCACCAAAAATGCGGCACCTTATTCGTGTTGGTGCCAGAGGGCTGCAAACAATGCGGCTTATCGGTCCGGGGAGGGTCGTCTCGTCACTTCGTATTTACTCTGTAATTACAGAGCTCCGCAGTGCAGCGACCAAGAAAGATCACGCTGGAGAATACACGCGAAAATACAGCAGGGTTAAAAGCGGAGCCGGATCGGAAAAAAATAATAACACCGACCCAAACCGTGGTGCCAGATATTTTATATATTCAACTAGAGAATCTCACACTAGGAAAATTTGAGTTTTAATTTAATTTTATTTTTTACGTTAGTGAGGATGTTGTCGCAGTTAATAAATAACTTTTATTTTAATTCTTATTTCCATTTTTCTCTTGAGACAGTGTTTATTGTATTTTATTTATGGGCCATTGGTTCTATTACTTTTTTAATTACACTTTTACGCATCACATAACGAGGATAGCACAACAAAGATCCCACATTCAACTAAATATACCCATGCTAAAGGAAGTATTCAACTGGCAATACCGTTTTTTTTTTGTTTTACATACCAAGTGATTAAACTGCAAAAAGTCAAACACTCATCCTTCATCGTCCGTTAACTTTTTCACTATTATGATATGAAATTAGGCTACATACTATGTAGCAATCCTTCACTATGTTTCATTGTTTTCAAAAACAAATTGCTTACACTTTTCGAATAAATAAGTAAGAGGTTGTGTCAGTTTCGTTGATTGTTTTCGGAATATTCGTTATGAAACAGGTCAAAGTTACCCGTAGCCTGTAAAATAACAAACATACGAACAATACACTGTCTGGTAAGATAGTGGAAAATTTCTTGCAGTATTAGTTAATTACTATCCAGCAATAACACACTAGTTATTAAAAATAATATTATTTGAACAGCGTAAGGTGAAACAGTAAGAATAACTGCTGAAACGTAATACAAAGGATTTATTAGAAACATTCTAACATTGAATGTCAATGCTCTCAATCAAATAATTTACTGAACATGAAACACAAACTGAGCTCTGACAGGCATGTAAGTATGTTTTTTTGCTGTTTTCATTGTAATTTCGTGATTGAAAAGTGAATTCTGCTGTGCTACAGGTAAGCAACGTGGCTAAGATCAACTTCTTTTAGCTGGTTGAGCTGGAAATCCTGTGATGAAACGCCTTCTCTGTGTCTCCAGGCAGAAGTGACTACCCAGCTGAATGGAGAATCTGAGCTGTTTAGGTTACTTTCCCGTGATAGAATGATGATGGAGCCGACACTCTGAATCTAACAGTATTTGTTTTGAGATGTGCATCTGAGAAGTGGAAATATGCGTCCAACGACGAACTCTGCTAGTAAGGAGACACGAAACAGTCTATATATACGTAGTCATTAGAGAACCGTAGCGACGATTGAAGCTGTATACTTGACAATGATTCCTTAGTGGCTTGTTTTCAGTAAAAGTCGAAACCATATTCTAATTCAAGTCTCGTGTCCTGTATTACCGTGTTCTGACGGAGCGGTCAGATTCCCCAATTACCTCTTTTATACATTTTTATAAATTTCCTTTTAAAGAACAGTTTGTTTCAAACGATTTTACTGACCTATTTGTTTTGACTTCTGCTTGTCACCTCATGCGCTCGGGTCTTACTTGATGTGCTGCTGTATTTCGGACGATCCTCTAATCCATTACCTTAAAAATTTGCTGGTTTAAAATTATGAGCACCGTTCCAAATATTACTCACGACGTTTTACACAATATCAATACAAGCCAACACATCCAAAGGACTTTTCACCCACCGCCTTTATACGAATCCTAAAACAACACGTTTATCAGTTACTGATCGTATTCTACTGTAACTTTCGCAGATAAATCTAGCTGCCCTCCTCTGCTTTCATCTTTCATTATAAACTTATCTAACCAATTGAGAAGACAATAAGATAATATCGTTCCCTTCGTCTATCCTTTGAAATTATTTCTCAGATGTACGGTACTTACTTACGTGTATCACCTAGTTTCCTGAAACACACTGTATGTGATAAGATGTCTGTCTATGCTATCATATTATTGACTTATTAACTGAAACAATTAATTTTAAACATCACTGCAATTTCAAGGAATTATGTTGGTACTTCCTTCGTCAAGTATGCATTATATTGGTAATTTCATCTCTGTCCTTGCCCTTACAAAGAAAGGTCTATATAAACTGCAAGGTACTCGGTATTCTGAATATCCCTTACATTTATGTATTTATCAATCATCTTTTTCTTGATGACGTTAACGCTATAGCCTCGCATTCCGGAGAACACGGGCATCCAGATTTTGGTTTTCCATGGTTTCCCCAAATCACTCCAGGTGAATGCCGGGATGCTTCCTTTAAAAGGCAATGGCCAAATTCCTTGCCGTTCCTTGTCCAATCCCAATCCGCCTCTAATGACCTCTACCTCGAAGAGGCGTAAAACCATAAGTAAAAAAAAAAAAAAAAAAAAAAAACTTAATGATGCCGTACTCAATTCCAGGCTTAGTTTTTTATAATAGTGGATGTAACCTTTCATGGGAGCTGTCATTGGAAGATGAACGAAGATGGTTTCCCGTTGCCTACCCCCTAAGATGGTTTCCCGTTGCCTACCCCCTTGTATGTTCGTATTTGGTGTTGTAGGTGTGGATGAAAGTGATACTGTGTGTATTCAGAATAGAATGTTGTTTGTGTTGTATGAAATGGGAGATGGAGAAGGTAAAGGGTGAAACCCGGTGCCGGCATATTCAGGCCTACTCTGCCGAAAGTTTCTATTACTGACGATTCGTTATGATTTTCTGTTCATTTCACTCAACTGATTTTCACTCCAGTAATTCCTAACTTATTAAAACTTATTACATGTACCTGAAGATATAGCATCTTGATCTGTTGTGTTTGGCTGTTGATGGTATTATGTTTGATATTAATGCAGATCTCCCTAATATCTTACAATTATTGGCTGTTTCGCATGTTCATGCTGGAACATTATTTACTGCTCTCACCACCAGGCAACACGCATACTAAACTATCAGACCATTTTCGGTTTCAGAGCTTTCTTTATCACTCCTATAATTTTTTGCTCCTGTGTCCGCGTTGGTCAAATTTTCATTATTTTGCAGGTTTATTGTAGTTACAGTTGTACAAGCGTAACATAATTTAACCTTGTTACTGATGATGTAGTTGGTAGTGGCTAAATGCAAAGTAGGGAAATTATTCAATTTAGGCAACATTTAATTTCCCCGTTCCATGTTCTACTTTGTTATGGCTAGTTACTCACTGACGTCGAGAATACTTGGGGCTACGAATGGGAATGAATTGGTCCATGTTCGTTTCTAGGAATCATTCCGGAATCATCTAAAGTGATTCTGGAAAACTGAAATCTGGGAATTAAACAGACCTCCTCCATAAAGTCAGGACCCAACTTCAGCCACTCATATACCAAAATTCTTCTGCTCAGCTGGGATTCCGATAAAACAAATCACTTCATCATCAAAATGCCGAACGAGATTTTGCCCAGTAATGGCCAGGGCATAGTCAGCGTCGTGGAAGCGTGGACACTTATATTTTTCATTTCTACCAACATTTTCTTGTAGCACCCCGAATTACTCAAACCACATGAATCTTAATAGGGTTATCATGGTAACACAGAATAGAATTACTTTCCATCACTCCAAGAGTGTTTTCCATGAATTTCGAATACACTCGAAGAAAAAAACTCATAGAGACAAAGAAACTGATCAAGTAGGATCTATCGAAAACAAGCGGAAAGTGGATCAAATTACGAGTTGAATGAAAAAGGTGACTATAATTCCAGAATTAACTGCACGTCGTTTATTTACCTGTACATCAACAGGTAGAGTACCTGATTATGTAGCATCATTCCTATGTTAGTTAGCCAAGTGAAATGCCTTCAATTCATTAATGTCATTGACAGTAACTGAGATGATTGTCCTAATAGTCTGCAGGTCTTCACGCAGCTCCTAGTATTTGTTAGGTGTGCATCGATATCGACCTGAAATTCTGCTTGAGAGTAGTTCAGGATATGCAGTGAGAACTAGTTTAGTGCCTGCGTTGTAAAGACGTACAGACGCAGAGCATAAAGTGGTTAACAGTATAGTCTAATACTAGTGTCTGGACGCAGGCTTTTAATATGGACGGTGTTACTACCACATAGCAATCTACGGAGAAATGTTAGCTGGGGTGGATTCACCTTGCCTACTCCAGTGTGGTGCTGGTAGTAAGTTTTACTGTTTTGTGTGAGTGACTGCAATGTATGTGTGTTCAATGTATTGTTTTAAGCATGGGCTATGATAGTGGCCCATTCAGTCATAATATTTCCAGAGACTTCAACCGCCAAGTGTAATATCTCCATCAGAAGACTGAAGCAACACCGAATGTGTCCTATGCCCTCAATCTATAAACACTGTACAGAGGTTTTGGATTTAACCAAGGACTGTGCTGCACAAGCTGGGGAATAGGAATCAAGCACCATCGCCTTTCCTTCTCTGAGTAGTGAAAATTTCTTTCATTGCCGTAGTTCCAACAAATCCTACCGAGCGTATGTGTGAGTGGTTAACGCTCTAGCCTCGCATTTGGGAGGACGTGGGTTCGAATCCCCATCCTGGCATCCCGATTTGAGTTTTACATGGTACCTTGTCCCCCATCATTTCCCGAAACTAATGACACCGACGTCGACGGGCGTAAAACCATAATAAATATAAAACATCCAACAAACCCTGTGACAGGCGCCTGGTGTATAGAGAGTTTAAAAGCTTTAATTTTGGAAAAGATTATAACGGTGAGAGCACAAAAATGGCAGGTCAAGTTGTCCCAAGACCATCATAACGGTTTGCAAGTCTTTAAAAATTTATCTATTGAATTTATTTGGGATTGTTGGCCAACATAATACGTATCAGTACACCACGTCTCATAGCGATTTCACATTCTGTAGCGAATTGCAGGTATTTATCATGGCCAGTGGGATCTGAATAAATATTCTGTTCGTCCAAGTCAATGAAATTAATAAATCTCCTTATCATCAAACCTGAAAGAAAATATGTTGTTGACTCACACAATCACGTTACAAAAATGTTGATAGTGATTCTATATTTAAGGAAGCCGTTTTAGTGGTCGAAATTAATGTTTCAGACTAATAACTAGCAATGGTGCGGAAAGGCTTACAACGACACAGGCCGGAAGCTGCAAGTGACTTATGAACAAAATTTGAGTATCAGTTTAGTGATAGCCTCTGATATTACCCTCTTGACAAGCATTTTTATTTCATTTCCACTGAGTTCCTTTATTCATTAACCGCCGTCAACACCGCTGAGGTAACTATCGGTTACTATGGTGAGTGATGTGACAAAACGTTGGCTCTCCGTTAGTCCTCCCGAATATATTCCGCGGCCGCCAACTGTTTGAGAAACTTACTACGAACTATTTGTCTTCTCAGAATGAAACACAACCAATTCAGGAGCTATAACGTCAAGCCTGGAATTTTTGACGCCCTTATGTATATAAACTATTTTCTTGCCTGAGACCACGGGTTGTATGAGGAGTCAAATTTAGGACGAATGTATTGAGGAGATGAAAAGCTATTTAATGTGATTTTATTGACCGAGTTGCAATCCACCCATTTGTAGATAAATTTATGCAACTTGCTTTTTCTACTTATAAAATTTTCTTTTATTTTTCAACTTGATAACACACATAGTCATAACGTAATTAGATGTCTTCTGTTGTTAAATTTTTTGAGACTCAACCATCTTTATTATTACTAAGAACTTGGATTCCGACGTTATTTCTACATTCATAATAGGAAACGTTAATGCCTGGTACACCGGTCCAATACCTTCCTCCGGTTTTAAAAGCAGCAGATCTATATTATATTCAACAGAACTTCTACCCGAGTATTAATTAGAAGGATCTTTTCTGTTAAGGGTGTTTTCCACCGGTCTCACAAAAACATGCTTACATTTATAAATAAAATGGAATGATTTCGATTTTTCTTACATGTATGTTAAGTGCTTTCGTTACCAGTTACTGTCTGGATTCCACAGACCATAAAATTTCCTACTTAGTGATTGAGGAAGGTTGTTGAGTTGTTGAAATTTTCTTATTAGCTGACCGCATTATATAAATAATCAATAATCAGATAAGTTAAACCAACTGTTGCATGTGACAATTACACGCCCGAAAACAGTTCATTTAATTACTCCACGAAAACCTTCTTTCTTAAATCAGCTGATTTTCTGTTCCGTTTGTTATGTCACACAATTGTTTTTCTAAAATATAACGTCATAACTAGTTTAAAGGTTCCCATTTATGCCTGTAACAACCAGAACCATCTGCAGCATTATTTTCTTTCTAGGATATAACATTGATTTTTTAAATTTATTTATTTTTATCGTCATCAGACTTTCTCACCACTGCATTTCAGCTCATTAGTTTTTATTACACTTTCTTCTAACTATCTAAGATCTCATCAGTCACTCATTCCGTACACGATAAGATGTTATACAGACATAAAACGCTACTGTTTCTTTGTATTAAGTATCCTCTGGATGCTAATATTAATATACAAACATTTATGACTGTCTTAAGTACACGCAAAAAGTTTATAACTTATGTTTCCACAATAAGATAGCTTTTAGTAATAATAGTAACGAGGCACCTTTTAATTCATACCGACTCTTATCACAAGAACGACAAAGCTGAAATTTTTAGGCGATTTTTCCACTGCGTATCTTTGTGTCACGTTTAAGCTGTATGGATGAAGGGGGGCTCTAAACGGGATGCTGGAAATGCCTTGAGCACCACTAAACAACAGCCGTGTGACGAGAATAGAAGCTACCAGCAAGTCTTATCTCAGCCATAGCTGGACACCGCTTGTTGGCTCAGCGGATTGCAACTCCCGTGAAGCCTTTTTAATAAGAACGGAACAGCGTGAGAGCAGATAATTCTTCGCCCACGCTTATTAAAGCTGGTTTTACGGTGTCATAATACTCTGGCAGATAATAGCTCTGTCATGTTGCACACTGCGTACAGGCAACTATTATGGCATCACAACAATTTTTGGTTGGTGAACATCTAATCGAGTTTATGTTAGATTGTCATAGTTAAACTTTAGCTAGTAAACATAGTTTTTGGAGTCAGTAAAAATGTAATGATGTATTTTGACAAATGTTTCTCACACTGATGAATAGTTAACAAGTTACAGGCTGTAATATATGTAGCATTAAAGAAAGAGCATAAATTACAAAAAAAAAAAAGATTTATGAGAAATGCAGTAATGAGCTCAATCAGTTGATTCATTCTACTAGTCATCTCATTCAACTTCTGTACATTTTGTTATTTCAGTAATTTATTTTTCGGTTGAATTTAGTTATGAAAATTTAATTGAGCTACATATTTGAGGTGCGATGATTCTTATTACATATATATAAAAAGGAAATAAAAGAAAAATTTGAATTTGGAATAAGTGTACAAGGAAAAAAATTAATATGCTACGATTGGCTGATGACATTGTCGTAGTATCAGAACAGACTGAGGATATAGAGAAGTTACTGAATAAAACAGTGAAGGAAGATTTTGCAAACAAAAGAAAGACAAAAGTAATGAAATTTAGTAGAAATGATCACAGTAATAGTGTATTGAATATAAGAATAAGATCAGATGCGATAGAACAAATAAATGAATTTTGTTTCTTAGAAAGTAAAATTACAACTGATGGCCGAAGAAGGAATTATGTTAAAAGCAAAACAGCACTAGTGAAAAGAGATTTCATGAGAAAGAGAAAACTTTTGGTTTCAAATATTGATCTTAATTAAGACTCAGAAAGAAGTTTTTAGAAGTCTATGTGTGGATCATAGCACTTTATGGTAGCGAAGCATGGAGTTTGAAAATTGAAGCATTTGAAATGTGGTGCCATTGAAGGATGCGAAAATAAAGTAGGCAATGATGTACGAAATGAACGTGTATTGGAAATGATGGGGGAGAAAAGACGTTTGCGGAAGAGTTTTCAGAAAGGAAAGACAAGATGGTGGTCTCATTTTAAGACATTGGAATTTGGTTAATTTGTTAGTCGAGGTAACAGTCGGAGGAAAGAACGGCAGAGGTGGGAAAACATTATAATATATGAAACAGATAATTGCAGCTGTAGGTTGTTAGGGGTATGTTGAGATGAAGAGGTTAGTGCAAGATACGAAGGGATGGAGGATTGCATCAAACTAGTCGAGAGACTGACGACAGCATAAATATGTATGATTAGATTCTTAAACCACTCAGACATCTATCAGTGTTTGTTACGTTTAATGAATTGTATTAAGCTTTTCAATGTAACTGACAAGAACAAGCGGAAGGATGATACAGGACGCAGGCAGCACTCATTTAAAATCACCCATGCTCTAGGTCGAACTCGAACTATAGGCCCCTCCGTTACCGAGGTTGCCTTAGAACTAAGATATTGTTAAATTCTTATTAGACTTCCTTCATCTTGTTTACCTTGTTTGGTGCTATTGTGCAAAAATGTCACTAAATTAATACGTAATTAATATTGTGGATCCATCGTGTCACCTTTATACACGTGAAGTAGCTGTAAATGAATGTATCAACACCGCTAAGTAGAGATATCTTCGTTTTCATTGCTTTTTGTGGTTATAAACCTTAATGGTAGTTGTTAGTTACAGTTGCAAATTACTGTAATCATATTCTTCGTTGCAGCTAATTAAACGCAGACACATACACACAAATTCTTCTTTGCAGTGCTGTGCGAACGAAGATTTGGGAAGGGATGTTGCAACGTCTCCTGCAAGCTCACTGGTGAGCGATGAGGCCAATGAGAGACAGGCAAAGCCAGCCACGGTGGCCGCAGGGCAAACTCTCTTTTGAGATTAGTGCAGGTCTGTCTGGGTTTTCTCCCTTTTCCTTTCCTCCTCAAGACAATCTCTGCGTATATTCTCGAAAGAAGATGAAGCGTGTGTAATACTATATCTCCAGGCATTCAGATCAGAGGATCCACCAGTGGTCTGCCCTACCCTCTTGTAAACATATAATGAATTTCACGGTTTCTATAGCTGCTATAGATTTTTAAATCTGTGTCTTGGAGGTATTATTCTACTGAAGGTAATTTTTTTGAAGTGAAATTTCTTTGAGCAAAGCAGACAAATTTTTGTTTAGCGTTATGCATTAAGTGTTCATTCACCAAAACGATCTGCTCATGGGAGCAGTTAAGAAAGTGCCCGCTTGTTAAAATACGATAATATATTAATATATATTATATGAATATCCTGTCACGGATACGGCCATGCCGAAACTCGATTTTTATGAGTTTGAATTTATATATCTAATTTGAACATGTAGTCACTGAAGCCATGTCATGTCAAATAATGCTGTTCATATATTTAGCATAAACTATATAATAATGCACAAGTCTTGTTTCAAACTCACACTTCCTATTCGAACTAAAATAAATCACCACTTGACCACCTATCGAAGATTTATCTGTCCTCTTGGAGAATGCAAATAGCTTTAAACGCATCCGGGAAATCTCAGACAATTCCACAAAGCCTTGAATGGGCTTCTAATCACTATTTGAGCTAATTTACAATATTACAAATCTTCCGCTTGAGCTCAACTATCTTGCGGTTAAGTAACAAATCGACATTACCATTTTTTACTATCGTTGCTCCTATTATTTCCAAAGATTACCATAGACTACAACCTCTCAAATAAATCCTACTGTATGCTTTTCTTCTTGCTTTTATTTTTTCAGATGCACTTCTATTACAATGAGACTAGTTTTCCTTTTCTCCGACATAAAGATATTTTGTTATATAACACCAGCCCTCTAACTGCCTGTAATTTCACACGCTGTCATTTAGCTCATATTAAACAGTGCACCATATTAAACGCGAAACATGTATTTCCTGTTTCAGTTACCATAAACATTTGATTACTAAAGAATGTGATTCAAATTCACTAAATTCAACGGAAGTAGAAAACTAAATAAAAATAATAATAATAGTAGTAATAAATAGAAATACCAAATCAAATAGTACACACCACAAAATATGTATTTCACGAAAGACAATGGGAAATTGACACTAAAAAACAAAGAATATTGTGCTGAATCAGCAAAATACTTTTAAAAATTACTAAACTTCCGACAACCAACAAACGAATTTTTAACAGCAGAGAACGGGAACAGAAAAAAGAACAATAGGAGCCCCCAACTCAAGAACAAATTTACAGACACATTCAGCAACTCAAAAATAACAAAACATCAGGAGAGGACGGGATAGTAGTGGAACTGCTGAAGAACGTAAGACCAAAAACATTAAAAGAGATTACAGAAATACTACAAGAAATTTCGAGACATGAAAAGATACCGGCACACTGAAAATGTGGACTTATCCACCTACTTTTCAAAAAAGGAACTAGAACTGACGTGAACAACTGTAGAGGTACTACCCTACTTCCAGTCACATACAAGATATTATCAGCATGTCTACTCAAAAGAACACAAAACATCTAGAAGAAAACATTAGTGACCTAAAAGCACGGTTCAGACCTGGAAGATCGTGCATAGATCAGATACACCAGTATAAAATGTACTGAAATTGGTGGCAGTTAAAATCAGATCCATAGTGTGGACGCTCGTTGATTTTAAAGAAGCATATAAGTCCATAAATAGGTAATCTTTATTTACTATCTAAAATAAAGTAATTTAGACGACAAAACCAGAATATTGATAGAACAGACATTAAACGAAACCACAGCCAAAGTTAAATTCATGGGTGAAATATCTGAACCATTTGAAATTACAACAGGATTCACCACTTCTCTCCAACATTGTACTAGATAAAGTAATGACAGAATGGGAAAAAAATCTGAAAGCAGAAAACATGTGAGCACTCATAAGAATCGGCACAAAAGAACTACACATATATCCGGCATTTGCTGACGACTTATCAATCATCACATACAAAGAAGTAGTGGCCATCAGGCAAATAGAAATCCACGACGAAAAAAAACAGGATTACAAATTTCATTTAAAAAATGGAATTCATAGGGAACAAAATAGAAACACAAAAACTAAGGACCAACAGAATAAAACAGTTTAGATACCTAGGCGAAATCATAGAACCAACAGGACTAGGTAGGAAGCCACAGGAAGCAAGAGTACAGAAGATGAAGAAAGCAATGGGATTAGTACAAAATATTTATAAGTATTTCAGACAACACAAAGATAAGAATTATAACTCGGTAATAACGACAGCAGTCACATACGCTAGTGACAATGAACACTAAAAAAGCAACAGAAAAAAATCAAGGAAGAAGAAGGAAAAATTATCAGAAAAATCCTGTGACCCAGAGTGACTGAAGATGGATAGTAAAGACTTCAAACTAGAAAAACTACGGCGAAAACATAGAATCAGACATGAAGAGAAACAGACTGAAAATTTATGGACACCAGAGTGGACTTCCGAAGGATATAGTCTCAAAACAAATTTTAGAATGCTCACAAACAGTATAAACAACCACATGCATGAAGGAGATGGAGAAAGACCTGAAGTCTGCAGGCATTGTTGAGGAAGACGTCACAGACCAGAAGATTTTTAAAAAGAAATTGAACTCATGGGAAGTTATTTCGGAGAAACAAAATGAAAGATCTGAACGCATCTGGACTGCCGAAGAAAAGAAAACCGTCAGTGAAAGAATGAAAAAATATTTGACCGACAAGAAGAACATACGAATGCAAAACTGAACACATCTAATCAAAATCGCTTATCGTTCTCCGTTATGGGGACATACGACAATAATGATAATAATAATCGTAGTGGTAGTAATAGTAATTTTCGTCTTCAGTAACATACTGTTCGTAGTTATTTATATAACATAATTGTTTATATTTGTTCCAAATAAAAAATTTATTTTGATGATGACTCTCGCATCCTATTAAGTGTAAGAATAGTTATCAGATAATTTTTTTCAAGTTGTTCTCTGATATTTAAAGCTCTAAACATAAAATACAGACTAAGGTTCTATGCAATCTTCTATAATATAGTGAACAGTGCTTCATCTCTTTGATAATTTTCATTTGTTTACGAGAATACTTTGGATAAAGTTCCTATTTACCGTACACATGCATAAAGCTTGTATCGTTCGCCCACTTATGTGCGAAAGAAACCTCACAAACATTGAAAACTACACAGAAATAAATGTGTACGACGTGTAGAAGCTTCACTTCTTGGGCATGTACACATTTAAACAGGCAATTTAATTTTTTGATTATAAGGACAGTAAAAGCCCGTGAATAATGCAAGATTAACCCATTTAGTTAATAACAATTAATTAACCGTTTGCATCTAAAGGGATATAAAAGTAATCCGTTCAGATAGCTTTCTCCTGATTTACCATACACAAAATATTTACTTGGTATTGGGTGGAATGAGATATATTTCAGACATGTATAGCATGGCATTACTTGATATGTATTATGTTGTTCAAGATCTCGCTGCAGTATTTATTGACTAATGAGAAATGCGAATTGCATTTCGGAACTCTTCAAGTTACACTTTTTGAATCAGTTAATTGTTACTGCTGCTATAATACTTCAAAGCAGTTCTGTTATTCCTTGATGTGAATATTAATGGTAATATAGTGTGTTTGCTGTCATCCTGGAACAAAATGTGTCGTGAACTTCACAATTAGCTTCTCAGGAGACCAAAACCCACGGTGTTCCGTGTGTTTCCAAACCATATCCTACAACATCACACGCTTTTTCTCCAGCTATATATTAGCTGTCACGAATCTGGCGGGTTCTTTGGACTTTCTCAACAGCCTCTAATACCCTTTCTGATGCGGATCCCATACAAAAGAACAATATTCCAAGTGAGGTCTCCCTAGTGCTTTGTATGCAATAGATTTTACTGCCGGCGTACACTGCTTTAAATTACTGCCTATGAAACGAAGCATATGATTTCTTCCTCCAATTACCATCTCAGTATGTTCATTTCATAATAAATTAGTGTGAATTATTACACCTAGATATTTGGTGGGCTCCATTATGGGAAGTACATTGTCATTAATTGGGATTTTTAGTGTTTGGTTCCAACTGCTAGTCCTCACACCAGTTTATTATTTTCACTACATCGGCTTGTAACAAAATGCAGCAACCTGGTATTTTGTTTCACGGTAAATAATAACATCATCGGCAAGCAGTATTATTATACCATCCATTAGGTCGCAGAAATCATTATGTATACGAGGAATATCATGGGGCATAACACTTTCCTGGGAAGCGCCAGACCTCACTTCTGTCGGTGACGAACATTCACCATCGAGAACTGCAAAATGTGTTCTACCCTTCAGGAAGTCTGCACCAAGTGGCATATATGTATCTCGATATGCCATGGCATTTATGTTGATTTGAGTTTAACAGCATATTGCATTTTTCGGTCTAGATAAATGTAATGTATATAACAATATTTAATTGATTAATTTAGATGAAAGGGAGTATGGAACGTGCAGTTTTATGTGGTCGATCATCAGCTACACATACGGAAACGACGCGCGCTTAATGCCTTGTATACGAGACGAGCAACTTCTGTGAAAGTCAGTTGGTGACCGAAATTTTTAGTTATAATGACATCACGTTCAACCCCACTATCAGGAATATGTCACAGATCTGTCCTATGATTGACAAAGAACACAGCACCAGTATTATTGGAGAATTAAAATAAAAAGCCTTCGCAGGTCTAAACTCGCTCTCAATATCGTCTATAGCCAGGATTACCAAAAATATAGGAGGCATACTATCAGGTGGTCGAAGAATCCCCAGCAGGGCGGCTAGCAAGCTGCCAGAGGAAGAAGATGAAAAAAAGTATTCTAAAAATGTAGCACAATTGACTGATTCTTTTCTCTACTTAATAAAGTCTCTTTCCTTATTTGCTTGTTACTGAATCAATAATTAGTTCATTTACTCAGTTCAATTCAAGCAGCCATAAACTCTACCACTTTACACTAAGTGACTGGTGAGTTTTCTGTATGGATTTCCACCATTGATTAAAGTCTTGCTATAATAGCTTGTACTTGCATTCAGCTACTATACACCGGGTTTGTTAACGTAAAGTTTGTGAAATATAAATATTGTCTGTAGTTCCTGTCAAATGCTTATAGAAAAAACCAACGATGATTTCCTTTATTTCTCTGCGTAAAGACCGTCAGTCAACCACTATCGAATGGACATCAGTATGTATCCGTCCGCTTGGTATATGATATATTAAATCAATAAACTTTTAGCGTCTGGCAAGTATATTACAACTTTTTTTTCTGTTCTCACTGCAGAATTCCCATCCGCTGGCCATTGTTACAGCATGGGAATATACTATATTCTCTATTGGGGAGCTAAGAAGTGGTGAAGTAATTTATCTTTAAAGTCAGTGTTTCCTCTCTAAGTTGCACTATCTGGGGCAGCTTCTGATATAGAACTACTCCAGTACCTGGACAGAATACTGTGCTCGGTCTTTAATGATGCAGACTGTTAATTGTTTGGAAACTTGAGCATTTTTTATTAGAAAACATCGTGTTTCAGCTGTAGGTGATTGTTATGATGGATAATTTCATGCCACGGTACACGTATCTCGATTTGAATTAAGGTATGACAATGAAAAAGAGGGTCCAAATAACTGTACACAATCAAGGTGATCACAGCAGTATGACTAATAACTGATTTTCTTCTCATTCGAAATGTGTTGTCTGCCTTTCGACACACGAAGGTGACAACAATATGGCGTAATTCCCAACGATCCTTGCAACGAAATTTCTCATAAGCATTCCGAGTACAAGACGTTAATCCTCTTTGAAACGCCTATTTCATTGGGTGATTGGTTGTCAGCCCTGACTTTCTGGAGTACGTAGGTTCGATCACCGATCCAAATTTCAGATTTTCCATGGTTTCCAAAAATCACTCGAGGCGAAAATCGATATGATATATCTACAAAAGGCAATGGAAGAAATCCTTCCCGTTCATTCCTTCCAATACTCTTATTGATCTAATGACATCGACGTGGGTAACATATCACTCACGGATAGCTATATTGTTGATAAAATTTCAGAAAAACATCGTTTGGAATGGAAAATATTTCGGCCATCGCTTCACGCCGTGACTCAAATCGGGTCATATTAAGTTTGGTAGACTGCTAAGAACATCAGGGAATAGCGAGAGTCAAAAGATAACGAATGGTGTTGAATAATTTATTAATAAAATAGTTTTTTTTTAATTATTTGAGGACAAGCAAATTTCAATAGGATTTTGTTACATTAAAGGGCTGGTGCCAGGGAATGATAACCTCGACTGGTAGAAAACGTTTGAAGCTTTCTGAATATACTAGCAAGAAAATAGGTTGCTAAACATTCAACTAATTTTTTTAAATTTCTAAAAATGAATCTATTTCTTAACAGATTAAAATGATTAACACTTTTACCGCATTTAATTTTGTACATTAAAGGTACTATTATTTTAAAAGCCAAAAACCTTCAGTGGAATTGAGTAAGTGAATTAGTTTTTGCAGTGCGAAATATTCAGGTGAGCGTAACTAATGGAAGTTAATGTTTTCGCGAACAATGATTACACGGGAAGGTGCACAGTTTGTTTGAGCAAAATGATAAATGGGCTGTCAACAAAAGAGAAATAGACGCATTGCACTTTTTGAGGGAAATGTATATATAAAACTGGGAAGCGACTTCAAAAGAAATTTCAATTTAGAAGCTAAATTGAAACCCGTCGAAAGTGAAAAGCACGGCGTAAAGCGCTGCCAGCGAAATAAAAAAAAAATTAGAGGAATCACGCCCAACAAGGTGGTGGCAAATCCTTCAACCTTATTTAAATGTATAACTTTACTGAGAATTCGGCCATCTCCGCTGCTGGAGGCGCGGGAAAATGGAAGAAAGGAAGTGAGACGCCACGCTGTTAAATCACGGGTCCGTGGTATGACTCACGAACTTGCAGTAAGCACGTTTCTCATTTAGTTCATTCAGCTCGTCAGACCACGAGTAAAGAGTGGGAATTCACGTAACTCCACCAGAAAAGAATTGTTTTTTTGCGACAACAGTTTCACAAGCAGGCCCTAGGCAAATAATACTACACACACACTGAAAAGGAGTACCACAACGTAGCCTCAAAAATAGTAGTTAAACCTGAGAACACTATTCTGATTGTAGCTGCAAGCTAGAAAATAAAACTAGAGGCGATATTTTTATGTTTAATACGAATACAGTAATGATATTATAAGAATGGAGACTTTCGTGGCGTATGCTTGAAATGAAGTCTTGACGGGTGTACCGCCGAAGAGTGTTTTGAAAACAGGATATTTTGACGACTAGCTACGTAGTCTTCATCAGCTGTGGAGACATCTGCACAGGTCGGCTGACCGTCGGATACTGAGACAGTGCAGGTGCCGCACCTCCTTATATAGCCGACAGCCGACGGATAGTCGTCGAAACATCGTGTTTTCAAAACACTATGCGGCGGTACACTAGTGAGCACTTATTTTCAATAATATCATTATTTTCTATTAAAGTAGAAGTATCTAGCAAAATCTAAAAAAAAAAGTTTGTAGGCAGATAACGGTTGATTTAAATATAAATATCCAAATGATCATTTAATACGTTAAACAAAAGGACGCAAAAAGTTCTAGATTCCGATAAAATTCAGTTATACCTCAAAGCAAAACCCAAATTGATTCCAGACACAGAGTATTAATACCATCGAAAAACTCCAATCATTTTCTAATTAAGTTTTTGTTAAATGATTATGTATTAACCACCCAGGAAATATGTGATTTTGACGTCCTAAAAAAACTCTGCTAATTAATACAGGAATGTAAATAAATGCATGGTATGAGAGCTGTACGTGTTTCAACCATAAGAAAATCTTGAGTCCTACATAAAAAAGTCAGCTACATAGGCAAATGGAACAAAGCATGAACGAAGCTTCAATGCATAAGAACTAGCATTCACAAAATATCGTTCAAGTTACCAGTACAACGTCATACAGCATAATATTAACAATAATAAAATTTAAGTGACACCGGAAGATAAATCCTTATGTTAGGACTTTATCGTTGGTCGACATTGAGGTCATCAGACCAAGGAAAGGACTGAGTACGAATTGAAAGGAATTATGTCATGGCAGTTTGAACCTTCATTCCGGCATTCGCCTGAAATGATTTCTGGAACGGTAGGTACACTGAAATCGGAAAAGACGTGCTGTTGATCCATCTCAAAAGCTTCAAACTTTAACCGCTCACTTTAAAGGTTTGGACTGGAAACTTAATTATTGGGCTTCTCATGTATCAGAGACCTAAAATAATATATGGAACTTACAGTGACGCGAGTATGTTAGAACGTATGAGACTTGCGTCTATATCGCTGGCATTACCGATTCTGAAGGGTTAGATTGAGGCTCGAGCCTGGCATTCGAGAAGACGCGGTTTGGACCTTAGTGCGGCAATCCACATTTCGGTTTTCTATGATTTTCGGCCTTATAAGCAGCTGAACAGTTGTATACTTAATCTTTCAACAAGTGTATCTATACAAATATTATATCTCTCTGTCCGTTTGTTATGTTTTCAGGGCTAAACGGCTAATTAGATCTTAATGAAATTTGACAAGGAGATACTATTTACCACTGGGAAGGTCATAGGGAACTTTTTTCTGTATAAATAATATACTTCGTTATGGAATTTTAAAAACTATCTGAACGGTTATAGACAAACGCATAGCATGTGTAAAACTCTTTAATGGTATGCCGGAGAGCGGGATGGTGGCTCACTGGTTAGGTGTTCTGGGTTCATTCCCGGGTTCAAATACAGTTTGGAGTAGCAATATTTAAGAATTGTTTTTGATCACATGAGCCACTCCTGGACGTTCCGTGTTCGGATTCTACGTTGAAGTGTAGTTCCAGCAACGACAGATGTAGAATATTTCGTAAATCGAATCTCTTTCAAGTAGGCAGCAAAACAATTCTTCGGCACCCAAGAACGCCACACGCGTTTAATTTTTTATGCTATATTGGTCAATCAGGCTTTGTTTTTCTTATAGTCCGTTTGTGTATTATTTACACTAATCTATACTAATGTTATAAATGCGAAAGTAAAGTCTGTCTGATCTGCTAGTAAATTTCGTTCACAGACAAAACTTAATATTTAGTATAGAAATTGATTTACGCTGACTATTATTTCGTGTCTACCTAAATGTTTCTGGCATCAGTATATTTTGACTTCTTTTTGATATGCTGCGCAGGCGTAAATCAGACGTAAGGTGCATCTCTAGCAGACCACGAGCATGTTAAGTTATTAGAACACAAGAATCTGATGATCATGCTCAAGAAAGAAAACAAGACCAAGCTGAAAGTTAAACAGCCCTCTGTTATCCTCACCCCTACACCTTAGTTTTTTATATTTTTAAACATGTTGCAAATTCATTCTCTCCGTGAGACAGGTTCGATGGTGGAATAGTATGGTGATGGCTTCCCCGTCATATTATGCCTACTCCGTGATTTTTTTTTGGGACAACTCATATTTAAATTAGAGCTTTTTACATACAATTCTAGCAACAAAATTTTATTCAAAAAATTTTCACAATGGATAGTATCGACGACGCAGGATAACCAAAACACTGAACTAAAACTGACAATGCTGGTCTAGGATATATTATAATATAATTATTGCTTGAAAATGATACGGTTGCTATTGAGTATCCCAGTATTATAACGAAATTATCTCGTACGGCGAAAAGTTGTTCTGTCGGTATCACAATCTCCAGTAATCCCAAAGTCACTACCCTATCAGAGTTAGGCTGGGACAAGTAGAACCACGCATCTTCACACACATCAGTACGAGAATTGAGGTGTAAGATAAAGGCTCGTTTGGTCGTAATTACCTGATGATAGGGTTTTTATTGCTGCGCAATCCGCCCTTATCGTAGACGCGTAAATCTAACCCGGTAATTCTGCTGGGTATAGGGGACCTACAGATTAACCTAGAATCCGAACCACGGAAGCGTTCTGGCTTACTTCGCGATTCAGCAGGCAGTGATAGATGTGAAGGCCGGGCTAAATGCCTTGGAAAATCCCTGCCGAGACAGGGATTCAAACCGAGTACCTTGTGATTTCCAGTCAGACGCCTTAACCATTGAACCAACAGAAATCTGTAAAGGAGGTAATGGGATTAAATCCACTCTATTGGTAACTTTACCTTCAAAGGGACTTACAAACACTCTGCACTCATTTAAAAGTCTTAGTGGTTCAAGTGAATATTTCCGGACTCAGAGAATAATTCTTGATTTTTGGCAATAGTTACTATAAGGTCTGTGATACGCTATCTCCTTTGTCCCAACTAGCAAAAGAAAGACTATATAGGAACCAGAAGATGGCGACGGAGTCTGAGATCGCCGAAATATCGTGTGGAAACATCTTACTTACTCGGCTAGTCTCCCGAGAAGACTACATCCAAAAGAAAGACTATTAGCCCCCAGCGCTTACAAGTTAATGCTACGTTCGTAAAAAAATTAAATTTTATTTCCGAATGGAATTTATACACTCGGTACCCCCACTCGTCTACGTATCAGTTTTATAACCAACATGAGAAGTTTTAACGCTAAAATTAATTACCTACAGTATTGTATGTGTTGATTTAATAACTGCCAGCAAAATATAACACAACTATGTTAAACACGTTTCGCATACCAAGTCTATACTTGCCAATTGTTCCCTCATTCTTTCCCTCTCCAGCCACTGCATTCCAGTCCCCCATCATCATAAAACAAGAATTTCTCTTTTCCTTGTCTATAATTTCGTCCAGCAAAGTAAGGAATGAGGAAGTGCTGGAACGAATAGAAGAGAAAAGGTCACTCATAAAAACAATAAAGAAACAGAAAAAAGAACTGGATTGGGCTGCTTAAAACTGCTCTGGAGGGGACTGTAAACGGGGAGAAGAGAAGAGGTCGACGAAGGATGAAAATGATGGATGATATAATGATAAACGGGAGATATATAGAAACTAAGAGAATGGCGGAACAGAGGGAGGCGTTGACCTGCCGTATAGCAAAGAACCCTTGATGATGATGTTAAACACATAATATTTTTAAAACATCTAATGATCTTAACAGATATCTCGCATCTCGAATATCAGATGGAAGTCAATTGGCACAAAAATCAAATTTTGGAATTTTTTCAGGTTAGATAGCTGACTCCGTTCCATGGGTCTCCAATGCTATACAACGTTACTGATCGCGCCGCTTGTCCAATCATTGAGTTTCTACCCAGTTTATCATGGTACCTAAATTATCAAGTAAAATGCAATCTGTCTTAATAGCACTTCTCCTATAGTAATTTTCTATAGTCTTTTTAATCTGGTAATGCTATCGTATATAGGGGACCTTCCAGTTTAGCGTGGATTCCGAGACAAAAATAATGAAATTTGGTAAGGTAATCTCAAAATTATGTTGCTCCAAAACTTACAAACTGTATAATATGAATGGATTTTCAATACTTGTGCTTAAATACAGTATACTGTCTACATTAAGGACATAACATTTTTGGTGATTTGTTGGCCCAAGGTCCTTAGTTCCTATGATAACTGGTTTTTGTTTTTCTTCCGTCTTGCAATTAAAACAAATGCCTTTTTCGCAAACGCGTTTCATCTTTATTTAAGAAATCTTCAATACCCTTGGTATAATAATAATTCCGTGTGGTCGTAATGACCTGGAGATAGAGTTTTTATTGGCTGCGCATTCCGCCTTAACCTAACTCGACAATCCTGCCGAGTACAGGGTAGCTACAGTTTAACGTGGAATCCGAACCACGGAAGCGTTCCGGTGTACTTCACATTACACAGCAAGCTGTGGCAGAGGTGAAGGTCGGGTTAAGCGCCTTTGAAAATCCCCGCCGAGATAGGGATTCGAACTGTGGACCTTTCGATCTTCAGTCTGACTCTGAGTCACCAGACCGCTCAATGCCCTGGGTAAACATAACGTAACGTAACTTAGCCCACAACCCGAAGGTAAACATATCTATTCATATACAACAGTGTTACTTGATTCTTGTGTTTGTTTGTAAATTGGTTAAGTTGTATTATAATACTAACCACATACAGTTTTATATCATGAATTAATACGCGCAACCAATTAAGGACGTATTTCACGTTTTTAAGTAATAGCAGTTTCAGGTAGCTCTGATGACAAAAATGTTCTGATAATAATAACTTTTACTGCCTCTCAGTAAAAATAAGAAAATAAATAAGCATGTTAGTCCAATACTTGTGCTCTAAACGTTCATACCCACATTCTTGGATTTAAAAAAAAAAAAAAAAGTAACATACTTAATATATAATTTTACAAATTTTAAATATGATATTTGGTTTAGGTTTCATGACATGAACACATTTGAAGGCTGAATCTTAATCCGTTTACAGTCTGAACTTCTGAAGTTCTGTGACAGAAAGCGGAGCGATAGGAATAGGGCTTTGTTCCCCTTAGGATACACAATCCTTAAAAAATTAAAGAAACTGTATCAACTATGAGAAAAATATTCATTTAGCTTAAATGAAAACTAATGCAAGATCTTAACTGCAGCGTCTGACAAGGGCAGTTAGTCTGTTACAAAATGAACAGAATTTTCTGAGGATAAAAAATCTCACACCGAAACTAATTTTTTTTTTTTCTTTTGGTTTGATGCAATCCTTCATCCCTGTGCTAGTGCTAACCTCTTCATTTCTACATACCCCTTACAACCCACGTACCCATTATCTGCTTCATATATTCTAATCTCTGTCTACCTCTACAGTTCTTACCTTCAACTGTTCCCTCCACTAACAAATTAACCAATCCAGCATGTCTCAAAATATGACCTACCAGCCTGTCTCTTCTTCCTGTAAGCTTCTTCCATAAACTTCTTTTCTCACCCATCATTTCCAAAACTCGTTCATTTATTACTTTGTCTGTCCACCTAATTTTCAGCATTCTTCTGTAGCACCACATTTCAAATGCTTCAAGTTTCTTTATTTCCAGTATTCCTAAAGTCCATGTTTCGCAACCGTAAAGTGCTGTGCTCCACACAGAGTTTTAAGAAGTTCTTTCTAATTCCTAGATCAATATTTGAAACCAAAAGGTTTCTCTTTTTCATGAAGGCTCTTTTTGCTAGTGCTATTCTGCTTTTAACATCATTCCTGCTTCGGCCATCGGTTGTAATTTTACTTCAAACTAATTTCTAGAAGTAAGTATTTAGACAGTAGTGCAACACTTCAGAAAAACAATTAAAAATTATTTTAACAGTACTCCTGGAAAGTCTGCACCCACACATATTTAAACACATGTCAGAGAAAAAATAACAATGTTTATAATCAAACTCTAAGGGAAAATTATTCTGCAGAAACCCGTAAAATGACCACACCGCCAGCGCTGAAGTTGAGATGCTTCAGAGAAAGGAGAGTTGCCATTTTCTTCCAATGTAATGTGGCCGTTTCAAATAATGCCAAGAGTTTGGATGGAAGGTTATGAGTCCAACCTCTTCTCCACTTCACTGTCCGTGATGTTTCCAGAAGGTGCGCTGTGGATTCTGTAAGGAGGGTTGTGAGAGTTGGAAACTTGTGCAAGCGGAAAAGACTAGAGGGTCTTAAACTAAAGAAAATGAACTCCGTAAAACTCAAACACGGATATTATAAGGTCCGGCAGAACCGCAAAAATTTTTGTTCAAATAGAAAAAAAATGCTGCAGTCACGGCCTTTACCAGTTACTAGTACTCACAGCTGAGAGAACAAAAGATCAAATCACTTGGTTAAATACAAAGTTATTTAATTCCACCAAACGTGTGCACCGTGCTGTTCAATTGAAATCTTATGTTTTATATTATAATTAATAATATTTCGTTTATATATTTGTAAGCTGTTTTCGTGGCCAAATACACAAACGACTTCATTCCTATATCTCTAGTGTGGAATCATTAGCTGAAGAGGCTGGTGAAGCAGTTAGTTTTCAGTCAGCTAATGGTACCCTGAATTAGCATTTTATGCGCCTACTTAAAATGATTTTGCTCTGTCTCTCATCTGCCATTGCACCTCATCACTGGTGTTTGTGATCACACAGCATCGCGTTGAAACAGATCAAAATACGAAATCCTATCTTTTTGCGAGTTGAACCCTAACCAACATAAGACATATTTCGGCTTTTTTTAAAGAATAATCTGTTCCGTAATAACCTTCAGTCCTATTTGTATTAGCAATCGAGGGACTTTTTTCAATCTTCTAAATTTACACATTTTTATTTTCTTGCAGTTATTTAAAGTAAGTCACAGTAAAAGATGTATTGACTACTATTCAAGCTCCAAACTATTCGTGTAAGTTGGGGCTTTTGAAGAAAGCAAATATTTTAACATCTCCAACAAAATTTTACAAAGAAAAACTAAACAGTTGGTGAAAAAGATACAGTTTATTAACTATCGACGAGAGATGTTACCTGCATTTGTAAGGGATTTTCTTTACTATAAAGCATTAATTCGTCTGCTTAACTTACACCTTCACAACGTATGGTGCTAAAGAATATGTGGAGGTAAAACCAAAAGAAGATGTCAATGAATAACACATAATTCCTTTGAATTGTCGAAGAGATCAATGAATGCACCCCAGACACCTTACGCGTAAGATTTGTGGCTGAAACAATGGGAAAAAATTATGAAGGCTCAAGAACAACGTTTTATTGTGCACTTTCTTCAAAAACCCAATCTGTTTATTTGTGAGCGCTTGCGTCAGTAGATTTTCCACATCTACTCCATCTACAAATTCGTAACCCTTGAACGCAAAGTATGTTGACGAAAACAATTATATCGAAATAATATGGATGTCTGCAAACTAGATTATGTGACACACGGCTATCCCTATTTCCTCACGACATTGTGATAGTTATTATTCACTGATCGCAAGTTGATGCGTTTTTTATTATTATTATTTCCAGAAAGTTTTCGGCAGTGTGTTGCATAACCGTGTTTTAAAAAGATTCATGGGTACAATATATCTGATGAAACAGTAAATAAAAAGTAAACTCGGGTGATCGCAATGAGCAGGTGATAGGGTTTCTTATCGGCTGCGAAATCTGCTTAGCCCAACACAGTAATCCTACCAGGTATAGGGGATCAATAGGTTACTGTGGAATTTAAACAGCGGAAGCCTTCTAGTGTGCTTCACATAACGCAGCAAGCCGTTTCAGAGACGAAGGTCGGGTTAAGGGCGTATGAAAATCCCCGCCGATACAGAGATTCGAACCTGGGACCTTTCGAGCTCCAGTAAAACATCTTAACCACTGAAAAACCAAGGTGCTACATGACACAGATATCTACATGGAAATAACAAATTTCTGCCCGGTGTTTAAGACTTGATAATATTTCGACGTGGATCGATAAATGGCAATCTAAATTAAACTGCAAAAAGTACAAACTATTGCTCATAAAGAACAGAAACAATCTTTTTGTGCTTGAGTACACAAGAAAAGTGGCTTGGATTTGGTGGAGATGTTTGTCGTGGATAGTCTGGCAGATGTAGTTATTTTCCGATTGAACCAGCTGTCAAACATGCGAACACCCACATTCATTTAAGGTTGCGGTGAAATACTTGAGTATCATTATATTTGGATCACAGTGACAAACAAGATAACATCAAGAAAATAATATACCTTACTGATACTTATATGCATTTCTTCCCCCCACGTACCAATTAGGATACGAGGCATAGAGCAGAAATGAATATTTTCATCCAATGCAAACCTTGCCAATCACTTTTTTTTTTTTTTTTTTTTTTTTTTTTTTTTTTTGAGAGCATGGATGTAAATGTAGACATCAGCGTATACTCGGAAAGATCAATAATGACATTTTAAATGGCAGCATAGAAGATCCGCTGATTCCTTTAAGAAACTCTTGGTAAACAAAGTGACAGTATCATAGTATCATAGCTGTCCAGTATATTCGGGGGTATTAAAGGAATTATCTGTAGAATCGCAAACAATTCCAACTAATTTTTTATACGGTGACAACGCTGACCTAAAGGACTGGGAATACCCATCAAATAATTGGCTAATTTGTATGTGGATGTTTCGATCATACTATCAGGCACAAACGTACTCTTTCTTTGAAAATTTTCGGTAGATCGTATACACTGTTCTGGATGTCTGAATGCATCTGAAGACTTTGATTGTTTTCACAGGAAATCAAGCTTTTTATTTTTACGGGAGCCGATGTTTTCCTCTCAATTTTGCTTGTAGCATTTCTCTCCAAATACATCGAAGAAAAATAGTTAGGTCTTTTTCTTTGTACAGTACTGTGCTTCCGAAAGGAAGACCCTACCAGTTTCCCTATTCATCGGCAGGAAGACAACATCGATATTTTTAAACTAGGCGAAAGTAGGGCTTCGCATTCCGTACTTGCGATATTGGCCTTCGAAAGTTTTACTCTGTCCAGCCTAAAGCACGTATGTCTATAGCTGATATCGTTGACAATTTGAAGAGCACTTGTTTAACATCGCTGACGATTTCATAGCCACACTTCTTGAGCCGAGTGAAGAAGTAGTTTCTTGGTGATAGTTAAATCTTCAAGCTTTAATATTAGTTTGGTTTGCAATCTGGCAAACAACGTAGCTTTTCTGTGGGATTGACGTGTCAGTCATCCGGTATTTGGATATTTGTAGGGATGTGGTTTTCATTGTTCCAAATTTCATTAAAATTATCCTGACCAAATTTTTACGTACAAATGGATCTACTGATTGTGAAAATATCATTAGTCAGATTAATAGAAATTATTTTTAAGAAGTTAGACATTGTGAAACTGGGAGATCTATTCAGATTCAATATAATATAAACATGTGATCAACTGATTTTCAGATTTCCTTCACAAATTTCTGTTCCCAAAATTCTGATTGCATTGCCTTCAATATCCTTATGCTTACACATATTAAGTCTGACACATTGTAAACACGACAATTAGTAAAAAAATATTCCTGATCTAGTCTGTAACTCAAAATCCAGTAAAAAATCGTTCCAACACAAGATTTCCTACCAGTTATACCTAGCAGGCTACGACGTCTCTCGTTGATAATACTTTCCTTAGAGTATACCTGAATGAAGCGACGATATATATCTTCAACAATACCACAAAATGTCCTGACTTCTCCAGCCCAATAAAAGCTACACTAAATGCCAAACATTATTAACACGGTACATTTATTATTTCTTTAATATGTTCTCCGATTACCCAAATATTATGAACTCCAATCTATCTGAAGTTATCTATGTATTAACTCTAACATCAAATCTTGTAGTTGCTATGTAATATTTTTCGGACTGGATCAGTAACAG
This sequence comes from Vandiemenella viatica, assembly GCA_031002005.1. Lineage (NCBI taxonomy): Eukaryota > Metazoa > Arthropoda > Insecta > Orthoptera > Morabidae > Vandiemenella > Vandiemenella viatica. Next base: position 48,162,942 of record CM061921.1, on the reverse strand, counting down.
CAGGGCAGCTTCTTTGGGCTTTACGCTTCGTCGAGGTCATTAGAAGCGGGAAAGGATGGGGTGCAAGAAGCGGTAAGGAATTCGACCACGACCTGCAGCTCAATTCCTTTGCTCATTGTTTCTAGCACACAAGTTTTTAAACAGAGTGGCCTCACCGAATCTCGGAATGTCCCATATTGGTATCCTTTTCACGGCCAGAATTTTCACAAACATTCAACTTCTTTTACCTTTGGCAAATGTTCATATGGAGAACTCCACGATTCTCCATGATTCGATTTCCATATAAACTTCATGATTGCGATTGCCAGGTTAGTTTATTTAACCACAACAGAGACGTATTGCGTGGAAAATAGAAAACTGTTATATTGGAGGACGAAATAGACTTTGGTGTCTCTGGGAAAATAATGCTGCACACATTTCCTTATTGTTACAATATTTCCTCAAATTTCATCAAGTGATATTCTACCGTGCATCCCGACTGCTGAGTTAAAATTAATAACTTTGTTAAGAAAGAAGAAATTCCATCACTTCTCGGTTAGGTTTTCTTACAGTTTAATGTTAGTTGCAGCAATGGTTACAGTGTTGAAATACCAGGAAGGAAGAACCTGTCAACGCACGAAAAACGCGATTTTCCATTATATTAAGTCGATCAAAGATGCTGTCTTTTTCCCAGGGATTATTTCCTACTCAAACGTTGGAGAGAAATTTATGTATCTTGTTTTTTCATCATAAGCACTGCGGGACTTGTGTTCCTACACGATTTTTGATATTCCGTTGTTGCTTCCCTACAAATTGTTTAGAAAATTGTTTGAAAAAGATTTCGTTAATGCAGTGAAACGATTAGTGAAAAACCTTTTCAGGCAGTCAAATGGGTGTACACTGGAGATCACACCCTGAGGGGCTTCCAGGACTTCTTTTCAGAAGACGGGCTGTCCAATATTTCTGGTTAGACGGAGTCTAGTGAAAGTGTTTTATATATGATGGGCCGGCAGACTTACGCTCTGACAGGCTTACAAGGATGTTTCGAGCTGCCCTATGGTAATAAATTGGTAGAACGATATCGCCTGGACACAACTACAGTCGTTACACTGTGGATAAAGCTGACAGCATCCTGTTTAATATGGTCAGTGCCAGTAACAACTGCACACCCTTGGAATTCGTATCACTGTGGTACATAAATGTATTTGTTCATGGGCCACCCCGTTTACAACGTCGTAAGGCACCTGTCATGGGGCTAGATGGTTCGGATCCCGTTGGTGGAAGAAACATTCATGATACAGGACACAGCCAGCAGAGCATGTGTGGTAGGGTCGGTGCTGCAAGATACCAAATCAATAGTTGTGTACCAATGTCTTTGATGCGAGAAGAATGAGGATACACGACAATGTTTATGGTAAATTGTCTGTTCGATAGGGACGCTAAACTCATATGCCGATCTTTACCTCACCTTCCTATTGCCTCTTATCAGGAAGACAAACAACACACTACAATTAATACATACACGCATCACAGTTATCGACACACTGTTGAGCTTCCCTACCACAGTAAATTTGATAGAAGAACTGTCTTTGGGAGGTAACTTTCAATAAATATGAAAGTATAATTACATTACCGGGACAGTAATGGGTATAATACAAAGTCTTCTTAATTCCATGCACATACATCAATATTATTAGCTGATAATAGAGCTATTATTCAGGTTGTGCTTATGAAACGTAAAAAAAACAAAGGAGTTCTAAGGTATGTCAAACGATCCCATCAAACACCTGACTTAAAATTCAAATTACGAGAAGCTTCATTGCCTAAAGCGATAGTATTTCATGCAGCTTATTATGAATGAAAATTATATTTATAAAACTTTTGAGAAGTTCCTTATGCTTACATAAGTCGAAAAAAAAAATTTCGAAAGACAGATCTTTATTCCTCTTGAAAACGGTTATACTTTTTTCCTTATTTAAGAACGGGTACACATTTCCTAAAATTTTAAACAGCATAGTTACCTCTAAAATAGTACAAAAACGTATTTACTAATTTTAGATTTCACGGCATAAGAAAATTTGGAAAAATTCTATAGTTAAAAGAACTTTCAATTTAAATTATTTTTATGGCTTTATGCCTCGTTGATATCGACGACGAGGTATAATAATAATATAATTCCGTGTGGTCGTAATGACCTGGCTGGAGACAGGGTTTCTATTGGCTGCGAATTCCGCCCCTGTCGTAGCCGCCTTAATTTAACCCGGCAATCCTACCGGGTACAGGGTACCTACAGTTTAACGTAGATTCAGAACCACGGAAGCTTTCTAGCCTACTTTACAATTACACAGCAAGCTGTGCCAGAGGTGAAGGTCGTGTTAAACGCCTTTGAAAATCCCTACCGAGACAGGGATTCAAACCGGAGACAATTCGATCTCCAGTCAGACACTTCAACCTTGAGCTAGCAGGCCGCTGGACGTTGAGGTCATTACAGGAGGGTGAGGAATTGGAGCAAGGAACGTGAAGGAATTATGCCATGGCCTTTTGAGAAATCATCCCGGCATTCGCTTGGATTGATTCCATGTATCAACTGAAAACAGAAATCTGAATGGCCAAAACGGGATTCGAGTCTGCATCCTCCCGAGATGCAAGGCCAGACCATTAACACTCATCCACCACGCTCGGCACATTTTTAAATTTCGAAAATAAGCAGTAAGTAAGTTTCACCACAGTGTAATGTAAACCATGTTTAGATTAGTGCCCTTGTTTGGATAGCAGCACACTACAAGAAATATAATCTGTAGTTTGGATAAAGCTGAGGTTAGTTATGTCAGGTTTAAAATCCTAGACACAACAGGGAAGCCCTAGTTATCCAGAGAGCTTTGTATTAAGCACGTAAATATTATTAATCCTTAACAATCAATAGAAACAATTGTTAACAACAAACCGTAATGTATTTTGGTGAAATACATTTTCTTAGCAACGTCTTCGACGAGGTTTCATTCCTCTTCAATTCCCTTAAGAGAAATGTAAACCATTACATGGCGTTTACCTATGGGTATATCTGATCACTCATCGACTGAAATGAACAACCTGGATATTCGCCTAGAGTGATTTCGGGAAACAATGGAAAACCGAAATCTGGTTGGTCGGACGGGGATTCGCAGCTATTTGCTTAAGAAAACTATTTTGGAATTAACCGATAATTCCTAACATTTTACGGGTCATTAGTAGGCATTTTTAATCATTATTTAAATAAGGTATTACAATAGTAATCTACTAATACATTTTTCAGCAAAAACTATACTAGGAAATAGTTTTTTTAAGTACACCGTTCTACCGCTAAGAGGAAAACTAATCTGATTCGGTTGGATGGATTTTAAATAATATTACCAAGGTGTTAAATAACGATATTATCTTAACGGTAATAAAAATTCTGCAATCAATTCATAACGAATCATTCATAGTACGTCGTATCGAAACCAAGGATTAATTTAACATTTGAATATGGTTGTGATGCGTTAAACTGGATACTGAATTCTCTGAATCTGCAAATCTCTCAACCTAACCATTGTTGTACCATAAGCTCATACATGAAAATAACTGATAGTTTCCCGAAAGATCTAATCCAATGGAAACTGTAAGTACAGATTGATTGCCGTAGAGCTATCTAGTTGCCAACATACAACTTCCTGAAAAATATGAAGATTAATTTTGCCAGCATTTTCGTGGCGGATGATGTCGATAAGTATCTCGGTGAAATAACCCCAGCAAATTCAGTTTACTATCTGACAGTTAAACTCCATCCTCGGTTGGCGTAAGACCGTAGCTAATCTTCTTATGCAATAAGCTGCAAGAAGATAGCTCTGAAATGCGCACTGATGACAACAGTGGAGTTATGGAACGAAGCAAGTGTGAACTTCACTCCCATATTCTCAGATGCAAGAGGGAGTTGAAAGCTGCAAGTCTCATTCATTCATCACACGTGTCTTCTGCACGACTGTAAACATCCTTCAATCAAGGCTTTACAATCAGGCTGTAAGTATACCAGATTTGTTCCCTCCACAGATGTTGGGAAACTGTGATCAACTGATTGGTCAAGAATTAAATAAGGCGTTATGTGTAATTGGGTGGTAGAAATCATACGTATATCTTGGTACTGGTTTTGTATATCCTAGGAAAACTCTTACGCTTTCGATGATAATAGTTAACATATTAAAATGAATTTTGAAATACCAGTTTTATTTGGTAGAAATAGGTCGATTATTTAACGAAACAAAAACCCTGACACAGAGGTATCTCTACCAAAAATTCGATTTGATTCGCGGAATAGTATTTCTTATCGTAAACTGAAAACAGTGAGGTGTAAGTAGACGCAACTGATGCAGTAACATTAATGGAGAAGTTTAACAATTGATATTATTAACGTTATTACTGGGTCAGTTATTTCTACTAGGAAGGATGTGGATTAGACAAATGGTGCGTGCCATGAAAAAAGAATTAATAATAATAGTTGCATACACACAGCATTAATGATTATTAAGCAGCGCAGGGAGGCATATCCATTTTATTAATAGAAGTAAACGATTCATGAAGTGCGTGAAAGGGAAAATTGTTTTTTTTTTATCTGCTTTACGTCTCTCAACAGCGAGGTCTTTAGAGATGGGGAAGGATGGGGGGCAAGGATGGGGGCAAGGAATCGGAAGGAATTCGGCCATGGCCTTTTGAAGGAAGCATCCCGGCATTTGCCTGGAGTGATTTGGGAAACCATGGAAAACTCAAATCTGGATGCCCGGACGGGGATTCGAACCGCCGACCTCCCGAATGCGAGGCGAGAACGCTAATCCTCAAAACAACCTTTTAGGAAGTTAATGACTGAATGTCTTGATGTCTGTGAAATTATTCTACTGTCTTCTACATTAATATCTTGAAACGAAGAAGGCCAAACTTTACAAGGAAGTAAAACTCAACTAGAACACGTTATAAATTCTTCCCCTCAATGTAAATTACGAGAACTGAACAAAACGAACTCTGTCAATTGAGACTGTCTAGAGAAATCATTACTTTCAGTAAGGAGAAGTTATCGTGATTCAGATTTTCTACTCAAAACTGTAGGACAATTTCGAATGTTTTCTCAAAGTTAGTGGCTCCTATTTATTTGTTTATTCCAACAGCAAAACCATTTTATATTAATATATTTTATCATAACTATAAATTAAACATAATGTTCACTATTTACGACCAATTAATTACAGTGAAATCAAGAAATAACAGAAAAATAACAATTATATAATAAAATTACAGAAACAAGAAGATAATTACATGAGAGAAAACTATTAGATATTCAAAAAATTATAATAAGGCTCAACATACAGCTACAGAAAAATTCTTATCATTATCAAGGTAGTCCTTCTATCTAGACGGGGATGTTACCATGGAACCTATTGAGCTTGCAAAACCACTAGTATGCTCTAGTAGGTATAAATAGAGAGAGCGTGCCCACACAAAAGAACTGTCAATCATTTTCACACCTCTATTGTTCTCCCCCCTCCCACCTGTCAATCATTTTCACACCTCTATTGTTCTCCCCCCTCCCACCTGTCAATCATTTTCACACCTCTATTGTTCTCCCCCTCCCACCTGTCAATCATTTTCACACCTATTGTTCTCTCCCCCCTCCCACTTGACTAACCACTTGACTCGAGTGCCACTTGACTAACCACTTGACATGTATTATCTCTGGTCCTATTGGCCACTTGACTTGAGGGCCACTTGACTAACCACTTGACTAACCTCAGTTACACCCCTATTGTCCTTGACCACGCACCCCTCTAGCCGCACCAGGTGTGGCGCAGACGTTGCCAGACCACTTGAGCGACCAACTGGACTTTCGGACAGATGTCGATATGCTGCTCCTTTTCGAACGAGGAATTCGCGGAGGTATTTGCCAGTGCATGCCGAGGCAAATAACAGGTACATGCCGAGTGCGTCCATTAACTACGTAAGTACATTTTGGCCGAGTACCGGTCAAACCACTTGAGCGACCCCAACCACACCAGGTGTGTACTCTGATGCTTTTGTCGTTCTGTGAGGTATGAGAATTCTGCGGTTTGAACAGAGAAGTTCACCGGAATAGCATTGCATTGCTCGAAGCTTGTGGACTACGCGTTTCTACCGAGAGTGGTGGTGTAACGGTTAGCGTTCTCGCCTCGCATTCGGAAGTACGGTGAAGTATCTAGGCGTAACAGTACAAAGCAACATCCTCGTCGCTGCGGTTGCAACACCTTCGGCGGCGGGGGATCCGTGCGGCAGCCGTCAAACGCGGCAGCCACAAACACCGCAGGACTCCAGCCACGGACGGGACAGCGAGCAGACGTGTTGGAACCTCGGATTCTATTGTTCTTTTGTTAGAACACTGCGGTGACCAACTGTTCTCCCTAACTCCACTTTCATCGTATGGAGTGTTATGCCTCTTCAGTCGTCTAACATCGTGATCTTTACAGGCGACAGAGGATTGAACGAAGGAACGGGAGAGAATTCAACTATGGTCCTTTGCGGGAACCACCCCGGCATTCACCTGGAGCGATTGCGGAAAAATCTTGTAAAATCGAAACGTGGTTGGCCGGACGGGTATTTCAAACCGCGTCGTCCTAAGTTCCAGACCAGTACAACCTGTATCAATCCAAATGCGTAATTCGCCCGGAGTGTTTTGAGGAAAACGAGAATATGGATGCTCAGACGGGGGGTTCGAACCAGAGGTAACCTCAGCTTCACCACCCTAGTACCAGCTGTCGATTCTATTGCACTTTTGCCAGGCTATATTCGCGTGGAGTGATTTCAGGAAAACGAGAATATGGATGCTCAGACGGGGATTCGAACCAGCGATCGTTGTTTGACGGCATTCAATGGACGGGAATAAGCAATATACTTTATATTGAGCGCTTAATAAAATGCGATTTAAACCATCTTTAAACATACGACGAACGAGAATATGTATGCTCAGACGGGATTCGAACCAGCGATCGTTGTTTGACTGCATTCAATGGACGGGAATAAGCAATATACTTTATATTGAGCGCTTAATAAAATGCGATTTAAACCAATGAGGTTTCTTTCTTAAGTTAGGAATTAATGTCTTTAAACATACGACGAAAACACATTTCTGAAAGCTCATTTAACGTAATATTAAGCACGTCATTTCTACCCCAATCACACTAAGTACGATGATAAAATTTATACAGCGTTGATTGTAATAAACTGAGCTTTCTATTTACATAAAAATACTTTTAAAAAAAACTATATTTCCGATAGCTGATAACAAATTTCGCTCGTTGAGCCAGAGGTTGCTGCCCTAAAGAGGGGTCGAGTCTAACACAATGCTCCCTTTTGTGATCGGCACTCGAATGCGACAGCTGCTCAGCCTGTAACTCAACTTCATTTCGCGTAATATTAAGCTTTTAATTTCTACTCTTGATATAACGCGAGAAAAAAAATGTTTATATCGTGATAATTCTATGAAAATAACCTTTCCAATTAAACTATAATATTTTTTAAAAAACTTGTACTTCTGATAGCTGATCTTAAATTTGGGCTTCTGAGCCACGCTTTGTATTGCTGTGGGGGGAGGTTTCTATAGCGTATGTGGCGTTACTGCTGGACGTTTTAATATTCCAAAAAAAATAAAAAAATACGAGGCGGTGGGGCGGCGGGCTTGGCCACGCTGTCTACACACACACATCGCGTTAAATGCGCGGTCATAGCGTGCCAGTATGTCGTTACACATTGGACGGGGATAAGAACCAGAGCCCTCCTAGATGCGTGGTCAGAGCGTGCCAGTATGGCGTTACGCATCGTCGTCATTAGAGGCGAGGAACGTTTCTACCGAGAGTGGTGGTGTAACGGTTAGCGTTCTCGCCTCGCATTCGGGAGGACGGCGGTTCGAATCCCCGTCCGGGCATCCAGATTTGGGTTTTCCATGGTTTCCCAAATCACTCCAGGCAAATGCCAAAGACAAAACTCGTCAAGAACACAGGCAAGATATGAATGGCAGGCCCCCGGTTCGAAATTCCGTATCGGTGGTGGATACTCATAGGCATGTAACCAGACATAGCTTACTGTGAAGTATTCAAGGTTCCGCTGCGTGAACGCTACTTCGTTGTTTGCAGAGTTTAATTTTCTAAACAGCCGCTCACTCTTAGCGCGCACAATTAAAAGTGAAGTACTTTAAGCTTCTGGTTGAAACCTTACCAAAGGAGATATATTGGAGATAGGGTGGCTAGTTCCTTCCATCCTTATCTTACTTAAGGGCACCTGCAGTTTAACGTAGAAAAATTTGGGTTTTCCATGGTTTCCCAAATCACTCCAGGCAAATGCCAAGTGCTTCCTTCAAAAGACCATGGTAGAATTCCTTCCCAATCCTGGCCCCCCCCCCATCCTTGCCCCCCATCCTTTCCCGTCTCTAAAGACCGAACGGAGCTCCGTTACCTTATTTCACATGTCTAATGTTGCTGGCTGCAACGTTGTATGACAGATCAATTTTGATACGGAGGTGGGTAAAGAACGTGTTTGAAGTGTGTAACTTATATGTAAGCAACCAGGTTAGTATGGATATCACCCGAAAAATTAATGCTATGGAAAAGCCTTTTTTTTTCTGGCTTCACTTCGTTGACGTCAAAATCGTTAGAAGTGGGAAAGGACCGGGGAGCAAGTAACTGGCAGAAATTCGACAATGACCTTTTGAACAAACCAAGGCGAAAATTCAAATGTGGGTGCCCGGACAATGATTCGAAACCGCATCTTCCCGAATGCGAATCTCATGTGTATTAATGTCAGGCCACGAACTAAGGGATCACCATCGTAAGTGGATAAATTATTAGCGTACCAGTATGGCTTTACACCTCGTCAACATCGACATCATTAGAGGCGGGAAAAGGATTGATGCAGGGAACGGTCACCTGGAGTGATTTGGGGAAACCATGGAAAACCAGAATATGGATGCTCAGACGGAGATTCGAACCAGCGCCCTTCTGAATGCATGGTCAGAACGTTAACACTCACCCACCACGCTCGGTAATTTTCGTGGGCAATACTGAAAAATATCTATTCTGAGAAGTAATTTTTTGCATGGTGCTTCGATAATCATGAAATTTCCAAACATCTGAAATGACTGGTTACGCAGATATTGCTGCCACCAAAGACACAGGGAAATAGTGTGAATTTGACAAAACATCTTTAGCTGGGACGCTGCATGTTAGAGACTAATACAGTAACTCTAATCAACTACACAATCTTGCTACTTATCCCGTTTCTTTGGCAGAGGCATATTGCATACTGTACGGATATTGAGTGACCAAGACTTACTAACTGCGATAAGTTCGGCGAAAGACGTTTGTGGCGGCGAGTGTTTTGGACAAAGTATTGTGCGTATTCTTACGGCTCATACTGAGCGTGGTGGGTGAGCGGTTAACTCTCTGGCCTCACATTCGGGAGGACGCGGGTTCGAACCCCCCCGTCCAGGCATCCAAATTTGGGTTTTTAATGGTTTACCTAAATCATTCCAAGCGAATGCCGGTGTGTTTCCTTCAAAAAGGCGTCGGGGGGACGTGGGTTTGAATCCCTGCCCCGACCATCAAGATTTCGGCTTTCCATGCTTTTTATGAAATTACTGCATTCGGTGCTTAAGCCATCTGACGGGAAAGTGAAAAGCCCTCAACCTGACCTTCACATCTTTCACAACTTGCGTCGTAATGTAGTTACGCCTTAACACTTCCGTTGTTCGGTTTCAAGTTTAAACTGTAGGTTCTCTACACCCTGTTAAGTTCAAGTAGGCTAGGATAGAGGCGGAATGCGCAGGCAATAAAAAACCCTGGTCATAATGACCAAACGAGCCATTACTCCGTACTTCAGGTGAATGTTGGGTTGGGTCCTTCAAAAGACCATGCCTGAATTCCATTCCGATCCTTGCACCAGTCCTATCACACTTCGTGATCGGTAAAGATCTGGCCTAGCATTTGGGAGGGCGTGGGCTCGAATCCCAGTCCGGGCATCCAGATTTGAGTTTTCCATGGTTTCCCCAAATAACTCGAGGCGAATGACGGGGATGATTTTCTTCATTTGCCATGGCCGAATTCCCCACCGTTCCTCGTCCACTGTCCTTTCCCACCTCTAAAGGCTTCGATGTCGACGAGGCGTAGAACCCTAAAAAAAGAAACCCACGACCACCAACTCCAGATGAATGTCGAGTTATTCATTCAAAATACCATGCCCGAATTCCTTCCCAGTCCTTGCCGCCAGTCCATACAATTATGGCCATTACATTCTCGCAATCACCATAGAGGGGGAATGCGCAGGCAATAAAAAACCCTGGTCATAATGACCAAACGAGCCATTACTCCGTACTTCAGGTGAATGTTGGGTTGGTTCCTTCAAAAGACCATGCCTAAATTCGATCCCGATCCTTGCACCAGTCCTATCACACATCGTGATCGGTAAAGATCTGGCCTAGCATTTTGGGAGGGCGTGGGCTCGAATCCCAGTCCGGGCATCCAGATTTGAGTTTTCCATGGTTTCCCCAAATAACTCGAGGCGAATGACGGGGTGATTTCTTCATTTGACATGGCCGAATTCCCCACCGTTCGTCGTCCACTGTCCTTTCCCACCTCTAAAGGCTTCGATGTCGACGAGGCGTAGAACCATAAAAAAAGAAAACCACGACCACCAACTCCAGATGAATGTCGAGTTATTCATTCAAAATACCATGCCCGAATTACTTCCCAGTCCATGCCGCCAGTCCATACAATTATGGCCTTTACATTCTCGCAATCACCAAATTTTAGTGCCAATCGATTTACAGTAGACCTATCAACGGTATTGTCGGTATAAACAGCCTTGAAACGACGATGAATCGCAGTAGGAATCACTTTGTCAGCAGTTAAAAATTCGATAACAGCACGATGTTTAACTCACGTTGACACAACACTAGAACAGTTCTCCATAATTCCGGACAACGAATCCTTACTTCTCAGTACTTTCAAATAAAATGTAATGCCGCTTGGTATGTATGGTCTGGCGTTAGAGTTTTTCAGTCGTAACAGCCTTACATAAGGACAGGACTGAACACGTTTACCCCCACCACCACGGACTAGGCCTGATTACTACCCAAATGGACTTCTAGTGCCAGTGTACAGAGATGGCGAGCCCGGTACTGATGTTTTTTTTACCCCCACCACCCCGGACTAGACCTGATTACTACCCAAATGGACTGCTAGTGCCAGTGTACAGAGATGGCCAGCCCGGTACTGTTGTTTTCGTCTGTGTATCAGCTCAATGCTGGTGATTCTAAGCGTTTGACGATAGGTTTATCGTCCAAACACGAATTTGAGCCAGTAGTAGTGCTCGAAAAAGTTGGATACCGCACCAAGGTTATACTAACGTATGAAGAATGGGTCGTGCTGACTCAAGTATTGGATGTAGTGTCAGATTTGTTCTACACAGGCAGCTCCCAGACAAACATTCCACTTGGTGAGAACGCCGTCTCCTTCCGTACGATTGCCAGGACGAAAACTGTATGTTTTTACCCAAATGTTGACCCCACCAGCGGCATCTTCTTCAGCGATTCAACTTGGAAGAACCTCATCGACGCGCAGCCTGCAGTGTCCAGCGCCTTGACCGTCAAGAAGAGGTGGGGATACCTAGTTGCAAGATACTACACAGAATTTGTGGGCATTTTATCTAGTAAAGTGCTACGAGACTATCATATGGCAACAGTGCAAAAACTGGTTGATATGCATATTCGTGATGTTTATGTGACTCAATTGGCCCCCAGTTCGTCACTGGACTATAATCTACTAAAATATGAACTTATTGCATATAAAAATTTACTTGTATTACCTGTTATTAACAATGTAGTAATTAAGAATTATAACCCAGGATACTACATTGATGTGAACAGTGTGAATAAAATACACATACTAAGTTATTCAATTTGTCTTATTTTATCCACTTTCCATTAATAAAACCCTTTACAGAGTTATTTTTATGAGTGGCGTGACGCTTCATCACTTACATACTGGTCTGAAGAGCGAATTGTAATAGACGCCAACATTCGAAAAGACATAAATTTGTTGGATATAAGTACGTATGCGGCTGTTTCTATGAATATCATAAAAAAACAGTGTGAAAATGTACAAAATCAAGAAATTTTGTCATATATAACAAAAATCGGTAAAAATGTAAATTTCGTCCATGAATGAAGTCAATGGTTGACATAAAAATCACACCTGCGTGTATCACAATATCGTTCATATAATGTGTGTGGATTACAGAAATACGTGTTATATGGGGGAAAAAAGTGTAATGGCAGTCACCAGATAAACTAAAATGTGTTTTTTTTTCAGTAATAAATATTTACAGATGAATAACGAAACTTGGTAGAGTTCTCCAGAGTCAACACACACGTCACGTAACCATCATGATAGACGTGTCAGTGGAAGTGCATCGGATGCTGCATTCACATGTGTATATGGAGTACTCTTTAAATTTCCTCCACAAAAGACGTAAATTGTATGAATTACATGTTTGCTCACTCTTTATTTTCATAACAATAATATGCAGAGTCTAAACACACATAACGTTACCAACATTATAGACACGTCAGAGGAAGTGCACAGGGTGATAACTATATATACTAGCCTAGTGTTTGTACCAAACGATGTGAAACAACGTATATGTGTGCAGAAACTGACTTAACGCAGTTACACGGAAGGCAGTCTGCGTTTAAAGACAATGGCTCTCACTCTCTCTCTCACATACACGCATAACGTTACCATCAATATAGACACGTCAGAGGAAGTGCACAGTCGGAACAAGATCGTGAAAAACAGGTAAAACATCACCGCAATTATACCACTTCACTATACGAAAGATGTCATCGGTTTACATGGTTAGAAGGTGTGCATCATGCCATACGATGTGTATTGAGTGCATCCACCAAAATAGAAAAAAAAAAAACGTGCGACATGATGCGGTGTTCCATCATAAATGAAACTCATTCTGTTCACGGCCCGATATGACATCGGACAACTTGAGTAGTACATACCTGTCGAAAGTCACACTAAAGTACTGAAGTTGAACTAACCAGAGCATGCAGAAGATGAGAACATCACAAGTTTCATTAAACAACACGACCCTCCACAAGACCGAAACATAATGGGCTCAATACCAGATGAAACATAAATTATGTTAGATATCAGTTAGTAAGTGCCACTTTCGATGAATTTCATATAAAAAGTGCAAAAAATAGATAAAAATTCGGGAATACTGGTCAAATATAGCAAAATATTGGTTAAAAACTTATGGCACTTTCTGAGACAGAACTTATGCTAAAGTCTGGTTAATACAGAATGTGAAAATGTTTGTTATAGTTGGTTAGAGTAAATTAAGGTTAGGTTATTTCAACTCACCATCTCATGGTGCCACTGATACATGGATATCCAAAAGTGTTTGCTGAGGTGGCTTGGGCCCCACAGTAAGCTGCTGCTGTATAGAAAAATACAAACGCGTTGCATCCGGAAAACCGGCGCGCGAAATTTCGTTCTTCTTAGGCCGCGCAAAATACCGGTCTCTTAGGCCGCGGTGGGGCCCAAGCCGCCTCAGCAAACACTTTTGGATATCCATGTATCAGTGGCACCATGAGATGGTGAGTTGAAATAACCTAACCTTAATTTACTCTAACCAACTATAACAAACATTTTCACATTCTGTATTAACCAGACTTTAGCATAAGTTCTGTCTCAGAAAGTGCCATAAGTTTTTAACCAATATTTTGCTATATTTGACCAGTATTCCCGAATTTTTATCTATTTTTGCACTTTTTATATGAAATTCATCGAAAGTGGCACTTACTAACTGATATCTAACATAATTTATGTTTCATCTGGTATTGAGCCCATTATGTTTCGGTCTTGTGGAGGGTCGTGTTGTTTAATGAAACTTGTGATGTTCTCATCTTCTGCATGCTCTGGTTAGTTCAACTTCAGTACTTTAGTGTGACTTTCGACAGGTATGTACTACTCAAGTTGTCCGATGTCATATCGGGCCGTGAACAGAATGAGTTTCATTTATGATGGAACACCGCATCATGTCGCACGTTTTTTTTTTTTCTATTTTGGTGGATGCACTCAATACACATCGTATGGCATGATGCACACCTTCTAACCATGTAAACCGATGACATCTTTCGTATAGTGAAGTGGTATAATTGCGGTGATGTTTTACCTGTTTTTCACGATCTTGTTCCGACTGTGCACTTCCTCTGACGTGTCTATATTGATGGTAACGTTATGCGTGTATGTGAGAGAGAGAGTGAGAGCCATTGTCTTTAAACGCAGACTGCCTTCCGTGTAACTGCGTTAAGTCAGTTTCTGCACACATATACGTTGTTTCACATCGTTTGGTACAAACACTAGGCTAGTATATATAGTTATCACCCTGTGCACTTCCTCTGACGTGTCTATAATGTTGGTAACGTTATGTGTGTTTAGACTCTGCATATTATTGTTATGAAAATAAAGAGTGAGCAAACATGTAATTCATACAATTTACGTCTTTTGTGGAGGAAATTTAAAGAGTACTCCATATACACATGTGAATGCAGCATCCGATGCACTTCCACTGACACGTCTATCATGATGGTTACGTGACGTGTGTGTTGACTCTGGAGAACTCTACCAAGTTTCGTTATTCATCTGTAAATATTTATTACTGAAAAAAAAAAAAAAACACATTTTAGTTTATCTGGTGACTGCCATTACACTTTTTTCCCCCATATAACACGTATTTCTGTAATCCACACACATTATATGAACGATATTGTGATACACGCAGGTGTGATTTTTATGTCAACCATTGACTTCATTCATGGACGAAATTTACATTTTTACCGATTTTTGTTATATATGACAAAATTTCTTGATTTTGTACATTTTCACACTGTTTTTTTTTATGATATTCATAGAAACAGCCGCATATGTACTTATATCCAACAAATTTATGTCTTTTCGAATGTTGGCGTCTATTACAATTCGCTCTTCAGACCAGTATGTAAGTGATGAAGCGTCACGCCACTCATAAAAATAACTCTGTAAAGGGTTTTATTAATGGAAAGTGGATAAAATAAGACAAATTGAATAACTTAGTATGTGTATTTTATTCACACTGTTCACATCAATGTAGTATCCTGGGTTATAATTCTTAATTACTACATTGTTAATAACAGGTAATACAAGTAAATTTTTATATGCAATAAGTTCATATTTTAGTAGATTATAGTCCAGTGACGAACTGGGGGCCAATTGAGTCACATAAACATCACGAATATGCATATCAACCAGTTTTTGCACTGTTGCCATATGATAGTCTCGTAGCACTTTACTAGATAAAATGCCCACAAATTCTGTGTAGTATCTTGCAACTAGGTATCCCCACCTCTTCTTGACGGTCAAGGCGCTGGACACTGCAGGCTGCGCGTCGATGAGGTTCTTCCAAGTTGAATCGCTGAAGAAGATGCCGCTGGTGGGGTCAACATTTGGGTAAAAACATACAGTTTTCGTCCTGGCAATCGTACGGAAGGAGACGGCGTTCTCACCAAGTGGAATGTTTGTCTGGGAGCTGCCTGTGTAGAACAAATCTGACACTACATCCAATACTTGAGTCAGCACGACCCATTCTTCATACGTTAGTATAACCTTGGTGCGGTATCCAACTTTTTCGAGCACTACTACTGGCTCAAATTCGTGTTTGGACGATAAACCTATCGTCAAACGCTTAGAATCACCAGCATTGAGCTGATACACAGACGAAAACAACAGTACCGGGCTGGCCATCTCTGTACACTGGCACTAGCAGTCCATTTGGGTAGTAATCAGGTCTAGTCCGGGGTGGTGGGGGTAAAAAAAAACATCAGTACCGGGCTCGCCATCTCTGTACACTGGCACTAGAAGTCCATTTGGGTAGTAATCAGGCCTAGTCCGTGGTGGTGGGGGTAAACGTGTTCAGTCCTGTCCTTATGTAAGGCTGTTACGACTGAAAAACTCTAACGCCAGACCATACATACCAAGCGGCATTACATTTTATTTGAAAGTACTGAGAAGTAAGGATTCGTTGTCCGGAATTATGGAGAACTGTTCTAGTGTTGTGTCAACGTGAGTTAAACATCGTGCTGTTATCGAATTTTTAACTGCTGACAAAGTGATTCCTACTGCGATTCATCGTCGTTTCAAGGCTGTTTATACCGACAATACCGTTGATAGGTCTACTGTAAATCGATTGGCACTAAAATTTGGTGATTGCGAGAATGTAAAGGCCATAATTGTATGGACTGGCGGCATGGACTGGGAAGTAATTCGGGCATGGTATTTTGAATGAATAACTCGACATTCATCTGGAGTTGGTGGTCGTGGTTTTCTTTTTTTATGGTTCTACGCCTCGTCGACATCGAAGCCTTTAGAGGTGGGAAAGGACAGTGGACGACGAACGGTGGGGAATTCGGCCATGTCAAATGAAGAAATCACCCCGTCATTCGCCTCGAGTTATTTGGGGAAACCATGGAAAACTCAAATCTGGATGCCCGGACTGGGATTCGAGCCCACGCCCTCCCAAAATGCTAGGCCAGATCTTTACCGATCACGATGTGTGATAGGACTGGTGCAAGGATCGGGATCGAATTTAGGCATGGTCTTTTGAAGGAACCAACCCAACATTCACCTGAAGTACGGAGTAATGGCTCGTTTGGTCATTATGACCAGGGTTTTTTATTGCCTGCGCATTCCCCCTCTATGGTGATTGCGAGAATGTAATGGCCATAATTGTATGGACTGGCGGCAAGGACTGGGAAGGAATTCGGGCATGGTATTTTGAATGAATAACTCGACATTCATCTGGAGTTGGTGGTCGTGGGTTTCTTTTTTTAGGGTTCTACGCCTCGTCGACATCGAAGCCTTTAGAGGTGGGAAAGGACAGTGGACGAGGAACGGTGGGGAATTCGGCCATGGCAAATGAAGAAAATCATCCCCGTCATTCGCCTCGAGTTATTTGGGGAAACCATGGAAAACTCAAATCTGGATGCCCGGACTGGGATTCGAGCCCACGCCCTCCCAAATGCTAGGCCAGATCTTTACCGATCACGAAGTGTGATAGGACTGGTGCAAGGATCGGAATGGAATTCAGGCATGGTCTTTTGAAGGACCCAACCCAACATTCACCTGAAGTACGGAGTAATGGCTCGTTTGGTCATTATGACCAGGGTTTTTTATTGCCTGCGCATTCCGCCTCTATCCTAGCCTACTTGAACTTAACAGGGTGTAGAGAACCTACAGTTTAAACTTGAAACCGAACAACGGAAGTGTTAAGGCGTAACTACATTACGACGCAAGTTGTGAAAGATGTGAAGGTCAGGTTGAGGGCTTTTCACTTTCCCGTCAGATGGCTTAAGCACCGAATGCAGTAATTTCATAAAAAGCATGGAAAGCCGAAATCTTGATGGTCGGGGCAGGGATTCAAACCCACGTCCCCCCGACGCCTTTTTGAAGGAAACACACCGGCATTCGCTTGGAATGATTTAGGTAAACCATTAAAAACCCAAATTTGGATGCCTGGACGGGGGGTTCGAACCCGCGTCCTCCCGAATGTGAGGCCAGAGAGTTAACCGCTCACCCACCACGCTCAGTATGAGCCGTAAGAATACGCACAATACTTTGTCCAAAACACTCGCCGCCACAAACGTCTTTCGCCGAACTTATCGCAGTTAGTAAGTCTTGGTCACTCAATATCCGTACAGTATGCAATATGCCTCTGCCAAAGAAACGGGATAAGTAGCAAGATTGTGTAGTTGATTAGAGTTACTGTATTAGTCTCTAACATGCAGCGTCCCAGCTAAAGATGTTTTGTCAAATTCACACTATTTCCCTGTGTCTCTGGTGGCAGCAATATCTGCGTAACCAGTCATTTCAGATGTTTGGAAATTTCATGATTATCGAAGCACCATGCAAAAAATTACTTCTCAGAATAGATATTTTTCAGTATTGCCCACGAAAATTACCGAGCGTGGTGGGTGAGTGTTAACGTTCTGACCATGCATTCAGAAGGGCGCTGGTTCGAATCTCCGTCTGAGCATCCATATTCTGGTTTTCCATGGTTTCCCCAAATCACTCCAGGTGACCGTTCCCTGCATCAATCCTTTTCCCGCCTCTAATGATGTCGATGTTGACGAGGTGTAAAGCCATACTGGTACGCTAATAATTTATCCACTTACGATGGTGATCCCTTAGTTCGTGGCCTGACATTAATACACATGAGATTCGCATTCGGGAAGATGCGGTTTCGAATCATTGTCCGGGCACCCACATTTGAATTTTCGCCTTGGTTTGTTCAAAAGGTCATTGTCGAATTTCTGCCAGTTACTTGCTCCCCGGTCCTTTCCCACTTCTAACGATTTTGACGTCAACGAAGTGAAGCCAGAAAAAAAAAGGCTTTTCCATAGCATTAATTTTTCGGGTGATATCCATACTAACCTGGTTGCTTACATATAAGTTACACACTTCAAACACGTTCTTTACCCACCTCCGTATCAAAATTGATCTGTCATACAACGTTGCAGCCAGCAACATTAGACATGTGAAATAAGGTAACGGAGCTCCGTTCGGTCTTTAGAGACGGGAAAGGATGGGGGGGCAAGGATGGGGGGGGGGCCAGGATTGGGAAGGAATTCTACCATGGTCTTTTGAAGGAAGCACTTGGCATTTGCCTGGAGTGATTTGGGAAACCATGGAAAACCCAAATTTTTCTACGTTAAACTGCAGGTGCCCTTAAGTAAGATAAGGATGGAAGGAACTAGCCACCCTATCTCCAATATATCTCCTTTGGTAAGGTTTCAACCAGAAGCTTAAAGTACTTCACTTTTAATTGTGCGCGCTAAGAGTGAGCGGCTGTTTAGAAAATTAAACTCTGCAAACAACGAAGTAGCGTTCACGCAGCGGAACCTTGAATACTTCACAGTAAGCTATGTCTGGTTACATGCCTATGAGTATCCACCACCGATACGGAATTTCGAACCGGGGGCCTGCCATTCATATCTTGCCTGTGTTCTTGACGAGTTTTGTCTTTGGCATTTGCCTGGAGTGATTTGGGAAACCATGGAAAACCCAAATCTGGATGCCCGGACGGGGATTCGAACCGCCGTCCTCCCGAATGCGAGGCGAGAACGCTAACCGTTACACCACCACTCTCGGTAGAAACGTTCCTCGCCTCTAATGACGACGATGCGTAACGCCATACTGGCACGCTCTGACCACGCATCTAGGAGGGCTCTGGTTCTTATCCCCGTCCAATGTGTAACGACATACTGGCACGCTATGACCGCGCATTTAACGCGATGTGTGTGTGTAGACAGCGTGGCCAAGCCCGCCGCCCCACCGCCTCGTATTTTTTTTTTTTTTTTGGAATATTAAAACGTCCAGCAGTAACGTCACATACGCTATAGAAACCTCTCTCCCCCCCGGCAATACAAAGCGTGGCTCAGAAGCCCAAATTTAAGATCAGCTATCAGACGTACAAGTTTTTTAAAAAATATTAAAGTTTAATTGGAAAGGTTATTTTCATAGAATTATCATGATATAAACTTTTTTTTTCTCGCGTTATGCCAAGAGTAGAAATTAAAAGCTTAATATTACGCGAAATGAAGTTGAGTTACAGGCTGTGCAGCTGACGCATTCGAGTGCCGATAACAAAAGGGAGCATTGTGTTAGACTCGACCCCTCTTTAGGGCAGCAACCTCTGGCTCAACGAGCGAAATTTGTTATCAGCTATCGGAAATATTGTTTTTTTTTAAAGTATTTTTATGTAAATAGAAAGCTCAGTTTATTACAATCAACGCTGTATAAATTTTATCATCGTACTTAGTGTGATTGGGGTAGAAATGACGTGCTTAATATTACGTTAAATGAGCTTTCAGAAATGTGTTTTCGTCGTATGTTTAAAGACATTAATTCCTAACTTAAGAAAGAAACCTCATTGGTTTAAATCGCATTTTATTAAGCGCTCAATATAAAGTATATTGCTTATTCCCGTCCATTGAATGCAGTCAAACAACGATCGCTGGTTCGAATCCCGTCTGAGCATACATATTCTCGTTCGTCGTATGTTTAAAGATGGTTTAAATCGCATTTTATTAAGCGCTCAATATAAAGTATATTGCTTATTCCCGTCCATTGAATGCCGTCAAACAACGATCGCTGGTTCGAATCCCCGTCTGAGCATCCATATTCTCGTTTTCCTGAAATCACTCCACGCGAATATAGCCTGGCAAAAGTGCAATAGAATCGACAGCTGGTACTAGGGTGGTGAAGCTGAGGTTACCTCTGGTTCGAACCCCCGTCTGAGCATCCATATTCTCGTTTTCCTCAAAACACTCCGGGCGAATTACGCATTTGGATTGATACAGGTTGTACTGGTCTGGAACTTAGGACGACGCGGTTTGAAATACCCGTCCGGCCAACCACGTTTCGATTTTACAAGATTTTTCCGCAATCGCTCCAGGTGAATGCCGGGGTGGTTCCCGCAAAGGACCATAGTTGAATTCTCTCCCGTTCCTTCGTTCAATCCTCTGTCGCCTGTAAAGATCACGATGTTAGACGACTGAAGAGGCATAACACTCCATACGATGAAAGTGGAGTTAGGGAGAACAGTTGGTCACCGCAGTGTTCTAACAAAAGAACAATAGAATCCGAGGTTCCAACACGTCTGCTCGCTGTCCCGTCCGTGGCTGGAGTCCTGCGGTGTTTGTGGCTGCCGCGTTTGACGGCTGCCGCACGGATCCCCCGCCGCCGAAGGTGTTGCAACCGCAGCGACGAGGATGTTGCTTTGTACTGTTACGCCTAGATACTTCACCGTACTTCCGAATGCGAGGCGAGAACGCTAACCGTTACACCACCACTCTCGGTAGAAACGCGTAGTCCACAAGCTTCGAGCAATGCAATGCTATTCCGGTGAACTTCTCTGTTCAAACCGCAGAATTCTCATACCTCACAGAACGACAAAAGCATCAGAGTACACACCTGGTGTGGTTGGGGTCGCTCAAGTGGTTTGACCGGTACTCGGCCAAAATGTACTTACGTAGTTAATGGACGCACTCGGCATGTACCTGTTATTTGCCTCGGCATGCACTGGCAAATACCTCCGCGAATTCCTCGTTCGAAAAGGAGCAGCATATCGACATCTGTCCGAAAGTCCAGTTGGTCGCTCAAGTGGTCTGGCAACGTCTGCGCCACACCTGGTGCGGCTAGAGGGGTGCGTGGTCAAGGACAATAGGGGTGTAACTGAGGTTAGTCAAGTGGTTAGTCAAGTGGCCCTCAAGTCAAGTGGCCAATAGGACCAGAGATAATACATGTCAAGTGGTTAGTCAAGTGGCACTCGAGTCAAGTGGTTAGTCAAGTGGGAGGGGGGAGAGAACAATAGGTGTGAAAATGATTGACAGGTGGGAGGGGGGAGAACAATAGAGGTGTGAAAATGATTGACAGGTGGGAGGGGGGAGAACAATAGAGGTGTGAAAATGATTGACAGGTGGGAGGGGGGAGAACAATAGAGGTGTGAAAATGATTGACAGTTCTTTTGTGTGGGCACGCTCTCTCTATTTATACCTACTTGCTCTTAGAAACGAAAGTTTTTAGAGCAACGTGTTTCCCAAACACGCAGCTCATAACCTCTGTACACTGACGCGCCGGCCTAAACAGGATGCAACTGTTAACTGCTCACAAAACATATTTCAGTTCCCGTTAAGTTCCCGGGTATATTTATCTTCTTGTTTGTGTGTTTAATGACAAAATTTCTTATTCCTGCTGTAAAGCTTAGTGAATGCACAATTATGATAGTTAAAGTGCAAAGACAGTACTCTTTATACACGAGTCGAGTGGAAAGATGCTAGTCAGAAATAATACTGTATCACGTAGATATGTTGTATATTATTTTTGAGATACCACCGAAATCTTTTAGCGATAACTCCTTTATAAACTATATTCGTTCTATGGTGTAATAAAGTGGTAAAATGTCCTACGTTAGGAGACAACTAAAACAATGTTAGTGAGCGATTCTGATAAATCTGATCCTATCCTCTAAATTAAATTAAAAATTTAAATAGTTTGCAAATGCTGTTATAGAATTACGTGTACTTGAATAGTCATTGAATACGTGAACACTTACACCCTTTATTCTCACAAGTGTAATTTATTTGAAATGCGACCATAATCCTTACCACTCCCACATGGCGTTTACAGTAATGGACTTAATTTTTAATCGGATTTTTTGGAGATGGAATTTCGATAGCTTTATAAATGCAGCTAACAATTTTAAATTAATTGGTAACAAACAAGAGCTTTAACAAATCGAGTGATGTGCTCGAGTACTTTTATAATTAATATCGTGCCACGCTCTCTACAATACGGCTCCAAGAAAAACAAGTAATCAAAACTGTAGTATGAAACAGATATACTGATGTTAAAATGTTAACCATACATAAATGTGAATAGGATTTTTTTGATCAACGTTGTAGCATTTCGGAAAAGCACATTTTTGAGCTATTAACGGTTATTTCATGTTCAAGTTGTCATACCATGATGCTCCGGCATTTTATTCAGTTTCGTATGTACTGTTGTTGGTATCAGATCCTGTATACTACGAAATCACAGTCTTTCTACCGAAACTTCAGTACACCTCAGGTTCCATAACTCAATAAAGGTATAAAATGACCCTTCCGTTTATTGAAGTGAAAACTAAACATAGTAATTAAAAATTCCGTATCATGACTAGCTAGGGGACTGCAAACCAAACTTCTAGTTACAATAATTTCATCATTCAGTTATAAAATATCCCGGGTGATAGTGTCTACGAAAAATTACCCACCTTGATGAGTCAGTGATAACGTGTAGGCCCTGCATTCTGGACTACTCTGGTTCGATTCCAGTTTCGTTCATCGAGATTTCGGTACCGAGCGTGGTGGGTGAACGGTTAACGTGCTGGCCTCGCATTCGGGAGGACGCGGGTTCGAATTCCCGTCCGGGCATCCAGATTTGGGTTTTTCATGGTTTCCCAAAATCACTCCAGGTGAATGCCGGGATGCTTCCTTCAAAAAAAATTTGGCCATGGCCAAATTCCTTCCCGTTCCTTGTCCCCAGTCCCATCCTGCCACTAATGACGTTAGCCGTAGACGAGGCGTAAAAAAAAAAAAAAAAAAAAAAAAAAAATGAGAGCATGTTTTCTTGTATCAACAAAAGCCAAATTCCTTCACTTTCTCTGTAGACAGAACCCTCTTTGCTCTAGTGACTTTGTTGTAGAATAGAAATAAAAAGTTAATCGAAAAATTCTACTGACATTCATATCAAAACCCTCTAACACCTCAACTCCCCCCCCCCCCAATTTAAAGAGCAGATATTAAGGTTACGTCGTTACTGAAGTAAACAGATATTTACGCAATGATTTTAGGCATGGAGGAATAAAACTATTCTGTTTGGGAATTAAAGTACTGCTTTAAAAAATAATTCAAATTTCATAAACCGTTCTGAGCTATCCACGGTTGCTTTTAGTCAAGATTTGAAGGCTTCCTGCGATAAGAACCTAAAATGTTCGTACGCACAAACATATTCTATTCTAACCAAAATTTCAGGTAATCTCACCTTTTAGTCCTGCCGATAGGACTGAATCGAAGTTCAGCAATACTGCTGCAAGCTGCTACATATTCGCTTAGCGCTTCAGTTAATGAACCTGTTGAGAGTTGGTCACAAAAGCCAGCCGCATGTTATAACAATCCAACAGGCATTCCGCAAAGGACAACGAGTACAAAACATGGCAATCGTAATTATTAGTTGAGTTGTGAAGAGAGCAATTTGGGTGGTTGTCTCCTCTTCTGCGAATGACGAGTTGCTCATTAGTGTTAAGCACTGCACACCTACATTTCTACTAAACTTTTGTTTTCTCAACATTATTTCCGGAATATTATTGCTCTCCACATCTGTCAGATTTTATTTACGCCTAAACATGTACTTCCAAGTAGGGATGTAAAGGATCTCCGCATCCGCAAGTGCGGAACTTTCGCTTGAAATCCCAGATCCGCTTTCGCAACCGCATCCGCAATATTTATTGTGGATGTATAGTGGTTGTTTTGTTTACACTGCAATATACGTTATTCTTTTCTCTTTATACGAGATTCTTCCCATCTTCTCTTAGCTAACAACAATGTGGTTGTTTTGACAATCTTGCAATAATAATAATAATGAACAAAATGCTGTTATTACCTAAGCGATGAATTTACAAGATTAATCTTGTATGTAATGTAAAACGCCTTCTTCACGTTCCAACTTAAACGACATCCGTGTAGAACTACAATAGGATGCGCTCACCCATTAACACAAGTAAAAGGAGTCGAACAAAATGTTCCAAGCAATCCTTTCCACTCGTACTTTATCGCGGCACATCATGTGTCCTTTCGCACATTCGCAGGATTTTTTCTTGATCTAACACTATAACTTGTTGGACAACAAGGACTCTTGTAGACTGTTTGGGAGTCCCAACATCCAACAAGTCCTGCATGTAGTTCTCTAAACCTTTTCACGGCCCATCAAGGTTCTTTATCAAAAAACTGTTGAACGTAGGTCTTATAAGTTGTACTGCGAATGAGCCGCTAGAGTGGTGGAAAAGCAGGTAGCGGGCACGGAAATGTGTGGTGTGCTAGACTATTCAATTAGTCGAGCCGCGAACTTCGCAATGTTCACATGACAAAGATTGTTTTTTTAGACGCGTGCGTCGTTATGTAAATAATTTAATTCACTTGTGAAATCATCCCATGTTTTTTGTTGTTGAAAGATGAGGCAAAAAACATATCAATGTGGCAGTATTATATGGAAATATACGTTACTTCTTAAAAATGTAGAATTTGGCATAAAAATATACCTATTTTGATTTTAAGTTTATTTTTGACAAAATATTACAAATTTATTTTTACACTTTCGCATTCAGGAAGCACTGAACATCCGCATCAGCATAGATGACTTCCGTTACAACCCTACTTCCAAGCAATGTACCAAGCATGATCTATGGATGAGCTGTTACGGAAGAAACATTTTTTAATTTTTTTTTTATTTTAACTTCTTAACGTCTCTTAACAGCGAGGTTTTGAGAGACGGGAAAGGGTGGGGGGCAATGAATGGGAAGGAATTCGGCCATGGCCTTTTGAAGGAAGCATCCCGGCATTTGCCTGGAGTGATTTGGGAAATCATGGAAAATCCAAATCTGGATTCCCGGACGGGGATTCGAACCGGCGTCCTTCCGAATGCAAGGTCAGAACGCTAATGTTAAACCACCACGCTTGGTGGGAAGAAACATGTAATCCCGTGTTGATGTATTCATATTTAGGGACAAATGATGGTAGTTTTAAATTAAATATTTTTTTGGCTTTATGTAGGGGTCATTAGAGTTATTTATTTACTTTTATTTTATTTTTGCTTCTAGCTTTAAGCCTTTTCGACACCGATGTTATTAGAGTCGGGAAAGAACTGGGGGCGAGGAAGGGGAAGAACTTCGGCCATGGCCTTTTTGAAGGACCATCCTAGCATTCACGTTGAGTGATTTCGAGAAGGCATGGAAAACCGAGATTTTTTTTTTGGCTCCATGGAAATTTGAATCTGCGTCATCCCGAATGACAGGCTCGGTTTAAAGGAAGTAAGTTACAATTATCTTAATGAAGTCAATTCCTACCCTTGCGCAAAACGAATTAGGCATTATGTTTGAAATTACCCAAGAGCTAGAAAATATAGTTTATAAGTATACTTATAAACTATATTTTCTAGACGTACCCTAGACGTACCCAAAAAAAAAAATTTTCAGCCAAAATTGTGATATATTCAGGAATAACATAAAAGGAAAACAAAACAGAGTCTTTAAAGGTAACGTTAAGAACATGAGCTGAAAAGAAGACGTGTAAATAAAGATGGGTATTTATTTCAAAAAATTATAGAAACTGCTGCTTAAGAAACATGTAAGATGGAAATGACAAGAATAAAAACAACAGAGCTCATACTAGTGAAAATGTAAAATGTGTAACTCAGCTCTAAAATTTCTTTTGGGTACATTAACTTGTACATAATTTCTTCCAATATTAAGAAATATCTTCCAATATTAAGACCGAGAGTGGTGGGTGAGCGGTTAACGCTCTGGCCTCGCATTTGGGAGGACACCGGTTCGAATTCCAGTCGGGGCATTCAGATTTGGGATTTCCATAGTTTCCCCAAATAACCCCAAGCTATTCGTTCAACCGCCGAATATTCGTTGTCGACAAGCCAAGCTAGTGTAGGTATTTGTGCGTAGCAGTGTATGCGAATAGGTATCATGCTAAGGTGTTTTAGTAAAACAGCGATATATATAGGAATTAAATAATAGAGCCCTTAATTTAACTACAATTGAAGGAAAAAACAAATTCTGGCCATGATAGGAACCGATATCCCAAGCAGATTTTTCAGTTACTTTTATTTTTCTGTTTATATTCACTTTACATACAACAAACGTATTACGCTGATATTTTTAGCTCAAAATGTAAAAGGTAAATATGTCTCTCTTGGTGTTGAATATTAATATATTGCTCACGGAAACAAACCGAGTAAACTTGGTGTTTCTACACAATATTTCAGCGACTAAACGCTCCGTTACCATCTTCAGATCAAGAACTGATCAGTCCGAAGTCCTGAACTTGTTGATTGACTAAAGTTGGCAACAGCTGGCGATCGCAGCGGACTCAGTTGTCATTAACAAACCGCAGAGTATGAAACACAGAATGTTGACGCCGTGTAGCCCAATTACAGGCATTTAAGTATAACTTAGTTTGTAACTGCAATCCCGATTGACAAGACTGGACGCGATGCGAATTTCAACCGCTTCCATAAGGAAAATTCCCCAAATCTTCTGGTATGCGTCAGCCCGTAGGTGGACTCATAGTTGAAGCTACATTCCAGTTCATAGCTACGTTTCGACGTCACAGATTTCTTCTTCTGACCAAGATGAACGTAACGTGCATGTTCCAAACAGCGTTAGGTAATGCACCGTACCATCTGGCTGAAGAGATTTCTCCTGCATTCGCAAGGAATACTATAAAATCCCGCGTACGAATGGTAAACTCATCCTTGGGGAGAGCGTAGAATGTGCTTAATCCAATTTTTTGCTCGAACTTTGGCAAGCTATAAACTTCAGGTCACTTGGGCTGGTCAGAACTTCACCCAAATATGTCAACGAAGTGTGTGATCGCCGAAATATTGAGTGAAAACATTGGATTAGCTTCCACATAGCAATATATTAATAAAAGAAAAATGTTATACACTTGTTTGACGTCTGTTGTAAATTTCCACTACACTGGTATGCAAAACTTAGGGACGAAAGTAACGTTCCCACGCTTTGTCACTGTCACGTGACACCACTCAATGCAACTTGAGCCATACACAGAAATAATTGCTGCAGTATGTTGTAGTAGGCAACTGTAAGAAATATGGGATGAGACGAACAGAAATGACGCTTTTATAGAGGGACAATCAGTTACACTGAAGTTTCTGTGTCTCATGATGGTACCATGGGCATTAAAAAAAGGAGGTAAATGGTTCTTAAACTGGTGTGAACATCTCTGATAGCGATGCATGCTTTACAAGGCGCTTCCACCCTGGACACAAGGTTGGTAAGAAATTCTTTTGGTAAGTTCCACCAGCGTGGTTGAAAATTGCTGGTTGGCCGTTGGTGTATGTGGACGTTCTGAAATACGTCTTCCCAACGTATCCCACACGTGTTCAATAAGGTTCAAGGGCAGGCTTCATTTGCCAAATATCCTCTCGTACCAGAAGCTCTTTCACCTGCGCTCTTCGATAAGATCACACAATGATTTTTTTTTTTTTTTTTTTTTTTTTTTTTTTTTTTTTTTTTACTTATGGCTCTACGCCTCGTCGACGTCGAAGTCATTAGAGGTGGAATGGGACTGTAGACAAGGAACGGAACGGAATTCGACAGTGGCCTTTTAAAGAAAGCATCCCGGAATTTACCTTGAGTGGTTTGGGGAAAACATGGAAAACCCAAATCTGAATTCCCGGACGGGGATGTGGGTAGTATGACAATTTAAGCTCCGGCAAATTTCAACCAGAAAGGAGAAAAATAATTTATAGCCCTAAGAGAAGTATGAAGACACATTGTTTTATAAAGCCAAGAGTTTCATATAGGTAACTATTAAAAAATCTTAATGTTCTTCCTAATTCTGATCGTCTGTATTTAATCAATGGATTCTTTTTTATTTGGAGTTTTAGTTATATCGGATGTAATAGTTAAGTATGTAACAAATGTACAAGAAAAATAATTATATGCCTTAGAAGCCACATTGTATTCTTGCTCATAAAAATTAGTTTTAACTGTTACAGGACAAGTACGTGTAGAATTTAACCTTTATTGCAATGCGACTTGCAGACTGTATTTTCAACTAACGCAATAGAAAAAGCTATAGTATTATATTTCACAATTCTGCTTCCACTGTTTAAATTATAATTGAAACTAGAGTTTAATTTAGTTATATCTAAGAAGTTAGCATTAATGGAAGCTGCATAGTATATTTATTTTCGTAGGTCGAATAATTACAGAAACGTAACATTTGTGTTTCTGTTAGGTGTGTACTTAGGTAATGTCTTAAATAAAGTTATGCATTTCTACCCAATTTAAGTAATCGGTCATATAAACGTATCGTTGCACACTTCTCGTCAGTTATATCAGGTATTCGAGGGGGAGGAGTACGTACAACATTATGAAGCATATGAAAAGACACTTTCATGTTTTTTTTACTCAGCTCCTGTTTCGTATTATTGAATAATAACCATATTTATAAAAATCATTAGACCCCTCCTAAACTATTACTTATATCTAAGATATTGGATTAAAAAAATCAGTTTTATTCAATTCGAAGGATGAAATGTACAAGCATAATCTGCAACACAGCTAGCTGCTGATAATATTCTGTCACATAATCATATAAAAAAAAGCCAACTAGAGGTAATGAAGAACAGTAAATGATAAACACTTTGGAACCAAAATATGTCTGGTTTATGACAAATAAAATCCAGTTATATCACTACTGCTATCTTTAAAACTATTCTAGGAAAATTGGGTGTCAATAAAGATCAGATTTAGTGCTAAATCGTATTAAGTGGTAAGAGAAAACAGTCGCTGAATTACTGTCAAAAAATGCGGAAGCAAAGTCTGCTCATTAGCCTGAACAAATTTGAGAACAAGGCATTTCAGTATGTGACATGCAGCACTACTTCCACATTTAGTGAATTAGAGACAAGGTGGGGGCAAGAAGCGAGTAGGCGCCTACAAAGGCAGCCATAAAGATAATGAGCGACATCTGACTGCGCTGTTGAGACAAATGACTGGTGTGTGTAGCTGGGTGGAGGGTCGAGATAAGATCCTTGCCCTAGGCTTGGGGACAACGCAGTGGCCTTCTTTGGCTACGCTCTCAGCACTAAAAATACACCCGCTACCACGGGCTACCTAACTTTCTAATAAGCTCCACCTATATCAGGAACAACTGACTCCAATTAGTATCAACTTCCGTAGAAAGAAAAGCTCCTCTCACAATATGTTTAAATGAAAATAATCAGCTGCTTCGATATAATAATCTTTTGTCGTTCCAGTAAGAAACTTTTTATCCGTTGGTAACGGTATCATCATTCAAAAATATGGTTTTCAAACCATAAATTTGATACAGAATAACACCAACAGCGGATAACCTTAAGGAAGAAAAAACTATTAATTTTATTAGCAATTTAATAACTGTATGGTCACAAGAAATAATTAAATAAACATATATCATTAGGTCATATAGCCAGAAGGGTTCATATTTACTAACTTCTGACTGTATAGTTGGTTTGAAAACAAATACCTTCCTGTTTTCTACAAATTTAATTCATTTACACCATTCTTAAAAATACTTTTACGTAAATTTCAGTTCTACAACAATAATTACAACAGTAATTTTTAAGTACGAAGCTCAATTGGGGAGACAATGTATCTTTTTGGTAGAAGATTAATAGCATCTCGCATTATTTGGCACAGAAACCAAAAAATTTAAATTCAGTGTACATAAATACCACCTGTGTTTAATATCTCACCTGTAAAAACAATGTTCAATGTGAGATCCTGGAAAGGTCAACCTATTTCTTGGCTAGATTTATAAATTATTAGATTGAATTTTGAAAACTCCCTGCAGAGTGAACTAAATTTTTAGCTCTTTAATTGCTGTACATCATCAAACTGTTTGAAGGTCGCATACACTTTTCCATATCCTCTGTAATAGTCGCATAGTGAATAGATATTTAAAAAAATTTCTTCTAATGCAAAAACTGAAGACGAATTTAAAAAAATTCTTTCAAAGGGGAAAAAATGTGAAGAGTGTCAATTAACAATTTCGTCATTTCTTAGCATGTAACATCATAAAATAAACAGATTTTTTATGTAAAATTTAATTTAGTGTATCGATCAATTATTATATCCAATGATTGTACTAAACTGAACGGCAAATTACGTAAAATTATTCAGAATGCATTAGGTAAATGTGTAAAAACTTACATCTAAAAATGTCGTTTTGTATAGAATATAAAACACAATATGTATTCTTAATTAAAGACCCATTACACTTTTAGTGTATTTTGCTGGTCAATTTATATATCTTACATTTTGAATTTTTTCTTTCTTGTTTCTTATGGCTTTACTCCTCGTCGACGTAGAGGTCATTAGAGGCGCGGCAAGGAACGGGAAGGAATTCGGGTATGGCTTAGTGAAGGAAGCACCCGGATGCATTCGCCTGGAGTGATTTGGGGAGACCATGGAAAACCCAAATCTGGATGCAAGGACGGGGATTCGAAACGGCGTCCTCCCGAATGCGAGGCCAGAACGATAACTACTCACCCACCACGCTTGGTATTTTTATTCGTGTACAGGCGTACAAAATTTTCGGACGGTTATAGTTTGGTATTCTTATGATGAGTGACACAGCAGACTAAAGTTTTTGTCTCGTGGGTATAGACATGTATCAGTTGTTGGTATTTATCAGTCAATAATGCACTAGAAATATAGTGTCGTGTTTCGCAATACTTTTTTCTTCCAAATGGACACAACTGAATCCAGTTGCATAAAAAAGTTAACTTATTTGATAACAATCACACGGAAACATACGATGATATATTGCTTCAAGTTCGCACTCTAGATACAGGAAATAGGTTATATAAAAATTATTTTCTGCCCATTAATAATTGTTTAACAATAGCAGAACCATTAAATAATATCATTAAAGTTTGAAATTTCTTCACCCAAGCAACTTTTTCTATTGTCGCTTTAATAAATTGTTTCATCAGTCATAAGAAAAAGTAGAGATCATTTTTTCTTTGCTCATTTGTTATTAACAACTTTTGAACCAAAAAGAAACAACACTAATGTTTTAAATACGAAGCCGAAATTTATTTTCAGACAGTAATATAACGTTTCCGGAAAGAATTCACCTGAATTTAATTAATGTTTTATTTTTTTATGAAAGTGTGGACTCGCATTAAACACAGTTAAGATCTACATATTGTCAGAAAACGTTATGTTACAGCGTGTTCTTGTATCAACTAGTTTAAAATAAAATAAAATGGGAAGGGAACACTACAAAAAAGGAATTTTGTAGTCAATGAGAGAGCAGAAATAATTGTGTAAGCAGTAATGGGAGTAACTAATTTGCAGCTGGTATGGCCGCCGTCAATTACGGGCCATGTCACCGTCTACCAGCTAATTTCACACAATATCAACACATTTGCATACACGCACACAGCACCGCACTACGCTGATTTATTGCGTTCGCTGACAATTGCCTGTGATGAATCGCAGATAAGGGCCATCACATATAGCGAAAGTAATACAGACGTGCCTACAGATTCCAATCCGCCACACAATGATCTCCAAAGCACTAACCACAGTGGTACTGCGATGTCGGGAACATAAAGGAACGAACACGCTGGTATATACACGGTACATAACGCTCCGCTTTTATAGGTACAAAATCATGTAGTTGATAGATTGATCGAGGTGATACTTCAGCACTTCACGTGCAGGTGTTATCTAATCAGTTTAGTTAAACTACTATTGCTTTGAGTTATTCTCGTTGAAAATGAAACATTATTACTCGCTCACTAAATATGTTGAAGCACGCAAATAAAGTCTCCAACTTATATTCAATTACAACCATCTTTAAAAATTTTGATAAATAACAGAAGAGAAATTATGTTTTAATATCGTTCCTCGTTTAAAGGCGGATTTGCATCATTCTGTGATACAATACGCGATGATATGCTTACGAGGCTTTCAAAAACACAGTGGAAAGCAATTCTGTTTCTTTGTTCTTATATGGAGAAAGACAGGTTATAATTGCAGAGTTCTATGTATTAAACCACGCAAAGATGGTAACATCAGGTCTTTTATATGCCGGTTTTAGACGCCTGCTAGAACAGTTAATGTTAATGGGTATTTATTTCCTCCATTGCTCCTTTATAAAACATCCCTTCCTACTCGCCTAATAATAAAACTAATAATAAGAGAAATTACTGCCGTTCAATTCAAAATATTTGGTGCAAATATACAACTGTACACTTAAATAACTGTTATGCAGGTATGATAATAATCAGAAATAACTATTACAAATAAATATTAAAATATAAAAGAGGTACATCTGAAATAACAGGACAAATGTTTTAAGATACAGATTGTCCATATTTTTTTTTCTACATATAGTCATTATTTGTCAAATAAATTCTCCACCCAGTTAATTCAGTTTTATGGGAAGCATTAAAAGAGAGGACATATCAAACATTAACGAAAAAAAGTGAAAATTGTGACATTATCTAGTAGCAATAGTACAATTCTTACCCGACTCAGAGGCTATAGTTTATCAGCACCCTATTACTCTACGTTTAACGATTGATTAAGTACAAGAGTTATTAACATTCGACTTGATTCGGACGCTTTTAAAAAGCGGCTGACAATTTTATGCTAAAATTCGAGAAAATTAGAAAATGATATAGCTTAGGTAAGATAAAATTTGGCATTGTTTAGCTGTAAACACACATAAGAAAACAAACACATTCAAAAGTTATTTCCTCAAACTTAAAAGAAAATTGTGTCATGATCAATAGGCTGAATACGCAAATGGATGAATGTATTTTTTAAAAATGCCAGTTGTACACTTATAGAAAGAGAGAGAATTTCCTATCGAGCTAAGGCAGAATACTATAATCACAATAACTTATTTTTGTAGCAAGAAAACTCATTTCTTTATGAAGAATACGAAAGCTTGGGATACACTTTAAAAAGTAGCATTTTTACTATAAACTAAGTTCGCATCTACTGGCTAATATACATATTACTGCTCTGGTAAAAAAAACTGTTGCTTTTATATGGCTAAGCAGGGAGTCACGGGTAAGTGGTCTGTCTCAACACTGGGGAGGATAAACAGAATCACAGTGATGCTGCTTGTTCGTTGCCTGTGACTGTACGGCATGCGGTTCTTCTCATTATAAGACACATCTCTATGTTTTGTGTAAGCTTAGTTTTTTGTAGCAACTTCGGGAAAAGTTTAAAGTTGGGCTGGCACACAGACAGGCGGTATGTTGCCTTGGAGATTAAAATGAGAGACCTGAACACATGGGAAACTTCTCAAAGACATGCTATGACCCTCTTGTTACCGGCTTCTGTCGTGAACATGCAAACAACTATGACGCAAAATATTTGCTCGAGATGTTTTTATATTTATTTTCATCACACTGGATGCCGCCAGACTGAATTCTAAGTATGCTTACTTAGAGGATGATGCATAACAACGACCAAATGTATATATAACACAATGTTTAAATTGCGGTATTATGTGAATAGATGTTAGAATGAAACCATTGCGGCAATATAATGGAAATAAATGTCGGATTAAACGTAAAGTTATTTCCGCATAATCCCACTGGACCTAAATTTTAAATCCAGAAGTATTGAGTTTTACGTAAACTCAAACTTTTAAAACACTTTTACTCTTCCTTCACCTTAAGCGCTAAGCTTTATAAATTTGCAAGAAACCATCTCACTGATAATACTAACGTCGTGTAACATAGTATACATAGAGAAAAGAAAGAAAGTATCTATACTTCTTGGTATCAATACTTTTATACTCGATACTTTTCACACCCGGTACTTTTACTCATATCAGTACTTCATGGCAGGTATCGATACAAAATTACGGTGGACAAATGATTGACAGTACTACAGAGCCAATCAAAGAATAAGTGAAAATATAATACAAGATACACGGCTGTTTGACGTACCGACCCAAGGACGATATAGGCATATCATAAGAAGAGAATCGAAACGTGTTTTTGATGGTAGCATTTACGTTTATAGAACTTGAGAAATTCGTTTTGACATTTCTCTAGTTTTTATTTTAAGAGGATAGAGTCTTTTGCTATCGACTGGAATACATAGGAGTAAGTTCCATTATCTCTGGTTATCAACGTTGTCGCTTGCTTGGTATGTATAGATCATACCTCAAGAACGGATTCCAAAACATTGAAGATAAAAATTTAATCGCAGTGCTCTGCTTCCATGAAGCCACTGTTAGAGCTGAGGCAATATCTACTATAATGTGTTTAACAACAGTACACACTAATGTCACCTGCTCTTGTGATTCTTCTCAAAATAGTGTTCCCTCATTTGTATAAGCTAGCCCATGAATATTGACTGTTCCAGCAACAGCTTTCACTGCCGAACGTTTATAGATAGTACAATGTCACAGACCAGAAATAAATTATCATCGAAACATATGGAAAAAATATTGTTTTTAAGTGAATGCATGGAGAAAGAGTGGAAAGTTTAAGATTGGTAAATATTTTACCAACTTAATTCCACAGTATAATGAGTTATTGAATTTGTTGTTGATTTGAATTATAAGTTTAAACTTGTTTTAATTTATTTAACTTATAACACATTTTTTCACGGACTACAAGAACGAAAGTGATTTATTGCTGCAAGTTTCATCATTACAAAAAAAAAATAATAATATAATACTGGCCAATTTAAATATAAATTTTTTAGAAAATGATTAAAACTTAAATTAATGCGAAGGTGCAGTCCTTTTACCTTAAAATAAAAATTTAAAAATAGAAAAATCTTAATACCAATGATGATACGAAAAGTAGCATGTTTTCTTTCTATACCTCAAGGTATCGATACTTTTTTCAATACTTTGTGAGTACGATACTTTTTCTTTCCGATACTACTCTTTAGTACAGGATCGATACTTTGATTCGATACCGTGTCCCTAAGTATACACGTGATTTTTCGATCATTTATCACTGAATAATACCAAAATTTTTTCAAGAACTCTCAAATTTTAAATGTCTTAGATCTATTGTCAACAATAGCTCCGGTTGTAGAAATTATAACATAATAAATCTCTAACAATGTTTTGGATTCCTTCGGAATTGAAATATTCGAGCTTTTAAAAAGTTGGTCTTATAATTTATATTCGCTTATAGCGTTATACTGTATGACTACGGTATCTAAATCTATAATATTCTGCCTGCGTACTACCCGATCCATCTTCAGGAACTACTAGCTCTTCACGGAGTACTAGTGGTCCGCGGACCACAATTTGAGAAACACTGCTTTAAGATATCCACATGCAGTCTGGTATGGATTGTAAGAACCGGACATCGTACACCCTTCAGTTTAGAAGTTGACGAACCACAATGTCTCGCAACATTTTATTGCAATAAATAAAACTAAAATTTTATGAAATATCATTCAGTTGCTCATCTTTGTGTGCTAGTGCTTGAACAATCCATGTACCAAAAAGGGTTTTATACTTTACCCAGTCCGTATCCTTGCCATCGTCGTCATTATTAATAAGTATGAAAAAAAAAACGAATTTTTGTGATTTCAACCGTTGAATTTAAATTCAAGTAATAAATCAACATTTCATATTAAAACGGTTTACATGTATTCCATTTTTCCAGTGATTACTTTCCACTTTCTCAACAAATAAATATCTGGAAATTTGGAACACTCGTGAACCAAGAAGCAACGTCACATAGCAATGACTTCTTGAAGTTACATCGAAATTGAAACTGAAATTTTGTTCTTAAATTAGTCTACTTGTGTGTGTAACAGAAATGATCTTACCAACACTTGTGTTACGTAGAATTGTCGTCATCTTGTACGATAACAAATATCCGTTGTTACCACAAAAGGGAGCATCTGGACATTCTTCAGATTTGTGATCTGGAATCTAGTCAGTCTCGTATATGTCATAGAGATAGCAAATGTCAATGGAAGACGTTCCTGATCAGCATCAAACGTTTCACCAACAGATGTTAAACACCAGCTACAGATTTAATAGCAAAAACGAATACATTTGAAAATTTAACTTAATAGATGGCATAATCAGAACGTAAGCCGTTGATATGAGTAGTCTCAGAAGGTGTGACAACACACCCACAAAATAAAATAATGTGAAGTCGGTTGCTAGAAAGTCTTATTTAAGTGGAATCTGTCGTCCCCAGCTACGCCACAGAGCATGATGAGATTTGAAACCAACATGAAAAAAGGAATTATGTGAGCTACACTCCTAAAGTAAGACTCTGTAAAGTCTGTTTTTTTTTTCGAAATAGTTTTGTATAGTACCCGGCGTTAATCGCTGTCGTTGACTTATCCCTGTTATAATTTTAGTCGCACAATTTGAAACATGTGTATCAAATTCTTCCCCGTCTTTCCAGTATTTAACAAAGAAGTTCTATACACATCCCTACTTACATGGGGGACGGTGGTATATTTAACATTCTGAAAGTTAGATTAGAGTAGATTTAACGGTTCTTAGCCCTTTTTTCATGAAAAAAGTTCTACAGTAACGCAAGTAATTAGGATCAAAACCTTAGATGCCATGATTTTTCCATGTCCCCATTGTAGATGTCTCCTTGTGATCTTTTTTCCATAAATTTATCAATTTGATAGTTACCCCATGTGCCTTAAGTGTTAAATACGGCCATTTTTGGGATCTGAAGACTGAATAGCCTAAATTTAAGGAAAGAACCGGTATATGCCATAAAGTTTTGATAAATTGAGTAAGGTTTTTTTTTTTTTAAATTATGGAGCATGCAACATCTAACAATTTTATCTTTGAAGTTTCGACGATAAGACATATTTTAAGTCTGCTCGCAATCTTTAAAACGGTGAAAATCCCATTGCAATTTTGGCAGTAGTTTATGAGTTCTTCTCGAACAGGTATACACGGTTTAAGTTTAATACACAGATATACCGTTTTCTGATCATCATGTAAAGCATTGTTTTTATGATTTTTTTAAAAATTGTCTGCGACTTGTGGTCACTGAAATAGTAGTTATGTATGTTTTATAAAATTTCGCTTCTCCATTAGGAGAATCTTTGTAGCAGGCAATCCATTTTGGACTTCTTTCTATCAAGGGAGTAGTGTGTTGCAATTCCGTTGAGACATTCTTCAAGTCTGGATCGTAATATTCCCGTCACCCGTCACAGTGCGGATAGGGCGCTGATTGCCTCCCCGTTCATAACATTGGATCCGATACGCAACGATGCTCCGCCATTTATGACTCCCACTCCTAAGCACAACTCATTCATATAAACCATCGATTTCAAGAAAGATGAAATATTCACTTCTGTTCATACCATTGTCATCCTTCTCTATTGTTAGCGAAATTCAAATTCCCTTCTCGGATCTGTTGAATTTTAAAGTGTTTTATGCCCTGTGACGTCGCCTGCCGTACGTGAACCTGAAAGTGCCACACCTTTCACAACCTTCTAATTATATCCCTTGTAATACTACTGTGCTCCCACATTTACCAGGCAACCATTTTCTTTAGCTTGTTTACGAAATTCGCTGAAATCCAAACGTTGGGCATTTGGAGGCACACGACTGCTCGGAAATAACGACTCAACGTGGCATACTAATGATGAATTACACATAACACTAAAATAAATAAATTAACTACAAATAAAAACTTCGTTTTTTACTCTAATATACAAGCGATACAAAATGTAAATATTTTTAATATTTGGTCGTTAAGCATAGGATGTGGTCAATACTAGGAACAAATTTAAAACTGATAGAAGATAGCGTTTTTGATAGAAAATTGATAATATTGACAACTTTGACGGCCACTTGCATTTTTATATTCCAGTAAAAAAAGTTAGTAAGTAGACTGGACTAGCCGCTGCTAGTGCATTGAGACATCCGGTCACGTGACTTCCTGCCCTACGTTTATAACTCCGCCCTTTTCCCTGTCCACTTCCACACGTTCCTCATTTATCTGACGTCATTGGAATGTGGTACCAATTGCTTAAACATGGTTAAGGTTCCTCATGTACTGACTTCTTCGGAATGAAGCATGAAATGCCTTGCATTACGCTCTGTGTGTTAAATCATGGTTAATGAGTATATTAAAATAAGAAACTATGGTTGTGTAACAAGTTTTTTGTGTCTGAAAGAAAATGATTTACCCTGATGGTGATTTTAATTTTAAGAAAAATTATTATTTTGCGCTTAATTTTTTTTTTGAAACATATTTTTTACTAGGTGTCAATTTCCCTACTCACCTAGTTTCCTGTTTCCAGAATTTTCATATTAAATTCATTCAGTGCACGTGTTAATGTTCTTTTACAATTTACAAACTTTTATTTTAAATTCTTTCAGTGTCTGAAGGGAATTATTCGGCATTTCCCTTGGAAAATTCATTGCATGCAAAAGAAAATTTTTCCCACATTCTTAAGCCTGAAATCAAATGCCAGTTTACTGTCTTGGCCATCTTTTCCCTTCAGTTTACTACTTTTAATTCTTCTACAAATACCTATCCAGGTCTTGTAGCCAGTATATAACTTATACAATCCCAGCACTCTCTTAATTTTCTTCATGGTGTGTCATATCAGTGTCGTCTATCGTCATATCTGGATGCAGACGGTCCACAATATCCTAATTAGGGTTGTCGATCAGGATGGTGAACTGGTAGATATCAGAGAAGGAGCCTTTACTCTGACTCTAAGAAAAATAAAAAATTAAAAATTAATACGGTTGCACGATATAAGAGCAATGGCCCACAACATCAAGTTGTTACGGGGGACTCACAGAAATAGATAATCGGATCATTCCTCTCAAAGCACCGTTGATACAATCTTTAAATCATACAGTGATGAGTGGAAGAAGTAGTTAATATATCTACTAGTATCGAATGAGTCAGCGATGAGGGAACAGTATTTTACAGACTAGCCCTATGCAGCAGCCAAATTTAAAAACAATGATGAAATTCGCATACCCATTAAGGATAAAGATACATACATATTGCCACGGGAAAACTTCCTGCTTACTGAGGGAATTTTTTAAGTCTGAAGGGATAAGCCCTGCTAATTCGTAAGTTACGTTTAATGCATTCGCGTTTATGTTTGACGAAATTTATTATGGATGTAATGGAATTGAAACAGGCAGATCAACAATTGTTGGCAAACACAATTGCAGCTAAGACGTATATTTCCATTGAACAGCTTGGGGTGTTTCACAAAGCAAGATGGGGTTGAAAGTTTAGTTGGAGTTATCGATTTCTTACTGTTTTATTTTTTAATTTATTTTCAGACTGCTACTTGCAAATTTAAAACGGGAAGTAATACTGATTCTTGCCAGGAATGACACAATATTATACACGAAAGCCGTAAATCAGTTAATTTGTATCAAAACTCTCTTCTGGGAAGATCATCATGGTTATGTGGATGTACTGTTTAGATAAGTGGAGAGTAGAATGCCACTGTACAGTAATTACAAAAATTGGGAGCTACTTGAATACCAGCTTCTTTCTTCAAGTAGTAAATACATGGTCTGTAAAGACGGCAACGCAGTTAGAGAAACCTAGGTACCTGATTCTAGTATTTTAGACAAACAGCGTCCGACTCTGACCGCTTCTTTCTAATCAATATCAAGGCCTACCTAAATCACGAAACATTCCAGTAGGAAAATTTGAGTCCACGAAAAAGGATTTCAACATTGTACGATATGTAAACAATATCCCAGACATGTTACTGTAAACTACGGTATGGACAGCTATTATTAAAGCGTGAAGAGTTTACCGCATCTGCTCCTGTGGTCTTAATTGACTGTTCACGATAAAATTAATCAGTTAAGATGGGCCCCAGGATGGTTTTGAGTGCAGTGAAAGTTTTCCCGCCAATAAGTCAGCATACTGTCTAATACTGCATAATTGTGTTGAATAATACGAACACCTGACTAATGTAGTGATATAAACACAAACTGAACCACTCATTACGTTACTATGCACGGAGAGTGATGGTACATTTGTTTTCAAAGAGGTCGGTGTACGCACAGTACACCCTCACATTATTATCGGCACATATTTATCTCTGTCTCGTCGCCATCAAAGGGAGGTAACGATCAAACAGTTGGCTGGGTACCACAAAACTATCATGCAGTACCAGAAAACGCTGATGAGATAATCTCGACTGAGACATTTCCTGTTCTACATACAATAACATATCAAAAAGATGACGTTATGCAGGGAGTTACTGCATAACACCAAACTTTAAGGAAACATTCTTCACACACAAACAAAGAAAATATGTTATGTGGACATGTGTCCGGAAACGCTTACTTTCCATGTTAGAGCTCATATTGTGGACGGCTGTGATACAACACGCCATTCTCCAGGGCTGCATCAGCGCATCAGGCATTCCATGCGACGGAGGGTGGATGCATGTATCCTCGCTAACGGAGGACATTTTGAACATTTCCTGTAACAAAGTGTTTGAAGTCACGCTGGTACGTTCTGTTGCAGTGTGTTTCCATTCCATGTTTAATGTGATTTGAAGAGAAGTAATAAAATGAGCTCTAACATGGAAAGTAAGCGTTTCCGGACACATGTCCACATAACATATTTTCTTTGTTTGTGTGTGAGGAATGTTTCCTGAAAGTTTGGCCGTACCTTTTTGTAACACCCTGTATACAAAAATGTTAAAGGATTAGAGAAGACTCATTGGTTCCAAAAAAATCGTCCGGTAATATGTCTTCTACAATACCCAAGTTTATGGATGCCCATCACTATGAGTACAGAATGAAAAAAACTTTGTTCAGTGTACTTCGTAAAGATCATATATCTTTAGTGCTATCTGTTATGCCGAAAAAGTAATTTTATTCGTGTAATGGTAGGTAAAATAAAAAAAAATGATAACAGAAATGAGATACAATGATTTTATTAATCAATTCTACTTTTCACCAACACCCGTCATTCATTCACATTATACAATTATTAGATCTGCACCGGATCACGAGAATAGTCAGGTAAATCTTTCACAGATAACGTCTTCCCGAAGTCGTAACATAATCTTATATTCCGGAGATTCTACGACTTCTTCGTGTAGATAGCGCAGGCTACTAAAGGTTGTGCATCGATCAGATTCTTCCAAGTTGACTCTTAGAGAAATAGCAACTTGTATGAACAGCGTTGTTGAAAAATCGAATTGTTTTGTCCCAGGCACTGTTCGGGAGCAGAGAGGGCGGTTGACAAGTGAAACACTCGTTTGCAAGTGCTCACTATCGCCAAAGAATACCGAAACAGTTTCGACTACACGGATTAAGACCTTCCATTCTTGAGAAAGAGCAATTACATAGTATTCAATTTTTTCGTGTATAACTGCCGATTCAAAATCAAGTTTGTGTGATACTTCTATAATGAATCGTTTGGTGTCACTGTTAATAACTTGGACGACGACGTAAACAAAAGCACCTAACTAACCATTTCACCAGACTGAACTATGCCAGTCAGAGCAGAGAACCGCATTATACAGAACATTTGTAGATTTCTTTGGGGGAGAGGCATGTAACGACACTTGCTAGTGCCTGCCAGAGAAATAAGTGCTACCATTTTGTGTGACATTCTGTTTCCCGCACGACTGTGCGTGCCCATATGGCGTCAACTAACGGTACTTGCAAATTGCCACCTGATGTGGTGTAGGTAAGTGGAGCGGCTAGGGTGGAAGTCACCTGACCAAAATCTTCACTGTACCAGCATACTCCTATTTACTTCAGTGATCTACTTGATGAACATTAAAAAAATATATACCGGACAATAGGGAAGGAAGAATAATATATTTTTGTTCGCACCCACTTCTATGGAACTCTCTGAAGTTTAAATTTAGAAAATGCTAAATACTTCATACTGCTTTAGGTAAAGGAAACATACAATAGGTGCAAATGTGAAGACAAAAGATGTGAAGATTAAAAGCTATAGACCTGACAAGTAAGTAACAACAGGGCCCCGTTTCCTCCTTCAGAGAATAACCCTCTAAAAAAAAGGATATTCAACATCATCTTTTAAAATATTTTATCTTATAATTTTAGTTTCATAGACACCTTTAATTTGTGCTATTGACAGTAATATCTAAACTGCAAAATTATGAGCAAGATTTTTTTCAGTTATGTGAAAATAGTGTTCATTTTACAACTAATCATCACTCCATGATCCAACACCCATCAGCAATTATAAGCAAGAAAGTTTGTGTTACATTGCAAACATATCTTAATTTTTTTCCATCATATATACGGCAGATACAAGTGACAGTTTGTAGACCCCACATCAATGTACCAAGGCAAAGCTTATTATACAAGAAATAGGCACCAAGAAAACACTTAAAACAGTTACAAGATTCGACTTTATTAAAATCACTGTAGTCTGAATTTTGGAGTTAGTTTGCTCAAAATCAAACGTGCCTGTAAAGTTGCTCCACAAATCAAAGTTGACATCGGCTGCTGTTTTTATGGATACGTAGGCCGTAAATTCTCAAAATAAATTGCATATTTTCGGCACAGCGACACATTTGCTTTCATTTAGCATTCGTATTATTTATGCCTTTCATTACTATCTGTAAATAAATGGACACGATCCGAAAGAAATTTATTTAGATTACTTCTCTGTTAGACAGCGCACTTCTTACTGAATTTGTAGCACGTAACCGAGGAATTTTTAACAACTTTAAATTTGGCTTGTAAGATCACTTCACTAGTCTGCATATACTGGTGATTAAAAGCCTTATGATGTTTGTATGTCTGTTAAATCACTCATTCTTCAGAAATCAGTAGAATTTCCAGTTAAAAATTGAAAATTTACGGGAGATAAAATAAATATCAAGTTTTGTGAATGCTTCGTGCAAATATTAGGAATTTCAGAAATATGAATGACAATTTAGAATAAGACAGCTTAGAAATTTCGAAATAGTTGGAGAAATGTGCACTTCTACTTCCGATTTGTATTACTGCAATTTAGTGTGACTTACATCTGGTCGTAACCATAATATCAAAGATAGTTTTAAAATTAAACAAATAAGATGCTTCGCGGCACTTTTAAATTACTCTATTTAAAGTGGACTAAGTACATAATAGTCCCACTGAAAGCGTGGTATTGCCAAAAAGGTTGGCTGTCAAAAATCGGTCACGATTTTAGATATTCCCAAAATTTATGATAACTGGTACTGGTTTCTGGGTTATTCTGTCAGAAGGTATGACATTCCTTAGAACACCGGACTCAAAATTGGAAGAGACACAACTCTGACTGTACACGCAAACAATAGAATATATTGCAGTCTAAATTCAAATGAACATTATGGAATCAAAACTTCAGTCGTCAAGAATTATGTAAACAATAGACTTTCCTTTTTCTCTGATTAATAAAGCTTGGGAAGGCAGTTCTATTTCGAAACTTAATGAAACGTATCACAGTCTGGAACAGACGGATTCTGTTTGAATTTACCAGTTTCATTATTCGTATTTATATCCAACATCTTTGAATTTTAATTCTCTGTGGCTATTAGAAATTATTCACAATGTTCAAAATATGTTGTGGAAACCAGAGTACAGTTTAATACAAAATTTTAAGCTTAGCTGGCATCTGAAGACCTAGGACTACACAACACATCAATCGGAAAAAATATGACAAAAGGAACCCAGTAGCATATTCC
The DNA here is from genome assembly GCA_031002005.1 of Vandiemenella viatica. Taxonomy (NCBI): domain Eukaryota; kingdom Metazoa; phylum Arthropoda; class Insecta; order Orthoptera; family Morabidae; genus Vandiemenella; species Vandiemenella viatica. The sequence continues at coordinate 48,118,803 of CM061921.1, read as the reverse complement.
CTGAAGTCAGTAGATAATATTTATCAATAGATACTGTTACTTAATATATTCTATCTGGCAAAGTAATTGACGTAAACAGTGAAATATCATGTCGTTTAATTATTTAAACTTTCCCTTGTCACTTATAATTCACATAAAATCTTGAAAACCACTTCGTAGAAATAGTTAATCAACCACCAGGGGTATTAAAACTTTTGGAATAAAACCTAGTCGGTGATAACGTTCTACACCTACCTACCTACCTACCTATCTATCATACGCAATACTTTCCGCACAGAAACAGAAGGTACTGTCCGCTATTAAGACATATGCAGTATAACATCATAAAACAAGGTCTATAAGTTTCCTTCCCTCTACTGGCATCAATAGCGAATTTCACATGGCTGATAACCGGCATTTATCGATTTCTGGAGTTGTAATTGTGAATCATTAGCATCATTTTGAGTAATAAATAAGTATTATAGAGGGTGTTTCAAAAAGATACATCGGATTTCAAAAGGAAATACATATTTAATTATCATAGTTGGTTTAAAATACAAAGCTAAACCTGAATTTTACATAAAAATGATTAAAATGTTCCTAAATTTTCAATGTAACATCCTTTGGACGTTCGGCAAATGTCAATAAGGTAAAAAGAAAAAATCCTCCCATAGAGATGTGAACATGTCAGGATTCACTGTCCCGATTGCTGCTACGACCCGATTTTGGAATTGATGCACAGTTGTCAGAAGTTGAGGATTTAATGTTCCACCCCACAAAGAAGAATCACACACAAGTAAGGGGGGCATTCTACGCGGACATTGGAATAATTCCTCATTGAGGATGGACTGCTAACTTTCCATTGCCACAGACAAGCTAAGCTGTCTTTGAACTATGTGTGTCAACTTCGAATACTGTGAGGTTCAACGCCACACTGTCGGAAAAATTCATAAGGCACTTTTGAAGCCGATTCACTTCAAAGATCAGTAGATAGGAAGCTTTGTTGTGCCGTCTCCGTATTGACTGAAACTAATGCTAGTGGGCCACTGCAACATGCGGCAGTTACGAACCTCCTAGTCTAAACGGTATGTCGTTGGATGCGTTTTCACGAACGGTTACTTAGTTAAATAACCTCAAAATCGGAGGATTCTTTTTGGATCACCTTCCATTTTTGGTGTTCAATGGGGTTGACTACACTAATAGCATTTCGGTCTTAAATGGTCCCATTCTGAGGAAATTTAGAAACACTGCTAAACCATCTTAAGCATGTCCGAAATGATGCTTGCTCAACATCGCACGGGGTGCCCATCACCGAATTAAAAGATAATATGTAGTACAACTTTAACATCTGGATATTGTGGGCCATTTCCTCAATTGCGATATGATCAATTTTATGAATAATTGTAACGCCAATGCAATTGAAATTGTTGTTTTATTTTCCGAACGCGTTTCGCTTCATTTGCGAAGCATCTTCAGTGGTTCTGTATTTTTCTTTGGTTACACATGCTTATAATTGTACAGCCTTTTAGCATCAGTTATGTTTGTAACTGCAGTATATATATTACACAAGTTGGTTGCATTTTAGCGATTATTTGCGTAGCACTGTAAACTTTGAGATCTGATGTTTACAGTGCTACGCAAATAATCGCTAAAATGCAACCAACTTGTGTAATATATACTGCAGTTACAAACATAACTGATGCTAAAAGGCTGTACAATTATAAGCATGTGTAACCAAAGAAAAATACAGAACCACTGAAGATGCTTCGCAAATCAAGTGAAACGCGTTCGGAAAATAAAACAACAATTTCAATTGCATTGGCGTTACAATTATTCATAAAATTGATAGTACAACTTTGTTTCCTTTATTCAAGAAGATGCTCCTGATTTTGAGAAATGACTCGTTTCGTTAATAAACAACGAAATCTGTAAATACGTTGGTAGAACCTTTTGCTGCGAATAGCCTTTAAAAGAACTGCATTGTGATTTTGCAAATTACCGCTATCTTCTTGAGAACAGGAATTATGTATACCTGGGGCAAGTTTATCCGCAAGGCAACCCCTACAGCATTTGCCGAAATGTATACGCTTGGGGTATCACAGTATATAAAGGAACATTTGGTTCCTTCATATGGTACTTCCTAACTAAAGTCACGATATCAGATCATTATTTTTGTCTTCAGTGTACAATTCTCCTGTTCTGCTTCTTCATTCCACTGGAACATGTGACAGTGGTAGTATTTAAACAATGCACTGGCCGTTAAAAGCCTCATGCCTATGCTAGATCGTCATTATTATTTCCATCTTCACAATGGAGTGCGCCCTTGTTTGCGGGTATACTAAAATGTTTGTGTGCTATTACAAACTGGAATAAAAAGTTGTTACATTTTCTAAAATCTGTCATTGCAATAACACAGATACGCAGTGCTCAAACACAAAAAACTTATTCCTGTAATTTGATATAGAGTAAACAAAAATTTGGTTACAAATTTCACTGCTAGTAGTTAATTGCCTAAACGAGTATATAACATGAACAGTGAAGTACCATGTGATCTAACATAATGAAAAACATCTGTAATTTGGTGAGGTGATACGAAATATTAACTGTTTTGCGTTAGTGACAATTTTTCTCTCCATACGTCAAGCAAGTGACAAGGTTTGAAGGATTTGATTCCAATTACAGAATCTCCTTTTCTTTCAAAGAATAATAAATTTTAATTAATAAACATTAATTCAACTGTTATTCTCTCGTTGGGACATATTCAGCAATCAAACAGTTTTTTCACACTGATTTTGAGAGGGATGGTCGCCGACCGACGTTTCTTTCACCAAGCATGGATTTTTAGCGTTGCACAAAATGTTTTTTGACAATATCTGTCAAAATACTCCCGAGTCATTTTTATGCTCCTTGACAGCGAGATCATTGGAGCCAGAACAATATTTTGTAAAAATAATTGGAAGGAAAATGACCAAGGAACATCTATGAATTACCTTGAAGGGAACAAAAATATTGATTGGCAGGGCCAAATATTTCTGTTAGCAGGTTCGGTACTAAAATCCAATTTTTTTCTTCGTGGTTTAATACAATTCTTCAAGCTAAAATTTTTAGGTGATCACTAATTACTAATGTACAACTAAAGTTGTGTAACACAAAACATTATTTTTCCTACCTCAAACATACCGAGAGCCAGAAAAATTATTAACATAACAATTTGTGTAATTTATTAAAATATTAATGCCTCTATTAACCTTTTACAAATGTTTCTAAATAAGTATAAACGTGAAACTGAAAATTCAGTCACTTCTGCTGATAACGAACAAATGAACGTAACAGTATCATAATCAGAGAAAAATGATCACTTAATGCTTAAATTCTTTGACAATTGCTTCTGAGTACCGACAAGAGAGAATACTCTTAACTTCAGCATTAAAGCTCCAGGTTTTCAAATTAATAATGTTTGAGTTTCAAAGTTACACAAAGGATTTGCGGAGTATCGGGGCATACGAGATTAAAAAAGTTCTGCTGGGACGCTTATTCTTATCCGTTTACTAATACAGAATCGTCTCTTAAGCCAAAGACGTACCGAAGTACACTGCGCTTCCATTGGTTCCCCGCACGTAGCATTTATCTTCCTCTGTAACTCCGCAGCGAGGTACCAACTTAAATGAGTAACTGTCTCTAGGAGAGAAGCAGAGAGTAAATGGGGGTCTATCCATATCCTGACACTTCGTGTTCAGCACGGTGAAATACCTCTCTCGGATTTAACAAGGTTTTTGTAATGCTTAGTTGATTAATATACGTCATATACTTACTTTCACTGTGATTAAGATATATTAAATATTGTTTTCCGGAGCAACTAATTTAAAGGGAAGTTATATTATTACTAAAACTGAATGACTTAATTTTGTTATAGTTTTAATTCATGTAAGTGTCTTCCAGAGGTTTTGGAATAAATTAATTATCTGGCGTTAGCCGAATCAATGGAAGGAATTCAAATCTCATGGAATTTTGGCCTTCCTGAAAAGGATAAATCTTTTAGTTTCAAATATTGATCTAGAAATTATAAAGAACTTTTTAAAACTCTAAGCGTAAAGCACAGAACTTTATGGTAGCGAAACATGGACTTTAGGAATACCAGAAGGAAATACAATTGAAGCATTTGAAATGTGGTGCTACAGAAGAATGCTGAAAATTAAATGGATAGATAAAGTACGAAATGAACGAGTTTTGGAAATAATTGGTGAGGAAAGAAGTTTGTGGAACAAGCTTATAGAAAGAAGAGACAGGTTGGTAGGTCATATTTTGAGACATGCTGGATTGATTAATTTGTTAGAGGAGGGAACAGTCGAAGGTAAGAAATGTAGAGGAAGACAGAGATTATAATATAGAAGCAGATAATTGAAGACGTGGGTTCTAATGGATACGTAGAGATGAAGAGGTTAGCACAAGATAGGAAGGGATGGAGGATTTGCATCAAATCAGTCGAAAGACTGATGACAGAAATAAAAAAAGGGATGAGCAGAAAACACAGTCAGACTAACGGCCAAGTTAAACGAAAAACCTCTTGATGGTGGATATTGAATCATCACATACCCCACTGCTATAGCTCACTAGACAATTCATTTGATTTCTTTCTGCAAGATTGTGACTACCCACCTACCCCGAATTCTCAATCCTCAAAGACAACAGGATACACTTACGCGGGGTTATTTACAAATAATACAGGTTATGATAAAACACGAGAAAAAGGAAGTGGCCATTTTATCACCATTACATTTGAAGCCTAATAAATCTCTTTTGGAATATTTCAGTCTATTTTATGCGGGATGATTGATAAGAAGATGAAGTAATACACTCACGTGTTATATTTTATTAAGATATCAGCATTTTATTAAACACAAATACCTTTTAGGAAGCGACGAAGATGGAGTCAGGGACCGGCTTCGAAACGTCGCATCAAACTGATGCGCTCCCACGGTGGGAAGCCCGAGAATACTTTATACTAATCGAAATAGGTACATACCTGTAATGCCTACTTAATGAATAATTCATGCTTACAATTTGCCAATATCACTATTGCAAGCTATTATTTTCAATTTAATTACTAACAAAGATTGACTGACAGTGGATAAATTTTATTTGAAAAATCTCTTTCAACGTCTGTTTTCTTGTGTTGTTTTACAGCATACCAGAATTTATTTGTGAATAGTATCTGAAATATTATAAATCTTAATTGGGATGGAGCTTAATGCGCCGAAGGTAAGATATCATCAGTCTTACATATGCACTGCTTAGACTTTTACATTAAATTCCTTCATTGTTTCATCCAAATTTTGTAGCATATTTTTAGATAATTTATTCCAGCCCTTGATACTCTTACTTACAGTTAAAAGGTTATCATCTCCATCTAATACTACCAGAATCAGCTGAAAAATATAAAGTCTATCGATTTTTCTCCAACAAAATACTATACAACAGCAACTACATGGTTCACACACATTTTTTTCTAATCTTAAAGATTTTATTTTTTTTTAATTTATAGTTTCAGGAGAAATTGGGTATTTAACACCTCGTAACACGATATGGAAAGAATGACACCAAGGAAATTAATGATTAATACAAACCAGTTATAACCTTTTTATCATATGTCTACTAGGAATTTACGTTAGCTTCAATCCAATCTGAAAATCAAGTAGTAGCGGCGCTATTTGTTTGAAATCTAAATGATGATGGTTATTAGGCCTGGTACTGAATTTAAAATTTATTTACTGGTATTTCCTTCGTATATGTCACTATGTTAAGGGAACGATATTTCGTGATATTGTTATTTGTGAATAATACAAGAGACTGAAGGCTTTCGAGTAGACTTGTAGGTTATGTTCATATACAGTTTCGCCAGAAATACACGGTAAACCGGTGTTTGGGCACGGAGGCTGACGACACTCCGTGAAGTGCTGAGCCAGGTATCGCATGATGGCCTAAGTGGGTGTCCTACGTGTTTGGCAACTTTAGCCGTTAGCACCGAGACTCAAGATACGCGCCAACGCTACTTCCCAGGCAAACGAGGCCCTCCGAGTGTTGCGTGGCAGGTAATGTACTGTCACGCTGCTGATGGTTTGCGGAACCTCATCGAAAAGTAACGTCTCTTCTTGCTTACGCCAGCAACAGGCCAATAAGAATTTTTCGGGTGGTATATTTATAACCCTTTTATCCTCTATATTTCAGTATATATATATAATTAAAGCCAAAGCATACAATTTTATCAGCATCAAGTCAAAGTAACACTGTTAAAATAGAAATTATTAGCAGATTTAATAGAGTCTAATGCGATTTCTCGCAAATTTCGTTATTACGGCCTTATTGACTGGATTATCGTTTACCACATCAGTGGCAAAATGAGATTATTTGCAACACTTCATGCGGGAAGAGATATAGGCCGAAAATGAGAGCGTACATGGTATAGATACGTTATAGCATCACTGCATATAAAGCAAACCACACTCTCCAGAACTGAAGTGGTTCCAGATTCGAGCAGACATTATTAAAGGTTATGGCACTTTGTTTGCATTGTCAGTGCTTCATATCTTCTTGTCCAAAACTTCTGCTATTGAAATTTCTACATCTATATGTACACAGCATATTATGGTACTGCCACAGTTTTTGAGTCTTCAGTTCTAAGATCAGTGCCGCATAAGTAGGTGATTCCTAGCAGTAGGTTCATTTACAGTATTTCATCTTTGACGTGGTTACAACTAAGTAAAATGGAAATGGTACTAATTCTTTAAATTCTCTATTGAAACAGCGCTAGGCGATGTTTGGACAGGGGTGAATCTATGAGCTGGCGACTTTCCGTCACCGACATGCTATAACCTGTTGACGTATAATATACGCGTTGGGCGCTTTTTGGATGCGTAAAATGTTATAAGATCACGTCACCAACATGTTGTAATAGCAGTATATCTGTATATATAAGTACGACGTGTTGCGTTTGGACAGAAGTGAAAGTATAGATTATACTTATATCTAATATTTAAAGATGAATGTTTTTTTTGTCAATGTTCTTTATACAAACACACAGTTTTTATCCGATTTTGATTGATCTTTGCATACGTATACTTTAAAACAAATAGAAAACTCTGACCGAGCGTGGTGGGTGAACGGTTAACATTCTGGCCTCGCATTCGGGAGGACTCGGGTTCGAAACCCCGTCCGGGCATCCAGATTTGGGTTTTCCATGGTTTCCCCAAATCACTCCAGGTGAATGCCGGGATGCTTCCTTCAAAATGGTCATGGCCGAATTCATTCCCGTTCCTTGTACCCAGTCGCATCCTGCCTCTAATGACCTTAGCCGTCGACGAGGCGTATAGCCGTCAGGGGAAAAAAAACTCTGTTTACATTTGATTTACAAAAACCTAAACCCTCTCCTCATTTCCTCCCTCACCTTAATTTATGCCAATGTTGTTCATACAAACCCACAGTTTTATCCGATTTTGATAGTTCTTACCAAACGTATACTTAAAAACAAGATGGTCTGGTATTTCAGCGGTTCAGGCGTTTACTTCAGAAAGTTGCACTCTCCAGTCGCGGGTTATAATCCCCTGGTAAGCAGGAATGTTTAGGAATTGTTTTTGATTATATGATCTACGCTGGGACGCTCCGTTGTTCTGATTCCACGTTAAACTGTAGGCCACTGGGGAAAGGAATGGGCCTTCCTGCCTCACACAAAATAGCTTAGTACATCGCTTTCCGGAAGATTCGACCAACCTTCGGGTTGTGGACTAAGTTTGATTTTTAGTTACTGAAGCGAAATCTCCTTTTGGATGGGAAATGAGTTCGCGTCACTGACATGCTAATGTACGTCTGTTGCAATTTGGCGGCTCAGTGGTTAAGGTGTCTGCCTGGAAAACGAAAGGTCCCCCGTTCGAATCCCTGTCTCGGCGGGTGTTTTCGTAGACCCGTAACCCGGCCTTCACATCTAGTGCAGCTTGCTGTGTAATGTGAAGTACGCCAGAACGCTTCAGTGGCGCGGATTCCACGGTAAGCTGTATGTGCCCTGTACCTGGTAGCACTACCGGTTTAGACAGGGGCGGAACGTGCAGCCAAGAGAAACCCTCTCACCAGGTCATTACGACCATTTAGTACAACTGTAGCTATAAGTATCACGTGTTGCACATATTATATTCATAGTTTTATGTTTTCACTTCTGTCAGCAGTCCCCAATGACTGCCAGTTTTTTTAATAAGAAGAAAAAATCTTGGAGACTGAAGAATGGTAGCTAAATGTCAAAAAGTCTCATGACACCCTCTTTACTTCATCTGTAGAAATGTTCTGAACCATGACAATCACTAACTGCTCATTCCACTTGTTAATTATTTCTATATAAACGAACAATACCAATTACTTACTCATACAGTTTTACTTATTCAATGGTACGACATACACAAATTTTTTATCCCACCTAAAGTCACTGTAGCGAACAATCGTTTAAACAGCTTCCTGTCGACTGCATTTATCATTGTGAATGGTGTCCTTGACAGAGATAAGCTTATGGTGGACGGAACAAGACTGTTCTGTTATGCCTTCTTTTCATCGTCACTTCGTTCTTTCAAAACACGCCAGAAAGCAGAGTAGTCTTGATAGCTGCTTGCGTATTACTTATCAGAATTTTTTTTTTTAACAGATGTATTAGTTTTATCTGAAAAGTTCACGGCTTAGATAGTAAAATTTTTAGACATTAAGGTACGTTTCAAAATCTTTTCTTGCTGCTCGTCGATATCTAGGTCATTAGAGCCGTGCGAGGAAGTTGGCAAGGAACGGATAGGAATTCGGCTATGTATGATTTCAAGGTACCTTCTCGGGGGTTAATCTCAGATGATTTCGTGAAATAATGGAAAATTAAATTCAGGATGGCTGCACGAGGATTTGAACGTGTATCGAGGCTCGGTTTCATATTGGTAAATTTGCGGAATGTAGCAGTAAATTTCATTTGTAGAAAGGTAAAACTATCACAAAATATTAGCTTTTACAGTCAACCGATAATATCAGAAAATAGTACGAGAAATTTTCATGAAACGTTTAGATTCAACATTGAGTTTCATATTTTTAATCCCCCCCCCCTTTTTCCATCAAACACATTACAAACATTTATAACACATTATTTCGCCATCATAAGAACATAATTTTCAAGCATCCATAATCAAACATTTGTAATAAAGCTCATTGTGTTGTAGCGTATCAGTCTGATATATTTAATTGATTTTTCTATTGCATATCCCAGAAGGTACAAGTATGATTCCTTCTTATTTCGTAACTCCATATTCGCATTTTCTTTTCTTTTTAGATAGATTCATTCCGTAGCACTTCTGATTTGTTTTCCTTATTTATTTATTTTTTGACTTTTTGCTTATGACATTACATCTTCCCCAGGTTATTAAAGGGGGGAAGGAATTTAAAGGAACTATCCCATCATTCCCCTGGATTGATTTGAGGAAACCATGGAAAACCCAAATCTAGATAGCCAAATGGGGATTCGAACCCGCATCCTTCCGAATGCGATGCCAGAGCATTACCGCTCACCCACCACGCTTGGTTTTCTGATTTGTGTTATCCCAGGAGGATAAAAGTAGAGTGCAAAATATTCAGTATCATTAAACGCATATTTTCTCCAGCAAAACATGAATGTGGAATTTCTGGTCACGGTTCAAGTTGTCTTGCGCCTCAAGAAGAAATTTTATAAAACTTATGCTCTAGGCTGACTATTAAGCATCTATACACAAAAGTAGATTGGAAAAAGCCTTTTGTTTTCTCCATAACATAACTGGGGAAAGTAAGCAGCATAAAGTTATACCAGGAAATACCATTATATAGTTAGAGATTATTTTGCAATTCGTAAATAGATTCAAATTCCTTAGCGAGAAGAGCCTTCGTATAAACTGAACGAAAGTATGGTAGGTACTTTGAGGTATGAATATAGAAGACTTCAGTATTCCATCTCTTGTAATAATATATCACTGTGCGTGATACCCAACAAAATGGATTAAAGAAAGGGAAGTGAAGATTTTCAGACAGCGGTATCATACATTTTCACTGAATGATGGTGCACATCCGAAAGCGATATGTTGTAATAAGTCGTTTGGGGCGGGTGATTCAAAGGGCAAATGAAGCAAATCTATTGGAAAAGATGCCATGAATCACATCTATGGAGGGAAAGAACGGCACAAAAACACAAAAAATCACAGAAATTTGTTGGGCGGTAAGTACAAATATTAATTTTAACTCTGTGGATTGTTAGGAAAAAGTGGAGAGGAATTTACAGAGAGATGTCTGTCAAGAAATTGAGAAATTTCTAATATTCATACAGTGGTATCATATGCTAAAATTTATTGACAAAACTTGTCGTGTAATTCTAGCTTGTTTGACCAGTTGCACTAATCTGCTCACCAAAGAACCAATCAATATCTTCATAATTAATAAGCGTCAAAACATCATTCATTTCATGATAAGTGAAATTTCATTTGACGTAATGAAGTGTAACGTACAAGTATCGTACATGTATATTTTACACAGGAGGATGTTAAAAATTGTGAAAGAACTTGGAACAAAACTTATAGACATACAGACTGAAGAGAGAAGTAGGTCTATATCTGTGTTAGGAAGTATGCAGACCGATCAAAAACAGTAAACAATCGAATTTTTAAAAATCTGCAATCAAATCACATCCATGCATTAATCATGTCTGTGGTATGATTTAATTTAATTTAAGTGCAATAGAACATACACGAATCTTAAATTCTTTGCGGTCCATATCACCGCCCACCTACTTTTGCCATTTAATTATAAATTCTTTAAGTGTTTCTGGTAAGTTGTTCAGCACTTCCATTGGTAATTTATTCCACTCCCTGACATCTCTACCTACTAAATGAAAGTTTCATACACTCTTAAGCCTGAAATCAGGTGCCAGGTTGTGGACATGGCCATCTCTTCCCTTTAATGTAGTACACCCAGTTCTTCTACCAGTATCTTGTGGCGGTCCCTTCGTCAACTTCAACTATTTATGAATGCTCTCATCACGCATCTGGACTCAGTATATCTACCGAGCGTGTTGGGTAAGAGGTTAACGTTCTGGCCTCGCATTAGGGAGGACGTGGGCTCGAATCCCCGTCCGAGCATCAAGATTAGGGTTTTCCATGGTTTCCACAAATCACTACAGGCGAATGCCGGAATATTTCCTACAAAAGACCATGGCAGAATTACTTCCCGTTCCTTGCCACCATCGTTTCCCGCCTCTAATGTCCTCGACGTCGAATAATAATAATAATAATAATAACAATTGGTCACCTATTTTTATTCACTCATTAGCAACGTCTATAAGAAAAAAGCCAAACATAACTTGAAGTGGGCTCCACGAGTGAATTTGAGGCCTGATGTGTAAGGATTGCTCAGTCGCATTGATGATAAATGGTGCAGTTAAAGTAGTCAGATAAATAAAACATCACAGAGAGAAATATTCACTAATTGTAATGTCATCCCAAAAATCACTATGCTAACACTACCTGCAATGAACTTTTATTACAACTGCAGGCTTTGGTAGGATGTTGGTTTCGATGTATGTCACGTAAAATATTGGTGACTAGTAACCAGATTGTATAGCAGTGAAACCAATATCCGAAACAGTTTAGTCGATATACAAAATGAAATAATTTCTTATGTGCTCAACATCATTCAGGAAACGCAATAGTAATGGTGTATGTAGACATGAGCAGAGACTAAATTACTGTCACATTTTTAAAGAAAACATTCATTCGTGGGAGGGGTTGGGGAGGTAGCCCTAGGGAACGGTAGTAATGACTTACTAACATTTTTGTGTTCGTGTTATGATGTTATGCAAATGGCGTTAAGGCTAAAGATGGGGTGGTTCCAATATTATTCACAACATGATTACCAAAATTGTTTAGAAACAAGTGATAGATGTAGTACTCCCATCTCTTTAAGCCTAATGAGGACGATGTAACATGGGCAGCCAAATAAATGAGTTTCTTTCCTAGGTATAGTATGAGATTAAAACGGGTTTTAGTTTAAATTCGTTTCTAAATAGACAAAAAATTCATGAATGTGATAATGGCCTCAAACATGTTACCAATCTGCATGGAGGCATATAATTGTGTTTACTCACGCTTATGACACAATGTTACATGTGTGCAACACATATTCAAATCTAGGAACTTTAATAACAGACGATAGTTCACTTCGCGTGATGAATGCAACTGCGATAACGTTCATGTTTATGGCTAAAAGCAAAGCATTCGTGCTAGAGAGTCTGCAATGTTTTCTTTGGAAACGCGAAACCAATTACATTAAAATAATTATTAGGTCGTAACACGAAGTCTGAATACCCCAAATTACATAAAAAAGAACAAAGTAATTTTAGCCACCGTAAATGGACACATATCGTCATCCTCATCAGGAAACGAAATATATGGAAATAAAGGAACTTTTAATTATAGTTTGGTAGCAAGGTGCTACAAATTCACATTTAAACTGTTGATACCTATCACTAGCATCGATTACAGTACTGTAAATGTTTCGTGAAACTCGTAATTAATATAATATCACTCAAATGTTAAAAAAACTGCATGCTGTCTGAGCTCCTAAATTTTAAAAAAAAGTTCACCCTAAACGAGCAATAAATGGGCCCAAAAATATCGAGCAAAAAAAATGCAAACAATTTTTCATCGCATTCTCAGAGTATGATAGAAGCTTTGACTAGAATACATGCACTCCTGGTTGCTGTCTCTGATTCACGTCAATATAATATTTTTATTTACTTTAAACACTACGGAGCACTATCTTTTAAAGTTATTCATTAGGTATAAGCGTTTGCCGAATTTTTCTTTAATCATCATCACAAATAATTTCCGTTCAGTGACGTTTAGTTAAATTTTTGTTCCACAGTTTGTATCTATATCTTCATCAACCATGTGATTTGAACTCAAAATATGACCTAGTTCCCCACGAGGGAAGTAATGGTCACCACACAGATCGGTTTTCACTAACTATTTATCGGAATTAGCAGTATCTTCCAAATACTGTGCTTTGATACAAGACGAAATTGTGAAAATAATTGCTTGGTGTAAAGACTGGCAGTTAGAGTTAGACATTAAAAAGTGCCAAGTCATGCGTGTAAGTAAAAAGGTCACACCATTTGGCTCTTAGTATACTATTAATGACACTTTCCTTAGAACGGTAGATTCCGCTAAATACCTAGGGGTAACAATTCGCAATAATTTGTCGTGGAATGAGCTTATCGAGAAGGTAATTGGAAAAGCAAATCGAATGCTCCAATTTCTAGGTCGTAATTTAAACCATTGCACACCGAAAGTTAAATCGATTGCATACATGTCACTAGAGCGTCCTCACTTAGAATATTGTTATTATGTGTAGGGTCACCAGTAAAAGGGGTTAATGGAGGAATTGGAGAAGGTCCAAAGAAGAGCCGCCCGATTCGTGACAGGTATATATAGGTGGAGGGGAAGCGTAAGTGCGATGTTGAAGGAGTTAGGTTGGGAAGACCTGGAAGAGCGAAGGCGTTGATCTCGACAGAAGCTAATTGAAAAATTCATGACTGACTTATTTTGGAATGACAGCAAACAAATATACTACCAGCAACATTCATATCTAGAAATGACTGCGAAAATAAGAGAAATTTGGGCCAGAACCGATTCATTTCTGTACTCATCTTTTCCACGAGCGATTAGGAAACAGAATAGGAAGGATTTACCGGGCGAGTAAACTTAAAATCTGACAGGTGTAGTTCTCGATAAATCACTTCGGCCACCCTGATCTGGGTTTTTCATGATTTTCCCAGATCGCTCCAGGCTAATGTCGGGATGGTTCCTCAAAATAGCCGATGGGTGCCTCCTGCCATAAGCCATATGTCTCTTCTAAACTATCACACTTTCGGATAGGTGCAATGCGCCCTCACCCACACACTTTTAGTGAATCGCGGAGTCATAATAATAATACTGGGAATATATGGCCTATTTATAAGAAATTCACTATCGCTGTATGGTATAAAATAACTAGAATATCCTGCAATATACGTTGCTAATAAGTAGATTTCAAGGTATATATTTCTTCCTTGTAATAGTTCTTTTATCATGGGAACGAAATGTCTTACTGAAGTCAAAATTTGAACTCAATGCATATCCAGTGATGTCTCACTCTCTCTCCTATCTTCCAAATCTAAATAGCATATCTTACTTACTTTAAGCCGTTTACTATTCTGGCATATAATATGTTGCTTACCTTCTCATACGGATGATAAATATTTAGGGGATGTTTTGTCTCTTGCAGAGTGCTTCTAATACCCTATGCAGTTTTAACCGTTTCTCTTCCATGTTCTCGTTTGAGAGAGATTTTACTCATTCATAGACATCGTTTTTATTTATCTTGTGTCTAGATCCGCAGCCTGACACTTTTCAGGAAGCTTTTTGAAACTGCAAAAGTAGAAATTAAGAAACTGAAGTTAAAATGTTCAAGTTGTTGAATTTTCAACATGAATAATTTCACTTCAAGTCATATCTGTTTCCAGGAGCACCACTGTATCTTCCTGTTATTTCCAATAACACTTAAATGATAAAATAACATTGATTTCCTTTTTAAAATTTTCATTTCAACTTGTAACGTTATCGAGTGGCAACTCTAATCAAACATTTCTGTAACCTCTAATGTTTAACATAATTCACTACAAAACATCTCTGATACAAACATTTCTAGTGTGTAGTAATGTTATAGGTAAGTTGTGTCTGTGAATGATTTTTTTTTAAAGTATAATTGCAATGAACACTACTGATAATAGAGAGGCCAAATTCATAAAAACTAGTTTGTTTGTGTTTGTGTTTAAGTCTGTCTGTCCAAGCATCAAGCAAAAAACGGTAAGGGGATTGTCACGGAATTGCAAACACTGGTAGGAAATGTTACGGCAAACATAAACAACAATTTTTATTTACATTCATAAAACAGCTGGTTAAGGAATAATGACATTGATTAAAATTGTTGTATGTTGTAGTTTATAATAATTATCCAGCGATAAGAAAAGGAAGCACACTATTGGCAACAGGCTCGCGCTCAGTTATCACTATGTTAAACAATCATTCAGCCTACCCAATTCACCTGAAAAATGTCCTGTTGCTGGCGCTTTAAATAATAAAAGTTGTTTTCTGTTTATTAATTGTAATTGATTGGTATTTCCGACAAAACACAGTTGTCAAACTAATTCACAAAAAATGTTCCAAAGAATTGCAGCTAACTCAGAAAAGTGGAAATTATTTTTTTACTAGTTGTTACCCGCGACTCCGTACGCGTGGACTTAGAATTTCATTGCCAGAATTGGATATACAAAGCTGTAAGAAACGTAAGATTTGTCCCAAACAACACCGAATCATCATAATATGACAGGAAAGTCATCACTGTATCAGTCTACCGTCGAACCTATCTCTTGAAAGAATCAATTTTCAACATATTTAAAAACAGAAATACAAACGAAGGTGCGGAGATGTGGGGCGTTTGAACAGGGGGCAGCTTTATTTCAGCTTGGTTTTTTCCTTCTTTTTTCAGAATGAACATCAGATTCTTGGGTTCTTCTTTCTTCAGCATAAGTATCAGATTCTTGGGTTGTAATACCTATAGCTGCTCGTGATCTGCTAGAGCTACACCTTAGACCAGGTTTACGCCTGCATGGTATCTGACGCCAGAAACATTTAGGCAGATACAAGGTAATAATACAGTGCAGACATCTATACTAAATAATAAGTTTTCTCCCTAAACGAAATTTACTAACACATCATACACTAACAGACTGCGATAAAAGCACAGATTGAGAAACCGACGTAACATCCCATACTAACACACGCATCCATCTGTCTGTCACCATTCGATAAGTTCTCAAAATTTCGTGACTTAAACTGCTATTCATACCGAAAAAAATGTTATGTGTACTTCCTACAGATACTAAGTATTTCCTTGCCAAATTCCATCAATATCAGTATAGCCATTTAGTCAGCAAAACGTAAAGGAGAGACAGGGACTTACTTTCGCATTTATAATTTTACTAGTGCAGATCACACACAGACTGACTGCGAGAGAAACAAATCCTGAGGGTTTAATATAGCATAAAAAAGAGTACACGTACGGCATTTTTTGACCGCCTACGATTTTCCACGCATTGCGCCCCTAAATTTGTGGGATCTACAGTTGAACATGGAATCCGGGCAACTGACCGACCAGGCGAGGCTCATACGAGCAGAAACAATTCTTAAATATCTTTGCTTCCACGGGGATTTGAACCAGAGACCACACTTGGAACATTAGGTAAGCAAGCAGTTTAACCATTGAGCTACCATACCGCTATATGGGAACGTACTACGCCCTATGCGTTTGTCTATCGCCGTTCAGTAAATTTTTCAAAATTCCATGACAATATGTATTATTTATACAGACATGAGTATCCTTTGTCCTTCCTAATGGCGAGCAGCATCTCCTTGTCAAATTTCATCACGATAAGATTAGCCGTTTAGCCCAAGAAAGGTAAGAAACAAACAGACAGAGTTACTTTGTAATAGTAGTATAGATCTGAAGTAACTCCCTCCCAATACAACAGTCTAATCTCTCGGCTTAGCTCGCAAAAACTGATCTTATTTGTTTGGCAATATTTTGCATACTGGCCCTAATCTTCATATAGCCTTTCAAGCCGCCTTCTTTGAGTTGATGTATAATTAATTACAGTATTGACTATTCTCTGGCGACTGACTGAAGTGGAAATTTTCCAACGCTGTCATTTACGATTGTTGAACGAAACACATTTGCTTCGAGTGCGGACCTCCATGCGCGTAATAACGTCAACTATTAGATGGGCGTATTAAAACTGTTCCCCATCTCCTATTTTCAGACCTATATATCCCCTTTTTTTTGGTAATCAGGTCATACCATTCACTAGTGTCTCAATGTTTCAAGTAAATTCCGCTTCTCATAACCTTCAGACGAAGAGTGAACAGCAAATCTCGCCACTATTTCTTACTAATAGAATACCTCCAAATATTCCTCATTCTGAAATGTATATTTTAAACTGCTCAAGTAATTCATACTTATAAAGACTTTGTTGAATTAAAAGGTGAAACAGACGCCAAACACGAAAATTTTGTGTATTTTGAATGTTTGTCGGCACATTATACAAAAAACAATGAACTTTTTTTAACAAAACTGTATTTAACTATAGTTTATGTCACCGATTAACATACAAAATACTTTTTATCCACATTCTTAACGTAGATGTTGATGATACAGAGGAAAGGGTCCTAATTTTTGTCGGTCTGTCCACGCATCACGTAAAAATTAATGAACGGATTTATACGAAACCGCACACTGTAATGGCTCTTGTCAGCAGTTAGCTTGTAGGATTCGATTTATTTATGTTACATCTACAGCTTTTGATAATAGAGACACAAACACTGTAAATTTAGGAATCTTTGTCTGTGTGCACATTACGAAATAGTAATTAATGGATTTCAGTGAAACTGCAATCATAGCAAATTCATCAGCTTATGTATGGGATACTATTTTTTTTTCTAGATTTGTGTGATACATCCCGATAATACCGAGCCCAAAATAGTAAGTTTTCGAATTTATCCTTAATTTTGATTCATCGCACAAGTTTTATACAAAATGCTAATGATTACAATTTACTACAAGTCCAAGGTTTTTGGAAGCGGAAAAGGACCGGGGGCATGGAACGGAAAGAATTCGGCTATGGACTTTTGAAGGAATCATCCCGACATTCACCTGGAGTGATGGAAAATCGAAGTCTAGATCGCCGGACGAAGATTCCAACCCGTGTCCTACCGAAAGAGAGGCCGGAGCGTTACCACTCACTCACAGGCTCTTTTAACTGTTTTAGGAAATTTATAGTAAAACTTAAAACTATCAACTGAAATATTAGAGTTCTGCATTGCACCAATTTTATATTGATAACCATATACATAGTTCGATTAATAATTTCGAGTAAACAGACAAAAAATTAATTAAAATTTTAGTCTCAGTTTTAGTTTTGCCGAAGTTACAACATTTGCCATTAAACAAAGAAGTTTTACCTTCTCTCCAGAGATTGTTGGAAAACTAATAGTGGTTGCCGATATTTATGATTAACAGTTACTTCTGTAAGCAGATAATACGTTTGTTATTTCTTGATAAAATTATTAGAAATCATAGATACATTAAAGTAAGATGCATTTGTGTTCATTGGGTAACCAGTGAGAGCCTGATATCGGTGATATAAAGATTAAGAGAAGAATTTCGTTGATCTTACTTCAAGATAGGCTTGAAAATATGTATTTCGACGTGGAATGTAACCTCCAAACAGGTGTATAAGTTTACGGGCTCCACAGTATATGTTCAAAGAAGTAAACGTGAATCACTGGCAACATTAGCTCAGGGTAACTAAACGCAGCCACTGAAATTTGTTGTAACAGTCCCGTGAAGGGTGATGTAGGTAAACATTACGGTGTCGTCAAATGTTTGATGTATAATACGTCGACAGCTTTCTGAACGGTACTCCAAAACTTCGGCGGCATGCTGAAGTTTGTCGGTCGTTAAGTGGCATACTTGGCGGATCTCCGATGAGGCGTGCTGTATTACCCGGTACCAAATCCTTGCTCCGCTTTTAACGAGCGACTGCCACACTACTCACAACTTTCTACCCACTCTTGCAACTGTCTTAGCTGTAATATGCTAACGGAAATAGTTGCAATTTCTGGCTCACGTTTCTTTACCGTACCTTGAAATGAACGTGCACTCAAAATTGTTTTTGTTATTGGTGTACCGTCTTGAAACTAAACAAAATAATGTTAATTAATACGTATTTTTTTTTAAAATCGGTTAAGTTCATTTAGATTACTATCTACTTACTTTTTTTTACTAGGGATTGGTAGGTGCATTAATCCGTAATCAAAAACTGCAAGTGAATACTAATCTAAATAAACTTAACACGTTTTACAAAAAAATACAAATTAATGAACTTTGAGGGTAAAAAAATGAAAATCTGTGACACAGTTACTTTTGTTGCTTTAATTTATTTTGTGCATGACGCGTTTCGGGAATTTATTCCCATTTTCAAACGCACTATAAGTAGGTTTACATGTTTTTAGTTATAGAAATATGAGGAGTCGTTGTGTTTCTGTTTCTGCTGGACGTTTGTACAGTTTTCATGTGATTTCTGGAAAAGAATTTTGGGATGCTGTACTATGGTATAAAGACTATGTAATAAAACATGAATGAAAACATTTTTCTTATCACTTACGTTTTTGAAGGTTTCTGACGAAAATTTTTCGTCAGAAACCTTCAAAAACGTAAGTGCTAAGAAAAATGTTTTCATTCATGTTTTATTACATAGTCTTAATACCATAGTACAGCATCCCAAAATTCTTTTCCAGAAATCACATGAAAACTGTACAAACGTCCAGCAGAAACAAACACAACGACTCCTCATATTTCTATAACTAAAAACATGTAAACCTACTTATAGTGCGTTTGAAAATGGGAATAAATTCCCGAAACGCGTCATGCACAAAATAAATTAAAGCAACAAAAGTAACTGTGTCGCAGATTTTCATTTGTTTACCCTCAATTTGGAACAGTTGCAGACTTTCACTAATCCATTTTGTTATGGATAAAGTTAAGATTAATGAACTTTACATACAGGCTTGTATGCTTACCTAGGACACTGAAGATATCGTAAATAAAAACTAATCACGTTTACCATAAAAACATTTTGTTTAGTTGCATGGCAGAAGACCAATAAAAAATCAGTTATCTTAGTAACTAAGGAAGTTAGACTGAAAACACCAACGTGCACTAAAACTGTTTGATGCTGCCAGAAATCGTCATGACTTACAATTGATATTATACGTTGTTTGATGCTTCGTTTGATTCATAAAATGTAGTTATAAAGCTATTTATACAATTATTGTTCAACAACGGCGAATTACGGCCGATTACCAGATTAATACGGTATCTTCCAAATGGATAGTTCCCTTCCTAATACTGCAGTCATCACAACACAACCTTCGCAAGGTGTTATGATTATTGGATTGACTTCGGTGGTCTCCAGATTTATCTCAAATAGAGCAAGTCTGGAATGGCGGACACATTATGCCATATGGTCACCCAGCACAAACTGTACAACAGCTGACTCCACAGGTCATGCAGGAATGTAGACGCACACTTCAAGAAGACATCAGAACACTTATTGATTTAATGCCGGCAAGGCTCCACAAATGTATATTGGTGCTCATGGTGGGCACATTTCTTGCTGACATATGCATCTATAATATATAATTTTAGCATGATCTGTTTTGTTATCTTTTCCTCCAGGTATGACCTTGGATATATCTACGAAGTTTATAATTCTACCATTTACTTCTGGGTGTAACATTTTTGCGAGTTTATGTTACCAGTCTATAGATCGTGGTGGTAGTCGTTTCTGTAGGAAGAGTGACGCAAATTTCGCGAAAATAACAATGGATTTTTCAAATGAATTAGAACTTTTCTGAGTCTGATTTTTGCCGCCGTACATAATGACGTATATACTTTTAATGAGTTCTCAAAAATTTCATCTCAAGCACATACAATTTATGCCTCATTTGAATTTTGATCTTCACTGTTCCTCGAGCGCAGACTCGAGCTTATGGTGTTGTCCTGTCTAGGTATGTCAAAATATGGGGCCACCATTCCTTTATTACAATTACCTATTAAACTCTAGTAGTCTGACTAAAGATCTTCCACTAATTGAAGCACACCATATAAAATTATATTGTTTTTTAAATGTGAAATAAAAACTTGATAACTAATCTCATATACAACAGATTACACAATTAGAATTTAATATTATTAAATTGGTAATTGTCTTTTCATTATTACTCAAATGGTTCTGCTCCTTGTATTAAAACATTTATTTACACGATTAATATAATCCACGTTTTCTGACGTTTTAACCATTTCTTCACATTTTAACAGTAACATGTTAATATCCTCCTTCTTAACTTTTATAATGAATAATATTAGTATTTATAGAGTGTATATAACCAAAAGTCCATATAATTTCGGTTAGTTCAACATTGTTACACAATATCTGACTCATTAAATTTCTCTTAATCAAAGCCTAAGGTCCAAAACGTCCTTAACAACACGTTGACCAAAGACAAAACAGCTCCCCTACTCAAAGAAAAATATCAGACACAAACACTTAAATTCTTTCAAATAATTACCTCACATGTTTAACTCCCAACTACGTCAAGCGGTTTCTAGCGATCAAGAGGCTTGGAATGTGGTCCACTGTACACTTTTTTTTTTTTTTTTTTTTTTTTTTACTTATGGCTTTACCCCTCGTCGACGTCGAGGTCATTAGAGGCGGGATGGGAATGGGGACAAGGAAAGGGGAGGAATTTGGCCATGGCCTTTTGAAGCATCCCGGCATTCGCCTAGACTGATTTGAGGAAGCCATGGAAAACCCAAATCTGGATGCCCGGACGGGGATTCGAACCGGCAACCTCCCGAATGCGAGGCCATAGAGTTAACCACTTACCCACCACGCTCGGTCTGTACCTGTTAAACACAAAAATTTTCATTTCACCAAACATGGCGTGGGACATTTCAGCAATTGGTACCGAATGAAGATGTTTTTTAAATGGAAATTTTAATCACTATCCTACATAGTTATCTGATATGTGGATCGTTTACTACAATGCAAACAGTCTAAGGATGAGATAGTCAAGTGTAAAGGAGCTGTCTGTGTATGTTTGTTTGTTAGGATATCACAAAAAACTGCTGAAAATATTTTGATGGTATTTTCACAGTTTGGAAGCTAGGTATTTGAGATTTTTTTTTTTTTTTTATTGTATTTACGTCTCTCAACAGCGAGGTCTTTAGAGACGGGAAAGGATGGGGGCAAGGAATGGGAAGGAATTCGGCCATGGCCTTTTGAAGGAAGCATCCCGGCATTTGCCTGGAGTGATTTGGGAAACCATGGAAAACCCAAATCTGGATGCCCGGACGGGGATCGAACCGCCGTCCTCCCGAATGCGAGGCGAGAACGCTATCCGTTACACCGCCTCGCTCGGTCAGGTATTTGAGAGAAGTCTCATGACACCACGTCAAGAGCAAGATATTAAAAAAAAAATATGAAATTTCAACTTTTTTACTTGCAATCTGGCAAAACATGAGAACTACTGACATGAATTCAGCGGGGTTGTGACTTTTTGAAACCCTACGTTCCGAGTTAACCTCAAAGGTATGTTTCATCACGGTGTCACCTCCCATTGAAGCAGGAAATTAAAATCTCTTCTGAACGTCAAATTTCTTTTCCTGTTTTATCCGGCATAATTTGAATCTACTGGGCACAATTTGACCGGCTTTTCACAGATTGAAAGCATGCGGTTTTGCCTTAAATTTCCGTGTATATTATCAGATTATAATAAACCTAACCAATACTATAAATCCGAAAGATTTAATCACACCAAAATGTCTCAAATGACTTAGATAAATTCTAGATCGTAAATAGTATAAAAAGGGTGTTTTCTCGACAAAGGGTCAATGTCTTTATCACTAACGCAGGCCAGCTATCAAGTTACATATAGCCAAGCACTGCACGCCGCCTTCTGATTAAATAATTAAAGTATGAGCTCGCAGGGCTGCGTTGGAGTTCTCCGTTCGAGTCTTGGTGTGATGAAATATATTAATTCTTCACAGCTGCAATATACAGTACAACATCCAAAACCTTGTATTCTTAACATCAGTCATCTCACTTTCAATGCCATTATCACGAGCTGGGTTGCGCCAGCTCGATACCTGATGACTGAATTTCAATGAAATTTTACAATACGCAGAGTTATATTTGCAATTTGAGTCACTAAAATTGGAGTGCACGGAGGCGGCATTGAAGTCAGTGGTTTGCTGCCCTGTGACGAAAATTCAGTTAATTTTTGTCGCCTATGCCATACAAAACTGTATTTGCAACACTACTAACTAAATTCGGAATTCACGAGAGATTATCCATCCTGTGACACTGCTGCCACCTAAAAACTAATTGTCTTTTAGGAAATACAGAATTTTTGCCCTGTGCTGGAATATTTACGTGCGTCGCCCTTAAATATGATTATTATTTGATAATTGCTGTTCTCCTTGATTAAGGCAAAAACGCAGCTATATCGTATTCGTCACATTTGTTCACTTTTAAAGAGGAGCAATAATACAATTTGGTAGAAACACTCTATCGCTGTACTTACAGAGCTTTATAAACAACGGTATTGCTACTTGCAGCGTATTACAGGAATTGATACTGTACTTGTATTACAAACACTGCTGTTGATACTTGGATTTCACACAATGATGCGAACATTGTCACTCATGCATATTGTATAATGCAACCGACATGTGAACGATGTGGTTTGCTGCGGAACGCACAGTCGTATTAAGCAGCGTGGCTGAACATGGGGACGTTTCTAAAATTGCGAATTGACTTTTCGTAAATGCATGGAAGCAAACAGAATTTTATTTAGTGAAGTGTTATTGCAGGCCATTTTTCTGCAGTTGCTTAAATAAATGAGCTGTTAATGAATAAACACCAATGAAACAGTTGCATTGGTGGTAATTTACTAACGATCCATGAATTTTATTTAATGAAATTGCTCTAAAGGCTTAGTTATCAAAGTTTTGTGCGGGCAAAAAATAATATTGTCCGAATTTGACTTTTATGCATTCGCGTTTCTGTTTGATAAAATTCATTAAAAATTTAATGGGTCTGGAACATTCAGATCTGAAACTTTGGTATCTGAAGAAGAATGAAGACGTAAACTTCAAAATGTTTAATAGAAGCAAATTTATAGAATTCTCTCTATACTTTGCACTTACCAGCCAGAAATCTGGAAACTCAAATCGCGTTTGCACAGATAATTAGTACACTAATATTAGTCACACGATAGATTATTTCGTTTTCTGTCCTGCAATATACATGATATTATTTTTCTTCCACTAGATACAGTACATAGTGATCTTCAAGTCAACCGAAATTACGTTAGGAAATTCGTTACATTAGAGTATGTATATCCATATCTGTCAGTTGTCCCCGCATACTTGTGAAGTTGATTTTTTCCTTGTATCTGACTGACATGATCTCGAGAGCAACACGTTATCTCACGTTCGCTAGATGACAACTTGGATGGAGAATTCGGCAAGAATGGTACCAAAACGTCAAGGCCGAGGTATTGTTAGGGACATCATGTTATCAAAGGGACCTTATAAGGAAACATTGCATGCCTTAGTTTCTGTTGCAAACAGACAGATGCTGGGAGAGGTGGGGGCAGGGGGGGGGGGGGGGAGAAGGGTGTGAAGCAAAGTGAGGAACAGAAAAAGGAAACACCTTGACCACAAGCTAAAACATGGTTTCAATAAGCTTGGAAAATTGCGGAATCCTCTGAAGGGTAGGGCATATATTACAGTTGTACGAATGGTAGCTGCTAGTGTAAAATGGTAATATCAGTTAAAAATTGATGCTTCATGTTTGGCCGTGGAGACCACCGAAGCCAATCCAATAATCGTAACACCTTGCGAAGGTTGTATTGTGATTACTGCAATATTAGGACGGAAATTATCCAGTTGGAAGATATCGTATTAATCTGGTAATAGGACGTAATTCGCAGTTGTTGAACAATAATTTTATAAATAAACGTGGTGCCATTTGACGCGATGTAACAAAAACCCTCCGTCAATAACATATTTTGCATTACTCAAGTCCGCTTATTCAGTTGGCACAAAAGCCCTGTATCAGCTCGATTTTGTTCCTATTCTCGACCCATGCTCATCAAAAAGAGAGAGAGAGAGGGTAGGGCGAAAGTTCATAACGCAGAAACTCTCTCAGCTCTTCATCTGAATGTTTCACGATGGTTGTTCGTTGAAAATCTGTTATTGTATTGATAACTACAGCCCTGTCTTCTATCTGAATAGAGCTATTCATGATCGCATGTGGCTGCACTCTTTAGAATGGTTTGAAATTTACAGCGTGAAAATCACCACCAACAATGCGATGTATACATTTCATGCCCATCTCCTTAGACAAGTGGCAATTGATCCGCTCACCTGCGACAACACCTGTACTTAGTGACATTAGGTCAGTGCTCTTTGGGAAAGGATGATGCTCGTGGAATCAATCCAGTAATTTACCTGCATCAGCGGTGTATCGCGTTTGCCTAGCATCTCTGCTGTCAACGTGTTGTTCTGATGTTTCTCGTTCCACTCCCGTAAAGTGCTTAATCTCTTAACATACATTATGCAATGCTGTCGTCCCTTTATTCCGTCTTGCCACAACACCTGCAATTACTCCACGGCCATGAGAGAGACCTCCACTCGTCTTCATTGACTTCATTAGAGATTGTTCAATGGCCATATCCCTCCAAGTGCCACACAACAGTTTTTCACTCCTAGGAATGGAGAAACCTCCACCGGTGATGCCTGCGCACGAGCCTGCTCATCAGTGCTGCCTCATTTACAGGATTAAATAATAATGTATGAATTATTCTGGGATAATTTATGGGAAGTATAAAGGTGTCGTATGTTATGTAAGAAGATAAAGATATTGAATAAACAAGCTAGATGTAATAGTAGAATAGGGGGTTACAGCCCCACAATTAGGCCTCGCAATTGAACCCTTAAACATCGACATTGATGTTTAGAAAAAATGAAAACTAGGCTACATTGTATTCAACTTAAAACTAGGAGGAATTCACTAATATTGACAGCATTTGATAATAAATTTGTGTTTTGGAGTAGAATAAGTGGATTTTCGCGGAGATAGATAAAATGCGCCAATTTTCAACTAGCGCTTGAGCCCGATCGCTTCTTCTGAGAAAAACTTTAATGGTTGAAATTTATAGGAAATGTTATGTACCTTCATTTTGAATATGGAGGTTATTTACGAAAAGTTGATAGATTTAGAGTTATAAGCAAAAAACTACAAAAAAATGAGATTTTTAGCCCTTTTTAAATTTTTTTTCAATGTTTCGTCACGAAATTTTGTTAGCAAACCTCAGATTGGGATTCAGCATCACAAAAAATATGTAGAATGGAAGAAATCAAAACTACCCCACAACTTTCGAGCTAGGGGCCCTCTTGAGCACCTATTGACTGGACTATGTTGAAGAATTCTATACTTTTGAGAAACTGGATAAAATGTTGAACCTCCATAAAAATTCAATTTCCAGAAGAACATTTGGTAGCCATATTATTGATTACACACCACAGTACATACAATTTCTTGTAGTAATATCTATTGCAATACATAAACATCAGTTCCGCTTTTGGATGGTTAACTTTTAACGGTTAACTTTAACTTGCGTTAAATTTTTTTAAATGTAAGGCTTTAACGATTAATGAAGTTAAGTTTCCGATTAACTGTGCCAACCTATGGCTATGAGTAATGACTTCAAATGTTAGCTAAACTGATAATTTTTCGGCCAGCGAAGCTATCTTTTGTATAAATGTTGGTTACATCCTGGATTTTCGTAATTACGGACCTTCGATTTTCATCACTGGATATGGTTTGAGATCAGATTCCATTAATAATAGTGTTAACTTCAGCTTTTCATATGATGGGTATGAGATTTGCACTTGGTTTTAGTTTGGCTAATTAAACTTAAATTACTTAATTCTTCTGGTTTTTGGAACATACTACTTTAAAATATCCAAAAAACGTATATCAAACCGTTGTAGAACTCGAGGAGTACCAGAGATATAAAAACACTAGTATTATGTCAGAATTTTTATTTTTTTAGAAGTCTGTCTAGATACGATTATTCCTAATGGTAGATAACAGTATAAATAAATGGTCAAACACCTAGGTCAACTCTGGAGGAAGCGCAAAAGTTAGTAAATATTTGATATAAGAATTAGACACTGTTCTATTCTCATAAGATGAATGTACCGTAGTAGTATTTATAAATCAAATATAAAATCATAACGTAAAGAAATCGTAACTGTATGAATGCAATATGAAAACTGTTTATAATACACCATCCTTCTTTCCTCCTCTACACAACGAGGATTTGGGGGGGGGGGTAGTTAATTTAATGGGAAACTATACCCACAATAAATTAGACACGTAGCACGGTAATGTTCCTGCATTGCATTCAGGAAAACGCAGGTGCAAATGCCCGTCAGACAATCCAGATTTTGGCTTTTCTTGGTATTACAAAGAATGGCGGGATGGCTCCTTCAAAAGGTCATAAAGTAATTCCTTCCCGTTCCTTGTCCCCATTCCTCTCCCGCCTCTAATGACATCAGCGGAGACGAAGCGCAGAGCCCGAAAAGAGCTGCAAGAAATTACAAATGACATATCAATTTCCCAGTGTTATTAGAATTGTGTGTATAACCAAATGAGAGTCCACAGGTGTTAAGAGTCCCAGACCCAAGGACGAACAATTTGGATAAGTTAATGCTGCTTTGCGTGTTGCTGTTTTCTCCAAGCAGTAATATTACTTGTCGGAAATAACTTCCACGTTTCGTGGTAATTACGGACAGGTTGGAAATGCGCAAGTCGTAACTCATACGCCGTACAGCGGCAACAGCAAGGTACAGAAGGAAGATTTTAGTGCTCTGCAAACCGAGAAACGCAGGAAACCTCCCGTCCAACTAGGAAGAGGAAAACATCGAAAATGCCCTCACCACGTCAGACTGATTATCGAACATTTGTTAAAGTAGTGAAAATATTACGTCTCTACGGGATATGAACGTCTGAGAGGAGGAAAATGTTTTCACACTTTCCCTAATAATTCAAAAGATACAGCGCTGATATAGATTAATAATAAAGGTAATGTCATAAAATGGATAAAATGTAAGATTAATTTAAAAGAAAAATTTGTTGCTCTTTTATAATTCTTGTAGAATGGGTTTGCAACTATACTTGGAATTATCTTCTTTTTTTAATTATGGCATTGCGCCTCGTTGACGTCTAGGTCATTTGAGGAGGGATGGGATTGGGGACAAGGAACGGGAAGGAATTCGGCCATGGCCTTTTTGAAGGAAGCGTCCCGGCATTAGCCTGGAATGATTTGGGGAAACCATGGAAACCCCAAATCTGGATGCCCGGACGCGGATTCGAACCCGCGACCTCCCGAATGCGAGGCTGGAACGTTAACCGTCACCCACCACGCTCGGTTTGGAATTATCACTTGCAGCCAGTTATTCTAAACAGGTGAAACAGAAACATCAGACCAATAAACAAATTAGTTTTTTTCTATAATAATGTTTACACAATTACTAAGATACAGGATGGTAAGTCACATTTTAAGACATGCGCGATTAGTTAATTTGTCAGTGGAGGGAATAGTCGAAGGTAAGAACTAATGAGTTAGACAAAGATTAAAATATTTGAAGCAGATAATCTGGTAAGCGCAAGATAGAAATAAATGCAGGATTGCATCAAAACAATCGAGAGACTAATGACGGAAAAAAGTTATAAAACATAATATGCAAGCATTGGACCCAGAGGAACCACTGAATGTCAAGCACTCTGCTAAATATTATCCATGCTATACTTGCAGACTTATGCCATGAAATACTGGGAATCAACGATGATGTTCACTTATACTGAATTTGAGAATTTTATTACGAAACTACGTCAGCAAAAAATATTCAATATTTCTGGAAGAAAATCATTAAATTATCATGTAGATCCGATATCGGTTTCAAGATGTACGATTTGCCGACCTCGGTAGCGTAGGGACTAGATACTTGCTCCCCGTGCCAAGGGTGTCCTGTTCGAGTCCAGCCTAGGGTATAGGTGTTTAAGGTTGTTTGTATTTTGCGTCATCTTTCACTTGAAAAAAATCAGAAAAAGTCCTTAACTGTTTATAAATATGAAGACGCTGACTGAATGGCTAACCGGCCGAAAGTCAATAAAAAAAACACCAACGATCGCTAGAGTTTGGTTCTTATTCACTCCAGTTGTAAAATATAGTTAATGGTCTAGTCATATCAGACAGGTGGTAAAAAAGTGTTGTTAATCTTCAATGGGATATTGGCTTGTGATTTACAATGACACATAAATGTTTCTAAACCACAAAAGACCGATTTCAACAGATCGTCAACTGTTTTTTACACTTGCAACAAAAGTTATTCCGAAGCTACGCTGTCTTCAGAAAAAAATTCTTTGTAGACTTTCAGCAACGTGTTGTTACTGAATTACCCGTAAAGCTATGTATGCTAAATGATATCCTCAACAATATCAAAATAAATATCGTGTATAACGTAGTTAAGGACTCATTGACATTTGATAAAAGCGTTCATAATAAACTCTGCTCCCTAAGCTAGACACATCTTTATCTTTAAACGAGCAATTCTTGTATATATTTACTATCTCGGAAACTGATCTAACTATTTTGATGAAATTTCATGTTTATATAATGTTTTGCTCTTCAAGTTTATCTAAATGGGTGTCTTCCCTACAAAAAAGCGATTTTACACAAAACGAGCAATTCTTGTAATTGCTAACTCGGAAACGGCACTAACGCCATCTCGTAGACTTTTCAGGTACCAGTAATCCGCCTAATGTTAGTTAAGCTTCTCTTTGGAGCAAGGAACTCTTATATCTTTAAACAAACAATTCTTCGTAGCGAATGGTAATGTAATATTGTGGAAATAAGTAAATACAAGTGTATATATTAATAAAAGGTATTTTATTTTGAAGATTAGTAATAAATATCACTTTTATTGTAAAGAGTCGTTATTATTAAATACTACATGTAGATATTCGCTTTGTCAGATGTGATTTTTTCAAACTTCTTTACCTTAAAAACTTCTTTGAAGGAAATACGAGTATAATGTAATGGCTTTGTCAGATGTGATTTTTTCAAACTTCTTTACCTTAAAAATTTCTTTGAAGGCAATATTAGCAGCTATAATGTGATCATCGTTTACTTCTCGAACTTATGTATCTTTAACATAAACACAAATATTACTGAATCTGCGAACTAGTGAAAATGCCACGTACGGGTGTCCATATGAAAAACCAGGTTGAGGTAAATTCAATACTGCGCTTTGAAGCATCTGACCTCGTGCTTTATTAATGGCCATAACATAAATTACTTTTATTGGGAGTTATTTTCTTATTATTTGTAACGACACGGTTGGATCAGTAGATGTGAGGTTAATGCGAGGAATAAGCATAATCTTATCGGAGTGAAGGAATTTAATACTACTGATGTATTCATCTATATGAATTACCACTAATGTTGCCCATTAATTAATCCCTGGTTAGCATTAAGATTTCTACTAAACATAATAATAGCATTTTTCTTCAAAAGCAATTTATGATATGGTAAACCGAACGATCTCGAAAACAGCTCCAGTGATTTCAATAATATTTGATATGTACATAACGATTTACTTTTAAAGTTTGTAACACGATTTTACAACAACAACAAAAAAAAGTAGAAGAAGAAAAAGCAATTCTTGTATCTGGTATCTCGGAAACGGCTTTTACACGAACTTGTGGACTAATATTAGATTTATATATCTAATCTATGCAGCCTAATACTATTATATGGTCATCTCTTGTATATGATCGTGCGGGGCGGTGTAACGGTTAGCGTTCTCGCCTCGCATTCGGGAGGACGGCGGTTCGAATCCCCGTCCGGGCATCCAGATTTGGGTTTTCCATGGTTTCCCCAAATCACTCCAGGCAAATGCCGGGATGCTTCCTTCAAAGGGCCATGGCCAAATTCCTTCCCATTCCTTGCCCCAATCCTTGCCCCCCATCCTTTACCGTCTCTAAAGACCTCGATGTTAAAAATAGACGTAAAGCAGTTAAAAAAAAAAAATCTTGTATATGGATAAAATTAATTTCTAACATTTTGCTGAAATCTTGCATACTGAACCAAAATCGAAAGATGTCGGGCGAAGATCGGTTACCGAAGTACTAAATATTAATGTATAACAACATATGGAAATTTATCGTTATACCTATAAAACAATGAAGAGTGTTATGTTGTCATTCTGTACAAGCTTCTCTCATTGACGTCGAGGTCATTAGAGACAGGAAAGGACTGAGGGCAAGGAACGGGAAGGAATTCTGATACTTACTTTTTAAAGGATCCATCCCGACATTCGCCTGGAGTGATTTGAGGAATCCATGGAAAAGGTCTGAAGAGAATGAAGCATTTAATATACACTGATGAGCAAAATATTATGACCACCTACTTAATAGCTCGTTGATTGACTTTTGGAACACAATACTAAACCGTTTTGGTGTAGAAATTGTCAAAGTGACTTATGTCAGTGTTTTCCCCCATTTTCCACACGATTCTCCATGCATCTCTACTCCGCTTATATAGTTATCTCACCGCATGACTTACCAACAACGTCACCAGACAGCATTCAATGTCACAGTGGGCAGTGATCACAACGTTTTGGCTTAGCACAAGTAAAACTGTAGGTCTAAATGGATTTGTATGACTCAAGCGAAACACTAAAGAAAAACTTCAACTTTTTTGAAGAGGACAATTGCGTGTTCATATTGTAACTATACTTCAGGCAACAGGTTAAGAAATATTACTTCCGTGGGCAAAATATAACTTTAAACGAAATTTAATACAATCACCCGTAACGTAGATTACAACTCCTGTGATTTTTTTTTTTTTTTTTTTTTTTTTTTTTTTTTTTTTTTTTTTTTTTTTTTTTTTTACTAATGGCTTTACGCCTCGTCGACGTCGAAGATCGTTAGAGGCGGGGAAGGAATTCGGCCATGATGGCCTTTTGAAGGAAGCATCCCGGCATTTGCCTGGAGTGATTTGGGGAAACCATGGAAAACCCAAATCTGGATGCCCGGATGGGGATTCGAACCGGCGTCCTCCCGAATGCGAGGCCAGAATGAACTCATGTGATAAGCTTTGAGGCGTGTAATGCTAGAGCAATAACTCCATCACTGTGGTCAACCGGGCGTTCACCGTATAACTTTCCTGATTACGATCACCAAAAGGATTGTGATTACAACCTTTTACTTCTTCAACACCAGATGGACGAATCAATGCTACGCATGTAGTAAACTTTTTTATTTGGTTATGGCTTTACGCCTCTTCGACGTCGAAGTCATATTAAACATGAGAGAGTACTGAAGGCGAGGAACAAAACTGTTATTCACCTAGTATAAATTCTGTAAACCATGGCAAACCGAAATCTGGACGTCCGGATGAAGATGATTCAAACTCACGACCTCCAGAATGCCAGACCTGACCATTAGCTCTTACCCATCACGTATGGTAATACAGCGACCACACCCATAGCTCCGCTTTCTATATAATATACACAGTCCAGTCACATTAATGTGACCACCATCTACTTTCGACGTCAACGTGAAATAACCAATCACAGAAGGCAGATGGCAGCAGATTACAGTGGTGTGCATGTAAAGGATGTCCTAGGGCATCGGAAAGCATTTAAATCGCTGGCGTAATGCAGAAACGTAGCGATTTATCCGACGTCCAAATAGGCATGATTATTGGCTTTCGGACCAAGGATGGAAGCATTTCCGAAACGGCTAATTTTGTGAACTGTTCACATCCGTCGTGGTAAAAGAGTACCGGCATTGGCAAAATGGCACTATTCAAAAACAGCGGCGTGGAACATGTGGTGCACCACGGGCTATAGATGACAGAGGCGAACGAAGGCTACGGAAATGCGTTCGGGCAAATAGACGTGCAACTGTTGAGCAACTGACCGCCCAGATGAACCAAGGGGCTACCAAGAGTGTATCCTCAACAACGATTCAGCGAACGTTGCTGCGCATGGGCCCCCGCAGCAGACGGCTGGTTAAAGCACCTTTGCTGACTGCTGTTCGTTGGCGATGAAGGCTGGAATTTGCACGCCAGTACAGAAACTGGACGTCCACAGAGTGGTGACAGGTGGCTTTTCCCGATGAATCACGTTTTATGATCCATCGGACAGATGGACGTTGGCGCATACGGTATGAAACGTCTGAAAGCAAACACCCTGCAACAATTGCCGGAAGGATCCAGGGTGGAGGAGGAACATTATGGTTTGGGGAATGTTTTCCTGACATTCACTAGGTGAACTCATCATTGTAGAAAGCACAAGTATGTATCTGTCCTTGCGGACTATGTCCACCCCTACGTGCGAATAATTTTTCCTCAGAATGATGGCTTCTACCAGCAGGACAATGCGAGGTGTCATACAGCTCGCAGTGTATGTGCGTGATTCGAAGAGCACCAGGATTAGTGTACCTTACTCCCCTGGCCAGCAAACTCACCGGATTTAAACCCAAACGAGAATCTGTGGGACCACGTTGATTGGGTTGTTCGCTCCATGGATCCTCAACCGCGTAATCTAGCGCAGCTGGCCACGGCACTGGAGTCGGCATGGCTCAACATCCCAGTGAACACCTTCAGAAACCTAACTGACTCTCTTCCTGCACGCCTCGCAGCGGTCCGCTCTGCCAAAGGTGGTTAATCCGGTTTTTGAGAGGTGTCACATTAATGTGACTGGACTGTGTAGTGAATAATATTCTGTATGCATACCTTGTACGTTATGTGCCATAGTAATTTTTTAAAATATGAAGTTAGGTTATAATAGTCTTAATAACAATAAAATGTTAAGAAATTCAAGTAGAGACTGTAGTGAGATGACTAGATGGTTCATCTCGTACAATGTAAATTAATTATTGTTTGATATAACTACATAAGAAATAAATAGATATTCTTTTCTTGAGTTGGAGACAAAAATCCGCGTCTAGCCAAGGGTTGTGTTAGCGTGAGTGACACTCTGAATGAGCCGGAAGTCTCCGGGAGGTCGAGACAATGAGGGGATTAACTTTGACACTGGTACCGGTGAGAAAGGTTTTACTCTGGGGAATTTTGCGGAAGGGATCCGTAGATGCGAAGTTCGCTCGGTATCGTGAGAAAATTTCTACATATCCTCCCGAACAATCCCGACAAAACCCGAAGACTCTTAGCAAATAAGAGGCAATGTATTAGCCAACATTGAGGGGAGACTTTTACGAAGCCAATCCGATGTTTTTATTTCCTCACGTGGTTGGAAATATTACAAATTTTGTGTTTTTCATGATACTCGCCGAGGAGAAGAGGGAGACGAGCTCTGAGGGGCGAGAAGAGGTCATTCCGTCCAGAACGATCGTGCTGGCAACTGTCTGCCAGAGTACTGCGCAAGATTTCGTTCTGGATGCTTCGATGACTGAGCGCCTAGTCCTATCGATGTTGTCACTTGTGTTGGTTGACGTGACAAGTGCCTAGCATTACCTGGATGGTGCGCTGTTGAGAGGCGATAGCGCTCTTGTTACGACGCTGCGTGCAGCCAGACAGACACAGTAATTATACCTACAGAAACAGTGTGTACTTAGACGAATCATTGAGATAGCCCTTTAACGGTCTCATGAGTAAGAGTTCTTATGCCACCGAACATTAATTCCTGAGCTAGTTGTGTCTAATAGCCGAGTGCTTTTTGGTTTTCTTTATCCAGTTTGAATTGAAAGACTGACTTCCATGTTTGGAAACTTTCAATAACCATTGTTTGTGGGAACAAATTAACTCCCTGGCGCCCTATGTAATCCAGTTAAATCTGATGTTTTCTTGTTATCATTGTCATACAAGAATCGCTCTCGTTATGTATAAGAGAGTTTTTGCTTCAGTTGCATATGGAATTTGTAACTCTTTGTAATATACATGTATTGCAATTTCTTAGCTTCAATTAACGATAATTGTTTGCTTGCTATGTTGCACCTGTAAGACAAGGTAATGCGTTGAACTTTATTTTGCATAGACAGATGTTTAAGATTAATGGTAAATGTACCTCTGTCTGTAAGCAGTAATGAGTACCAAATAAACCAATATTTTAGGATCTTTTCAAATATTAATAACAGAAATAATGGTTTCACCTCTGTTTCCTGAAATTAATATATGTGCTTTGCATAAGATAGTGGAAGGTGGCGATTATAAATCATGCAAGGTAAGCAATTAATCTGTCCAACCAACCAATCCGCTACAAGACAGATAGACTACAGAGTACAAATTTGCAGATGACTATGACCACAAGCTGTCACTCGATTTCAGGCACAAGAGTGTGTGAAGATTTTCTTTCGTAGGTAAGGGGGTCAGGGATTGGAATAAGTTTTTATCAAGAGAATTGATGTATAATTTACCAAAAATAGCGAAACAATTTATAGTTGAAATTTGTAGAGGACAAGGTAGGTAGGTACAGGAAAGGGGGAAAATGGATGTTTAGGGAAATTTCCACCTGAAAGGGTGCTTCATCGCAAGAAAATTAAATTAAAGATCCAATTAAACTTTTATACCGCAAAGTAGTGAAGGCAATTTTTCGCACTGTCATAAAAAAATTAGTTATTTTCCTTGTGATTGACCGTTCTGCTGATCACATTATACCTATACTCTCCAATTTCATGCAGAAATATAAGCTTAAAGAGTTATCTGCCAGTAATGCACAGCGTGTATAATTTTATACTTCGGAGTTTGATGTAATCCATCAGCGGAAGATAGTTCACCCAAGCCAGATATTTTGTTTGAAGTAGTACCACCAATAATGTTTTCTTTAAGTCAAGTGAAAGTGGAATGTTGACCTGAATGTCAGTATGAAATATGTTTGTATAAACCCTCACAGGGAAACGCATATCATCCTTTAGGAGAAGGCGTAGTTATGTCGTGTCGGTTCTTGTAACTTGCAATTTCAGTACAACTGATACCAGCATTATCCCAAGCAGGATAACATCTAACAACGTAACAGTAAATAGGTATTGGTATGTTTTGGATAACAATGTGAAAACAAATAATGCGATCAATTTGGATACAGGAAAGCAATGTGTGTGTCAGTCGATGAAGTTACAATTAGTCAATGATATCGCTAACTATTTGATTAAAATAAGTGGGAACACCACTATACGTGATTCATCACTACTAAAATGGAACATTGAATACAGATTGCCACCAAACCAGTTTGCATCATTATATTGAAAGGAAATTTGTCACATTCAAATTGCGAACTAGGCAATCTTAACGATATGTTAATGAGATGTAGTATCTGCTGATTAATGAATGTTAATTATGGTAAATGTTTCTTTCAACAACAGGAAAACTAACTTCAGACCGCTTAAAATCGGGAATGAACTTTAAAATTTTAAATTAAATTACTTTTTTACATTTCTTGTGAGACAGATGCTTTCCCGCAGGGGCGTGTATGTTATAAATAAAAGACTTTCGGTACAGCAGATGCTATCTTGCTTTCCTTAGCAATTAGTGACACTTGCTGTATTTTCTGTTGATTAATTTTCTTATGCTCAGGAAAGATAATTTGATAAAGAGACAAATAGAAACTCATTAAAACATAAATAAATTCAACAAATTATATGTTTCATGTCAAAAAATAATACACAGTATAAAACTAGAAGAAACTTTCAGACCCAGTATATATCACTACTCTAGTTTCACCGAACTCCTCCTAGATAACAGTAGTGACAAACAGACATTAATACGGACATGAGAGTATTAAATAACACTAAATATACAAGTTCTACTAATCTACCAAGATGGATACAATTTCTATATTTGTTTTTTTTCACAGTCCTCCTATCACATACATTCACAACATCAAAAAATGATTTTCAGTATTAAAACAACACACTTGCGCATTTCTGCTCTAATAAATTCCAAAAATTCAGTAATGAACCAACAAAAAAAATCGAACCTCATGGCAACAAGGTAAAAAACCGAAGGGGTATATCAAATTGTGGCAGTTTTGGGGATATTGAGAGAAAGGTTAAGATGAGATTTTTTCTTAACAAAAAATGCATTTAGACTGACACAGTTTCTTTTCTCTCAGCAGCTATTAATCATTTTATCATTATTATTATTGTTCTGCATCGTATAGTTAATTCATGTAACACGAAAATTTATTTAAAACCACCTACGATACAGACCGGATTGGACACAACAAGCCACTGTACATGAGCTGAGACCATGAAAGAATCCGTGCAACAGCATAATGCACGACTGGCGGATGCAAAGATACTCCATTATCACACATCGTAATCATTATCATTATCGTTGGGGGTCATCTCCAGTTTCCCGGGTGTGGTTTACGAGCCTTGGTTGTTATAGACGATTGTTTTCCACCTTATCCTGTCCTGAAAGGTTTCTCTGTCTGTGATGTACTCCCAATTCCAGCCTCTTCTCTCTACGTCCTCCTTCAGTTGGTCTGTCCATCTTCTTCTTGGTCTTCCCACTGGTCTTTTGCCCACTATCCTTTTTTCCAAATAAGTTTTTGGCAGTCTTTTACTAGTCATTCTCTTCACATGCCCAAACCACCGAAGTCTTGATGACCTAAGTCTCTCTTCCATGGATTCCCTTAGCTCTAGGTTTGATCTAATTTCATCATTCCTTATGCGGTCAAGTCTAGTTTTCTGGAGGGCCGTTCTAAGAAACTTCATTTCACATGCTTGGATCTTGCTAAGGTCCCTTGATGTTAGTGTGCATGTTTCCAAAGCATATGTGAGAATAGGAATGAGATATGATTTTTACAAGACAAGTTTTGTTCTTCTGGGAACCTTCATGTCCCATAGTAAGCCTCGCACGGTACTGCTATTTGAATGATATGTATCAATGTATGCTACAAAACCATCCATGCAAAATGCACATACCTGTAACAAATCATAAATAATTTTTGGTTCAAATATAGATCGCAGATGATACCTCCTCGATAGGCGAAACTGGTTCGTAAACAAACACAATTAAAAAAAATTGCACTGGTGTTTTTAAAATCAAGAATTTATTATTTTAACAAGATATTACGGGAAAAAGCACAAAAACAACAATGAATCATTTTAACATTATATAAAAAACGGTTAGCAGACCAAATTTCGACACTCACAGAGAAAAATCTTTCATTCAAGTGACTGAATCGACTATGTAAACATAAATTATGCTTTCCTGCCCTTGTCTTAATCAGTCAGTAACTGTTCTCTTTATTTTTAGATCTCAAGGTGTTTGTTTTATCTACTCCACCAACATGATCGTCGCAGCATATAGAACAGTTATAATGTAAGCAATTTCTGCTTCGAGTTAAAAAAAATTAAATTTCTTTGAAGTATTTCACTTTATATTGCAAAGAAGACAGATTTCCAAGACTAAGTAAGGTGCAAACTAGTATGTGCCTTTTCTGATTAATTAAAAGGACGTTTTATGTTGTTATTGTAACATTGCATGTATCCGACTTGAAGCAGTTTCCGGTGAAAAAAAGTTAATTCATTTCAGAACAACCACTCTACAGTTGGTAATGAAAAAACCTACACTCCAGGTTTTTGTTTGTTATCACGGCTGGAGACACAGTCATTGAAAATGCAAATAAAAAAAAAAAAAAAAAAATCTTGAATTTCGTTTATTATAAGATTTTATGATAACAAAAGCCTCAGAGCCCCTCAATAATGACGGATGGAACGAAGTGTTTTGACGAGTTATTTTTTCGCAGTTACTTACCTGTAATAAATAACGCTAAGCTCATTTCCTGGCGCCCTACGTTGCAGCAGAAAGTTTCAGTTATCATTCTGGTTCATTTTGCATCTCACCCTAACCAGAGACTCCACTAAAATTAGAAAATCGAAGCTTCAATCACACGTGAGTTAATACATTCACTGTACCACCTGTTAGTGGCATGCATCGTGATATCAACTTGGCCCAAAATCTTCACGGGTTCTTACCTCTTTCTTTTTTGACATCCATGTTTCAGATCAATATTGCAACGTTAGAATGGCTGACAGTAATATGCGGCTGAAATAATGACCTCAGTAATATGGCATCGGAGAAAGCAATGGAAATTAAAAATAAATCTTAACAACTAACGTTATGCCACGTAATATTGGTTTAATTTGTGGTGTAGTCCACATAGATGGCGATCAATTTGGAACTACTTTCATTCTAACGAAGTAATGATTTCAGGAAAAAAATGGACCAATAATATGCCAATTCAAACTAAACACATACTTTTCTTTCAGTTTTCTGATAATTCATTTCTTTTCGGATTCTTAACTAAATAGAATTGTTATTAAATTACGCGCATAATCTCGAACAATATTTCTTACCGTTGTTAGTTAGGCAGTGAAGACGAGAAGAGTGAAGTCACTGCATGACACACACAGCTACATCGTGACCAATATTAACGCTTTATTACTACAGATTAACAGAATTACATATTCTCTTAAATAGTAAACGATCTCACATTTATTTCGTCGTCTTTAAGCAGAAGATCACACTGCGCTTGTTACTGCGAAATGTATGTTACGTAAATAGGACTGCATTGATCAATCAGATTAATAACAGTTATTAGAATGAGGTAACAATAGAAGATCAGCCGGGTTTGTTAATATTGACCACGAGATGAAGGGTTATTGCTACTGTTCAGTGGTATCCGAGGACTGTTCCCTCGCTACGCCGCAGGCACGCTACACTGGCAAGCGTGTCTCATGAACCGTGCTGGGCGACGGCTCCGCTGCTTTGCACATCAATTCGACGAGCCGCGAGAGCTAGCCCGAAGCAGTCTATTAATGTGAAGACGAGCAGCAATGCTGGCTAATGCTGCAAACGAGGCACATTGCTACGCTGTGAGGAAACCATCCCACCGCACTCAAATAATAACCGTTGCAGCTTGCAGCGCATACTGACAGTATCTTTCCGTTCATATTTTTATTTTATCTGATCGCTGAGAAACAGTCTCAAACTTTCATTTTAATTCCTTACAAGATTGGCATACCGTAGACTTTAGCACTATTAAGCTGATTTCATTTACAACTACAGAACTTATTCTGGTACGAAAAAAGTAAATAGTACACGTATGTAATAAGCAGTGAAGAAATGCATACATGCATCATTTGGTTCTAAAACGATGACGTCTAAGTATTTTAATAATACAGAGAAAAACTTGATGTTGTTTGTAACCGTAGAATATCTGAAGCCGTACTAATTATATCAGATTTCTAGGTTTTGCCGCAGACTTTGTCCACACGTAAAGAGCGAAGCTTATCGTAGTTCTCTAATCTTCGTGTAAAATATTATCATTAATTTACCAACATTTCAAAATTTACTAAATCCAATTTAAGTGTAGAACCAAAATTCGTATCAGAGTATCTGTAAAATTAATGAAAAAAAATTTCCATTCCAAAAACCAAATCGAAATACGGAAGTGTAAGAGGCATCTAAAGAAAGTTAATTTACCGAATTTCTTAATTTTAACGCGTTATTCTTCTTGGAAAAGTGTAGGTGGTTCATTTTCCGTATTGCTATAAATAAACCGGCACGCAATGAAACTTGAAAATTAATTTCCTGCTCCGTTTCCAGTTTATTTTGCGGGATGATAGATACCTAAGAATTTGAGTTAAGCATTCAAAAATTGAGAACCACGTCAAAATGTGTTCAGTAGTTTTCGCTTATGCTTTAACAAAACACAAATTCCTAATATAATTGTTTGGTTTAGGGGATCTGCAATAAATCTATCCATTCATAAATATCTTAAATGTCAAGACAAGAATCAGTACAGTTATAAAACATTATAGATACAGTATCAACAAAGCACACAAATTAGTAATGATAATATATTACAATGTATTGTAATATATTATTATTAGCCTGAGCAACACACTGTCACAAACTTTATTTAGGAATCTAATTTATCTGTCGTAACATGATACTAGCATAAATAATAGTAATTACAAAAATAAAATGGGTTCCTGCATTTTACAGGAAAGTAACGCGTGGGTCTACTCAAGTAGTTTACTACTACATTTTTACTTATGGCTAACGCTTCGTCGAAGTCGAGGTCATTAGAAGCGGGGTGGCATTGGGGACAAGGAACGGAAGGAATTCGGCCATGGCCTTAGGAAGGAAGCAACCTGGTAGTCGCCTTGAGTGATTTGGGGAACCCGTTGATAACCCAAATCTGGATGCTCAGACGGGGATTCGAACCAGCGTTCTCCCGAATGAGAGGCCAGAGCGTTACCGCTCACCCACCACCCTCGGGTCAAGTAGCTAGTAAACCCAAAGGACAGTCTACAGAATTGTGTAGACTTCATTGTGAGTACATACGTCCGCTCGCCGAAATGAATGGAATTTAAGACGCTATGAATAATATTTACAGATTTCGCTGTGAGTTTGTACGAATAGTTTTTACTGGGGTTTATTACTTTAACTAGAAACATCGGATACGAAACATCTACGCGTTTCTTTCAGCTCCCTTTAGTGCCAAGAAGTAACCCGCCTAAACTAGCGGCATTACATTTTCATCAGGCAGGAGCACATCATTTTCCCGTATCCGTTTCACTGGTTCGTGAAGTGATCCGAAAGCAGGCGAGTCATTAGAATAACTGGGGTTCCAACTAATACGGCAGGCTTGCCTCGTCCTAATTGCTAGTCCCTTCCCAGGTCAATTGTTAGAGGCGCTGCTAATTGATACTCCTTAAAGAGCGGCTGCACAGCACGACAGTTTATTCCCTGCAAGTAATTGCGAGTAATTACGTTCGGCACGTTGCTACCAGTAACCCCGATGTGACTGCTCAGTTAACCAACGCTACTCAATGGCTTCGGAATAGACAGCACCGATGTTATAAGGAATTCATACCACCTGAAGCAGTATAGTCTATGGCTGCGAACAAAAACTATTATTTGATATGCGTTTCATGCGGTTTATGCCAATTTTCCAAAACCTCAGTCATAATCATTTGATCAATGAGAAATTTATTTTTGTTGAGGGACTTACTCATTTAATACAATTTCGTTATCACTTCTTCAGGTGCTGTATTAGGCTCATTGTCCCGTTACGGGGCATACTTATATTATACTATTCATGGATTTTCCTAAATTTGTATAACTTCTCAGTTTACTATGCAGCTCAGTGATTTCGAAATAAACTACACAACTGTTGTAAGGAATCCGAAGCAGTATAGTCTTTGGCTGCGAACTATAAATTGATGCCGGCCTCGGTAGCGTAGGGGCTAGAGTGCTAGCTCCACGTGCCGAAGGTCGCCGGTTCGAATCCGGCCGCGAGCATGGATGTTAAGTGTTGTGTGTCTGTGTGTGTGTCCTGTCCGTCCTGTGGCGTCCGCACTTTGAAGACTATATAAACACTGGATTTAACTGATTCACTGGAAGCTTTAATATAACACATTGAGCTGGCTGTATGGCCTCAGCTGCCAAAAGCCATTAAACAAAAAAAAAAAAACTATTAATTGATATGGGTTTGTACGGTTTATGCCGGGGGTCCCCAAATTTTTTACCCCTTCGACACCTTGCTACGATATTTTCCTTCTTACCGAAGCAGACACGGGACAATCAGCGTTGATGTGAATGGAGAGTCAGTCCGAGTGTGACCACATGCAACTTCTCACTGTCAAGCGTTTGTGCGACTAAGCTGCCCGAAAACGGATGAGTACTGTCAAACAGCTCACTTTGACCGCGATGTTCAGCAGGCCAAACAATGACTTATTTACAGTACAGTACGTACATACTGTACTAATGTACAGCACTTGTAAGTACGCTTAACAGTAAATGTGTTGCCTTCATTTAATTAATTAAAAACTGTTTTTCTCCCATTTTCAACATTCATCAAATAATTAATTAAAATTAATTAAAAAATCCAATTATCCGAATTTCTGACTATCCGAATGGAGTCCGGTCACAATTGATTCGGATAGTTGGAGTTTAACTGTACATGCCTTGTTTTTTTTTAAAGTAAATAGTAAATCCTCTTTCTACATAAATATTTTAAATGTGTTGTTTTATCGTCATAAAAATACATAATAGCCAAGAATTTCCTCGCACGTCTTTCGGGTTTGACAAGTCTTACAATATATCATATTTATTATGCCTTTCATTTCAGTGAAAATTATAACATTCATAAGGACCTGGAAACCAATCTTGTAAAAGAATTTTAAATTAACAAGGAGAGAAATCATGCTGTTTCAGACAGTGAATATACACTATGAAGTATAGCCTTTTTCACTAAACAACCACGAAATTTGGCCTATTTTTGCAAGCATTGTATTCGTAGATCGTCTTTACAGGAAACAACTTCACTTGAATACAAGATTTCGACATTTTCAATGCTTCCAAGGCTTCTAACAGAAATTCCCAGGGAAGCAGAGACGAAGTCAACAAAATTAATTTTTATTTTCTTATTGCTTTACGTATCATCGATGTCACTGAAGGCGAGAAAGGATCGGAAAAAGGAACAGAAAGAATTTGGCCATAACATTCTATAGGAACCATCCCGGCATTCGCCTGGACTGATTTCTGGAAACGATGGAAGCACTGATTTCGGTATACAATGAAAAACTGGATGACTGGACGGGGATTTGAACCCGCGTCATCACGAATGTAAGGCCAGAGCGTTACCGCTCACCCAACATACTCGGTAAGCCAACAGATATCCAAGTATAATTCAAGTAAGTAACCCTAAATGAAATACATGATGTTCATAATATTTACACAAAGTAGACAAAGAATTACTGAAATAATCCTTCAGATGGAACTAGAAGCTCAAAATCACTCGGTAACAAAGCTAACAACTCATCCACCGCCAACTTTTACATCAGTGCTGTATAGAACCTGTTCAGATTTCTGTTGTCACTAAAACGTATGCAAGGTGATGATGGCTGATTAGATTTTAGATTAATGACGAACAACGGATGAAGGTTTGACACATTCCCAGCTATGGCGATGAGTGAATAGTAACGCTCTGACCTCGTATTCGGGAGGATGCATGTTAGTATCCACGTCATACCATCAATATTTCAGTTTTCAAACGTTCTTTCAAAAAGTTCTTCACGGTCTTTAATGACTTCAATGTCAACGAGGTGTGAAGCCATAAGGGAAAAAGAAGAACACAAGGCAAAATGATGAAATTGCTTTTATTGGTCTTGAGAAGAAAAGGATACGGGAGAATGTTTTGTATGATAAAATAACAATTGAAATAACTTTATCCAATAACAAATAAAATGAAATAAAATCATTTTCATCACCATGTATATGATTCGAGATGTCACCAACAGACAGATACCTCCAGTTAAATTTGGAATTGCGCAAAAATTAAAAATTCTACTAGTCTTCAACCACAAAAGTGATTACATTGAATAAAATTATCTATTACTTTCACGGTGCCAATGATATTTTTAGCGAGGACATAGTTAGATACCATCAAATTATTTAGAAATAAAAGGCAGTAGAATATACAAGCTTGGGAGCTGCCACCGACAAACCTCAGACACGTGGAAATCGAGGGAGACGATAAATCTATTTCCACACTAGCGACAGTCTGAATAAAAAATCTATAGTAAAATATAAAGCACCTTCCAGCACTATCTACATCCCTATAGCACTGATTATTCAGTTTCATTGGTTACACAGCTGCACGGTAGTACCTGAATCTTAAGATATGGCAGTGGACCAGTACAGGGTAGCTAGCGTCTTCATTTTCTGGAATCTCAGTCTGGATCTTACTCTCCACCTGAAGCGGCGAGAGATGCCATTCACGGAGGAACATTGCATCTTGACAACACTGATATCTTTCCCGGAACTACTTCCATTTCACTGGCAGTTAGCTGTTACAGAAAAGTACTTCCGCATCTTTTCTC
This sequence comes from Vandiemenella viatica, assembly GCA_031002005.1. Lineage (NCBI taxonomy): Eukaryota > Metazoa > Arthropoda > Insecta > Orthoptera > Morabidae > Vandiemenella > Vandiemenella viatica. The sequence goes on along the minus strand of CM061921.1, from coordinate 48,074,078 downwards.
ACCGTTCTTGGAAGCACCGAGAAAAATCTCCTATTGCTTCGCCGCAGTGCTGCTATATTCGGAAACTTTACCAGAAAAGCTTCATCACTTGTACTGCAACTAGAGTACAAAATTATCTTTTCGAAAATTCCAAACAAGGTCAGTAATCTATTACATTAGACATAACTGATTAATGCTTTGTAATGTGGTTTATTGGTGTATAATATTTTGATAATGGTCCGTGTCACAGAAGAGAGGTTATTTAACGTTTCACTGGTTTCGGGAATCCTGTAAAAACTAATTGTAAAACTTGAAATTTAACAGTGGAGGAAAATTATCTAGATTAATATGTCATTAAAACTAGATATACGAAACCAAAGAAGAGATTTGTATACAGAAATAATTGTCAGACAGTAACTTACAAGACGTAACAAAAGATTTTAGACCACTTGGTTATACAGGAAGAAAATACATTTAAAAAAACCCAAATACCATTAATATATATTATTTCTACATTAGAAAAGGTCATAAATGTAGTTATCACTGGAATCTGAAATGTTTCTGTTATTAAACTTTGTGTCTAGCCGATTATGATAAATACAATATTCTGTAATTGTGATATAGACGAACATGCTGCAGGAAGTGGTTTAAATATACTAACGATTCTCAGCCCATTGCAAGGATGCCCATTAACCTCTATGATCTTAAGTCTGCAGTTTAGTTTCACTTCATTTTCACGAAATCTAATATTTTGGTAAACAATCCGGTAATAATAATAATTCCTTGTGGTCGTAATGACCTGGTGACAGGGTTTATATTGGCTGCGCATTCAGCCCCTATCGTAGCCGCCTTAACATAACCCGGCAATCCTACCGGGTACAGGGAACCTACAGTTTAAAATGGAATCCGAACGAGGAAAGCTTTCTGACGTACTTCACATTGGTGAAGGTCGAGTTAAGGGCCCATGAAAATCCGCGGCGAGACGGGGATTCGAACCGGGCATCTTTCGATCCTCAGTCAGACACCTTAACCACTGAGCCACCAGACCGCTTTAACGATCCGGTAATCATTTTCGATGCAGCTGCACGTTAGCTCTTCTGTCGGCCATTAACGGAAGCGAAAAATAGTTTCAGAAAATTTGTAACCAAGTCTGGTTGGTGGACGATGACGTTCGAACTTGGCATGTGACATGACGCGGGATCGATCTCCTGAGTAGCCATCCGGATTTCAGTGGGTCCAAGAAATCACTACATGCCAAAGCTGGTATGGTTCCCTTTTTAAAGGCATTGGCCGTAATTGACAACTGCGTCATCATTCCTTCATAAGCAAAGCCGATTGTGTGTTGAAACTATTATGAGAATAGCAATAGAGTTATTATGAAATAAAGAAATTTTTTTAAATTAATTCACGATAAACGTGTGTAATAAATCTTGGTAGATCATAGTGATTGTGACACTAATGAAAATAAATTATTTCTTAGTGTAGCCAGCTGCGTATTCATTCTAAATATCTGTTACAGTTCAAAGAATCTTAGGTTTTTGAAGATCATTAACTAATATCTGTATTTAAGTGACAAATTACATTATGACCGTATTATTTAGTATGCTAACGAACCTTCTAAGAAGCAAACATAACTAATAATTTTTTTAATACATCATTACTGTTAGTATTTATTGCCAAATACTGCCACATACCTGTCTCCTTTACTAGTTCGGATACAAATTCCGCAAAACACACGGTTTAAATATGCACACTCTGCTACTTGAAAGCTGTGTATACTAATTACAAAACTGTAACGGACAGTACAGACTTCTAGTGAAACTAAAACATACACAGAAATATATATATATATATATAGAAAGCCAGTTTCCCAAGAATTTTTTCTGCTGCTGCCCAGTGGCGATATGAGATTATAAAGTAGATAGACGTTCAGTGATCAGCATTTCGAGCCGGCCGACGGAAGTGAGTGGTTCTATTTATGTTTGGTGTCTGGCATGGTCGAATGCACAAAACACCAAATTTTAATTGGATATAACAATATATGGACTGTAAAGTAAAACGGAGCTCAGGAAAAAAAGAAAACACCCACCACGACGGTTGGTAGTAATAAACAAAGAAACGGTTGAATGACCAGAGCCAATCTTTTTAAGTGACCGAGTAAATGGTGATGATATTTTACAAACTTGTTTATTATGTGTAGTCATATAAGCGTGAATTAAATTTGGAGCACTGTTCAATAAAAAAAAAACGCTTTATGTGCATGGATTCGTTCAGCATTTCCGATTCAATTTAAGTAAAACTAAAAGAAATTTGGTTTAAGGCCAATATGTGTAGCAGAACTCTGGGAATAAACTTCTTTATGGGAGGGAAATTCATGTAAATATGCATTGCTAAGAACGCTTTTATTGCTGTTAGTGGTAAAAAATTTCCATGCTGAGTACATACATCATACTGGGTGTTACCACCAATGGAAAATTATTGTATTTTTATAAATTTGTGTTGTGGTAAACTGGAAAGAGAGACGAAGCAATCCTAAAGAGTATTGTTCTAAGCCTACGATCACTTGCCTACGTAGGGGAATGAATACAATTACTGATATCATCCACGAATATATCATACAAAGTAAAAAATTAGATAATTCAGATGTTACAGAGGCGAATATAAATAATTGGATTTTACTGTTACTCTCGCGGATTGAAGTGCTCAATAGAGCAGTAACAGGTAATCCAGTGTTTACTGAATCCTACTGTAAAGCTGACCTTTGTGCAATGTGTTGTCGCCTGTAGTACGCAGAGCATTAAACATATTGCTGTAATGTTTCGTTTTTTCCTGGGATGCGTATCGAATTACGAATAAAGAAAACGCTAGTGCCTTAAATATGACCTAAATGTGCAACACTTACGAACGAACGATTAATAGATAATTATAATCAGTCCTTATCTTGATACACGAGAATTAATAACAATTAAATTTTCGAAGCATTCAAACTCATAGAGTTAACGTCTTTTATGATTTTGGTTCATGGTTTAATCTATAAGTTTCCCGCCTCATTTGAGACTACCAGGTACATTTTACAAAAAAAATACTCATCACTTCCTTACCAAAAAAAAAAAAAACCACACCGACTTAACCTTCTTGTAAAAAATAATGTAAACCATAGTACTCCAAATTTTTGGCTCGTTAAACTTTAACATCTCATCAAAAACGAGGTTATTAAATCAACACATGATATTTTACAAGGAAAAGGACAACAATCACCAATTGTCTTTATGAACGAACAATCGGTGGGAGATATTTCGGAAACCATGAGTCAGAGTAACTAGAACGCGGTTCGTCGGCCTCGGTAGAGTAGGGGCTAAAGCGATAGCTCCGCGTGCCGAAGGTCGCCGGTTCGAGTCCGGCCGCGGGCATGGGTGTTTAAGTGTTATGTCTGTGACTTTAATGTCCATCCTGTGGTGTGTCTAATTAACTGGAAAAATGTCATACTGGAGATACTGAAAGCACTGAGTGAAATAATTACTATCGAATTGGCTGTATGGCCTAAGATGCTGAAAGCCATTGGGAAAAAAAAAAGTTCCTTCGGAATGTCAGACCCCAAAAAATGTCCAGTGGCTACAATCCTGGGATGAAACTCTTTATATTCATCTTCATAGTCATGAGAAATTGAATCTCTTAGCTCTTGTTAGGATCCTCCTCTTGTTGAACTTAAGATCATGAAAATATTTAAAAACACAATTAAGGAAAGCTACCGTCATCTGTGCGAGAATGCTTTTTTCTCCCTTGCTGTGTTTGCAGCTCATGGTTTGTTTTCATGCGGAACTGAAACAGTGTACCATAGACGGAAGCGAAAAACAGTATCAGCTTAATCTGGATGGCTACCCCAGCGACCCTCCTCTTCACTGTGAGCAGATAATCGGAGTATAGCCGATATCGATTGGAACTAACATGAGCATCAGTGTTCTCTAAAATATAACTCTTGGTTAAAGGTTTATGGCACAGTGCTATTGAATTTGTTCTGCAAAATATCTAGGTTGACGATCATGATTTTGGATATACAGTTACAGATATTTTGTCAAAAGCGAAAGTAGGAAAAAAAAAATCAGATTTTTCTTCAATCCATTTCACAAGAAAATTGCAGTTTTAGATAAATTATGGGAATAATAATAGTAATCGAAATTTTAGTTACACTGTGATACTAAAAAGGAGATCCCGTGCTATAAATGACATAACATTAATCTCAGAGTCCGAGCGGAAAAATACCAAAGGTTTAAAACATAATTGTTTCCTTACAATAACACAAATTTTTCTTGAATGAACGAAATATTTAATGCGGGGTGGGTAAAAAAAATGTTATTCATATGTTACGAACGGTTGTACGGTTTGTGTGTTTCATGTTTATTATCCTTTTCTTCATACTAGTATAATTTTCTGCATTTCTGATAACATGAATAGAATTGTTAAATAAAAGGTATAATTAGTCTTAATTTTCTAACGTCTACCTGGTAAGACTCAAACAATTGTCTTAATTCACATATAAACTGCCCACTTGCAACTGTTCTATTCAACAGAGGACTACGTAGTAAATAGACAAGGTTGTGTTAAGAAAGTGCCATTCTTCTATTTATTGAAAACCAATAGCATTTTAAGACTATATGTAAAGGTAAAATTGTGTTTATTGAGCTACAGGAAAAACTATTTCAAAGTTTTTTAGAAGGTGTGCTATTATCTGCTCTGACAGTAAATTTTAGAATAAAAAATAATTTTGACGTAAAGTTATTTTACAACAGTCACTTACAATAGAAATTAACTACTGGATAAATATGCCCTAGGAGAAAATGTTTAATCTTAAACAAATTAAACTTCAGTGCGTATTCATGGTAACTACAATCTATCGAATAAACCAAACATGGAAATGTTTCACATATCAAAATGCAGTTTTTCCTTGGTTTTACTAATCCATATTTATGTCGGGGATATCCATACTGTATAAATCAAGTCATATTCGTAACGTTTATCAAAATTTTAGCCAGCTCATGGGAAATTTTTTATACTTTTCGACTGCAGAATTCTGTTTTTATGTTTTCTGTTTTAACTAAATATTTAACTGAGAAACCTAACGCCCGTACAGACTGTAGAGGAGAAAAATAGTAAAACGTTAAAACAAACCATGTTGCACATTGCGCCGCTACAGGCAAGCATTGAGTGAGCTATGTAACTGCAAAAATCCTCTGCGCGGTAAATTAAATTTTGATTTAGTAACGTGTGGAATCGATGACAGCCACCCGGAACGTGACGCTGATAGTACGATAGCCCAGAGCCAACTGAGTTGATTGCTCTTCAGAGAGCCATCAATTTGCAGTATATAGTCATCTCGGACCACCAGTGGAAAGAATTTCTGTTTATATAACTGCCTTTCTTCAGCTCGTTTTAACGTCCATTTGTATGCATACCGACTGCTAATGAAGTAAGAGCCGAGGGAAAAGGATTTCTCTCATAAACGGTTTGTAACATACAAACGTCCCTTTTGGGCGCAATAACACTCAGTAGACAATGTGCAAAACTGGTAGAAACAAAGCATTTAGATGAATTACAGCTTTAACGAGCTGACACCCCTGTATCTTCAAACTTCCTTGACCTCGACGCAACAAGTCCGCCACTACAAATAATATACAATAATAAAAAAATTCAGTCACTCAAATTCATTTTTTTTTTATTCTTAACAGCTGAACTCTTAAAAGAAAAGGAGACGTAGAAGAGGAATATTTTGTTTTCTTAATATTCATGTCACCATCATATTCATTCCTCTTTTCAAAACAGCATGAATAAATTAATAAAGAACTGGACCTATTCGTTGCATACAAGATGAATATGTTGCAGTTTAACAGAAAAACTGATGGCATAAAAATACCATTAGCCATTCAGCAAAACCGGTTTAAATTGATTTTTATTTTTGTGCCTTTCACCACAGTGATATCTTTATTTTTTGTAAGATTAAAGTTTTTCACGGCGTTGTATATAAATAAACTCTTCTAGGTCTTCCAGCAATGTAAAGAGGTCACACTTATGGGACTTTTCGAAGGCGTCTATCTCAACCCTCATTTTCAACCAAATATCAATAAGACTGACACCTTCGAAACGTCCTACAAGTGTGACGTCTTTACACGCCAGGAAGCCCGAGAAGATTTTATTTAACTTTATTTTTTCTTTTGTTTCTGGCATTTGCATTCCGACATAGTGGTCATTACAAGCGGGAAAGAACTTGATGCAAGGAATTGGAAGGAATTCAGCCATTGCCTTTTGAAGGAATCACCATGTCATTCGTCTATAGTGATTTCGGTAAATCATGGAATACCCACATTTGGATAGCTGGACGGGGATACTAACCCACGTCCTCTCGAATGCCAGATTCGAAGGTTACTGCTGACCTTCCAGTTACGGTGGGTTTAAACGGTAAGGTGACGAATAAAAAATGTTAGGAAATTAGACGTCAAACACACATATTGTGTTATTAAAATATATTCTGGAAAGAAAGTAGTAGAAAATAAGTTATTTTAGGTAAACGCTAAATGACGATTGTATTATAGTGGAGCTGATGCGAGTTATACGTATTGTTTTCCACCGTACCGAGAGCAGACCGGTGAAGGTTCGTTTGGTTGATTCATTGATATTTCGTTATGTAGAGTGAAGAGCGACGTGCCATTCCAACTCGTAAAATTTCAGAGAACACGTGAGAGAACCAATTGCGGTTGATTCCTTCTTCGAGAGTATTACGTAGTACGTTTTTCCCTACAGTTTAGTTTCAAAGGATCTTTAATTTCCTAGATCGCCCCCTCCTCTCTACCGTACGGACACGGTTAAATTTAGGGTGAGAGTTAACACTTGTACAGTATTAGTAACGACGTGCGTTAAAAACTGCGTCCGGTCATCCAAATTTCGGTTTTTCAGAAATCATTCCAAGTGAATACAGGGACAGTTCATCCAAAAACCCGCCGCTTGCTCCCAATCATCTCAAGCCTTTATTTATCACGACGTTGACGAGGCATAAACCCATAAGCCCAAAAAAATTGAATATACTGGCTTCTAAATTGATGATAACGAACACATAGTTTTGCCAGACAACAAAATCTCCCTACCTATATTTCCAAGGAGCGAATCTTATAACCTACCTAACCGTATCAGGAGACCTGAAAATCAACTGGAAGAGAACCGAATTTTATTTACTAATGGGTTCCTGGTCCCTGGATGTGCTATTTTCCAGCTCTAAATACGTAACGATAACACATGACAAGACGAATTATGGAGCAACAGATAGTTTTTTTTTTTAAAAGTAGTAATATATATTTTACATATACGCAGTACGTTTTTAATTGCAGAGCTTATGAATTTTCATTAAAAACATCAAAGTGCAGTGAAATACTTTGAAGTATACTGTCTGTTGTGTCACAAACACTAAAAATTTCTTTCCAAATATTCTTTTAATTATTAATTTTGTTTTATTAAATTGGAATATTAATTACTGGTATCTCAAGACAATTTTCATTTAGTATCATTAAGTAGGTTTAATTAACGACATATCGATTAAAATCTCAAATAAAAATGTTTTGTAGATCATACTGTATTTAGTCTTATCATTTTCGGAAATAGGTGAGAGGCTAAAAATTATAAATTTCAATGGTCAGGTGCTTATGGATATTATTCTAATCGAGTATTTCTTATCTGACACGAAATAATATTTAAAATCGTATTGACGTAATAAAAATAAGTAGTCAGTGTTGATAACCAGATGCAATACCAACTGAATTGTCAATTTATACCACTAAAATTTAAAAAAAATGTGCACAAACTTTTGCTTTGCATTAACCAATATTTTTTGTATCTTGTTTGTTATTTCGCTATAACGAGTTAGAATTGACAGATTGTATAATAATAACTACTGAACCAGCAATAGATTATTTATATCGTGTAAATTCTGCCATGTTGAAATAAGTCGTACATGGAAATATACAGTGAACTGTGACTGTACATGCCATTTTAAACATCTCGGTAAATTTTAATATTAGATACTGGGAAGTGAAAAAGGAATATGTTACATCATCAGCAAATGGAACTATAACTACGAGCCTTTTTTTTTTTTTTTTTTTTTTTTCCTGCAATCAGTCTTTCGACATGGTTTGATGCAATCCTCCGTCTCTTTCTATCTTGAGCTAACTTCTTCATCTCTAAATATCCCTTACAACCTACGTCCTCAATTATCTGCTTCATATATTCTAATCTCTATTACAATAAGGACAGCTATCTCTAACATTTTCGACCTCAATGCGGTTGACGACACAGGTCAGAAATTGCAAGGTGAGATGAATTAAAGGGCAAGTAATATTGACCACAAAATCTTCAAATCGTAGGGCGAGATAGTTCACCCCAAAGATTAAACGAAGTAGTATAACATGCCTGAATTTGATTTGCCGCCAATTAATGGCCAATGCTGCTTTCGTCTTGTGTTCCCCTTTTCAACTGTCTGTCACGGAACTAATAAGTGCACAATAAAATAAATGTGCGTTCGTTTTTTTCTTGTTTTCTTTAAAGAAGCTGGTATTTGTATTAGTGTGTACACGCGCAACAAGTGAAACTTCTATTCTAGTAAACAAATAAAAATTATCAAAACGTTAAGGGGGGTAGGACGTCAAACGGGCCGACTTAGAGCAGGAGAAGCACCACAGGACATTTTAATCTCCATTGTATATACTTTTACAAATAAATTCATAAAAATTTGTCAGCATGGCCAGGAAGTATTCAGGATTCACACTAATAGCAGTGGACATTCAAAAACATAACAAAACCATTTTTTTTTACATGTGAAATTCCACCTTTTTTCACTTACTATTGGTTGCATTAATTGCTATAGGTACACTTTTCTTCATAAGTAAGAGAGATTTTTCAATGAATTTTGCACAGCATACAAACCATGCCTACAGTTGTATGAAACTCTAGAATTTATTTAATTTATGAAAAAATGAATGAGCTTTTACATTTTAAACTTCATCTTTAGAAAAAGTTCAAATTTTATAGTTAATTATCTCAATTTTTACCACAATTTTTAATGGAATTGGAAACTTCTAGAGTTTTGCATTAAGGAGATTGTGTTTAATAAGCATACCAAGTTTGAAAGTAATAGGATGTTTATTTTGGATGATACATGTACCTAATTAGAGGAATATGTGTTTTGCGGAAAATGGCCGTTAAAGTTTCTGCTTGTATGACAGAAGAATGCTGTGCAAAGGGACTGGCGCTGCACCTTCATACACTTAAGATCAAATTACGTACCTTATAATCCCTCAAATATAAATGTTTTATACATCAAATTATTCAGGAAGATGTGTGCTACAAAATAGGCATATTTTTGAAAAATCGATTTTTTTAAAAAATTTTTTCGTCCTTCGCTAGAGTATAGAGTTACTGCATTGAGCCTTAGTCTGTATTTTGAATTTGGATCTTTAATATGGAACAACATCTTGGATAAAATTATCTGATAACCTTTCTTACAATCAATAGCATGCGAGAGACAGAAAAATAATATTTTTATTCAGAAAAAAAAAAAAAAAATATTTACAGATAGTATAATGATGATGATATTAATAATAATTATCATCAGTAATAATCTATATTACGATTTATTACTATTTTTCTACTTCCGTTTTATTTGGTGACTTTGAATCATATATTTTATGATCAGAGGTTTATGGTAAGTGAAAAAGAAAATATATGTTTAACATTTAATATGATCTATTGTTTAACATGAGCTTAAGTGACTGTAGCCACTATCGTAGCTTCTTGCATGAAATTATTGTTAAAGTGGCTACAGACGACATAATTTCGGTCTCAATCTGCAGGGGCAATCCGGCAGGGGCCCTGCAGATTGCCGCGTGGGTAGGCAAATTGGGTGTACTGCTCCCGATATCAGGAGATTAGCAGAAAACGACAAACAATTCACAGATTGTACCCTTCCAACTGGGAGCAAATTGAGACGTGCGTAGCGTGATTGCAGCGATTGGGACAATTTTGGCTCAGTCTGCTTGGATCAGGGAGCGAGTGGATTTCGTGGCATTAGTCATGTCTGTCGTTAAAAATGTTTAAAGAGAAAGAGGTATGGACGAATATTTTCGAAATTTATAATAATATACTCCGATTGTGGGGCAAACACAACAAAAACTACATAAACCGCCAAATGCGAAAGAAAGATTTCAAGTTTTGCTCGAAATTTACAAGGAATTGGACCAGGAAGTAACTCAGTCTTATTTCTTCCTTAATGTAGTGTTTTAGATATTTGTAGATGGCCCAAAATGTTTCAGGTATGATGTCTGAAAACATTTGCGGTGGAACTAAATTTCATATATTCATAGGTTTGTCTGTTTGCTAAAAATTGCGAAGTAACGACTAATCGTTCTCTGTCACTTACACTTCCACGCAGCGGAGTATTTCTGCAAAACTTTCAGAATTTACTCTCAGAAAATTTCTAAAATCTTGCTTTAGGCTTCTCAAAATGTTCATGTAAGATAACTTATTTCTTAATCAAATCCAACCAGTATATTCTTTTTTCTTAGTACAAACTGTAGTACAGGTTATTATTAAAACGATGTCTACTTTTTGTTGCTTTGATATAAAAGGAGAATTTGTTAAGCGCTTGCAACTAGTAGTCATGCGATTACAATGTAAACTAAAATTGGGAGCGAAATTGTGATGTTTGTATTGAAGCCACATTTGATTGCCCCTGCAGATTGGGACCGAAATTGCCTTTAAGTGTGAATGCGCAGAACGTTCGAAGGATGCACACTTAACGCGTAACACTAAGAAATTTTTGCTTACGGTGCCCAATGAAGCTTCTCTTCAAAAGTCAAATGAAATTATAGCAACATTGCTGTATTGCAAGTTCATAGAAATTAGGCATTTTTCATTTCCTTGTTGCCCTGTGATGCTGGAAATGTCTTTCAGCAAAGCAATAATGGAATGTGTCCACCGATAATTTTTCTATGCTGACACATTATTGCATGCTATAACGTTAAATAAATTAACAGGCTTATGACTTATGTTCCTTAACGGAGAGTAACGATTACAGAATATTTTTGAAATTTTGTTTTGCATCTCAAGAAAAAAACAAATAAAAGAAATGAGTACGTTTCTGATGACTGTCGTAAACCAATTTTCAAGGAAACAATTGTGGATATGTAGCTCCAGAGCCATTTTTACGGTTTTAAATTATTCGGGAGTGTTTAAAAACACTCGATTAGGAACATTACAGCTTTGTTTCTATTTCTGCATGAGACATAAATATGCATTTCGCTGATCATCAGCTTTTAATTGCGTCTATCACATAGTAATTACACCCCGATCTATGAAATAATCTGATCTAGAATGATCTGTTGATCATCCCAACATAGACGTAGGCCTACGTGTATAAATGTGTTACATTAAAGTAATTGCCATGAATTTGCGGGCTTCTATTTCTACAAAAAACGTAATGATCGTTGTTTCGGCAATCCTGATTAATATTTTCTTGCAATTTACTTTAGGATCTATGTAATTCTCTACACAGCTGATGCAGGGTAATATCAACTTTAGGAAGCAAATCACACCAGAGAAATAGTTACACTATAGCTAGCTTTTAAGCAGTTAATAGAACTTAAGTCGGCTGCAGGTCACAACAATGAAAATACTATATCGGATCTATTTTGAGAGAAGAAGAAAACCCAAATGTTTTTTGTTGGATTCAGGACTGAGGGCTTCCAAGAGCGAGGTGAACTTTATAAAAACTGAACCACCACTTCCGGCATTTATTTGTCACATTCATTTTAATAATTTTACGCCTCAGTCGAATCATGGAAAGAGAAAAGTTTCCAAAACTTACAATGTTTACAAAGGAAAAAAAAGTGAGTTATCTCAGATTACGATGGCAGAAATGTTATAAGAGTAAGAGAACAGTATTCACAAGTCTTAAATTCTATGGCGGAATCGTTATATATTAAATGTAACTATATATCCAGAAACAAATAAAAAATGGAAGGAATATCAAAGGATATTTAATTCAGCGTGCAGGAGGAACAATCAAGTAAATTTGAAGTTCTCAGTTTGGAAAGCCTGCGATAGCTGATATTTCACAAAGCCAATAGTTAAAATGTTAGTCTTTTTCTTAGTTTTCTGACAATTGGTGTCTGAATCTACCGATAGAAAAATTTGGTACGTGAAAATACTGGGGAAGATAAATCCTAGAATGAAGTCAGAACTTAGAACAAATGTTTGCTGCTAATATTAAGGATTGCACGAAGTATACTATCAGCTGTTATTTCGCTATTGAATTTGATGAGCCCAATGTTATCTTTGAAAACTGTTCTCTAAATAAAATTAACTAACAGGCGTGGAACACTAACAAAATATAGGCTAGGGAATTGATATTGACTATGCATGAAAGTTTACAACTTTAAATTCATTATTCCGGGCGAATACTGCATTGACTTTGGATGGTTTTAATTTGATACCCTTTTATTTTATTTATTTTTAGTTAAGAGATTTTCCTCACAACAGAGGTTTTATTCCAACATAAGAATAAAAACTCGGGACACAGAACGTGACTTTAATTTCTCAAAATATTTCTCTCGATACATCGGTGTTGTGTATCTTCCTCTTCTGCGCCAAATTTTCTGGCTGATATTCACACACTTTGGAGTCAAGTAAACATGGGCCGTCCCCTTTTCCTGTTTCCTTCAAACTTTAAATTTCTGTACAAGTTTTGGTATCCTAGTATCTTCCAATCTTCTCACATAGCCAAACCATTCCAATCTTTTTCGTTCGATAACTTCACACATTTATTCTTTCACTTCCACTAGCCTTATTAGTGTGGTATTCCTTACATTTTCTTTCCTTGAAATTCTTGCTAATATTCACCAGAGATCCATTTGTTTTGGTTGTTTCTCCAGATTTCTGATCCTATAAGACTATAGTTTCCAATAGCGACTTAAATACAATTCTCTTTGTTCTATTCATAATATTCTTAGTCCATACAGTTGAACTGAGCATCCCGATTGATTTCCGGTCATTAATAATTCTTTTATAAATTTGCATGTTTGATATTCCTTCTCTTTCTAAACATGAACCTAAACAGCATAATGATTTACCTTTTGAATGTGTATTCCATTAATGTACAATTCATCCAGATCATTAGTAAGATATTCTATTTTATGATATTTAATCATCAAAACACAATTTTTGTATTACAGTTGCTTACATATGTAATTTCCATCCCCGCCATCTTGTGCTATGACGACTTGATCATATGCGAATAGTAAATGATGTAGATACTTTCCATCTATTATTTCTATACCCATTGTGTTACACTTCAGAATCCATGTTCTCAAACTAACATCTGTATAAAGTTTAGGTAAGGTTGGTGACATAAGGCACTCTTGCAGCAGAAATTTACTTGTTTTAAACTTTTGTTAATGCATAACCAGTTTTTATTTGGTGTGCGCTATTTTTCTACATTTCTTGTAATATTTTAATTTGGGAGTTATCTATATATAACATATGTAGTGTTTTCCATAGCGTTTTTCTGAGGACAGTAGGAGTCAGTAATTGTGATTTACTCAATTTGCAGCAAATAAATACGTCAGATTGGTAACGTCGTTCCGAAGACCTTCCCTAGATTCATTTTGTAACAAAATACCGAGACGAGACTGAACCACAGCCACGAGCCGTCGCGATTAATAAATACACTGATGCTGTGGAAAGTCAGAGAAAGGACCGGCTATGTTTCAACATGCGCCCAAGTTCCTTACCCCAGGCGCAGCTGTGTACTCAACCGCAGAAACTGAAAGATGAATTGCTTGTTTCAATTAAAGACTAAAAACAACTCCCCATATTTTACTGCTATTCTTTCTCCCACTTTAACAAAATATCAACCGTAAAGTTTGTATGTACGCTACACAACACCACGTGAATGTTAATTTTTATCAATGTAGTTTAAAGCGCCAATGACGACGATCTCCTAAATTTTATTCGGTTCATTCCAATATTGAAAAATTTATAATGGACACAAATTCTAAGCTATAGTCTAGATCTGATAAAAATACTTACTGACAACTTCCCAAAATTTAACACAGTGAAATGATTTTCAACATTAATGTAATTATATTGCGTTCCAGATAGTAACGAAGAAGGAAGGTTACTGATATAACTTGAGTAGCATTCATTCAAGTATTTCGCTTTTAACATTGAAACTAAATATCTGTAATCAATTTTATAATATGGAAATGAGTGTTTGAGATTTATGAAATGTTGACAACTGGCAGCTGGGCCATAGTATAACTTTGTCAGTAAAAGTAGTTATTATTTTTTATTAAAGATTACCTTATAGAAGTCTAAATTATTAAAATATAAAGGCTAATATTCATTACCTTAAATAAATTATTTTAAATGTTTTAACTTTCGAGTGCTGTATGGAAATAAAATCACACGCAATACTATTGTGTTGTGAATTACTGAAAACAAAAGTAAAATTTTTTAAGCTAAGTGACGAGAATTCATTTAGACTTTGTCATATTGACATTTCTTCGCTTCTATTAATGACCTCAAACGTTTCCAAGCAGTGAAACGTGTCCTTGCGAATTAAAAACTTAAACAGCAACAGAATTTTTATTTTTTTTAAGTAAAATGCAGACATATAAAATTACGTAGTTAAAAGTATGAACTTTATGCAAAAAATTAACTACGTTAAAAGAGCAAGTAGTTTTAGAGTGTACAAGAAAATGTTTGCACTCTGAATACTAGAACGCAAGAATTTCCTACTAACAACTCCAGTGCACCTGAAAAAGTAAGTTTGTAGTTAACTTACATCAGCTGGAGATTAAGCAAAGGAAGTTGAAGCTGCGGTTGAGGCAGAAATGCCTTCAGTTCAAAGACACCAAAGGCCGTCGTAGAGGCTTCATTAAGCCGACCGCTGCATCAATAACCCGCCTCAGGTTAACGCAGCCACACTCACCTGCAAAACAACAAACACCTCCCTCATTACTACTATCGGCTCTATTAACACATATTCAATAGCGTACAAGTGGTGTATTATAGAAACAGTCAATATTTTAACGCAAATTCTGTCATGTCAGTAAGCTCTTTGATAGTAATGAAGTTTATAACATATACCAGTGTTATGGGCAGATGGCCCGTGTATCTCAAACACATAATTGGTATGTCACACTCTATCTCCACTTTTCCAAACAAGCTTAATTACTTCATATTCCTCAGTTTCAATGAAAGATGCTATCGCTACCAAATTAATAAACGTTGTTCTGCGAATTTCAATTTTATTTCATAAATTTCAGCAATTAAAACACGAAAATATTCACACTTTTCCAATTAGTCAAAATTCTTATAAATAAATATTAACTGTTCCATCTTACATGCAGTCCACTCATTGTAGCCAAGACATTTGCCTCGGTACACCCGTCCCATACTATGATACATACTTGAATTGCTATCCTCCAAGCCCTTCATACTGATTTCTGAATTAGTAATTGCTAATGTGTTCTCGCCCGCTAGGCAAGTCTGGCCTTGAATAATAAAGTCACTCGCCACTCCAACAATGGCACCCGGCAAAGCAAAGAATACATCATTGTAATACTGAACGCAACAATCTATAAAAGCCAAAAAGTTAATTTAAACACTGTGAAATGATTATAAAAATACATATTAATTAACTGAATTTAAAAGTGGTTGGGGGGATGAAAGTATGTGACACAATGTCACAGGTTTAACTATTTGAACAATACAAATTTGAGATAGTTGATACTAACGTAAAATGTTCCACTTGCTACGCTTGATACATTATAACCGTGGTACAATTATTTTATGTTGTAATGATAAATACACTTCTGGAGTACCGAAGGAAGCTTATATTTGCGTTTAAAGCGGGATTATCAGCAAATTTCTTTAAATTTAAAATTAACGGTAGCAACTCATTCTATGACCCATGTCGCAAAACTTTAAAAAGTAATGCGCTCAAAGAAATAAAATTCTTATAACCTGTGGCCATGAATACAGTTTGCACAATTAACTATCATTCATTTTTATATATAACTAGCTGACCCGGCAATGCTTCACTATTGCTGGACTTGAGCAGGCACATAGATCAAATGAAAAAATATTTACATATAAATTTTAAACTGTTGTTTCATTCATTTTCAGTTGGAAAGGGTGAGAGAGGATGCGCTTTGGAAAACATATGTAGGCAGTATTTTTCTGTTTGTTTTAAAGTATAAGCGTACAAATTCTTATCTAAATCGGATAAAAAATGTGCTTTGCCTAAATTATGGGGTGAAAACGTAATGGGGTTGGAAAGGGGGAGAGGGGATGAATATTCGGAAACCATACGTAGGCAGTATTTTTCTGTTTGTTTTAAAGTATAAGTGTACAAATTCTTATCTAAATCGGATAAAAAATGTGATTTGCCTAAATTATGGGGTGAAAAAATTATGGGGGTGGAAAGGAGGCGAGGGGATTAATATTTGGAAACCGTATGTAGGCAGTATTTTTATGTTTGTTTAAAAGTATAAGTGTACAAATTCCTATCTAAATCGGATAAAAAATGTGGTATTGCCTAAATTATGGGGGTGGAAAGGGGGCGAGGGGATTAATATTCGGAAACCGTATGTAGGCAGTATTTTTATGTTTGTTTTAAAGTATAAGTGTACAAATTCCTATCTAAATCGGATAAAAAATATGGTTTTGCCTAAATTATGGGGTGTTATGGGTAATAGGGGGTGACTTTTTGGATTTTTTTTTTTCACAGGAACCTTCGCAGACGCACACTCGAAAACTCTCCAAAGTTTCATTGCAATCTGATAAATGGTATAGGAATGCATAGAAGACGAACAAACAAACATTGATTTTTATATATAAGATTTTAGTTTACAGTTTCCCTTAAATCTTAACGTAATCCGTTTCAGCCTTGCAATTTTTTTGTGCCCTTGTAGGCCGTTCACGAAAGAATTCCATTTCGGGAGTGACAAATGAATTAGAAATTAAAAAATGGTGTTTATTAACTTAAAAAAATACATAAAAATAGTATTTAATTCAGAAAGTGAACTTATTATCTATATATGGCAAACAAACTAACGTAGGGAGCAGTATCGTAGAAAAATACCCGATTTCATAAAAAATTAAAAAAATCAAAATGTCAGTGGTTTTATTTATACGTTTTAGCAAAGTTTATTGAAAAAATCTCATTAACACAACTTTAACAATACCAGGGAAGTAAAAAACAGTTTGCTTTTTTAATTACCTAACCCAAAATATTTGTTATCATGCACCCCTTCCAAGGGTATAATTTTGGCTATCTAGGACACAATGAGAGTATTAAAAATATTCTTTCGCACCTTACACAAGATTATGTCCCGGAAAAAAAACTAGGACTTCAAAGCCACTAACAAGCTCAGTAACCGTCATGATGTTACAGAAACGAGCAACTATAAATATCAAAGCAATGCTGCAATTGTGAAACCTGTTTTAGG
The DNA here is from genome assembly GCA_031002005.1 of Vandiemenella viatica. Lineage (NCBI taxonomy): Eukaryota > Metazoa > Arthropoda > Insecta > Orthoptera > Morabidae > Vandiemenella > Vandiemenella viatica. The sequence goes on along the minus strand of CM061921.1, from coordinate 48,056,550 downwards.
AAATTAATTACGTAGCTTGTGGCATCAATTACGCTCCTAGTAAACCAAACGCGTCGTCTACACACCTACGTAGAACACGTGAAAGATAGCAATGGATGCGTAACCACGATATACTGGTAGTTATGACAACCCACTCACAATCATGTGCTGTTAAACCGGTTCGTAATAATTGTTTGGAGTGCTGAATGTTTCTCTAACTACAAACACATTTCAAAACTACGGCTTTGACAATGAAATGACTCACATCAGTACAAAGTATATGCCAACAGCTGTTCCCGTTGTTAAAATAATTTTTTTCAAAGCTTCATAATTTGCAAAGCTGTTTATACCTTTTTCATTTCTTTTTAACTAGGGTCGTTAAACGCTGCTCTTTCTATTTTCTTCCACTGAGAAGCTATAAATCAGGTATTAATAAAAAGTAAAATGTGAAGGTAAAGGCAGTAGCTTTTCACAGATTTCAAGCCGTATTATTGTAGGATTAGTGGAGGTAGAGTTCCGCATTCCTACTTCTTGACCGTAGGCACTAGAGTAGACGTGCCGTGGTCGACGACACGGTCCGTCAATTTTTCTTTACCTTCCCGCGGAGTTTCCCCCACGGTACTCATTTAATAGCAGGCTGAGTGGGCCTGAGGGACACTTCCGGACTTTTAGCTAAGAGGAAAAATCCGCCGCTTCGTCAAGGATCGAACCCCGGTCATACTGGAACTAGTCAGAACCTGAGCTACGCGGCCGCAAAAAAGTAAAATGTAACTAATCATGATTTAAACCATTGTTTCTTCAACTGAAAAATAATCCACATATACTATATGAAAACTTCTCGGCCAATGCTGTAATTTATTCTACGTTGTAGTGATTTTCATAAAAAAAAAAAATAACTTTTCTTTCGTGGACCTATGATAGTTGAATTTTGTTTAAATTTGTCACTAGAGTCACGTTCACCGGTAGAGGTAAGAGATTCTTGCCTACGCGAAAGACGTATCTAAGCCGAATGTATAAAAAACACGACCTACAAAGGCAATTTCAAGCAACACACTTATAAGATTCAGATTAATTAAAATCAATGAACTCAGCAAATTTCTGTTATCCGAATCATTTTATGAATCTCACTTTGAAATGTTCCGGCTGCCACCATGGTAGATATCAAGCTGTTTGTGTAGCGACAAGTATATAAACATTGTTCAATGCTACAGATCTTCTCCTAATTAAAAGGATTCATTAGTTAGCATGTAGTGCTGCAGCAAAATAGTAAAGCGACCACTGGTTGAAATAACGTGTTCTTTGTGTCTATTTTACTGGTATAATTTCTAAATTCTTATTTTGTGAGTGATACAAGGCATGAATGATTCCCATTTTCAATTCTTTCACTGTCACTAAACGTAAAAGTAAACTACGGTTATTCTGACAGTTATTCATGGCATTAAGTCACTAGTATATTCTGTGTTCGCTACTTGTTATTATAATAGGAAGTGGGGCAAATCTTTTTTATATAGGAAATGTTTCGACAGCAGTTCCTCATTCTAGCAAAGTCTGTGACCTACTTGTTCATGTGTTTCGGAGAAATTACTGCATATAATTAACCCGAAAATGTATATAAAAAATTATTTTTCATTAAAAATTAATAAGGCAAATAATGTAATCAAATTAAGAAATTTTTTCATAGAAAAATAGAAACATTTTTTACTTATGACATATTACCGAACATACAATTTGTTTTTCATTGAGTTTAAAGGTTGATGTCTATTGAGGAAATGAATAAACAACGCCAAAAATGATAGCACTGTGAACCATTCTGACGGCCGGTATAACAATACGCAGAAGCCAAGTTGTCGACAGTGGGAACTGATTTCTGCCGCGAGAGCCCGGCATCGATTCAGTTGTTCCGGCGGAACAGTGCCCGGCGAGTACAGCCTGGGTATGTGCGCATGCTCGCGACCTGCACCCGGCCGCCTGATAACGTCTGCACCGCATTCTTTAATCAGCCACTCCTCCTTCAAAAGCCTTTGCTTAGTAGGAATTTCAGCGACGAGTCTTGTTGCTTGATAACAACTTCACTACTGCTGGCATTTCAAGAACTGTTTATTCTCAAACGTCACATTTATCTCCAGCAAACAGACGATAACAATATTGTTTTTTATAAGTACTAAGTATTTCTCGGCGTTGAAAATTAATAAAATGTTCTCGGGTGACTAGCCAAGTTACGGAAGTGTAATAACACGATATTTCACCATCTTCTGGTGAACATTATTTTTATAGATCGTCAGGGCCCTGTAGAATAAGTCTGTGTAGCAAATATTGGGATCACATAAAAATAAACAGTTAGGACTTAAATTTGCTTCGTAGGGGTTACTGTGCTTGATAACAACAACACAACCACTGGCGTTTAAAGAACTGTATATTCTCAAACGTCACATTTATCTCCAGCGAACAGACAATAACAATAATGTTTTTTATAAGTACGAAGTATTTCTCGGCTTCGAAAATTAATATAATGTTATCGGATGACTAACCGGGTTAAGGAAGTGTTTTCGCACGATATTTTGGCGATCAAAACACTGTCGCCATCTTCTGGTGAACATTATATTAAATATTATTTTTTTAGATTGTCAGGGCAAACCTTGAGGCCGCATAAAAATATCCAGTCAAGACCTAATTAAGTAGGCGGGATCTCTTAAATCGACAAGTCTCTTAACCTACAGTGCCATATTAAATGATAGCTCTGATAATGTTATTTCGTTGAATGTATAAGACCCCGTAAAGCCAAAATTCAATGCATTCAATGAATCAGTTGATTTTTAAACAATATATAACTACTCCAAGATTTCTGCTCTAATATTCTTCAGTTGTTCTAGTCGTTATATTAAAGATGCTACAACTTAAAATCCTTCAAGCATATTCCAGATACCCCTCCCTTAGTGTATTAGATATATAAAATTCGACTTCACTGTTCCATCTCAAAATTCTCCTGCAGGGACTTGAAAAACCAATAGAACGCTACACCGATATTTCAAAGAGAGCTCTCTCAAGTACGAATCCATGGAAACAAGTATCACACACGTTTATTGGCCTGCTTCCTGCCATGTTGCATTTTATACAGAGAGTATACGCACAAAGGATTTTTCTTCGAATTTGACCCTTAAAGGGCAAAAGTATGAATATTTCTACAACCCGGTTATTTGTCACGAGCCATTTACTTCTTGATACCAAACAGAAATCGATAAATGTTCTGGAATTTGACCATTAAAGGCCAAAGGTAATGACTATGAACGTAACGTATCATAGACAGCTCAGAGCCATGCCGGCAGATAGAAGCAGCACATATCACAGAGATATCAGAAAACTGCTTCACGGGTGTCGACAAGGATTGAACGCGTTACAATTATAAAGCAACAACCACAGAGATATCAATAAAGTATGTGTTTTCGTACAATAAGTAGCTAATTTCTTTTATGCCAGATATTATCAAGTGTAACTAACATTTATCGTCATTTACTTATGGTGGTAGTTAAATCTGCAACAATCGGCCTTATGGCCGTGGCGCACACCCATTGTCTGAAGCGTGAGTGTTCATTGTTGGCAGCGTGTATTGATGCCTTGAATTCTGAAATGTTCTCATCCGTCGATTTTAAAAGTTGGAAGTTACCAGTAATTTTGTTTATGGTGGTAATGAAACTAACGGCAATTGTTCGACTACCGCACACACCCATTGTTTTCAGAGAGTGGGGCATTGTTGGTAACGTATATTGATGTCTTAAAGTCTGAAATGTTTTTATTCACAGATTTTCAAATGGAATCATTACATTTGAGCAACGAATAAGAATAAACGACCAACTTTCAAAAAGAAATGAGATCCCACTAAAACAATTCTTGTAAAAATAGACCAAGTTTCGTAGCTGTTTAGTGAAAAAAAGTTGTGAGGTCTTGTTCTGGGCCATGTCTACATTACAATGTATAATCACTTCACATTGTGAAACAGAATGGTTTCCCTCATTTATTAAGAATAACAAAAACTCTGGTGATTTGGCCATTGTGCAAGTCATGTTTTGGCAGATTTATACAAATACCTTAAATGTGTTGCTTTATCGAAATTACAAATACACAAAAGCCAAGATTTCTCTTTCACGTCTTTCGGTTTTGACTAGTCTTGGAACAAAACATACATATAAAATCATATACAATAGATCATTTCAGAAAAATTATGACATTCATAATGGCCAAGTCAGCACAGTTTTTTAAAAAAATTTTATTGTAAATAAACAATCTGTAACACCGATAGAAACTATTCTGTATCACAAAATGAAGTGAATATACACTAAAGTTTATACTTGGTTCAAAACTAGAATTCGCATATTTTCGTCACTAAACAACCACGAGCTTTGACCCATTTTTACAAGCATTGTAGTTGTGGTATATATGTTCTACCCGTCCATACGTTTTTCCTATTTGTTTCGTTACAGGTTGTAGGTATTTTGTTAGGTACCTATTACACTAAACAAATAAACAATTGCTATAAATGAGGTGGATCTTCTTTCATTCTATTACAAGCCACCATCATCTCTATTCATTATATTTTATCCGCGAAAATATCACCCCAGCCATCTAGTTATTTTTATTTTTCAATGAAATCTGTATAACGTGTCAAATGAATAGCAACTGATTTCTAGCTCCAGTATTTTTTGTCAAACCGTGCTCGTGTTTACGTATTTTAAGAAATCACAAATGATGTGTGCTGAAAGGCGAGATGGGCTGAATGCAGGCTTGATGCTGAGGTGTTAATGACTGGTGTGACAAAGCAGGCCCGCCGATACGCGAGGCCACAGAATGGTCTATTATGACGGAGGCCGGACGGCGCTCGAGCGGAATTCCGGACATTCAGGGAGATGCACATCCGCCGTGGGTGCCGCAGTATGCTGACAAGAAACCCAGCGCTCTGCTGCTGCAGCAACTTCTTTCTAAACACATACTACTAATTTTGAGAAATTAGTTGGACCAGTTACCGCTCATATAGCCGCCAAATAAACAGTATTTTTTGCCCCCCGTTGACTGTGGTATTTGCGGCATCATGATGGTGTTTATCGCTAGCCACGGCGTTACATAATTGGTGCATGAAAGAAATTTTCATCATTCCCTCCTAGGTAATTATGCACCATTCATAATCAACGGATTCTGTACCAAAGTGCTGGGTTCAAATCCCTCAGTGTGTAAGGATTGAGGGAACCGTTGATGGCGATTCAATCGTCGGATATGAAGATGAAACATGGCCGCTACATCATATGTGCTTCGGAAGAGTAGGCCTGTTTTGGAATCACCGAATTTCACCTTCTTCTTTCTTCCATCTCTCATTCACAACAGTTTCCTCATCACAGAGATGGAAATCACCACACTCAACAATTCCCCGAGTTTGTTGTTCAGGATTAAAACTGTCCATTCCCACGGGTACGGGGATACGGGGATTTCACTACACTGTACAATTTTTTTTTTAGGATATTTGGCATCATCAGCAATCGTAGGGGAGAGCCGGAGAAAGAGGTCACGCTAAGGGTTGAATATGTCTTAATCTCACTTACGGTAAGCTTACAGGATTCTTAATTATTGTTTACATATTTCAATTATCCTATCACACAACAGAATTTTTTAATTAACTTTGAATTAAGTTTTGTGCCTGAAATAATTAGTTTTTAAAAACGTAACCAATTGGCCACTTTGCCCGTCATGGTCGAGCAAAGTGGCCATCTGGCTTCAAAATCAGAAATGAGAAATTAAAAATGCTCTTAATTTACAAAACAATGCACTATACTCAGAAATAAAGCTACGTAACTTGCAAATCATAGAAATTGTAACAGGCATAGGGAAAATTGACATTAACTGCAATTTTTGCGTACGAAACAAAAGTTGATTTCTTCAATTCCAGAACAGAGTTGGTAAGCCTAAATGAAACACGTTTAACACAGGAACTATCGTTCTTGTGATCTTAACATTTTCGTTGTATCACACACAATTTGTGTCTTCTTGACCAAAATTATTATCACACAACTTTATTCTTGGGTTAGGTATCTTGTGCTTGTGCTTGTGATTTCTAGCATTGGGGTTTCTTCTTGTTTTTGTCTTTTTCTTTTTTGTTAGGTTTTTATTGCTTCAGGTTCATTTTAGGCTTTTCGGCTTGATATCAGAAACTATGTTCTGGCTGTAGATTTTTCCTTATTCCTACTAATGTTATTTATTAATATACTCATTTTAGCTTCAAATAATAATAAAGCATGTATTCAGTGTATCGTGCGTCGGGAATGTTAATAATCAGAAAGCAACAGAGGTGGCGCCCAGTGGACCACTAGTCGACGGACACCAGCTTTGGCTCTGGGTTGCCAACTCAAAACATTTTTTACCCCATCAGCTTAAGTTAAAACCCCTAAAATCACCAAATTAAAGGATAAAACCCCTAAAAAATAAATACCATATTTTTCTCAGTAAAGTTATTTATAAATTATTCAATATTTCTAGTGTTATTTCGTTTTACTCTTAAGGTACAGAGTTTTTGAGATCATACATTTTAACATTAAACAAACTTAACATTTTAGTAGGGGGTTAAGTGTTATGCAACATCCACCATTTCGTCGCAATGTGAATCGGGCCAATAACACACATTGTACCATCTCAATACATAACCTAATTATGAATCTTATTTTTAACAATATTATAGATAGAAAAAGCGCGGTCGAAATTGGAACCGTGATTAGTACTAGGCCAACACTGAAATTTTTTATAAACGTTAATGCCAGCGTCAGAATCATCTGAATAAAATCACCTGAGGTAGAGGTATTCCATCGAGTTTTAATACTCAATAAGTATTACTCGGACACCATGTTATTTTTGTTTCCGAAAAATATTAGTACGTTGTATTTTGGTTTTGACTTGTATCAAACTATGGATGCAAATCAGCAATCATTTTCAATATTGTTAATCAACAAATTGCATGTTGAAACACAACAGCACTGACAACGTCCAGAAATTTGTAAACAACAACGACAACATTGTTACACGTTGTTCCAACAATCACGTCTTTACGTCTCGTACATACCGTAGGTAACCAAAAGAATTCTACGTCTATGGTAAACACTAAACGCTGAGTCAATGGTGACTTTTTTTTGAAAATTGAATCATAACATAGATATTTTACTTTGTGATCGGAAAAAAAATAGCTACAGAGAAGTCTGAATTCTTAGTACTGTACCTGATGCTGTTTTAATACTCAACAAATAAATAAAAAAATGCTCTAAAAAAATACCTTATAAAGCCCCTAAAAAAATCCCATCCTGCGTGTATACCTCCCACATTTAGGGGGAAATCCCCGAACTTGGCACCCATGGCGTGGCCGTTACAGAATCATAGTTTTAACTTAACAATGGAACGAAACAATGTGATCTCCAAACCGCTAATCAGTAGCCAAAACACCACTTTTACAAAACAATTTCGCTCAGGAGTGGTAGGTCACCTGATTTATTATTAATGAGTACATAAACTGAGTACTTACTAAGTATCAGGGTGATCAAAAACCATAAATACTCTAATAACTTCTACAGATGACACGCTAAGCGGATATGGGTTCTCAAGGTAACCAAAGGCATTGATTGGAACGAGTTATGATCTTTACAGGGTGATGGGATCACCCCTTGGCCTTCAAAACCTCAGTGGCCACTTTTCCCGCCTCTAACCTACGCAAATTACGGAATACTGATAACTCTAAAAAGGATAAAAAATTAATAGTAATATAATGTTTTAGTGATTTTCATCTACAAGTTTCACTCTAAATACGTTTTACGCTAAACAAGACACACAAAAATTGTGGATGATGGCTTTCTACAAATAATTTACTTTTGCGGCTTTACGCCTCGTCGACGTCGAGGTCATTAGAAGAGGGAAAGGACGGGGGTGGGGGGGGGGGGGGGGGGAGGGGCAAGGAATGGTAAGGAATTCAGCTATGGCCTTTTAAAGAAAGCATCCCGGCTTTCGCCTGGAGAGAAAACCATGAAAAACCAAAACTGGATGCCCGGGTGGAGATTCGAACCCAAGGCCACCCGAATGCTAGGCCAGAACTTCGTTAACCGATCACCCACCATGCTCGGTAATTTGCTTTTAATTCAGTTTCTACGATTTTAAAGGCAACAGTAATTTCAAATGTAAGGTAAGAATAAATTTATTATTTTAAAGAGGTTGCAGTCGTTGGGATGAATTAATACTGCTCTTTTTGAACCAAAAGTCAACCTCCTTTTCACAGTAGTGCAATCAGTTTTCACAAACGAGGTTCTGGCGACTGAAAGAGTGGTGATATAAGGAGTCACACACTGCTTGCTGACGGTCTCTTAATAAGTGTGGGGGGAGGGGGGGGGGGGGTTGCGGGCAGTGGTCCATTGCCTTCAGGGTTTGAAAGGCGGGTGAATCGGAAATGATCAAAGGCTTGGGATGCAGAAGGCAAGGGGAAACTATTACATTAAGGACCTAAGGGTTTCCTGAACCGGCAGATTGGCCGAGCGTGTTAAAACTCCAGCAGGGTACGTAGGCGGTTAGAGTTAACACTAAAGGATACTTCGTTTAAAATAAACGTCCGTAGTGTATTATCATTACCATAATGGAGATGCAGTGTGCATGTAGTTATAATGATGCGACATGTAAAATTTTACACACTCTGAACCAACTCTATGAACTCTGAGCAGAATACCATTACAATACAAAAAAGAGGAAAATTGGATTTGCTTAAGCACACAATACTGCTAGACTACCTGCCAAGTGAAAATACCGCAAGCGTCGCATTACTGTATTAGCAACAGTAATAATGGGATACCTGACACTAAAAAAAGAAAACTTAATTGAAAAAGATAGACTAAGTTGTAAGGGTACCAAACATAAAATGTAATTGCTCGGTAAGAGTTAAAAACATATTATTTTTATAAAATAAAAATGCAGAAAAGTCACGTGACGTGAAACGGCAGTCAGAGTGTGTGACGTCACATCACAGCACGCAACAGTTTTGCTTCATGTGTTAAGCTTCTGTCACCAATCAGTGCGTCGTATATTTAAGGTTTTAAGTGAATCTGTTACGTAGTTTTGGTTAAAAATCCATAAAACAAATAATATTTGCAATGAAATCTGGAGTTACGAAAGGAATCTTCTCTAATTTGCCCAGAACTGATGAGTCAATACAAGTAAAGCTTTCGCATAAAACAGTAATTGTTGCAGAGCAGAATTCCGGAATATCTAAATTTACCTCAGAGTTTCTCCGTACGGAGTTACTTATGGTATAATAATCTCCCAATCACTAAACTGATTATCAAAGGTGACATTTGGTACAAGAAATGAAATAGACCAATTTAAGCGGGCAGTCGAATGCAGCATTGGCGTTGTGTGGATTAATGTGAGTCGTTAATTTCCCAACTAAAATCTTATTTTTTAACGGTGTATTAAGGCTTTTCAACGGCTTTGTTCCTTGCGGTTAAGTAGTCATATCGAAAATGGCACAACTGACTTTTTTACAATAATATTATTATTGGTCACAAGCGATTTAGAGAGATGAGCATTAGGTAGACATGTCAGAAATGGAATTAGTCAAATTTGGTTACTATTTTGAACAAATTTCTAGCAAAGATAATTATTATAATAGCAGAGACACTGGGATGACATTCTAAAAGTACAATGTAGTCTCAATACAGAAAAATTCCGCCTTAACATAAATTGTTAATTTATTGCAACCGTTTAAATTCGAATGAAAGAAAATTGAAGCATTTGACAAGTGGTACTATAGAAGGATGCTGAAAATTAAGTGGACAAATAAAATATTAAATAAACGAATTTTGGAAATGATGGGAGAGGAAAGAAGAATGTGGAAGAGTCTTCCAGAAGAAGAGACAGGATGGTAGGTCATGTTTTGAAACAAACAGGTTTGGTTAATTTGTTAGTAGAGGGAACCTTGGAAGGTAAGAAATTTAGAGATAGACAAAGATTAGATCATATGAACGAGATAATTGTAGACGTTGGTTGTAAGGGGTATTTAGAGATGAAGAGGTTAGCACTTGATAGGAAGGGATGGAGGATTGCATCAAACCAATCGAGACACTGTTGACGGGAAAACAAGATCGATAAACTGCATTAGTATTGTCTGACGTTCTTAGCTCATGCATGTAAAAACATTATAATTTTTTTTTATACAGTATCATTAACAGTTGTGAATAACGATCTTAAAAAGAAAGCTAGTATTTATGATTCTTAAACTACCGTACTATTACTGACTTAAGTATTACATCGTCCTTTCCCTTAAATGATGACTTGGAGTGACTTCTTGCATCGCGCAAAATTTAGCGCTCACTGCAAAACCTTTTTCTCAGCTTGCGCTCCTCGTTACACGAAACTTCCGGGTCAGTCTCATTGCTAAAGCAATTAATTATGCACCGCATTATAAATGAACTTTTAGACTCTGACGGAATACGTGATTTTAAGAATTCGGTATTGGGATTTCTTGTTTTTCATCACCTTATTTAACACTAAAAAAGGAATACATTACGCTTCCTCATACATATATCATTATTTAATTTAAATATGCAAGAAGATTAATATCGGAGTTTCTATAAGTACAGAAACCTTAAGTCATTAAAAAATTTATCATAGTTTTATTGGACTAGGTACCAGTCTCCTGTTTCACACATCAAAAATGCAATATATTTCAACCATTTGTCATAAGGGATTGAGGGCAATGTATCATACGGTAAAATAAATCCTGAAAAATTAAGAATTTAGAATACTGTGGTGCTAATAAAATAAAGGAACTGTTGCCAATGTCCCACTACATATTATGTAAAAGCTCAGTTGATTAAACATAAGTAATTGAATCAGAGCCTATTCTCTGTTTATACACACATGAAAGTAAATACTAAGCCGATATTCTATTTCTGCATTATAAATATGTTCCTCACTAATACAGGCAAACACTGCTCCGAACTTACTTGATTAGAAATTACCACCCTTACTGTACTTTTCTTCCAAAGGTTCACTTCTAATCAGCTAGATACCGGATGGTCTTATGGATCATTTGATGCAGTATCTATTGGCCGGGAAATTCTTGTCTGCAGAACCCAATTGATAAGTAGCACCTAATTTCTTACGTCCAGTAAAACTATGAAGAAGTTTCAGCAAACTTCACAAACGCAAAGAAAACTTTCAATGCAGGTTTACAAATTTTTAAAAATCGCAAATGAAGCCTCACTTAGAAAAGAGAACTTTTAGATTTCATGTCAGATACTCTACCACTGAGCGATCGGATCACTATTACTTTTAATTTAGTGAATCTCTCATTATTCACAAAATTAAAAAAAAATCTTCTGCATCATTTGGATTTTCGGCTCGTCGATTTAGTGGCCTTAGGAGCCGGGAGATGCTTTGAGACTAGAAACGGAGATGAATTTGGCAATGGAATTTTGGAGGCGGCGTCTCAGATTTCGCCTGGAGAGATTTCATAGATACCTGAAAAATTAAAATCTGAATGTCTGGATCGGGGACTGAACCCACATCCTTCCAAACGAAATGTTTAAACGTTACCCGCTCACCCAGAGGACTCGGAGAATGAAAACGTACTGTTGACAAAACACCGATTCTCTTTACCTTGAGTATATCCATACCATATGTCATAATTTAGTAAAACATATCGTTAGTACTGTATAACACTGCAGAAAAAAATCAGATCCGTATATGCTAGGGAAAATGGTTTGTGAAAGAATTTGCTCGAGCATAATTGTGAATCGATCAGAAAATATAGCTCTGAGAACAGGTAGGCCAGGTTATTCACGAGCTTAATGGGTTAGTAAACATCGTCATCCGTGTGAACCAGCCCTTTGACAGAATTATACGCCGCTTTCATCTCGTCTCTGCTGCGGATTGTCATTCGTTTCTGCCACCTTGTCGCACTGTGAAATGAGAAGAGCTCGCTTACCCAGCTATTGCATTAACTTACTCTCGATTTGTATATTACCTCTGTTGGTAAATATCTGTTCGAAACCTCATTCTTCCCTAGCTGTCAGGAAATCTCTACGTCCAGCGTAAGAGAGTAAAAAAATAATGCTACCTAGCACTTTCACGGGATCCTTCTGCTTTTCGTAAGAATCCCAACCATTTACGACCATAGTTGGGAGTATACGAGGTACCAGTTATTTTTATCATACTCAACAAAAGACAGTGATTTTTAAAGTCTGTAGTCAATACTAAAGACCATAATTATTTTCGTTGATTATTTTTTTTTTTTTTAGGTTCTCTTTTTGTCATAAAACCACGACTGTACTACACGTGATGAGGTCACAGCCCAATCACGTGAATCATTTTCTTTTATTTACAGCTGAAATTTTTGAATTCAGTAAGTTGGGAGGTTCGATTGAAGGCAAAGACAGCTGTCCGGCAATTCTCCAACAGCCGTGGCAACGTTATAGGTTGCTGTATACAAAGCAATACCGTTTTTATTATTATTATTATTATTATGGCTTTACGCCTAATCAACGCCGAGGTCATTAGTGCTGGGAAAGGATGGGGGACAAGGAACGGTAAGGATTTTGTCTATGGCCTTTTGTAGGAAGCATCTCGGCATTCACCTGGAGTGATCTGGGGAAACCATGGAAAAGCATCTTGATTCCCAGACGGGGATTCGAACCCACGTTCTCCAGAATGTGAGTCCAGAGCGTTAACCACTCACCGACCACGCTCGGTAGCAACACCATTACCGCTCCTTGCATCCGGTAGGATCAACCTTACGCTGAATGTATGTGTTCTCAGTAGTGCATAAAGTAGCCAAAAAAGGCTAAGTGCAATCTTAGTAAATGCTACCATGTAATAGGCAATTGACATCTCACTGCTTTCCATTCGCATGAAACGTTTTTATTTTTTTTATTTTTTTATTTTTTGGAGAAATGTAAGAAAATGTACAATGGTCTCAATCAAACTCCTCAACTTACCTAACATGGGTAAGGGGCATATGCAGAGTAAATATGTTGCAGAGGTAATATTGTAGGTCATAAGCAACCAAATCTCAAGAAAGCTAAATATTGCTGCGCTGGTAAGCTTCCACATAAACGAAATTAAGAAGCAATAACTTTCATGAATGCAATGGCACGTAGTTGATAGAGTTACTTTGTTTTTATAAAAGGAGCACAGAATATTTTCTGTTAAACGTTGCAGCAAAAAAAAAAAAAAAAAAAGTTGCGTTAAGGTACTGAAATATGGATCCGCTTTTTTCCGTTTGAGCACTCATCTTTATCCAATCATCTAGGATACAACCAACCGGTATGTTCAAGAGTTCAGGATAAGCGGTGCAGCCGATGGCATTTTGTTAGTGGTGGCAATAGCGTCGGTCTTCTGCTGCTATATCCCATCAGCGCCAGATTTCGCTGCACTTTGGGCACCAACCATCTGTCGTTCGTCCCACATTCAATGATGCTGTTATTGGCTCAATGTTGTATGTCTGTCAAAATCTTCCTTCACGAACTTCAGTGTATTTATCAGTCCTTAAGGCTCAATTTAATGGCACCCTTACTAGTCTGACTTTTATCCACTCCACTTCTTGCACTGGAAAAATATGAAGATCTAATTCTACTACACAAATGTAAAGAAAATCGAAAATTCTTGAAACCTGAACTGTTGCAGCAAGTGACCCTATCTAGAAAAACATAATAACCCCTTCAAGATTGAATATTATTTGACAACCGGTACATTCAAAGCATCAGTATCGTTGATTACTGAGATTTTGAGCGACTTCCGTAAGTAACAGAATGCGGCGATATACACCACGTAATACTTATTCAAAACTAATATAATTAGAAACGGCAAAAAACTTGAGGAATACTCTCGAAAACAGTTATTACAACTGAGGAAATACGGTTTATTGAACAACGGTATTTTTGGCAACTGATCAGTACTTGCAGAGCCCTGATACTAGATGACATCCTTGAAGGATGCACAAAAAATGCCCCTCAGTCAGCTAGGCAAGGTTCATTCACACATAGTACACATAGGTGGTACCAGTCTTTCTTACCCATTTCCGAAAGATACCAAACTGATTTATATTTTTTTTAGCTAATTTCTTATTAATATTATAGCCACATTTAAGGTATAAGGACGAATAAGTGATTAAACACTTCTTTATCTATAGCAGCACCAAAATCATTCTTTTCCTTTGGAATTTTAGACTAAAGTTAATGAATAATTTTAAATTAATTAAATTTTAAATTCATCTAATTTAGTAAAACTTTTTTTTTATATTTACAGTTACATATTCACTGGTTTTGATCCACTTCATAGCTCAGATAGTTTCTTCAACTCATGGATGGACTCTGCTTCAAGAGGTATGATGAGTAAGATGAGGGAAATGGCCATTCTCGAGGTTTGTAACTACAGAATTCTGGTTCTTTCGAAAACAAACTTGAAAATAGTGGCCTAGATCGTACCTAACGAAGGCTGTGTCCGTGGAATGGTGAATTTTTAAATATTCCAAACTCCGGGAGAAACAATCTGCTAATTTAGTAGATGATATACTAATTACATTTTTTCTAATTTATGTAGCTACATAACGAATTTATTAACCGACTTCAAAAAAGGAGGAGGTACTCAATTCGTCTGTATTTTTTATATATATATGTTCAGAGATATCTTCGCCAATTTTGAACCGATAAAAATCAATTTTTTATAGTGGTTATGGTATACCTCCAAAGTGGTCCCATATAAATTTTTATACAAACACATTTTTTATCCCATTTCGATGGATCTTTAGACACGTTTAGTCAAAAATTAAGAGAAAATTACTGTCAACTCTTGGTTTGAAAAAACTGAACCCCTCTTCCCCTATCCACCCCCTTAGTTTTTATCAATGTTCTTTACACAAAGCTACAGTCGACACCATTTAACTTATCTCCTTTTAAGTTGGAACATACATGTAATTTTTCATGGAGTAAGTTTCGACCAAAAAATAAATAAAAAACCGCTCCCTCTCAACCTTTACACCCCTTAATTATATACAAGCCTACATTTCTTATCTAATTTTGATGGAACTTTGCACATGTATACTTTAAAATAAGGAGAAAAATCCTGTCAACATTTGGTCTGCCTAAGCCCAAACCCTCTCCTTACTTCCTTAATTTTTGACAATGTTCTTCATAAAAAGACACCATTTGACCAACGCCTGGAAGTTGGCACTTATTTGTATTTTTCCACGAAGAAGGTTTCTGACCAAAAAACTAAAAAAAAACTACCCCCTCTCCCCATCAAACCGCTTAATTTTTATACAAACACATAGTTTTTATCCGGTTTAGATAGAACTTAGCACACGTTTACTGTTAAACAAAGAGAAAAACTATGTCAAGTTTTGGTTTGCAAAAACTGAACCACTCACCCCGTTTCTACCCCCTTGATTTTTGTCAATTATCTTTTTAAAAAGCTACAGTCGACACCATTTGACCGATCATTGTGAAAGTTTTCACATATATGTATTTTTTTATGGAGAAGATTTCTGATCAAAAAATCCAAAAACTACTCTAGCTCCCCTCTTACACCCCCTAATTTTTGTACAAACCCATATTTTAATCCGATTTTGGTGGAACTTCGCATGCGTATACTTGAAAACAAAGAGAAAAAAAAATACTGTCCACCTTACTTTTACAAAAACCAAAACCCTATCCCTCTTTCTACCCCTTTAATTACTGTCAATGTGCTACAGTTTCTATCTGATTTTGAAGGAAGTATTCACATATATACTTCAAAACAAACAGAAAAATACTGTCTATATTTGGTTTAGAGAAGCCAAACCCCTCTCCCCCCTTTTCATCCCACTAATCTAAACAAAGCATAGTTTCTATCTGATTCTAAAGGAAATTTACACACGAATACTTTAAAACATACAGAACAATTGTGTTTAAATTTGGTTGCAGAAGCCCAACCCCTCTTCCCTTCTACCCCCACCCCTCCTAATTTCTAATGTTCTTTATAGATACCCAGAGTTTTTTTTAATCATATTTCAATGGAACTCTGCACATGTATAGGCCTACTTAAAAACAAAGATAAACATAGTGTTTACATTCCGTAAACAAAACCCAACCGCTCACTCCCTTCCCCCATTTAATAATTGCAGATGTTGTTTACACAAAGCTACAGTATACTTAAAGTGAAAAATACTGTTCACACTAGCTTTACAAAAACCAAACTACTGTTCGCCTCTAAATCCCTTAATTGTTTTTGATACATACCTACAGTTTTTATCTAATATCAATAGAAATTTGCACATGTATACTTTAAATCAAACAGAAAAGACTTTCTACATTTGGCATACAAATGCCCAATCCCTCTTCCCCTTTACTCCCACCCATTTTAATTTCCAATGTTCTTTACAAAAATCTAGTTTTTAATCCCATAAAAATCAATTAAGCAATTTGTAAGTCATGGCAGAATATTCATAAAATAAATGTGTTCTAATGTCTCAACATGTACCTCAGATTTCAACTTGGACCCCAAGTTTTCACGTTGCGAAAACCAATTAAAAATCTATATTTTCTGTGTGATGCCGGGACAAACAGGTATATTCCAGAGACAGATTTGTGGTATATGGTATGTATTAATGCTCAGATGTTAGATGTTTCGATTATCGAGGAGGAGCTTTAACAGATGTTATTATTAGGTAGAAATATAGCCTGGACCAAAATGTAAACTGACATTTCTTAACACAGCATCCAATTCATCCCGTACTGGAAGTTGATGGGTTATATAAAGCAGGAATTTTTTTCAAAACAAGTGCTTTAACCACTAAACTACCAGGAAGTTCGCAAAATGAGAACTGCTGCGGCACATTTAAAATACAAAAAATAATATAATAGCACTAAAAATTTCAAAATAAAATAATTGTTTTAAAAAACATAAAAACCGCCTTTCAAAAAAGCACACTAAAAATTTTAAAATAACTTTATACCTTGCTCGGAAGAAAGTAAATCTTTTTTTTTTTTTTTTTTTTTTTTTTTTGTAACAGTTTAACGTCCCTTTTTAACAACGTGGTCTTTAGAGACGGGAAAGGATGGGGGCAAGGAATGGGAAGGAATTCGGCCATGGCCTTTTGAAGGAAGCATCCCGGAATTCGCCTGGAGTGATTTGGGGAAACCATGGAAAACCCAAATCTGGATGCCCGGACGAGGATTCGAACCGCCGTCCTCCCGAATGCGAGGCCAGAACGAAGTAAATCTAAATGGATAATATTTTACATTAATGATACTGAAATTTTTACATTAATCAGTTATTTTTGGAGTCGGTGCCAGCCAAAGCAAGAAAAACAAAAAGATAAAAACAATAATGATAAACATAAAAATCATGTACTACTTACCTACAATTAATACTAGAAACATGTTTCAACAAAACAGAAATAAACTGATGATACGCCAATATTATACTAACTGTAAAGCGTTTCCTGCATTATGCAGCCTACCAATTGACTCTGTATCGCCAGTGATATGCCTGTACGACCAACGAAGTCAAGTCACAGATTAAAATAGTCTAATTTGTTTCCCTAAACTGTCTCCCGCAATAACAATATCTGCCTCACTACATGCTGTAAAATATTCGGATTTTTTGTTCGTATTCCCCGTGTCGCCTCGAACGCCAAATAAAGTTCAGTAATTCATTCTTCACGATGTGACAGCACCGACTCCAATAAATGATTAATGTAAAAATTCCAATATTAGTTATTTTATTTTAAAAATTTTAATGTACTTTTTTTAAAGATTTTTATGTTTTTTAAAACAATTATTTTATTTTCCGAAATCACTTATCATAGATACATTTAACACAGCTTTGATATTAAATTTGATGTGGATGTCTGCTTGAAGTTGGATGGTTTTGTTTCCATTCGCTCGTAGTTGAAATAATGCTTTGTCAGTGGCAATATAGTCATTAAATACTGAAACAAGCATTAATTAGTTTACAGAACGCAACTTTCTGCCAGTCTGTAACCTGTCAAAATTAAACACAGTTGACACAGTTTCAATGTAGAATAATATGTTACTGCGTGGGAAAAGCGTATAGATCGATGATTGAGAGAGATAGAATGTTCATAAACGTGAGATTTATATACATTATACTAGAATGTAAATGTTAAATAGTGAGAAGTATCGACCCGTGCGGCTTGGAGTATCCACACAGGACTCATTTCGTCGTCAGAGTAAACTCTGCAAGGTTTCATTTCCTACCCGAGACGGAAGAAGATGCCTTGTTTGGCTCATATACACACAGGTTCACTGTGCTAATGACCATTAGGATGAAAGGCGGGGAGTACGTTGGCCTCAGGTGGCGATGCAGAGGAATGAGTGAAATATTTTTGCTAGTCTTCAGTACACAAATGAACAAAATAAAATTGCTTTGGTCGGTTTTATTTAGGGTTTGGTGGTTATTGTGATCGCACAACCCGTAACAGCATGTTTGTTACTTCCCGCATATCCCAATGAAAGTACACTGGTGTGCCAAACTTAAGGACGAGACAGATAAAGTGTCATAACAAATTAACTATTTGGTGGAAATGAATGAAAGTGTGGGAGTATTTTGTGAGAGGTCTACCACACGTGCACAGAAAGCTGGGTGGTCCCAGCTACACGAGACAGTTGAAGGAACGGGACGAGACAGTGTGTGTAAACCAGCGAGCTGTTACGGTACACCGTGATGGTTTTATTCATTGCTACATGGCTTGGAAGCAACGTTTGGATGACTTCACACGGGGAAGAATAATCGAGAAACTGGTGGAAATCTGACGAGTGTCATCCAGCAATGCTCACAGCATTGTTTCATGTGCATGGATAGAATTCCGAACCACAGTCACTGTTACCCAAAGAGGAGGAGGTCGTCAACCACGGCCAACTACAGCAGTAGATGATCAATACCTTATACAACAGACAAGAAGGGACACACGTCAAACAACGAGAGCAGTTGCAACCACATTTAGAAGTACAATAAGTCACGCAAGCTCACGCCCGTAATGTCACTGCGACTACATCGCGTTTGTCTCTTTGCCCGACAATGATTATGCACATCGGTGGCATCATTGATCTGGCAAGAGGTAGGAACACGGAACTAACCCAGGAACATTGTGAAAAATGGTCGTGTTGGTGGTGCAAGTTTTTTTGGTGTGGGGAGGCATAATGTTGCATGGGCGAATCGACTTCCAAATCTTTGAACTCGGTACACCCACCGGTCAACGTGACACTGTGCTCCTTCCCCATGTGCGTCTTTTCAGGGGTTCATTCAGCCCTGACTTAATGTTTATTGATGACAATATCGAACAGCTCAGATGGAGGAGTTTTGTAACGAGAGGAAATTTGGCGAATAGACTGTCTTACCCGTTCCCATCGAGCACGTGTGAGATAAGTTGGGGAGACGTATTGCAGCTCGTCCACGTGTAACAACGACCATCCAGCAGTTTTCATCCATGCTGGTGGAAGAATGGAAAGTCCTACCACAAGAACTCACTACCAACCTAGTGGCCAGCATGGGAACACGTTGCAGAGCATTCGTCGTTGTCCGTGGCGATCAGACACCGTTTTAAGAATCATCTTCCTCCTTTTTGTATTGTCCAGTTGGCCATAATGAATAGCAGTGGCTTCAGTGTAACTTATTGTCTCTTTATAAAAGTGTAATTTCTGTTCGTCAAATTGTGTATGTCTTTCAGTTACCTACTTTACTATACTGCAGCAGTTCTTTCTATGTATAGATCAAGTTTCTTCGAACTATGTTATTTTTGCACTAACACGGCATGTGTACTACCTACCCAAATGCCTAGTAATTTCCGAAGATTTCAGGGAACTTAAAAAGAAACCTCTTAATGGGTCTTTAGCACTTCTTGTAGTCACCGCAGGATAATCGAAATCATCCTCTAAGATCGACGTTAACTAATCTTCTTTAACATTTTTTGATTTCACAGTTAATCACTTAGACCGAAGCTTAACATCTTCCTTTAAAACTTTTTCTGTTCACTGCACATCATATTTTTACCTTGCTAACTTCATATTTACTAACATTTCCTCAGAAAATACAGGTCCATGTAACCACATATTGTGATATCTACCCTTCTCCGGGTGGTGTTGCATCTACCCACTCCCAACAATTTTCTGAGCACAACTATGCCACTTCTGGCCATGACTCACAGTTTCCATCAATTTTCAGGCCCATATATTCATTTCAGATAAAATAACGTCATTGATGGCACAACTGCTGAAATATTTTTATGTTTTTCATCTCCTCAAAGCATTGAGTGCACCGTATATTTCGTGATTATATCTTATATATGGAGCAACTTCTGAAAACATTGTATATTATTAATACTTTACATTTTCATAGTCCTTGAGGCGTTATAAACTTCAAGGGAATTTCGTAATGTCTGAAGAATTAGGTTATCCATACGTGCATACATTGCAATTCATTTGTTACCGTACAAGCGTAATTGGTACCTCTTGGAAAGCGCTAGAACCAGCTTTTTTGTGTCTTTGATGAGAAATTTGGTACTAGGAATGAAAACACAACTAGTTTCAACTGACGAAAGAAGTATTATCTCAATGCAGAATTTCATTTGGTAACCTTGACACATCAGTACTGTCATACCTTACATGCGGTTTGCATACCACTACAAAAAAAATAGACATCTTATGAAACTTCTAAATTTTTTGCAATTGTATAAGATAATACATGAAGTGATTGATAGCGTAGTAGTGAATTCAATCTGACGAGTTTAAAAAGTCGCAGTAAAGACTGCACCGTACGGAAAAGTATAGTGCTTAAATTTTTGTCTGTGTTTTAGGTGAATGCTCAAAATGATAATACGCCCCAACAAATTACACTACCAACTGGTCTACAGATACTTTGGGTGGTGTTTTTAATGGCAGAGTATTAGTCTGTCATAATATGTAAGCACTTTTTAAAATTAGTGGGATCCTTCACATACGTAAATTGGTGCCTGCATCTCGTAACTGAAGAATTAGAGATAAAATATTGAAAACATCCCTTCCTAAGCAATATTACATCAGTCCTGTCACTATAAGCGTAATGAAATTATTTTTCTTAGTTGAAAAAGAAACAGTAAAATGAGTTCAAAATGGATTTTGTTGGCACAGATACCTAGACAGTGACAGTGATATTTCTGTTTTCCTAGCCGGTTTACAGGCTATGTTATAGTAAGTATTTGTGATATCTTCCGTAAATTCTAACATGTGTAATCAAAAGGTATGATTCTGATTTAAGGCACTCTCAGAAGATATCCACGTGAAGTTGCGTTTAGCGACTTAAAATATTACATTTGTAATTATATACGTATTTTTATTTAGAACTTTACGGATCATTGAGATCGTTAGAGCTGGGAGAGAATGGGAGAAAAGGTACGATAAAAGGGAATGGAATTCGGCAATGCCTTATGAACGAGTTTTTCCGGAAATTGCCTGAAGTGATATTTGGAAACCATCGAAATACGAAATCTAGATGGCCAGACAGGCGATCCAACCCGTGACCTTTCGAATGACAAGCCTAACCGTTAAGCAGTCATGGTTTACTTTTCGGCCCTCAGTTTGGCCTTAGCGCTACACACGCATATCCGATAGTAATTCTTATCTACAACGGGAACAGACTTCAAACGTTATTGAAGAGGGCTTCGCCACTTGACAGTAATTGGCGTAATCTGACGCTGGAGGAAAGACTCAAATCTCACTCCTGCTTTCTAAAATGCCGTTTGGTGAACTAAGAGCATTGCTGAACTGATTGGTTGTTAATGGGGGACAGCTGTCACCAAGGAACAGAACTTTCTTGTACTTACATCATCTGTAATTTCTACGACGATCAGCCAGGAAACGTATACAAAGATAACTACCGATAATACTACACAATCAAAATAAGCAAGTTTAGAAAACTGCTTCTCTATTCAGTCACCCTGGTTTCACAAAGTCTATTGTCACTCCTCGACTGCAGAGAAACTTCAGATAACTAACACAAGCTTGGCACCAGTAACTGATCACTGACAGCCATATTTTTGTCGCAGTCTGCATTTCAACACAGACTTAAGTCCTCTACAGAGCCGGATGTAAGGGCCGGAGGGGAAACCGGGGTGTTTGCTCCGGGCGGCAACTTCAGGGGGATGAAAAACCTCAATTCGTGTTTGAAGGGCGGCAATATTTTAGCTACTCTACAGCGTTGTGTGTGGTGACAATGGGGTGGCGACAATCGAGGCGGTGACAATTGGGACGGCAAAATAATGTTCAAAGGGGCGGAAATATAACAGTTTTTGCCCTGGCTTCTAAAATTCCTAGATCCACCACTAGTCCTCTACCAACGTCAGATTTTATCCGCGAATACAGAAAAACTCTCGAAAACAAATTAAAGGATATATGCTCTTTGGTGGTAACATATCGTCTCTAGAAAGATATGCGTTTCTAAATACAAACCAAACGGCAGAATTAAATTATCAGTATGTAAGACTGGAGATTTTCTCGGCGATGTAAATGAATAAAACTTTCTCGGGTAGCTAGCCGAGTTAGTACATCGTTTGACCGCGACGTTTCGGCGGTCACAAATCTCTGCCGCCATTGTCACTTGACAATGGCGGCAGAGTTTGTGACCGCCGAAACGTCGTGGTCAAACGATGTACTAACTCGGCTAGCTACCCGAGAAAGTTTTATTTAAATTATCAGTGATACAGAAAGCTAAGTCAGCTAGACTAGTAATGATAGCTCACAAGAAATACCTTTCAGAATTAACATTGAAAAGAAATGTGTTTTTATAATGCGAGAACATATATATTTTAACACACGAGATTTTAAATACGGCTTACGAATAGATATGGAAGGTACTATGCAAATAATTACAGGTGTAATAAGACTACAGCCGATTGCGTCACAATGAACTACTACGAAATGTGACAGCATATATCAGATAAGTGCACAGTTCCCCGTATTGGAACCTATATTAACATGGGGAACTATTTTACCTTCGGAATATTTTAACCAGGAATAAGCCATCATACTATATGTAATTTGAAAGGATTACTTGGCGTCGGTTTATTATCAGAGTCTTTAATGCAGAGGCTTCCCATTGCCTTCTGCATCCCCATGCCGTTAATCATTTCTGATTCATCCACCTTTAGAGGCCTTTTCCAACCCCAAGGCAAGAGTGTGCCCTGGGCCATTCCCTGTTCTCTCGCCCTCATTTAGGTGGCCTTTGGAAAGCAGTGGGCAACTCCTTATATGGGGAATCCTTCAGTCGCCAGGGCCTCGTCCGGGCTAACAGGATGCACACATGAAGGAGAGGTTGACATTTGGTTGAAAGAGGCTCTCTCTCAAACCAAAAAATAAAAAAGTCAGGAATCTAATTTTGAGCATCTGTCTTAAAAACCGCGTTTTACTTTCAAATAAAATGTAGTAAATGTACCATTTCCAAAAATAAACGGGATATAAAAGCTTTTATAGGAGAAAAGGATTCAGTATTTTTTTTGAAAAGGAAGGAACAGCATATATATAATACTAAATAAATGCGAAATGGCGGATTATCCGGTTATCAAGTTCTTACTTGGTCATGACTTAAAGGCACTTACCATGCCTGGTGGGTAAGCGGTAACGCTAAAGCCCTGGGAAGACATGGGTTCAAATCATCGCCCGATTATCCTGAATTAATCCAGGCGAATGCCGGTATGGTTCCTGAAAAAGGCCATCACCGAATTCCTTCCGGTTCCTGGTCCTGTCTTGCTTTAGTCCTCTCCTACCTCTAATGACCTCAACGTCGTAACACCTAAGGCCATAAAAATGAAATGATTTCATTTTTTCAGTGGCGTTTCCGCTGCTCAACCACATTCTCCGGTCGCAATCCATTTATAGAAATTAATCACTTTCTTGCTGTACATACATTAAACAAAGTTACCAAACAAATTATAAGGTTATCTTTTGTTCTAAGGATTAAAGCCGAAGTTGATACTAGACAACGTTCTGGTAAAATGATAATAGCTGCTCACTTCATACATTAAAGAGAGAGCTGCTTCATCAAGGTGGTATTGAATGTATTAAAAACAAGGTGATTCAGAAGGAATGGTTATATTGATGGAGGTGGTAATTTGAACAATATTCAGGAAAAAAGTTAATTTAAATATGTGTCCGATTTCTATTCGTTTCGGAGATACGGGTGACGGAATGTTATGCATAAAATAAACCTCAGAAAATGATCAAAAGCAAACAAATAACTTATTGAAGTACTTTATCCATGCAAAAACACACGCATATTTTACAAGAGTTTATATTAAATTTTCGAAAATCGCACCATCGACTTCAATACTTGTTGCAGCTTTTATCGTAAAAACACCTCTTCTGAGTCTTGGTATACTTTTATGATGGTAGCAGTGTTTACATTGCGAGCGAATAATTCGTCTCTTGTCTTTACTTTTTCTCTGTACACTTCATCTTTCAACTATACCCACACACAAAAATCTAATGGGGTAAGGTCCGGCTACCTTGGTGGCCAATGATCGTGACCGGCAATATTAGCTTTAGATAAATGGTGCTGGAAGGTCAACGGACTTTACCCCATTAGATTTATGTGTGTGGATATGGTTGAAAAACGAAGTGTACAAAGAAAACACTCGCTCACATTGTAAACATTGCTACCCTCATAAAAGTACACCAAGACGTACCCAGAAAATCTACACGTACTAGTGCAACAGAGCTGTATTGAAATCGATGGGGGGATTTTCGAACATTCGATTTAAACTTTTTTTAAAATATGGGTGTGCATGAATAAAGTCCTTCAATAAGTTATTTGTTTGATCATTTTCTGAGGTATATTTTGTACATAATATTAAAGCATTCGTATCACAAAAGCGAATGGAAATCGGACACATGTTTATATGAACTTTTTTCCTCAGTATTGTTCATACTGCCACCTCCTTCAATATTTACCATTTATCCTTAATCACCCTGTATGTGCCCCGAACACTTCCAATTTATTTTGGTTGGCAGAATGCAAACAGTTGCGCTTCAACGTTCTACAACTGGAACAGATGAAAAAAGTGTCATTATGATGCACAACAATAATTATAACTGACCGTCGTTTATTAGTAATCCTAATAGGATAGTATGTTGGCGTATACCATTGTGTTTACTCTGTTTGTAGAAGCTGTAATTTTAATTGTAAGCTGAAAGTAATAACAGCCTTCATCTTAATGAAACAGAGACAAGCATGGAACAGGCAAAAGAGCGGTGCTACTACAAAATCTAATTAATTACAGAAGACTAAGTTCTTGAATTGGGGCGGTCAGGTTACTTGTAAATAATCAATACTCCTATCTGCTCAGTAAATCTACTTTATTTATAATTCACACCCTTGAACTATCTGCCTCTCATTACCCATTAATAGGCTAATTGCAGAGTCTTTGCAGCAACTGTGACTTTCTAGTTGCACAAATATCTGATTTATGAAATTCCCGTAAACGTCTTTATATTAATTTCGGGCTAAGCATCTTCCTCCATTGGTGACTCACTGATTCTGTGAATTTGAGTGCCTAACTACTTATCATTAACGGTCCATTCTTGACAGACTCTCTTCAACTAGTCCTACTAAACTAATAATCTTGTACTGTTTTAGTGTGACTAGACGAATTTTATCACGGTTACTAATCCTTCATTCACCGTAATAACACTTCCTAGTTCGTTGATAACAGGTGACTGTGGTTGACTCCACCCCGCCCTAGGGGAGATTTAACTGTCTCCCTTAGTTCCGTTGTCCTTAGCCTGCGATTTTTGATAACATGTGGAGGCTTCAATAAAATTCTATGCCAGTACAGTGGTGGAACATTTTCAGCAGAACAAACTGGTAGGTGGGGGTGGAAGTGTTAACAATTATTTTATAACGATGGTTGGGCACGGCTGGAAGAAACCTACTTGGATAGCTGCAGACGAAGGCATGGTGGAAAACCCATGACACTGATACTACAATCTCGGAATTAATATCACTCAAAGGGCAAAAGGAGGTTGACTCTGTAACATTAAAGACTGAAGTCATTTTGGGAAATATTCTAATATTGTTATAACTAATGTACCGTGTGCGAATCAATGAAATAAGCAAATTGCATTTGCCTTTTATTTTTATTCCAATGCCTTATGTATTAACGTAGTAATGACAAACGTAAATCGTTATGGTATATTACTGAAAAACCACATACAGACTGGCTTGTTCAAAAAGACAATCTGTGGACACCACAATCTCTCCCTGAGAACATTTTTTTTTTTTTTTTTTTTTGGTTATGGATTTATGACTCGTTGATGTCGAGGTCATTAGAGGCGGGAAAGGACGGGGGCAAGGAACGGGAAGGAATCCGGCAATGACCTTTGGAAGGGAGCATCCCGGCATTCCCTTGGAGTTTTTTGGGGAAATCATGGAAAGCCCAAATCTAGTTGCCCAGACGGGGATTCGAACCCTCGTCCACCCGAGCGTGGACAGAGCGTTATCCATTCACCAACCATGCTCGGTCTGAGAATAGAAAAACGGCTTAACGCGTATTTTGCATTCGCGTAAGATTTTTATTTCAGCTTGTTAAGAAATGAAATACATCAAAAGAGAAAAGTAGAAAAATTGGTAAAGTTTAATCGATATTGCGATGTATGTAATCAGAATTGAAATTTGTAACATAACTCATTTGGTTTTGGGGAGTGTACTACCGGGAAAAACAATTTTATACAGAACTTGGAGGTTTTTTAATTACTACGCCATAACATCAGTGTTCCAAGCTGCAAAGTCCCGTCACATCAACCTTACCGTAGATTTTCGAGTGTTTAAAGGGAAATGTATTTTGATAATGCACAAGCCGGTGTATCACTGAGTATAACGTAAGCTGGCAGAGCATAAATTTACTAACTATGACTGTAATTAATTGTAATTTAATGTTATAAATTATATATGAACAAGACTTCTTGTTACCTTCTCCCAAACAAAAACAGGAACTTTAAGACAGAATGAATATGTTTTTGGTTCTGTTTCATGTCTTTAGGAAGCTAATCTCTAGACGTTGGAAGCAACAGATATTCTGTATTTACAAATTTATATAAAAAATTACTGTTGTTATACTTTACCCACATGCACAAGAGAGCAAAATATCAAAGTCGTATCAATCGAACTAAGTTTGCCAGTGAAGATAAAGGAAAGCTAACTACACCTTTTTGTTTGGCCAAGTCGGTCAGTAATGTGTCTCAATTCCTGTGTAACAGCCGTTTCAGAATGGGTAGGGCAAGGCTGAGAGTAACCACGAAAAGTCAAATGCGTTAAATTTTGAGCGTAGTGAGAAACACGGCAATAATTAAAAACGCTATCACGGCAATGTTCCGCAGTTGGTCCAGTCTAATTGATTACACGTGTGGGCCGCGTGCTTTTTTACGCCGATGACGTTAACTACACGTCACCCAACATCCTCCCTTTTTATATCCACTGTGACTGTTGCCTACATGCATTACATTTATTACACACAAATAATTCTGATCCCTAGCGGCAGCGCAGTTTCAAGGGTTTCACAATGCACCACGTGATTATTGTTAAGAAACGTTTGCTCACCTAATGTAACAGGATAAGTATTCATCCTACCACATAGATAATAATATCATCAACCTACTTCAAATTTTTCTTATCCTTGCTCATTACTTGGAAACAAATAGAAGTTTTTAAATTTAATTTTCAGTAAAAAAATTAATAATATTCATCAAAATCTGTTCTCGAAACCAATAAATTTTCAATTCTTCATAATTGTGTGATTTTGATCAGAAACAAAATATTTACTTGTGAGATTCAAACAACACATGAAATCACATTTTTTTCCCTTTCAGGAATCAAACGTTAAAAAAGAGTTTATAATATTTGGGCGTATCATTGCAAAGTGTGTGTAATTGTGAGTACATGCAGTCCTATGTTATTAAAATGAACACGTCATTAAATTTGCATCCCTGCTTCGTACACAACGGAAAATCTCACGACAGTAAAATCGAAGGATGTAATTTGTCATTGCAGCTCAAAATCTATTATCTTCGGGCAAAATCCAGTTACACCAATAGATAGCCAAAGAATCACAAAATTATCACGCCGGTTGGGGATCGCGTCGCACTGTGTGACAAAAAACAGAAACAATTGCCATTTTGGTTTTGTTTCGCTGCCTCTAGAAATTGTATGCACTATAACTCTTGACTCAATGGAAGTACGGCCCTCGTTGTGATCTCAGTAATCAACTTTTGTCAAGATATATTGTCAAGTCATATATAAAACAGTGTCGAGAGCTTATGGTGAAGATATATAGAGCAAATTTGGAAGTAAACTAAATTGGGTCTATACTCGTCCAATAGTCAATCTGAAATACTGATATCTTGTACGCGTGGAAAGAACAACTCTCCAGAAATCCAGTGATACCAATGAAATCACAAACAAGCGAGTTAAAAGGTGTATAGAACCAAACCAAATCTCCATGGTGTTAGCAAAGCCTAATTGTTCTCGCCTCGTCACACAATCCTACCACCTTTTTCTTCATTAGACAGAATAATGGTCAAAAATCAAATCACCATATGGCTTTTTTTGGCCGAGAGATCCCAAGCGATTGTTTGGCGACCAGAAGATAGTGTTTTCGATTCACCGCACAATGCGACGCTTGTCGTGGCTAACTAACCGAATCCGGTAATACTGCCGGGTATAGGGAACCTACAGCTTAACGAGGAATCCAAGCCACACAAGTGTTTTGGTGTAATTCACATTATACAGCAAGCGGTGATATATGTGATTCCACTAGAGATCGAGATTCGAAACGGGGACTTTTCAGTCAAACGCCTTAACCACTAAGCCACAGAATAATGGTGAACTTGTCTTAAAGTTGTCAAAGGTTCAAGTGATGAAGTATTTCAGAATCAAAAGGGACAGCAGGAAAACGAATTTGAGAAAGTATGTCGAGCCCCCTAGAAAGACTTCGAAGAAGACGGAACCGCTGGAAACAGTACTACAGCTAAGTGTTTCATAAGAACGAATATGGGCAAGCATTGTAACTTTGCCATCGGCTTTGATTCAGATGCGATTCAAAAACGCCAGTATCAGCAAGAAGCAACAGCAGGTGGCTGTATACCGCAACCTGCAAAACACTAATACGTGTAGGAGTTCGTCCCAAGTCCTACGCTAAGTTGGCAGGCGAGTTAAACATATTTAACTTGAACGTAGGTGAAAAAATAAAATTCATACTAGGAATCTTATTTGTCCATCCCAGCGTATCACAAGAAAAAAAATCGAATTGTTAAGGGTAGGTGCTTGCTGTAAAATCATTAGACGTATTTCCAGAGACAAAACCAGGGCCCCTAGATTTCGGTTCTAAAGTGGGGCTACACATTTCACAAAATACGATATATATTAGCAACACATAACACTGAATACCAGTTTCCGAGTAGGATGTCAACATTTTTTAACTTGCCATTACTATACTATGACGCGGGCATTCTAAATAAAAACTGTTACTAGGTGGCCGGAATATTTCGTGAAGCCTTGGTGACAAGGACAAAGTGATGCTACTATGTAAAAGTAGTCGGCGATTAATTTGGAATCGTAACCAATGGTTTTATTTGAGTGATAGGAATTACAAGTAGAAGATAATAAGCCACCATTTCTGGACTGTAGGTATCCTCACTAAAATTTAGAGCTTTTCTCTTTTCTAAATTATACAGTCACAGGAGGATACCTTCCGCAAACGAAAATTAACTTTTATAGGAGAAGTTTTCATATTTTGGATGAGACTTTCTGTCAGAAGACACGCAGCGTCTAGTCAATTAATCATTAAACTGACATGCATCCAGTTGAATATAGACTAGTTATAATGTTTTGTACCTGACCAAAATATAAATTAATTTTAAAATCTCAGTGAAAAAACTCATGATTAGTTCATTTCGTTATAATGAATCCAAAGTTAAATTCTAGAATTCGTAGTTGAACATCCTGTGCTTACATTGTACGTCGGGTAATCGTACAAAATCAAGGTGCAAACTGTGTACCTTCATTTATGTACCATATACCCTAACAAGACAATTTGATGGTTAAATGTAGTTAGTTGGCCTCGAGTGCCTGAATGAGACTGCAGGCTATGACTTTAATATTAAAATTTCGTAAAATTTTTGAACAAAATTTTGGCCTCAAATAATTACAAACTCTTTATTTCCAATATTCCTCGACTTTAACGTCACAGTAAGGGAAATGAGCAATGTTTAGGCTGGTTGTCTGGGGTGAAATTATGGTTTCTCGTAAATCAAATACATTATTAAAATGAGAATAGTTAATATTCGGAATTAGAAAGCTCACTACGACTACAAAAAAGACAGCTGGTCAACGAAGTTATCGTCAGACGCGGAAGCGCTTCGTTCGCCTTTTTACTGGCAACTGTGTGTGGCTCCCTGATTCATTAGTACAGGAATGGGATTTATTCACCCCGTGGTGTCTTAACCCGAAGCTTGAGTTCAGAAGTGGCGCTCGTTAGGCCTCAGGAACGCAGTCAGAAGAAGTTTTGCAGAGAGAACTTACGGCTCTAATTTGTTCCCTCGAGCAACGAGGCGCGAGCGCGAGTTATTTTACAAGGTCTTCATTCAGGGTGGTCAAACTCGGCACGGATTTGAATGTGAATCACTTCACACTCAACTGTTTGTTTTTCTCGCATCTCTGTTAACACGATGCTAAAGCATTCAAAGCTATAAAGAAATGCATTTATACCCTTTGCCTAAAGCGGAGCATTTGAATGCTTGATTCTTTTCACGGTGTCAGATGAAATAAAAGCGAGAGCAGTTTCAACCAGAGGAAGCGATATGTTAAATTCTTTTTGAATCTAAATAATATTTTTTTCGCCAATATACTCCTTTCTGCTCAAGTTTTGCATTGTGTGTTTGTTTCCTAGCGATGTAAATAAAACAAATAGCCTAAGATCCGGTTGCATGATTTCTACGTCTATCTGTTATTTGATACAAATGCAGTTTTATGTAAAATATTAGCAGCGGAATACGATTCTCCCAGTTGCCCACCAAAATCTGGCCGCTAGTATTTTTAATTAAATTTAAATAAAAATTCCTTTACGTATTTTTAAATAAATTATAATTCATTACAAATAGAGATATATAAAGAACATAAAAAGTTTGGGTTTCTGCAAGCAAGGATTGCAGCTGTTAAAGGTAGTGCACCATACCGTCTGATGGACGGTGCAGTACGCTAACTCTCACGCGCTCTTAAATATCTTTAACGGCTGGCATCCTTACTTTCGGCTGCTTTTATATAGGCAACCCAAACTTTTTCTTTACACGTCTCTCTTTGAAATGAATTGTAATTTATCTAAAAAAAATAAATGAGCCGTTTTTAATTAAAAATACGAGCATCCATATTTTGATAGGCAACCCGGCAGAATCTTATTCTGCTACTATTTTTTTTTTTTTCTGTCATCAGTCTTTCGACTGGTTTGATGCAATCCTCCATCCCTTCCTATCTTGTGCTAACCCTTTCATGTCTACATATCCTTTACAACACGTCCTCAATTATGTGTTTCATATATTCTAATCTCTGTCTTCCTCTACAGTTCTCACCTTAGACTGTTCCCTCCACTAACAAATTATCCATTCAAGCATGACTCAAAATATGACCTACCAGCCTGTCTCTTCTTTCTGTAAGCTACTTCCACAAACTTCGTTCCTCACCCATCATTTCCAAAACTCGTTAACTTCGTACTTTGTCTGTCCGCTTAATTTTCAGCATTCATCTGTAGCACCACATTGCAAATGCTTCAGTTTTCGTTCTTTCTGGTATTCCTAAAGTCCATGTTTCGCTACCATAAAGTGCTGTGCTCCACCCATAGAGTTTTAAAAAGTTCTTTCTAATTCCTAGATCAATGTTTGAAACTAATAGATTTCTATTTTTCATGAAGGCTCTTTTTACTAGTGCTAGTCTGCTTTTAACATCATTCTTGCTTGGACCATCGGTTGTAACTTTGCATCCCAGGTAGCAGAAATTGCTTACTTCTCCTATTGCATCCGATCCTATTTTTAGATTTAATCTACTAATAATTATACGTGAAAACTGCATTTCAATCAAATACAGGTGAACGTAGAAATCATGCAGCCGGTTCTAGGACTATAAGTTGTAGTATGTTATCAAAATTCCTTACGCAAGATTCCGTATACTTTCTTCATAAATAGAGGAATACATTATTCACACGAAACAATAGTTAGTCAGTGATAATCCTTTATCTGGAAAACCTAAAAGTATTGTTTATCGGCTGAAGAGTAAATTCGTAAAATAAAAATATTGAAAAGTAACTTCTTTTCTTGGGGATCCGCGTAGATCAGGCGATAGAGTGTCTGATATCAGCCCAACCGGGTTCGATGAAGCAAAGGACCTTTCTTGGAACATGAACGTCCAACGGCTGCCCAGGCTCACCCAACCTACTTTCCAATGTGTACGGAGGAGTCTCAGCTTTGTTAATATAATAAGAATGTACGGACCGGTGCGCTTGGAAATTCACATCCTTCTTTGTGCTTAAGGTTATAATGGGAATACGCAACTCTACCTCACAAAATCCTGCTGAAAACGGCAGAAGACGTATAAACTCTTTACCTTATGCGTTTCTTTTGTTCAGGGATCACGGTCTTACCATCAATAGAGTTTTAACGCAGTTGCATAAATTTAGATTACGTTAAAAAGCAAACATTATTTACTAGTAATATTTTTTATTTAGTTAACATGTGCAAACATTATTTTAAGCTAATTATAGAACATTTTAACCAAGTTGGACGACTGCACCGTTTCGACTGTCTGGCTTTCTGATACCATCATGCTACTCAATGTTAGAAGTTAAATGCCACTGTCATACCAGCAATATTACGAAACAGTGGAACATGTGTAAACATTATTTGAAGTTAATGCTGGAACAGTTTCACTTAGTTGGATAACTGCATCGTTTCGACTGTCTGGCTTTCTGATACCATCATGCTACTGAATGTTAGAAGTTCAATGCTACTGTCATACCAGTAATATTACGAAACAGTGGAACATGTGTAAACATTATTTGAAGTTAATACTGGAACAGTTTCACTTAGTTGGATAACTGCATCGTTTTGACTGTCTGGTTTTCTGATACCATCATGATACTGAATGTTAGAAGTTTTACTGTCATACCAGTGATAATACAATATAGTGGTAATTCCTAAAATTGGGTCCAATTTATCCATTCCGTGGACCATGACTTTTTGGCACTTTACGGATCTTGGTCTTAGATCATACTGGTAGTTTCTCCACTCTAATGACATTAATCCAGCATTTGTTTGGTGCTGACAATTTCCAGCATGATCTATGATTTCAGTGAATATTTCTTCAATTATATGAAAAAAGTTTAGAGCTGAAGTTTCGTGAAGTTGTGCTCCTATGAAACTACTGGTCTGTTAGTTCTAGAATGGATTCATTTTATACATATAGCTACTCCTGCAAGACATAAGAGCTTTCACAGACAGTATAATCCAAGCACATATCTCTTTTTTCTGGTCACTATTTTTAGCGCAAATGTCACTGCTGAGCTGTCTGTTGTTGCAATGCTGATCACATTGCTTTTACAGATCTTTACATGAATAACACTGCACTATGAACAAGCCCTATTCCAAGTTTATGTCAGATCAGGATACTCTGGTTAAGTATTTTAAGAATTTACTCTGCAGACAAATGTAGTTTGGACTGCTCCACTTCGGAAGTACCGTTTCAAAAAATAGCTTTCTGTCCTAATTGTACAGCATGGATAGTCCGATAAAGTTTCTAGAAACGGAATAAACTTTGTTGTTCGCACCAGCAAATTACAGCACAGAACTCTCTCAGAACTAACAGCGACTCACGTCTCCCAAAAACCGGCGGCATGGCAAAGTTAAGACGCAGGGATTTTGTGGTTACTGTAATCTAGAAGACAGTTTCTTTAAAAACGGATTACTAAGCGACTAAAAAGAGATATCTAAAGAATAAAACAAGACACAAAAGCTATCTTCTTCCGGCTAGAGGACATACATTTTCTATTGGAGAATGTGGCATAACATTATGAAGAAATAAAAATGTTGAGTCTCAACCAAGAGGCTTCATAATGAATGTATTACTATACTTACTCGTTGTAAACGATATTTCTAAACCAGTAAGAGTGAAATTATAATTTACACATAACGCTGACGATTTTATGAATGTTAATACATACACGTATATATTTCAAAAGGATTCTCCCACCTGGGCAGGTCTTCACGGTGGTAAAGAAAGAATTCTGTATTCCCTTCCTAGACCTCTGCTCTGGACTGGAATTTGGATGGAAACCACTACATTCTATTGCTGACGTCGAGATTCCTACCCGGCGATTATTTAAAGAATGCTGTGTGGTGATATTAAGATTTAAGCAATAATATCTTAAGCTTCCGAATATTTGGTACCTTAACATCGATTCCTCAATTTTTCCAATTATCATCATATGGCTTATCGACAGCGGGGTTGTATGGATTATTGAGGGAAAGATAACGGATCATGAGGTTTATGAAGGACCAAGTCCGGCATTTGACTAAAGTGGTTTCGAGAAATCATGAAAAACCGAAGTCTGAATGGTCTTCCTAGGAATGGAACCAAGATTTTCTCAGACCTTACAGCTCACCAACAAGGCATGTTACCAACAATCAGTCAGCAATATTTATCTAATGGTTCATAATAACTAACGTCTTTACAGATTTAATACTAAAGTTTAAACTTAGTAAAAAATGTTCATTTAAGATCAGGCTTAACATAAATACACGTAAACGCCTACCCTATATTATAGCAATGTATGAGGCTTTCATGTAAGAAGAATATGCAGAAGGACTAAAGTAAAATGAAGTAACTCGAAGAAAACCAATAAATAAGATAAATCAAACAAACACAATGAGTAATTGTAATTATGGTGACTGAAAAAAAAAATATTACATGTGATTATTTTCCTTTTGTAGGATGAAAGAATTGAAAACGTGTATGTCTAAGCACTTGATCCAAGGGAAAGATATAATGCAGAAACTACTGATTATTGCCAAGGCGCTGAATCGGTTTAGATATGTTCTTTCGTGTAAACAATGATTCAAGTGAACGACATAATTATGTAGTTATTTCAAATACGTTCAAGAAGTTCACGCAGACTTTGTCGGTCTTGGTCATTAGGTAGAAGTGGTAGGCCACTGCGTTGTCCATGGCGGGAGGTAATGCCGGAAATTAAATATTAACGACAAACTATTGGCACTTAGGATCCAGGAATATTGAAGTCAGGATCGATTTCCGAAATTAAATGCCCCATGCCTCTACCACCAACCACTATTCCACGTTCAATGACTTTGAATTCAAGTCGTGGGGCTATAATCATGTCAGAAAATCTTTTACACGACTGTTGAGAGTACAAATGAATGCCCCAAAATCGGTCACATGACTTTTGGCACTCCAGTGTATGTACTGTATACATTTTATCAGGCCCAAATTGATTTTAGCTAATAGGCGATAAGAATACACAACATAAAGATATCAAAATATTGGAAAATTCTAGAGGTATAAAAGCACTCCATCTCCATCTTCATTCTTTTATTTCAACGAATACTTCTCATATTTGATGCAACACCATACAGAGTGTAACAAATTCGGCAACATATTGAAGTTCTCCTGAGAGAGGAAGAGAATGATGATATGGCACAAAAATTCGCTGATGCTGCAGCCACATCTATTGTCATTAGTTACCAAAAAAACCTCTCACAAAGATTTCAAGTAGGATGCCAGCTCACTAGCAAATCAGTTTGCTGGATGATTTTAAAATATCAGAAGCTCTTGAAGAATCGATTAAGCCCAATTAACCCTTAAAATTTCAAATAATCACAGGTAAACAAAAAATAGCATTTGGTTGATTTATCAGTGCACCATATGCTGTGAAAGACCGGTCTAAAACAAATTTTTCTGCATGTACACCGTGCGCATGCAGAGATGGTCAAGATTTAGGTGTTGTAGTGTTTTATTGCCGTAGTTAAACAGATATGAATAGATTTTACGGACTAGTGTTCCAATTCCAATACTGGCTAAATTACTAAATCCCTTAAAAAATAACTCCCCTGACTACGTAACCTATTATTACGACAAAGTGTTTACATTTATAATATAAAAAATGATACATACAGAATAGAGTAACCCAACTATCTCAATATCTTTCATTCATGTCGAGTTTTATGTATTATTTTCGTATTAGCATATGGAACAGTTTTTATTTTTATTATTTAACAGTGCTTAAAACCAATATGTTTCTCAGTACTTGTTCAAGGCTTGGCTGTGATGAAAGTATCTTGAGGCAGATCGACCCTTAAGGCCTTGTTATACTCTTTAACTGTTTTTAGAGTCCAACATTGTTAAATAAATTTTCAATACGCTACCAGCATTCCAACACATAGCGAAACGTTCTGCGTTCCAGAATAAAAATGTACTGCACCGGTATCTGACATTCTTTTATCATTACGTGAACAGAGCGGTGAATGGTCACATATTCAGAAATGAATGTTAATACCTTTTTTCATTTCATGGTATTTCCATATGAATGTATAATTAAGTATGAAACAATTAATAAAGTTCTAGGTAGTTAAAATGATTAAATGCTATTAAAACATGTGTGGGACAATAGTTTTGTGTTATGAAATATATATCATGAATTTTCAATTAATTGTGTGGTATAACATCTCTATGCATTCTCGTATGGTTATTCGGTGTTGGGGAAGTTACGTTTGTAGCTTTTTTTTTTTTTGGTATTCCTAGCTCATACCATGGACGTTTTAATTCTACTATTGCCATTATTCATTCCTGTTCTATCAAAGATCATGTGTGCTTATTTTTCGGTTGATAAAAAATTCTTTGAATTATTTACATTAAATATTTTATACGGTCGTTAACCATAACTTCAATACAAACTTCTACTAAAGTTGCAAACTGAACTTGGTTGGTGAGCGGTAACGCTGTGGACTCGCATTCGGGAGGACGCGGGTTCGAATCACCGTCCAGGCATCCAGATTTGGGTTCTCTATGGTTTCCCTAATCCATTGCAGGCGAATGTCTGGATGCTTCGTTTAAAATCCCATGTCCAAATTCCTTCCCGTTCCATGTCCCTATCCTTTCTCGCCTCTAATGACATCGACAAGTCAAAAAAATTTGCAAGTTTAGCTCATTTGCTACTAAGATAGTTGTAAAAAATAAGACGGTAAGTTTAGATACTAATTACTGTATATGTATTATGTGAGAGAGCTGTGTCTACTAACACCCAAAATCAGAACAGCCTCCTAAATTGAAAGATAATGTGTCTAGTAATCAAGATATCATTACTGACACTTTGTTCTACGTTCTAATTACTTCCAAACTCGATTAATAACTTTTGCACCCCGAACGAATAGGCAAGGTAATCGTTAAACTTATTATCAAAAACATTAGTACACATGTGGTACTGGCATACATTGTTCCACTAATAATTCTCGTAATCTCCAAACATTCTACAGTCCAGGTTTCAAATGGGAACAAATCTGAAAATAAAACGTCCAGCAATCGTTTGTTTTTATCCGTACGTCGAATGCCACCACCAGTGAAATTTGCCTACGATGATAATCGTACATGTGACTCCTGTCCATGCACATGCATACGTGATCTTCTTTGATTTTATCTTAACCTGTTTCTCCACTTACCAGATACTAAGCACTTACTTTAATTCTTTTTATATGGCCTCCAATATCTGGTGTGTGACCAACGATTTAACACCTGAAATCCCAATCTCAATAATTTTAATTAACTATATAGAATACTTCTCTTAAAAGACTCATTGTCACATTAATATTACAATTTATTTTAAAGTCTTACAAGTCTATTAAGATAAACAATTGCGTTTCATAATGTGTAATATTCAGTTGACACCCTACATCCACAAACCACATATTAAAACATTTTTCTTTCCCTTCAGGCTATTTGCATATCATATACAAACATTAATTTACCATAGCATCCTACCAAGATTTCATTTCATAATGATGCCTTCCATCAACCAATTTCCGGTCTACCAAACATACTGCTTCATGATTCTGGCGACATCTTTGTCCCTTTTCAAGGTTAACATTGCACTTTATTACTCTACATTTAGGCAATAATGGTCTTAATTCTAAGTAAGGACTATCAGGCATTTCAATAACTTTAACGATTTTTTCCTTTACTACTACAAAACTAGAGTTGGTGGCAAGTCGTGCATCATTCTGCCAAGTTTACAAACTGAGATCATGAATGCTGCTATTCTGCAACTTGTTTTTTTTAAAATATTAATCGTTTGAATTGTTGAAAGAGATATAGAAATCTCACCGATTCTTCACGAACTCTCGTATGAGCTGCACGAAAGGTTGCTAATGTCAGTTCAAAATATTCAACGATTGTAAAAACACGATCATTTACATAATTCATTACCAAAAAGTGTGTCAATTAATTTAAAAAAACTAATTTTGGGTACTGTGACAGCTATGTCAACGCTCAGGAATATATTAATGACAAACCATTAAATATTTAGTGTTTCGGTGCGGCCTACATCAAAAGGTAGAGCAGCTAGTCAAGAAATAAAAGTTTTCAAATCACAATGAATCCGGGACGGTTCACGAACAATCACTGAGCATGATATAGAATAAAAACAGATGGAAAAGATATTTGAAAGAAGGCAGTAGTATGGTAAGTAACCACTCAACCCGGATTCTGCAACAGATGTGATGGAACTGGAGGTGAATCTTGACCTCCAACATTAATGCACCGCACAGGAACTATCTTTACCTTGTACCCATTATTTTAACAATGAAGAACGTGAATTACATTTTCGTTTTTGGAATGGCATCACTCGACAACAGTTGCATTTCATGACAACTGTCCCAGCTTAAGACCGGGAACAGCTCGCCATTAGTTTACTGCTGTGTAGCTCTGTTTAGTGCATCATCGTAATTAGGTAGACATTGACCTAATTGGATGAGAACTGTTGTTTTATCCATAGTAAAACAGACCCTACATTTTATCTGTATCGCTAGCAAACTGTTTTACACTAGTATGCCCAAGCACACATAACGAAAGCAAAATCCACCATTGTTGCTCCGTTAAAAAATGAGGAACTTTTTTTTGGTACGAAATGAGCATAAGCACGGTTACGTATGTTTTAAGGTAAATACCACTGCCAGTGAACGGTATTCTGTTTGCCGGTGAGAATTTAGTGGTTATAGATCGTATTTGAACGGTGTTCGGAGCTGTGTAAACACTCGGTGGGCTATTGTTCGGCTCAAGTGCCTGCCGAACTGGGGCCCTGTCTACTGCAGCATCTGTGGCTTTCACTTCACTACAAAAACGACACCAGATAATTTTTAAACTGTACTATGATTTCAACTGTAAACGCTAGTTATAAAAATACCGTGACTATATAGGCCTACATAAATAAATATATAAATTATTGAAATCACCAAGAACGCAGCCCAAAAATAAATTGGGATGAAGAAACGAACCTATCACTTACTACAGAGTGGCATAGATGCTTAGAGACACTAGTGACCACTGGTATATGAATTTTTTTGGGCAATTTTGTTTAGCCTGAAGAAAGCAGTTGCATTTTTGGTACCTTATAAGAGTTTTACCTTTGTATAAAAATTTCTTTCACAATTTTTGCATATAATTTTAAGTAAATTTTAATAATAAGGTAATTCAATGATAATTATACTGTTTCTATTTTGTAGCTGCTTGTACAGAACATATTAACTACGGTGTTTTGGAATTTCTTGTAAAGTTGTGTCGGTAGTATTAATTTTACAGCGTTTGGTCACTGCATTCCATAGAAGCAGACGCTTCATTTTTATTCATCACATGAATTTGTTTACTGTCAGCCAGCTCGCGTTGCCTACTAATTATATAGCATGAGAGTCACAATATCATTTCAACTACAACAAACGCCAGATGGTTGTTCTTCTGAGTCAATGCATGCATACAAGTAAAAGACCTCCGCCAAGCTAGACGACAGTAAAATATTCGATCTATTATATTATTATTATTATTTTTTTTTTTGCATACCACTGGTTGTTTTGTAAGTCCATCTTGAAAATTTGCTTCATGTGTAAACAGTCAACTCCACACAAATTTTGAACCTCTTTTTAGCTGAAAATTTTCTTTCAAATTAAATCTTTTTCAGGTTTCATACATATGACAGCTATATAATATCAAATCTGATCTGTAGGACGAATAGCAATGTGGTGCCTAGCGTTATAGTGTATAAGCATGACGCTGCGTAATCTCGATCCTAGCCCAGAGATTGAGCTGTAAACAATCAGGTTTAGCATTCGAGAGAATATGGATACGATCCATGGTATGCCATGGCGACTTAGGTATCTGCGTTGTCACTAATTATATCTGCCTGTAACGACCTCGATGAAAATCGACTTCCACAGCACCTTTAACTTCAGAAGATACAAAAACGTGAGCCTTGTATGAAGCAAATCAGTTTTCGCCTTCGCTGGATCGGCTTATCCTTTCGCACTCTTTTCAACTCTCGAGTCTCCCTTTCAAGATTATATTAGTGTACCCACGATTCAAGATGTGTGAGAATTAGTTGTTTTCTGATAAAAAGTGATACAAAAGCTTCTGAGAAATTCCAATCTTTTGATTTACATTCAACATTTTTGGCATCCACACTGAAGTGATTTTACGTTTATGTAACTCCATTTTAATGATCGATGCACACTTCCATAAAGTAGTCCAGTTGCTGTATTAAATTTCATAAACATTTATTTCGTCGAGTTCTTGAATAAGGGATTGAACGTGCGAAACTGCCTGCGGCGAAATTCTGAATCATCGTGTATGAGTGAGCTTAGCCTTTCATATAACTTACACTACTTGTACACTTGAAGCTATGAAAGTGTATATTTATCTAAATTTGCATGCATTGCTCAAGATTTCTGCTGGATTAATGCCTTAACGGGGGTCTATTGATAACTCAAGAATTATATGCTAAGTAATTTAGACTTGACGTTTCTGTCCACTCCTCATGATAGTAAGTAAATAAAAGACTACTGAAAGAGCATGTAGCAATTAGCTTGTCAGTGAAGTGGTTGGAAGTGGTTGTATTTCGCTTGGTGCCTAGTTGAGATGACAAATAAAGAATTGTGATTTGGTTGCTTATAAGAAAAACGAAGTGCCCTGAACCTTTAATAAAACACGTATATGATTATTGATTATATACGACTCCAAATTGATATGAAATTTACCAATTTAATTTTAGTATCTTTTTCTTGATTAAAATTGATTCATCGTAAGGCATTGTTGGCCGGGACATCCTGAAGTACGTTTTGGCCGTTTTCGATTCACCGTGCAATGCGCTGTAATGAATGGGTATAGTTTAAAGCTATCATAGCATAGCATGTTCAAATGAAGTAACTTTCCCATGCCTTAGAGGCAGGAATTTTAATTCCTTTAGATGCAACATGTTTGAAGGCTCCAACGTGATCTATAACTTGAGGACAGCTCTCACGCCCTACCAGCCCTGAAGTACTTACTAATACTTAATAAACTGATTATGGGCTAGATACTTGCTAGACACGTGAGCAATAGACAATTAAAGTTATCCCCCCCCTTCCAGGTCCATAGCCTGGGAGCACAGTTCTTTACTGACGCTCAAAGAGTTCGTTCCCCGCCAAGATGGAAGAAACATCTAGACATCATGTACGTGTACCAGTTACAGGCTAAATGCATTCTATCATCCTCTGCCGGCGTGGGAAAGATACTTCAAGTGACTAGATTTTCATTAGTAACCTTATTGAATTGAATCAGAGTTCATACGCTAATTTCATGATTTTCATATGTTTGTCTATGCAATCCATTCCAGTAATTATATTAAAGTTGCTTAATCTTTACCCTGCTATTTCGTTTGCTAACACTGAATTTCTGCTCATTGATTAGTTATAAGTAAAAGTAGGAGTGTACTATCATCGATCACATGATCACATATCCCATGTAAAACTTTTTTTTTATTTATGGTTTTACGCCTCGTCGACGTCTAGGTCATTAGAGGTGGGATAGGACTAGGGACAAGGAACGGTAAGGAATTCGATAATGGCCTATTGAAGGAAGTATTCCGGCATTCGCTGGAGTGATTTGGGGAAACCATGGAAAACCCAAATCTGAATGCCCGGATGGGGATTCGAACCGGCGTCCTCCCGAATGCGAGACCAGAACGTTAACCGCTCACCCACCACCCTCGGTCTCATGTAAAACAAATCTGGTAGTGATTGATCGCTACAGTGCG
This sequence comes from Vandiemenella viatica, assembly GCA_031002005.1. Taxonomy (NCBI): domain Eukaryota; kingdom Metazoa; phylum Arthropoda; class Insecta; order Orthoptera; family Morabidae; genus Vandiemenella; species Vandiemenella viatica. The sequence continues at coordinate 48,014,162 of CM061921.1, read as the reverse complement.
TCTTGTCATGGGTAACTAACCTAACACGCTAATCGTATTGGCTGTAGGTGACCTACACTTAAATCGTGGAATCTGATCAACGGAAGCGTTCTGGCGTACTTCACATGTGTCAGAGGTGATGGTCGTGATAAGAGTCTTTGAAAATCTCAGCCGAGTCCGGGATTCGAACCGAGCAATGGGACCACGCTATCATTATTGATTGTTAATACCCACCGCAAACGCAACAGACAATGTTGTTGAAAGTGTTTAATATAGCTGGTTTGAAGCTTTGATTAAAGTTCTCATGACACGAACTTTAAACGATGCCAAGTCCACGGGCAACCATGGCGTATAACAGTAATAAGTATAAAGCGAGCTGAACGAGACCCGGAACAGGCTCGATCAAGGAGCTGCGCCCGCAGAACCCGTCTGCATTACAATTGCTATAGTCAGACGTGACTCAATTACGACCGCCTCGCCGGACGAAGGCGAATTAAATTTTAAACGCAGATGCATGCTCCAAATGAAATCCACTTACACCAGCTGGCCGTCAGCTGGTTCTCAGCACTTTCCTCAAAGGTCGCGCAAATATACTGTTATCACCGCTGGGAGAACTTGGAATTTTGCTTGTTTCCTGTGGTTACTATATAACCGACACCCCAACACAGTAAATTTTCTAAAAACGGATTTTTAGCCTGAACTCGCATACTTCTTCTTGCTGAAACAAACCACATAAAAATTTTACCACAATATTATGCAGTATTTTAGTATACTGATTTAATGTCGTACTATTCTCAGTTAATCTGAACGACAAAATGACACAAATACGACCTCAGTAAAGGACAGTAATGTGAGAAACAAGTGTTAACCTGTAATACTGTGCTACGCATGTTCCATAATATGTCAGTTACCGATCGTGGTAGGTGAGTGGTAACTCTCTGGCCTCGCATTAGGGAGGACACGGGTTAGAATTTCCATTCAGATTTTGATTTCCATGTTACACCCAAAACACTCTAGGTGGATGCCATGGATTCATTCCTCCCAATTTATAGCCCCCAGTGCTTTCCTGCCTCTAAAGACCTCTTCGTCGACGAGGGGTGAAGCCAAAAAAAAAATAGCGTATGAATTATGAATTTCTGTTCATAACATGTGTTGCAAAGAGTGCTCATGGGAATTTAGTAAAGAAACATCGGATGCACATATTCTCGGAAAATATTTGCAAATATTTAGAATTAGTTTAGGACGATTCTTTTACTCTTCCTTGACATACGCTTTGGCCGAAATCCTTAGAAGCAATCCACTCTAAACATTTCATCAGTTATCATATGCTGCACTAACCTGAATGTTGATGTGATGTAATGCTACGAAATCACACATTTCTTGCACGGCGAAAATCTGTTGTGAATGTTCGTTACTGTTCGCTGTAAACTACAGATTTTTCAATTACAATTGCATTACAATTTATTTACATAATTTATCTGTTTCACGTTGCACACAAAATTTTACGTTCGTTGAAAATGCAATAGTTTAGCAGACAATCTATGACAAACTATATAGACTTGTGGTTGAGTTGGGGGCTGGCCTTCGGAAGAAAGCGGGATTATAGGGCAGTCCGGAACCGGGATTTTGGTTTTCCATGGTTTCTCTAAACAAATCAAAGAGAATATCTGGATAGTTCCTTAAAAAGTCCATGAACGATTTCCTCTCCTCTTCTTCTTCACAGTTCTTTCCCGGTTCTTTTGAACTCTTCGTCAACGAGCCGTAAAGGCTTAGTAAAAAGAAAATACCAAAGATTAGCAAGTCCAGTTTTGTGTGCTCAGGAAAACAATATTTTTCAAAAGGTTGTGTTCTCCCGTGTTGTTGTACTGACAGTAAAACAACACCTGAATGAAACGTCGCCTGAGTTAAAGTTTAACTGAGTCACGGAGGCTACGAGTCATGATAAAATTGTATATTCTTTTTGGGAAATTTATTAAGATTTGATTGTAATTAGTAACATGGATATCTTTTTGTAAACAAAATATCTTAAACTACCAAGGCTGTTAATGTCGACACGCAGGTTCACTTTGAAGTTCTGAAAATATCCATCATAGTACATATTAAAGTGCACAAAAATTAACAAAACTATCAGAAGCTTTAATTCATGGTCATGTTTCTGAATTACAGTATTAAAGTCTTAATGTTTTAGTGGCTACCTCATTATGACGCAGTCCTAGATGAAAAAGTAGAAAATTATAATTTGTGTTTTAGCAGCTAAAGTTACTTTCGTCGAATCTGAAACAGTTTTCTTTTGTTTTCGTTGTAATTAGTAAACATCTTTCTTCTTAGTGTGGCAACATAGCGCTTTATCCGTGCTCATTTCACGTTATGATTTCATTTGTAGGAATATTAAAAAATGCCTTACACGCTGATAGGCAAGTGACTACTGCAGTATCTCTTCCACGCAAGAATTCAGTTTAGTGTAGACAGAGTGTGTTACCAATGATGATTTCAGCAAATAATTAATCCAGTGATTTTTGGCTTCTTAGCCAAACGCCCAATTCCGACATGATAATACCGTTTGAGTCATGATATACTCAGCTAATGAAGACAGTGAGTAGCAGCAAAAGGTGTTGTGATTTGATGAAGCAATTTTCCACGTTTTTAGACTTCTCACCATACACGAAGCTACTGACCGTGAATGTAGCAATCTACCAGACAGTCACGTATCACAAAAAGCGAACAAATGAAGAAAAAAAATACTGCGCCTCCTAAGTTATATTTTTTTGATATGTATGAACTGCGACGACAGGATAAACGAGGCACCGTACATAAATCCAGTACATCCGCCGTTACAACAGTGTTGTGGCCTTTGGTTAAACCGACGAACAGTGAAAAGGTTGACGTCAGTAAAGCAAGCTCCCTGACAACGTGTAGCGGACAGCGCAAATCTGTTACGGGTTAGATAAATCTTGTGAAATGGGACAGGCCGAAGGGAAGACGAAATTAACTGCTATCACGCTTATTGGAAGGAATGTGATCATTCAGACTAATGGAAGAATAAAGAAAAATGCTACTTTGCCCATCCATATACAACGAACACAAAGACATTTCGAAAGATAAAAAAAAATATATTGCCAGTGAGAAGTCTTTAAATTCTTCATAAACAAGAAATGAATGAGCAGTAACGTAACAGTAGTGAATTTCAAAAGGATCTAAAATTACGGTATCCTGCCAGTGACGTTTAAAGCAGAAATGAATGTTTGAATTACAGAATTTTTTGTACCGAAAGGAACGGTTTTACAATAGTAAAATCTGTGTGTTATTTTCCTGACTTAAAAACAACGTTTATACTTGCTAATTACAAGTAAATCGTTTCCTAGCTACAAAAAAAAAAAAAAAAAAAAAAAAAAAAAGGTAATGGTAGCGGAGTGAGGATAGAGGAGACTGACCTTGAACGGCTTCTGTTAACTAAACGCACTATAGTCACTAGTAGGAAACAAACGAATATCGTAGCTCTTCTTTAGGGTTTCCTACAGTTTAATTTAATTCAATTGCGATGGAGCACATTCATCCGTGGAATCTAACCTACTTTAAAATTTCGAGATTTTTAATTTTTTAGCACTAAATTCTTTCACTTTGTTTCACCACCCGCCTGATTTTGCCCTTTACGAATTTTTTAGTGTTTTTTTTATAAATTTTTCATCACTTCGTTTGGTGATTTATTACTGTCCCTGTGTTCCCTCTCCATTAAACCTGAAATCAAATGCTGGTTTATGGATATGGTCATTCCTCCATTTAACGTAATACCCCTAATTCTTCTACCTATACGTATCATCTCCCGAAGCAAGCTGGACAAAAACTGTTGAAACTGGTACAGTAGAACTCCAACCATCCGAACTCCGACTTTCTGAATCGCTGAATATCCGAATCGCTTAAAGCAATCACAGACGTGTGTGGAACAAGTTTAAAGGCATATCAACTGAAGAAGAGAAGGAAAAGGAGAAAAAGGAAAAAGAAGCTCAAGATTTTTTTTTTTTTAATTGCTTAACGTCTCTTAACAGCGAGATCTAACGAGGTCTAGCGAAGTCTTTAGAGACGGAAAAGGATGGGGCGCAAGGAATGGGAAGGAATGGCCTTTTTGAAGGTAGCATCCCGGCATTTACCTGAAGTGATTTGGGAAATGTTGGAAAACCCAAATCTGGATGCGCGGATGGGGATTCGAACCGGCGTCCTCCCGACCCTGGTATGAAATTCTAAATGATGATGAACTTATTGAGAGGAGAAAGTGTCGAGGAAGAAGATGACCTTAATGTCGAAGTTGAAGCAGACACGGGATCATCAGCTAGTCATTTGCTGGCCTTGAAACTGCGTTGAAGTGGATGGAGCGTCAGCCCGAATGTGACCGTTTGCAACTTTCACTGTCAAGCGGATGCGCGACTTGACTGCCCGAAAACGGATGAATACAGTCAAACAGCTTACTTTGACTAAGATGTTCAGCAGGCAACGACTTTTATTTACAGTACAGTACGTACATACTATACTAATGTACAGCACATGTAAGTGCGCTTAACATGTGAAAGTGATGCCTTTTCATTTAATTAATTAAAAACTCTTTTTATTTAAAAATAGTTTTTTCTCTCAGTTTCAACATGCATACAGTAATTAATTAAAATAGACCCTTTTCCGGCAAAAAACCAACTATCCGAATTTTTTACCTTCCGAATGGGGTCCGGTCCCAATTGATTCGTATAATTGGAGGTCTACTATACTTGATATCCTGGATACTGACACTAGGACGGTGTTGACGTGCGAGCTGGTTCCACACCTGTTCCATCAGGGACAGATCTGGGGATCTTGCTGTCGAAAGGAGTACCTCAACACCACGCAAACAGTCCATACAGACACGTTCCGTGTATGAACAGCACTGATCAATTGTAAAATGGCACAACGATATTGTCGCATGAGAGGTAATACATGATGACGCAGGATGCCCGTGACATACAGTTGTGCCGTCAGAGTACCCTCAGTCACTACAAGCCGTGACCCGAAGTCAAACCCGATGGCTCCCCACGCCATAAAAGCAGCAGTAAAACTCAACGAATACGGAAGAATTGAAAATAACGAAATCAAATTATATATAATTCTTTTACACACTTTATTTGCAATTGCAGCTGTAAATGATATGATTGTAAGCAAGGCCCAATGTAATGTAATAGAATTAATTTGACAATAAGTCAAAGTGTAATGGAATTACATACCAAATTCCTTGCATGAAAATGTTTCTTTAAAAATTTCCTGAAACTATGCTCAACAATTTAAAAACTAATAAGTAGGGCCAAATTTAGTGACTAGATGTTAGGCTGTATAAATCAAGGGTGAAATAAATAAAAATAAACACACACACTTTATTATTTTTGCTTTTCGATTATTGATCACCAGTAATTTTGAAACTTTTATGCCACCTGAAAAATTGGAACTGTTGGTCTGTTGCAGAAGTTGTTTAATTTCCCCCCCCCCCTTATAGCTTTACACTTCGTCTACGTCGATGTTATTAGATGCGGGTAAGGTCTGGGGGCAAGGTACGGGAAGACATTTCGCTACTGTCTATTGAGATTTTAGCGAATATTTTACTGTATCTAGACCCCTCAATGTGTTCCGACAGCTAATTTTATATTACAGATTCAATTTCCGAAGTATCTAAGGTTTTTTTTTAACTAATTACAGTCTTTGGAAAACTATTGTGATCTAGTTGAGAATTGTATTGTTTAAGCATTAGTGCTGTAGATATTTTGCTAAATATTAATGCAGATATTTTATAAGCACACGCAAAATATTTCAGTAACATATCATTAATTGTATGAATATCAATGGTAATATTCATGACAGCTGGCCGAAAGGACATTAATATTCCAGTGGTTTTTTTTCTAAATGACAGTTAATTATAACTTCTCTGAATTGGATAATTTTGGTTCTCATGAAGTTACATGTTTACCAGTTATTTCTCAAGTTTTTAAGTAGCTTACTTTTTGGCTTTCAAAGGTCTAATTAAATTCAATTTTTAGCAGACTTTTCCATCAACTTTTTTGGTAGTTTCGTGGTATACGAGAAATGAGGCTGTAAAGTAACTATGTCTTTTTTGACAGAATTGCAATGGAAGTTTCAAATTAATTCAAATTTGCATTTAACCTTAAGTAACGCCTTATATCAAATTGGATAAGGTCTCTTGAAGGAGCCCGATTAAGTAATGAATTATAAGAAGACACGGGTTTATTTTCTATCGTATATGACATTTAACAGATGTGAGTTGTTCTTAGGATTAAAAAAAAAAAATTAACAGATATAAAAAAACATCTGTTTTTATACAACTCTGGCAATCGATGATAGGAATAAAGACGACATCTAAAATAAAAACCTAGATAAAACCCTACCCTCAGCAGTAAAATGACAGCTTTCGACGAAGATGTCTGTGATAAAACAGGGATTTCCAAACAAGGAAGAAATTTTATTTGATTTCAATAAATTCTGTTTCCCCTGTTAAGATATATTATATATTGAAAGTGTGAAAATTTGTCATTGCTATACAATGTAAAAATCTTCATGTTGTAGTATCACGCTACAACTGAACAGTGAAACCGCCAATACATACTATATAGAGTTAAAATCAGTACAATAAGTTTGTAAAAGTTCCTGCAGATAAATTTCGTATATGTCTGGAATATACGGGATGGGAGATGTACTACGCCAGGGGAAAAAGAAGTAAACATGACAAGATTTAATCGACTGTTGGCTTTGAACATACCAAGAAAAAACTACTGACAGCAAAATTTGTCGTTTTCGTCGTCTTGCAGGGCAATTGGAGGCGGGGAATGGGGTGCATCCGGAAGGTAGGAGTTGGCAAGAACTCCCCCTCTAACTCATCACTGGCATACCCGACTGGGTGACTTGTAAAGTACTAGTTAACATTAAGAAATGTTGGGAAAACGACGACTTGTGAGCCATCTCTATAAATTTCTGTAGGGTCGTTACGCCGATCATACGCACAGTCAAAAAGCATTTTTTTTTTTTTACTGCTTAACGTCTTTTAACAGCGAGGTCTTTAGAGACGGTCAAAAAGCTATGTTAGGTAATCTTATTTTGGTTTCTTTCATTGATTACACTCGCTGTCGTTGTTCCCTTCAGTGAATCAATCAGGTTGAAGGATCAAAATCACAAGCATTTAGATTTAAGCTAGAAAGAAAATTAGGTTCCATGTGTTTGGCTAAATAAACTTGGTTAGTGTGTCTCCATAAACGCACAAGAGTATTATAAATAGCAACTAGAATGCCGTTCTGCCGGATGTATTATAAACTAATTCTATTTATTTTGGGGTAGACCTTAGGCTTTAGTTTTATGAACAAAGTAGGACAAAATAATATTTTGAGAATTGTTTAAAGTCAATGCAACATCAGATTGTCATTATAGCTCTTGAAGACAACTCGAAGAGCGTTAAATACAGAAACTCAATTCAGAGACGAAAAAGAACGACATTGTTTAAAGACCTATGTTATGAGATTTCCAAGGTTAAATAATCAACAGTGTTATACACGTCTCAATAATTTTGGGAAGAGAATGGGACTCTATTTTGTTTCTGAAACCAGGGGAAATGTACGTGACCTTTACCACTTATTCACTTTTTTAATGGAATTTGGTTATTAGGACATACATTCAGCTGTAATATTCGGTGTAGTTTTCTTAATACTTTCTACAGTAAACCTTCTAGGACAGATAATTAAAAACGGACACAACATTAAGCTAATGACGGTTGTGCTGAGTTTAGACTAAGCAGTCGACCCATGCAATGCAAGAGCGGAGAGAATGCCTCCACATTGCTTTATTATTTAAAACTACTGGCGTTTTCTAATAACAGATTGCTTCGTTTTAGTGGATGCATTTTCTTACTTACTATCTCAAGCTTTAAATTAATCTGAAATGGTACAATTAAAACACAATTACTTTTAGTAGAATTTCATTTAAAAAGGACATTATAATTATAATGGACAGCGAGATCTTGATAATAATAATTTCGTAGAGCGTGATTGGCCGGGATTTCGCCGAAAGGTACGGACGCCGACTGACCGTTTGGATTTGTCGTGCATGCGCCTCTGCCGTGGTTAACTCGGCAGGTTTAACGTGGAATATTCTGGAGTGCTTAACATAATACGGTAAACAGTGCTAAAGTTTGGCTTAAGGGCCTTTGAAAATCCCCACCGAGACAGAAATTCGAACCGGAATCTTTCTATCTCCAGACAGACGTTTTAACCACTGAGCCACCAGACCGCTCGAAGTATTGATGTATGTACTTTGTGGATAAAGAAATACGCAAGATTGCGCTTATAATGTTTGGCCTTTCGTTTTCCGATAGCTTCTAAGGTAACCTGAGTACAACAATCACTATACCATTTCAAATTATTTATGTACGTCAGTGTTGTAATTAAAACGTTCATAATCAAATATCAGAAATTATACTTCAGATAGATAATTATCTAGGTTACACTCTAGTGCCATTACACTGGAACTGTGACGTATTAAGGGCTTTGGTTCAAATCCCTGCTCGGCATACTGGCCTTCCTGATTGTGATTTTTAAGCGGTTTTCCGCAATCATCTAGGTAAGTAGTTCCCAATTAGTTTCTCCCAAGTAACACTTCAAGAAAGAGCTCAACTTCGCGTACCTCTTATAGCTAAAATCATAAATAAATAAATGCTTACATCCCACCCGAGTGCAAACAAGCACTGCATTACAGTAACATAATCCACACACACACACACACACACACACACACACAAACACACACACAGTTTGCCTTCAAATGTATTTTGGTGGTAGTAATGTTTGCGAAATTTTTTTTTTTTTCAGTAAAATTAGTGATTACCTTAACCAAGAAATACCGCGCGTACCCTCTGAATTAACCTCACGTACCACTAATTGGGAACCATTGATTAGGCGAATGATGGGGAAGTCCAAAACCTCCGCCTCATATGCTACACATTTCACAAGCATAAAACTTTTTTATTACATCGAACACTGGCAACATGTTTCTCAGACACATAGTAGCACATTTGCTCGTCCATACCACTTCGACGGGCCTTAGTTTCAAAATGCCTTTACTTTCTAAATGAGAAGCCTCTTGAAAAGGATATTTCGGACGATCCTTTAAAGTTGAAAAAAAGATAATGATGATGATGAATAATCTAGCTTATTTTTATGTTGATTTTTCCATAATAATAGTGTATAACATTTATTAAATAGATTCCGAAAAACAGGTATTTTCTTTTCACAGGTTTGTATCTGTGTAGTTGCCATCATATTGCAAAAGGATCACATGACGTCATAGTCTATACCGAAGAAGAGTCATTCGTGTGTTTGATAACCCAAAGTGGCCACAGGTGTGTAACCTAGTATTCTCTCTGGACACAACGTATTGTATGTAAGAATAAATACCAAGGCTGTTTGCTTGAAACCGGAAATCAATATGAGACATGAACAATGGGAACGTCAGGCTTACTCTGGTCCCCGTGAACGAATCAAGAATCGTTTCTCGTTGGTATTAAAAATCCAGTATGCTTCTATTACAAAGTCTTCTGTCATTTGTAATGTTTACCAGACAGTTATTACGTAAGAAGAACACTACAGTGAAATAAATTGTAAAACAGTAACATCAAAGATGAGCCTTTGTTGCTCCTCCGCAGGTTATTTTCGTCTCTGCAAACTGTCAGTTCAAAGCTATGTTGTCAACTGCTAACTCGTATACAGAACAAAGTGAATTCCACTTCATCACCAAACGCAGCTGCTTATTTAATGTGTCAGTCCGGACAAAAGCAATAAAGAATAGTAACATCCTCACCGTTTCCAACAAAAAGTGTAAACGGAATATTTTTCCCGCGTGTAAACTAACACATGGCAGTTCCTTTACCGGGAAAATCTTTGAACTCGTAAATTCGCTGTCAGTATTAAACACAAAAGAGTCTAGATATTTAAAATAAACTTCTTTCATGTCTCTGTGTAAATACCTGCCTTTAGTAGAATACTAAATTACACTTCAGAAGAGGAGTAAATTGTACCAAAATTTCTGTAAAACAAAGAGTTAACAATGTCATCTATAATGAATAAACCCAGTGATACTTAAAAAAAGTAATACCTACTTTGTTAATCAGTGCAACGCAATGTTATACACATATATACATCCTAACTTTGGCTTACGAAATGACTTAAAACCGGAAAAAAACATACGTCGTTACATGTTTATTGGGTAATAAACATGCCAACATGTCGCTCTGTCTAGCTTATACGACAGTCGTAATTTTAAATTCAATTCCATGTAAACCCAGGTATTATGTTACTTAGCATAACTGATAAACTATTTTAAATTTTTTATTTTGACCAAGCAATAAAACATACATTTCGTTTTAGAATCATGTCGGGATTAATTACAAGATACAGGATTAAAAGTAAATTTGGCTTTCTTGACATCACGTGACATTCTACTGTTTTTAGTAAAAACATTTTCATAGGTATTAATGTTATGATTGATAAACAGAATAAATGTTGTTAGTCCATTTAATGAACTCTTACTTTCGAATATCCATTATGGGTACTCATTACACATAATGAAATCCACAAAGAATTTTTTAATTTGTATTTAGTAATTTTTGTCAATGTTGATTTTAACTGCAAAACATTAAATCAAAGCCTTAAAAAAAAAGATCAGTACTTCATTTATTCATATGCTGTGCGTCAAACAACGCAAAACTGTTAAAAGCAATTGGAACGTTTCCTGAATTTCCGCTTACGGCCAAATGATATTCTTAATTAAGAGTCATGTAATGTTTATATCCCTCAAGTTAGCTTTATTTTAAATTACTAGGTTAGTAATAAATTCCTAATATTAGTGACTGTCAAATCTCTAATAGAAAAATGCTCCCGATTTAAATAATCTCCTCATAATAAACTTTGTTCCTCCGCCCTTGTATCTGAGATGACCGGATCAGATATTATTAATCCAATTCATGAAGTATTTTAACACTTTGTGTTCCATTCCATACGTAATGAAAATAACAGCACATATTTAAAGCAAAAATAATGTTATATTCCAGGTGGCTTTCCTATTATAGTACTCGAAATGTTGAGTCTCGTTCACTAATGGGAAAATCTGTTTGAAGATTTGCAAATTATAATTAATATTAAACGTATGTATTGAAGCACTATGTTTTCGGCACTATACAGTTTAATAATTTTCATCTAAACACATAGTTTCATATTTCCCTTTATACAATTGGATTGACAGTATAACATACGTTTCTCTATGGTGACTGGAATGAATATACACTCAACTTGGGAATTCAAAATTTTGTATACAAAAGCATTTTTAATTATCTGCACGTACAGTAAGATATTTCACTTCGCTGCAGTTAAGAAACATATCACCATTCTTCTGGTTCTAGCGTCATTACTATGTCGAGTTTTTAATCAAAGAGACCCTTGAATGAATTACTATTACCGAATATCAATTTCGACCAGCAACTAAAAAATACTGAAATTTTTACGTTACTTTCTACCAACTAGGTAATACTGATTGAAAAATTTAGCAACTTCTGAGTTGAGAAGTATGCAGAGAGCAGATAAAACACATATTGTCATCAATTTTCGGAATTATAGTATCCCAGATAGTGCTAATCCCTTTCAGGCATGGTAGGGATGACGAATGATTTTGTAATACGCTTGCAGTATGTCCAAGAGGCATTGCAGAGGACGCAGATGAATACTTTAAAGCGCGAGTGAACAGCTAACAACGTGTCATAAAAGCATCTCGTCCGCTAGCTGTGGTAGTCGCCTTGAGCTGCCGCGGGCGTTAGCAGGAACAGTGGAGTGGCTGCCGACGGCATAAAGGTTTCCATGTGACAAACACCACCAAGTCGACAGTGAGAAGTCATTTCCTCTAATAAAAAGGAATGTATTAAGGATATTATCATAAATGGGAAATTCCAACTTTTTCTCTCTGAGTCATCTTTGCTGTGTATTCAGATTTAAATTTAAAATACATACCGAGCGTTGTGGGCGAGCGGTTAACGCTCTGGTCTCGCATTCGGGAGGACGGCGATTCGAATCCCCGTCCGGGCATCCAGATTTGGGTTTACCATGGTTTCTCCAAATCACTACGTGCGAATGCCGGGATGCTTTCTTCATAAGTCCATGGCCGAATTCCTTCTCGTTCCTTGTCCCCAGTCCTTTCCCCCTCTAATGATCTCGACGTCAAAAAATAAATTTTTAGCGTAACAAATATCTTGTTTTTAAGTGCTTACAGGTTGTATCACAGGGCAGAAATGTGTTACTGTCATGACAGGCGGTCAAAGATCAAGTTGCAGCACGTATTCATCGATCCTGGGAGAGAACAGCATTGTGTCATTAGTGTTGATTACCACCAGGTGCTTTACCTTTGATGTGGCACACTTGAAGTTTGTGCGGTATGTCGTGCTGCCCAAAGTGAAAGGTACTCCAGACAACGGCTAGAATTAGGGAGCTTTGACTACGTAAGGAAGATTCTATGAGATGAAGAGTTTCTCCACCAAATCTGACCGATCACAAGGAAACAGCGCTTCCAGCACCATTGTCCTTCAGAGAAGAGGTGCTCAGACTGTTTCAGTTCGGGACTGGATTGATAATCTCATATTCCACTGTCTAACCGTTACTCGTGATACGGAAAAATATGCACTTGTTTTCATAATCTTTATAACATTTGACAGTTGTTAATGAAATTCACGTACACCCAGCCATTTCTCTAATTTTACAACCACAAACAGAAAAAAAGAGTTTTGTTCGAATGTACGAATACAGCTTCATTATTCGGGTCAATATGTATTTGTTGCTTGTAATTTCAGCAGACTTTTTTTATATTATTGTAAAAACCATTGACATTGAAAAGAATTCTTCATTTTAATTTAAAATTTTAATTTAAGATTATATATTGCGTCCATTATTGCACTGCTAATATCTAGTTTAATTAGCCTTTATCCGTTCAGGTAATAGAAAGGTAATAAAGTATTTTGTTTTTAATTTTTATACCAACAATCTTTCTCTCTCTCTCTGTCTCTCTCTCTCTCTCTCTCTCTCTCTCTCTCTCTCTCTCTCCGTAATTTTCCAAAGTGGCTTACTGTCATCGTTCTTAAATCCGTAGTTAATTAGAGCTGCAGATTGTTTTTCGATGTCCAGACATTTTAGACTAGCTCTCTTCCCAGTAACTCAGACTGACAACCGTACGTGACCGCGAACAAACCTAAGAAGGCATCTTCCTCAGTTGCAATTTTTTTCTGACCAACTTACTCGGGCCCGCTGTCCTGATACCGTGGAGCCATACAGTACGTTATGTTGAGAAGCATTCTCAGATTAATAAAGAGCATCGGTCCCTTCAGCGGAACGAGCTAGTTGGATTCTCGTCGGCAACGTTTTGTGACAGCACACTGTGCAATCACTTTCAATGTTCCAAATTTCTGAAGTGAATTGACACATAACCGACACTGTTCCGTCACTCAGCCAGTCTCAAGGTGATTCGGATAAGCGCACTGCTTTTTGGGAGCCTCACAGAGACAAGAGGTTCACGATCCTGCTCAAAGCACTCAGACCAATTCTTCAACCTTTTTAGTACGGTGACAAGCACACTAATGTATAATTTAAATATGAGTTGCAATTTCATGTAGTCACCCAAGCAGCATATTGCTACCTTACCTGAAGAAAGATAAAACCGCGGGGCTATATTCCTAAAGGTCCGTTCCCACGACGTCTTCTAACGGAATACCCCACAACACGCCGTGGGAACGGAACCGCCTCTGCTGGCGGAGATGGCACGCAGCTACCCACTCTCTGTCGGTAAACATCACAGGCGTGTGTAATGGTGCGCTGTTGCCATCGGTTTGCAGCAGAGGTGCGCACCCCTTCTGGCGCTGTAATGTGCTCTGTGCCAAACGACACTAGGCATTGTGGTGGGGAGTTGGCGGTGAGGTAGCGAGGGCTAACCTGTGGCGCGCGCTGATCCCTACACTTCGTCTGGCCTCCGTTACGAGACGTCGTTGGAAGGTACCTTAAGACAGTCCTCCTCTGGTGTACCACCCAACAAAAACCGGTAATCCTAATATATAAAATAGACCTATGACATTTTTCATAAACGTTTAACACTTTTCTTCTTTGATGCTTGTTGCCTGAATCGATGCTTAAATTACACTGTGAATTTCTTATCTTCCTTTCTTACATTTAAATCAATTATCTGGTATGCCACCGCTACTGAAGGATAACAATGTCATGAAGTAACATAATCGGCATTAATATTCTCTTCTTTTGGAACTATACAAATTAAATAGAGACAGACAGCCAGAGACGAAACTGATGCATACAAACAGCATAAGCAGTCTTAAAAATTGCTCTCGTTAACCCAATCCAGCTGAATAATTCTCCACCCATACTCTTCCGTCCCCATACTCTGCCGTCAGCCAGAAAACAATTTTCTGGTAAAAAAAAAAAAAATAAAATAAAAAAATATTTCCATGTAATCTAGTTTTTCTACATTTTTCTCCTCACCACTGCTGCCATTACATCCTCTTTCCACGCATTCAGTACATAATGTAACAAACTGAACTGGAAATTGGGAGGTGTGTTCGAATCTCCGGTTCTGCCAGGAATTTACGCCGAGGTCAGCAGAACCATTCTACAGGTGTCTGTCATAAGATAATCCAACAAACGCTTCAAGCAATCTCATTTACGAACATTGTAATAAAACGAACTTTACATAGCCATGGCATTACTGTGAAAATGTATTTTTGATCCCCCAGTCCTCGTGTACACGAAATCAAATCGTTTGTTGATGTCCAAGCCCTGCAGTCTAAAGGTGAAAATGATTTTTCTATCCGACAAAGCCACAAGCTTAAGTCCTTCGTAGCCGAAAATAACCAAAATATACATACAGCCATGAAACTGGAGTTCTTTGTGCCAGAAGGCAAGTGCAAGATTCTAAATGGTGTTCTTTTCTAACCGATACTCGAACCTGAGTAGTTACTAGCTTTATTGCATATTCAGACATTGGACTTATACAATTTAATACCTACCATTTTTAGTTTCCCCACCTGGCGAAGCCAGAGTATTTCAATGTAAAAATTGGTGGTATTTTCTCGTAAGGGGCTTGGACCGCTCACTCCGCGCTCTGAAGCTTTGGTTACATCACGTTGCGATTAAAGTTTTGTATATTGTAGAGCGAAGATATAAAAATTTCCTTCGTTGGGCATCGAGCTCCTAAAGCGAGAAAAATTTTGGTGTTGTAAAGTGTAGATATAAAACATTCATTGAATTTCCGTCATAGGTTCCAATCGACGACTCCAGTGTAGAGCTGCGACTTCAAACTTTAGTTACGGGTGACCTTGATAAAGTGGTTGTGCTCACTTTGCATTTACGGGCGCTCGCTGTTGGTTACTTAAGGTTTGATTTTTGGCCAAAACCGCTGATCAACCGGCCTTTTCCTACTACTAACATCATCAGAAAAACTTGTGTCAAATATTCACATGGTCTTATTTTTGTTTGTGTCGATCTTAAATGCGTGAATATTTTAATTTCACATAGACAAATTTGAAAATCAGGCTGTAATTAATATATAAGTGATTCAACAAAGTGTCACTGATATCACAAAAATATAAACAAACAACTTCAAATAACAATAAATTATTATCCGTAGAAACCATGAAATACATACACTGCTTCATTTCTGCATTACTGCTACTGAAGTAACTGTAATCATGGATACAGTCTTAATTTTAGGAGTTTGGGAAAAGAGGTATGTGATACTCCTCAAAGCAGTTCTTGTCTCCATGATATTCAACAGTATTTCACATATTTCTTTGTCTTTCCCCTTAATTTAAAATGCAATTAAAGTTTTATACACGATATGGATTGTGTCTATTAACGGTGGGAAGTCAATGTGGTCAAAATAATTAAGAGAGCACAGTTGAGATTAAGTATAGAGGAAGAGCTATCTTCTAAAAAAAAAAACGTGATCAAAACGTAGGTAAACGGACGTAGTCAATAATTTCTTGGAATTATGGGAGCGATTACAGCACCTAAATTTATCACAGGGAACCGAAAAGTGGATTTCCTTGCCAATAAACGAAGAGTTATTGAAACGATGTGCTGACAGAGCAATACAGACAACTGGAAGCAGTCAAAGCATTAACCCGGAAAAGGGAGAGGCATAAGAGAGATTACTGAGTTTAAAAAAATGTTAACTGGAATGTTCTTTGTAGATAATGGAGCACTATACATTGTTCGGGGATAAAAGATACACTATCGAGGTGCAGACGTTTCTGGCGAGAAACCTCCGATCTTTCACACATTTCTTAATGAAAACTTAAGGCATATATTATCCCATTGCAAATTTTTCTTTAAGATTACATAATTATATCAACGTTATTTGTATCTGTTGTCCAATAAATGGTTATAACTGTGTTTTAAAAGTTTAATACTTTTTTAACTATCTCCTTGAATAGCAACGCACTTGTTATTAGATGGCCTGTTCTGTTAGAATTGATAATTTTATGGGAGGTATAAAACACAGAAGAGTTAACTGCAATTTTTGGTGCCTACTATGTTTCTGGTATAACTTGAGTAGCATAACTTATAGAGACTGAGGCTACGTATTCGATTTCGTTGTATTTATTGGTTGCTAACAGATGCTTAAATTTTAGAAGTATAAGTATACACACTGAAAGGCCTCAGAGAGAGCATTCTAAAATAAAAATAAAAAAATATTTGGGAAAATTAAAAGATATGGTAAATCCAGAAATTAACAAATTTTAAACCAAAACTCACGAGGATACCAGTAATATACACAAGTTTGTGACAAATTTATCGAATTACCTTGAATCGTGAATTAGAACTTTGCTTGAACTACTGACCCAGAACACGCAATAATAGCGAGTAAAAGCCAGCAGAGGTAGTAGGTTTATATATCGTGTTTATGATGTGATGTGTTAAGGGAGCAAAGACACTAGAACTCTTGTTTACGAAGGTGGCAGTTTAAGTAATATTATGAAGACACACTACACAATTTAACTAATGCTGTATAAATCTCACACCTGCATTTGACGTAATAATTATTCGTGTCTGTAACCAAAGATTAACTTATCCATAAAGTGTTACGATTGGCTTTACGAGCAAAAACGAAGAAGTGATAGCACCTCGAAAATGTTTGAGTATGACTTGTTTTCAAGGTGGACGTATTAAACAGCCATCAGCTTGCTCTCTATCCTCCTCAAGTTTAGAACGGCGGTGCTTCAACGGAAGCGGATAGATTAGCTGGTCAATCAAATTGCGGTGGGTGAGAGTGGTATGGGGGATAGGCGTAGAATGTGATATGGAGAAAAACGACCACAAAGTGGCGGTTACAAATGTAATACATCTATTTGGTTAAATTAAAAATGAAACTATTATTGCAAAATCAAAATGTTTGTAGTTTATTAAAATGCTTCCCTTTGAATGCACAAATATAAAACAAAATGTCTTGAAGAGAGCATTCAGAAACATAATATCTGTACGGGCATAAATTTTAAAACAGAAAAATTTCAAAATTTTGGTATGTACTTCGTCTAAACAAGTGGACTCTGAAAATATAACAATGCATGCGATTAAATTAAAAAATTGAACGAGATATAACAAATTAATTTTCTACTCAAAAAAATTTCTTTGATTTGAATTCAACATACATCAAATAAACGGTTTTGAAGAGAGTATTTGGAGAGTGTTCACAATATTGAGAGGATCCAAACCACATTCATGCATACGTATAACTTCAAACTTATTCAAAAATATTTCGGTACATACTAAAAAGCATTGAGGAGAGCAATCTGACAAGCCAAAGACGTTTGGGAAAAAATCAAGAATCAAAAAACGGTTGGTAAATCCAAAAATCACCAAAATTTTAAACCAGAACTCACCAAGGGCCCAGTTAAATAAACTAGTCTGAGCAAATATAACGAATCTCCTCGCACTGTGAAGTAAAAAGGGGTTGAACCTCTGACGCTAAGAACACACTTAGGGCGCTAATGACCCCGACGTCGACGCGCCCTAAAACACCAAAAAAAAAAAAACAACAACAACAAGAACACACTAACAGCGACAAGAAGCCAATGGAGATTTAAGAGGATGGTGAGTATCCTAAACGAAGACATTAGTAACTGGTATGAAAACACAAGAACCTGCAATAGAGCAATAGTACATGTTCATGCTACCACTGTTCCTATGCGGTGATCAGAACGTCAAGCGAGTATTGAAATCCTTCTGAAAAGATAATAGTCCTATTACCTCGAAAACCGAGTTTTTCGGATGGGCTCGGAGATCCTTCTTAAAGTAAAATTACAAAAAAAGGTATAAAATATCTCATCGTGAATTGGAGCTGTGTCCCATAGTAATTAACTCTGAAAAATAGTTTACCTGGCACCTTTACACTTGCCCTAACCACAATGATATTGATAGTAGGGCTTCAACTATGCTTTGCGGGTGGCTGACGTGTGTCAAGTTGACCTTAGACCTTAGCTATCTGATGGGCCGATAAGAGATAGATAATTGCTGGTCGTGACCTCCAATATGTGTTAACTAATTGCTGGCTGTTAATGTAAGCACCTGCGTACTGGCCATACGGACAACGAAAACGACCACTAAGCAGCAGTAGTGGCAGTTATACTGCTAAATCGTAATATGAAGTAGGCCGATGGTTAGAAATTGTGTAGCGGGACTAGAAAGCCTAAAAAAGACAGAAAACCATTTTTAAACAAGCATTTCTGTTTGGCTAAACAAGCTTCTGTATGATGTACTCTGTGACGAAATGAACTTCAGCCACACTGATATTTTCGGTATAAAGGAAACACCCGAGGCCCCCCGAGAAAAATGTACTGCATTTTGCGATTGCGATATGGACGGGAGGAAATGAACTCACTTGCGCGAATGTCTCCTCTATGGCTTGACACAAAGTAAAACAAGGTCCAGCAACATTCCATCACACCTCAGTGCGTATTGCTTTCCAAGATTGCTGTCGGCACCCCGATTAGCTAAGGTTTAAACGTTTTTGATAAACTTGTACCCTCAGCGTTTTTTTTACAGATAAATTATTCGCGAATTTAGCTACTTTTTCCATAACTCCAATTTTACCCTTAATTTCACGCTTAAACTTCTGTTATGAACTCATTTTATCACAAATTTGGGGGAAGCATTAGTAAACTTATACAACAATAACAACATTACAATGATAGAAGACACATTGAATCAATAATGCATTAAAGATACGTTTAACTACGGGCATGCGTATCTTTAACATGAAACAACGAGTAAAATTAGTTTTGCTATGCGCCTCCCATGTTTTGTTAGCAGAACTGTAAAATTTTACGTACTGTGTCATGAAGTTTTCATCATTTTATGGTAATATCTATCGTGAGCTAGTTACTTAAAATCATCCCCCTTAAACAAGAAACCACACTGAACCATTTTAAAACTTAAGATGTTTAACTTGACAGATAATTGTATATATTTCATAAATTTCCATTGTGTTCACTTTTTCCTAACATACGTATACCTCGCCTGCTTATAAAACAAGCTAATGACGAAAAAATTAATGTTACAAACAAAACAGATCAGGTTTTATAAACTACATCAAGTAAAACCGAAGCATCATAGCATTAACGCATATATCCGATGTTAAGGATTATCTGAGAGTGGAAATTTGCCGTCTGTATCACTTTACGGAAAAACAAATTATGTCCGTGAATAATTTCGGTTGGAAGCATATTTAATCAAATATAATGATGGTAGAATTACAGACTATGCAGGAAAAATATCTCAACGTGAATGCTTAAAAAATAAAGTTACACTACTAATTAACATTCATTTCTTTCTTGACAAGATGTTTTAGATAAGCGGAACTTTGAGCTATAAAAATCTTGGAATCTGGCTAGCAGGAAATCAAATTTCTATGCAAATGTTGGGCACACTAATTTATTTTCATCTTACAAATAACGAAACTTTGAAATTATTGTTCTCTCTTCCATTTCTTTAAATAAAACAATACACAGCTTCACAAGTGTTTCACAAACTTTTTAATTAGTGATGTTTATATACCCTTTTATTTACAAGCTACTAAGGTAGTAATTAAAACAACTCCACTTTAGAGCAAGTTAGCTCAAAAATAAATTAGTGGATGGTAGCAGATCGTACAGGAAGCTATGAATTATTAAAAATGTTCGGTAATGTTTGTGGGTGTGTTACGAGATTATGCAACCATTTTGGTATTTCTTTTTTTCCGTGGACATTACATTAAAATTTATGTAGCATCAAAAGAAAGTTGTAATTCGTACAAAAGAGGATTATTTTATATTTTTTTAAAAAAATATGTTGGTCAAGTGTTTTTTGTTTTAATTAATTTAGCTGTGAAAATAATGTGAGAAACAGATATTTGAGGTGTTTATAACTTATTTATCAAGAACTGATTTAAAACTAAGCACTGATTTTTGGGTCATTTAATAAGGGAATGAGAAGACTTGATAGCTATAAGAAAAATTGTCTCATGGCAAAGCAATGCTATCGACGCCTTCATGATAAAAAATTTCCAGTGAGAACTGTAACTCACTGTACACTTCTATAAGGTGTATATAACAGATTTGAGGGAAGCACTAGGAACAATCTTACATGGTGACATATTAGGAGCTTAGCGAGTAGACATTTATATATTTCCCTTCATATAGCTAGCAACGCTGTTCTTGGAACATCTTGATCAGTGTACTGTACGTCATTGAAAACAAATGGCAAAACTATTATTTAATTAAAACCACCCATGCCCGAGGCCAGCCACTCTAAGAATGAGGGTCCAACGAGCTAGCCACTACTTTGTAGGCTCTCGAGTTGAATTTCAGTTTGTTATAAAGTGATGGCATGATTTGATCATTAGTAATGGATGTAATCTGGCAGAAGAATGGAGGTTAGTGGAGACAAAAGATTCAACCAACATTTGGGGATGATGCCATTAACATCTGCCAGACAAGAATAATTATTTTTTTGTTGTTGTTGGTATCACGAGGTACATGGCAAGGGGCCTTAACATTACCATAGAGATGGCCTGGAGGTCGTGTCACCCGCGTCGAAAGAGACTGAACCAGGGCAATGTCGACTTGTTAGCTCCAAGTTTACAACGCTCCAGTCCATTCACTGTTTCCACTTCAAGCTTTCTTGAGCGAAGGCAGCATGATTTTGGTTCGTCGCACTCCCCATTGCACCAACGTGACTTCTTGCCAATTTTTACAGTTTTTAAAATAGTTAACGCCACTGAATGTTACAAATATGAGACGTTAAATGATATTACGCATTGTATGATGATCTATATTAATTCCACAAACTCCGTTATGGTAAAATAACTGACAGTCGTTAATATCATAGTTCCTCTTTGAATATAGTAAACATGAAAAGGGTTATATATAAGGCCTAGATTGTGGTACAGTTATTAGAAGCACTTTGAAGAACATTTTCGCTTTTGTAATCACTGGACACACGTCTAGAGAAACCTTTTAGAATGGTTGATTAGAGACACGAGAAACACCGGCATTCTTTTTTTCACTGCGAAGATTTGGAAAAACTTAGAAACTATTTCATTCAGTTCTGATTGCAAATGGCGTTACTACCCGTAAAATTATCTATGCTGTAAATACAAAAAACGTTGAGATGATGGAATATAGCAGTATGGTTCGTTGTTCGGATTCCAAGTTGAAAAGCTACGTATGTCACATGGAAAGAAGATAAATGCAAAGAAGTCACATCTTATTAGGTACACAGATAAAAAACTAAAGATTCAGTATGGTTAGAAGGTGCCAAAGAATTTCTTGCAAAGGACTTGAAATGTCATTATTATGCGGTGGTCTCGCATTTGGGAGGACACGGGTTCGAATCCCCGTCTGGGCATCCAGTTTTGGGTTTTCCATTTTTTCCGAAATCACTCCAGGCGAATGCCGGGATGCTTCGTTCAAAATACCATGGCCGAATTCCTACCCGTTGTTTGTTCCCAGTCCTTTCCAGTCTCTAATGACCTCGACCTCGACGAGACGTAAAGCCATAAAAAAATACTTTCGCATAAAATTTGATAACAAACTCAAATTGTTCCATTGGAGAGGTAGTAGAAAAATGTTTCAAAATGATGACGGAATGTATCAGGAAAGTATGGGAACTGGATATGAAAGCTTTGATCAGACCATTGCCCGAATATGTTGGTGTAGTATGGGACCCACATTTTGGCTATCAAAAACAGGAGTTGGAGAAAGGCTGCAAGATCTGTCTATAGAAATTACCGTAGGACCCAATCAGTAACTCATAACATACAGGAGTTGAAATGGGATTCATTGAAATACGGAAGGAGGGTGAAGAGAGTCATGGGAGTGTACAAAGTTTATATTGGTGCAGAGGCGTGGAGAGATATCGGTGTAAGAATTAGGAGTAGTGCTTGGAAAGGAAAAGATGACCATGACACTCGATTTCAGGAATAAGTGTGTAGGAGGATTTTCTTTCGTAGGTAAGGATGTCAGGTATTGGAATATGTTACCAACAGAAATAGTGAATTAGTAACCACAAATGCCGGAAGAATATATAGTTGAAATTTGGAAACGGCAAAAGTTGGGGGTACAGTAAAGGGGAAGAATAAGTGTCAATGGAAATTGTCACCGGAGCATGCGCTCCATCGCAATTAAATTAAATTAATTAAACTGTAGTTACAGCCACGACATAGGAGAAAAACACGTGAAATCAAAACTGTCACGCAAGTGATCAAACAATCCTTCGGAATCTCGCGGCCGATAATGATATACACGTTTACTTTACTATGGCTCATAGACGTCCATTTGATTAAAGGCACTAAAGGATATGGAAAAAGGAGCGAGGGGGAATTCGTCTACCACCTCCTGAGATAACAATCCGGCGTTCAAATTGAGTAATTCGGAGACAGAAAATACACTTCACCACATTTCTAGCAGTGCAGTTTTAATGGGGATGTATATACTACTGTAGTTTTAATCACAAATTTTATTAGGTTTGGCAGAAATTGCTTAATCGAACTGAACAATATTATGTCTATATCTGTCTGAAATGTATTTTTATGAGCATAGCATGATTATAAAAATAATATCTATTTCTGTGAGCACATTACATAGGCCGTTTAGTATTGGCAGTACATAAAATATTTTTAATGAATTAAGTAATTCCATAGACAACAGGTTCACACATGACTTCCAGCCACCGTAGCCAAGGCTAATCAATGTGTGCTCTCGTGCACACACACGAACCGTGTTCAAACAAGCACCCTCAACCCGTAATTAAAATTTTAATTGTTACGCAGCTCCCACGTAACGCTAGGGAGATGAAGAAAATGTGCGCCATGCCAGCCATAAAGCGTTATACAGGTTTTTCGACAGAGATAACGTTCTAAAATTAAGCATTACGACACTTCAAAATCGATCTTTCACTTTTATAGTATCCGATCCTATTTGCTCACTACTGCACCAGCTTTAATTTTAATGTAAGCTGCTATTTATCGTTACATAGAGGAGGATCATGAGATTTAGTGGTTCTTTCTTAATGCAGTTTTCTTTTCACTTCTCGTCACCAACACTTTCCAGATCTCAAAACATCTTCAGAAAAAAGATACTCACGAATCTGCTGTTCAGGACACTTCCTACAATCTACATTCCCTTCAGTACCCCGTGACCTTTAAAAATGAACAGAGAGTGTAAAAAACGTGGCAACCCACAATTTTTTAAATTTAGTTCCATTGCATCAAACGAAAGTAATGAACCATTTCGCACATCTTGTTTCATCGGATTTTTTTTTTTAACCATTTAAGTCTGTATCTCAACGCAGTAGCAGCATTTCAGATTTCATTACGAATTTGAGCTATTCATTTCAATCCTATTGATGTGATTTAAGTTCTTCAATTTCTCGCATGAGCATTACTCAATCGATGTATCAAAACTGCAACACTATCGCAGTCTATATTCGAAGTGTACTGCCTTCATTCATCTAGTTCACCAATAATAATAAAAGTAGGGACTCAAATTCCCCTAATCACTTCTGTCCCCCGCCCAAGATGGAACTTTACAAAAGCCAACTGGACTAAAATGCTTAATGACCGGGTATTCCAGGTTGTCATGGGCAGTGATATCAGCTCTCAGAGGAAACTTAAGAACGGACTACCGCAGGGATCAGTGCTTGCTCCACTCCTTTTCAGCCTGTATATTGCAGACATGCCGAAAACAAGATCAAAAAAGTTTGGTTATGCCGACGACTGGGTTCTCGCCACGAGGTGCAGGTCAATGGAAACATCTGAAGAAATCCTAACAGAAGACCTGGAAACAATGGTAAAATATTTCCGTAGGTGGCGACTCCAACCCAATGCTTCTAAAACGGAGGTTACCTGCTTCCATCTAAGTAGCAAACTCGCTAGAAGGGAACATAACATACGGTTCGAAGAAACCATTCTTACCCACAATAAGACACCAAAGTACATTATCCTTTAATGCACATCTAACGAAAATGACTGAGAAGCTAAAAACAAGAAACAATATCATTCAAAAACTATGTGGTACCTCCTGGGGTGCATCGGCCTCCACTCTCCGCTCCTCTGCTCTGGGTCTTGTCTTTTCGGCTGCCGAGTACTGTGCCCCGGTCTGGTTGAATAGCCCGCACATGAGGAAAGTGGACACCCAACTTAATTACGCTATACGTATGATTGCAGGCGTTATAAAGACAACTCCCATAAGATGGCTCTCGATACTGAGCCACATACCTCCACCTAACCTGCGACGGATAAATGCTCTTACACGTGAGTACAAGAGAATAATGGACAACAGAAACTTACCGATCCACCAAGATATTAAGGATGCCAACATCAACAGGCTTCACTCTAGAAAACCGCCAATGAAATCGGCAAGGGATGCTATTCGTGCAGATTTTAACATCACCAAAGCTTGGATGCAGTAGTGGACTGTACAGCATAACAGCAGCTTACCTTGCATTACACAAAAGCCAACAGGTTTTGATTTACCTCGTAAAACTTGGTCCACACTCCACAGAATCAGAACTCTGCATGGCAGATGCACACACTTCCTATATACGTGGGGCTAGCAACCATCCCCCTTATGCGAATGCGGAGAGATTCAGACTATTGGTCATATTATTGAAGAGTGTCCTATAAGATCTTACAGTGGTGATCCTGTGGACTTCCTGCTGGCAACTCAGGAATAAATAAACTATATTAATAAACTAGATATAAGTATTTAATCTTGTAATGTTGCATATATATCTTAAAAGTGTC
Source organism: Vandiemenella viatica (assembly GCA_031002005.1). NCBI lineage: Eukaryota > Metazoa > Arthropoda > Insecta > Orthoptera > Morabidae > Vandiemenella > Vandiemenella viatica. The sequence continues at coordinate 47,988,800 of CM061921.1, read as the reverse complement.
TGAATTGCCATACGATAAATAAATAAATCTAGTTCACTGTATTTCGGGAAACCTCTCAACACATCGTTAGACCCTACAATATCCTGACAATAGGCTCAATGGAGTTTTGTAGAAGCGCTTCTCTTTCAGTTTTCTTATGGTTCTTGCGCGATCTCTTTTACTCTTTACTGATGAAATTGGTTGTTCCATCCGAATATGTTTAAGGCACGGTTATATAGCTGAAGTATCAATTCCCATCAACGTGTGTAATGCTTGCTACTTGTCAATTTAGAAACAAAATTTATCAGGAAGTATTTAAGTTGAATATGCAAAATTTGTCGTTTGTTTTACTACAGTCATAATTTTATGATGCGGATGGCCTAATTAACGTAGTTTCTTGCCCTGGCACAGGTTGACATAGGGGTATAATTAGTCATTACAAATAACCGATTATTCTTTCCGGTCCTCTCAATAAAATTCAATGTGACACTTGAATTGCGATGCAAAATTACGAAACAGGAGCGATTCCAGCGGAATTTAATAATGAAAATATCATCCTCATACTGCAAAAAAATGCACAAGATGACAAGTGTGAAGATTATTGCACAATAAGACGAAAATCAGGCTCTTCAATATTACCGACTAGGATTATATACAGCTAATTATTGATGAAACTTTAAGACATAAAAGTTTGGGAAATACCATTTTGCGCTTAGAAAATAGTAGGGGACAAGAGAAGAAATCCTGGCTTTAAGATAACTACTGGAAGGGTGGATCAAGAAAGACAAGGGTACTTTCGTGACATTTGTGGACTTAGAAATTGCCTTTGATAATGATATGGCACTAATTAAAGACGTATGGTCTGAAACATCGACATAGGGGAATAATTTAATATCTATATAAGAACCAGATAGCTATAATAAAAGTAGATGTTTACGAGATACAAGCATAATGTGATAGAAGGCTGTAGTCTAATATTCTACCAGTATGTAGAGGAAGCAATTAAGGATGTAAAAAACAGTTGAATATGACGTAAGTGTTGAAGAATAATCAGTCAATATGCTGCCATCCGCTAGTGACATTATCTTGTTAACAGCAAGTGTGAAGATATGGAGAATCTGCTGAGTGCAAAAAATAATGGGAGAAGAATTTGGACTAAAAGTAAACCAAAGCAAGACAAATATCATAAAAAGTAGCCGAAATGACAGCTTTAACAACTATCAGAAACCGAAATCAGGATGGCCGGACCGGGATTTGAACCAGCGTCCTCCAGAACACCAGCTTCAGACGTTAGCACCCTCTCACCAATCTCGGTAAATTACCAATAATGGCAGAAGCAAGAACGATGTCAAAATCAGCATAGAAACATCTTGGGAAGAAAAGGAATCTTCAGTTTAAATTTTTAACTTAAGGCTTGGAAAACGTATCTGAAAGAAAGTGAAGCTTGGACTTCAGCAATACCGGAAAGAAGGAAAATTGAATGTTGTGACTCTGTACCACACAACCGACTTTTAGCGAAGATTTGAGCATACGATATATCGAATCAGATTTGCGAATTAATACTCTATTTTCTAACTGGTTGTTGCTCACAGTATGTTGTTGACAGGGAAGCCTCTTCTAAGCTAGTTGTTACTTCAGGCATTCCTCAAGGAAGTGTAATAGGACCAATTCTTTTCCTAATTTTTATAAACGATCTCGATGAAAACGTTAATTGCAGGATGCGATTGTTTGCTGATGATGCACTTATCTATAGGGAAGTGAGGTGCTCTGACGATTGCTCAGAAATTCAGAGCGATCTGGATGTTATTTCGGAATGGTCCCATACATGGCAGCTTACACTAAACTGCAAAAAGTGCAAGGCAATGGAAATAAGTAATGAAAAGACCCCGTTTGCTCATGAGTACAAAGTTAACAATTCACTTGTTGACACGGTGGATTCGGTGAAGTATCTAGGCGTAACAGTACAAAGCAACATGAAATGAGACTTTCACATAACTTCCGTCGTAGGCAAAGCTAATTCTAAACTACGATTCATAGGTCGTATTTGGAGAAGTTGTATTGCTCATACAAAGGAAATAGCGTACAAAACACTAGTGCGTCCGCATTTGGATTACTGTTGTGGAATTTGGGATCCGTATCGCAAAGGATTGATTGACACGTTACAGAAAGTACAGAAGAGAGCCGCTCGATTCGTGACTGCTTGTTATAGTCCTTACATAAGTGTCACAGAGCTGATACGTGGGTTGGGCTGGGATTGTTTGGCGGACAGACAACGTCGTTTTCGTTTGAATTTGTTGGAGAATATTCGAAAATATTTAATTTACCACTGCAATGAAATACTTCTCTGCCACCCACAGTATTTGGAATTGCAGAGTATGTATGTAGATAGAAGGATGTTTAAAATTAAGTGGATCGGTAAACTACAAACTGAACGTGTTTTGGAAATGATGGTCGAGGAAAGAAATTTGTGGACGAGTCTCAAAGTAAGAATAGACAGAAAGGAGTGTCATATTTTAGGACATGGATGATTGGTTAATTTATCAGTGAGGGCAACAGTTGAAGGAACCCCAGCACTGTGAGTGAGCGGTAACGCTTAGGTCTAACATTCAAGAGGACGCGTGTTGAAATTACCGTTCGGCCATTCTGATTTCACTAAATCAATCCAAGCAATTGCTTGGATGATTTCTTAAATAGGTCATGGCCAAATTTTTCCGGTTCTCTATCCTCAGTTGTCTCCCACCTCTAATGATCTCGACATCGACGAAGCTTTAAGTAATACTGTAATAATAAAAATATTAGTCTGAAGACTGACGACACAAAGAAAAAAAGGTTGAAGACATCTTCAGTGATACTTAATGTAACGATAATCACCATGGACAAACGTATTTACTAACTGACCAAAGATCACAGAAACAAAATCTCTAATAATTTGTATCTTTACACCATATTTTAGAGGGTTGAAACCCAATGTCCAGGCAAATGTGAAGTACGAGCTTGAATACTCAACAACAACCATGTTATCATTATTGTTAATGAAATGTTACAGATGTGATTTAATATTAAAGTATATAGTAAATAGTGAGTGATAGCATTCTTAATCTGTTATTGATAAGAGTGACAAATACACTTAAAATTCACTGAGGTGTGATTGACGACGTAATGCCAGTATTTATCTAACACAGTTTTATTATTTAGTGTGATTGTTATTCTGTTAAACCCAACGTACAAACGCTTACCTACTAGCCACATTCCTGCGACTTCCTTTGATAGTAACAACACATATCGATAGAGTTATTTTACGAAATGATGATCTCAAAGCAGGTATCTTTATATATAAAGATGAATGTATATTTGTTGGTTTGTTTGTTTGTTCTTCATACAAATCCAGTTTTCATCCGATCTCGATGAAACTTTGCACACTTATCCTTTGAAACAAGGAGAAAAATACTGTCTACATTTGGTTGAAAAATTATCTGTATAAATAACACATGTTGTCTCATAACTTCGAAATACGGCATTAGACAGACACGTTGGATATGGTAGTCTGCATGCCGTGTTTCGGTATAGTGGACTGGCAGCTTAGTGGTTAAAGCGCTTGCTTACGAACGTCGTGGTCTCCGGTTCAAATCTCCGTGGAGGCTAAGATTTTTAAAAATTGTTTTTCATCGTAAGAGTCAGGCCTGGGCCGTATGATATTCGGATTGAATGTTAAACTGTAGATATTAGAAAGTTAGGGGGGTGCAATACGAGGAAAATCGTAGGTAGTCTTGCAATGTTGTAGGTGTACACTTTTTTAGGTTATAATGATACCTCAGGTGTTGTTCGCAGTCAGTGTGTGAGTGTGAACCACAGTAATATTATTATAAATACGGAAGTAAGTCTCTGTCTTTTTGTTATGTTTTGACGACTAAATGGCTATATCGTTGTGATACAATTTTATAAGGAAATCTGTATGAAGGGCATACGATATTTTTCAGGTATGATTAACAGTTGTAGTCACGAAATTTTGAGACCTTATCGAATGGTGACAGAAATATGTTGGATATTGATTCTCTTCAAGAGACAAGTTCGACGATACAATGATATAGTGATAGCTTTCCTGTCATATTATTCCTACTCGATATTGTTTGGGACCAATCCTTCGTTAGCAACTTTCTATATTTAATTCTGACAAAAAAAAAAAAAAAAAAAATCTTAATCCACGCGTACGAAGTCGCGGGTACGGGCTAGTGATGTAATAAGATTCACAGCCAGCTGTGACAGCGACTAACATACAGTATTTAGTTCATCTCAGTTAATCATTAATATTAAAATATTGTAAGGATCTTTATGCGTAGCTTTAGACATATTTGCATTAGGCAACTACAGATCTTTTTCTTGAAAATAAAGCAAAAATAATCCATTTACCTAAAAGATTCTTATTTGTGCACGGTTCTATTCGTCATTGATTAATTTGTCGTGTTCATTTTTAATGAATGATTGGTATAAAATGATAGGTGTAACTTATGGTGTGGAGCATTTACATTGTTTACAACACGGCAACGCTCTGGCCTCACATTCGGGAGGATGCGGGTTCGAAACCCCGTCCGGGCATACAGATTTGTGTTTTCCAAAGTTTCCCCATATCACTCCAGGCGAAAGGCGGGTGCTTCTTTTAGAATGACATGGCAGAGTTTCTTCCCGTTGCCTACACCCCAACCTTTCCCGCCTCTAATGATCTCGACGTCGACGAGGCGTAAAGTCATAAGGAAAAAAAATGTTTATTACACCCTTCGGTGCAAGAAAAGTTAGCTCGTAAACATTTAAAACCGACACCAACAAGGGAAAACATACATCTCCTCGTCGATAAATTTAAAAGAATAGGAAAAGGAGGAGATGAATTACGATGCTGGAGATTTCATATGCATGAGCGGAATGTGAATCGTTTCCGAAGTGTCATCGGCATCAGAACTCATACATCAAGCGATCGTTTAAGTGACTGGCTAGGGCTAGGAACCACGTTTCTTGAATTTTATGGGCCATTCTTTTTCATAGGTTCGGCAGTTACTAGATTTATTTATCAGTGCATAATGCTAGTGCTTCTGTATAACACCCATGTCCGGATGACATTATCAGTACCTATGTCTCTTCGTCTTTTTGAAAACACTGCTGAAAGACATGTTTCAAGGAGCTGATATTCGGGAATTTAAGTCAGTGTTCGACTGGCATAACTGGTTTGGATTACCTTTGCAGCGAATTTGTCAGATAAAACCAATATAGCTAAAAGACGTTCAGAGCTAAGTTGGGTGATGAAAGCTTGATATCATTCAGGAGATCCTTCAATATTCTGTTTGCAAGCAAAGGATTATATAGATTGTAACGTTACATTTATCGTTTGTGGTTTTCCATTCAGTTATCTGGAAATATTTCTAGGCCGACAACAATATTTCTGACATCTGGAAGTGAACGAGACGAATCTGATCTCGGGGTGGCGGGAGGGGGGGGGGGGATAATTAGAGTTGTGAAGTTGTTCCAAGTAATTTGCGACTGACAGCAGCATAGGGCTGAGAGTTATTTTGCAGATCAAAGATCAGAATGTTCCGTCTTTTCAACTGACAGGTCTATTTAACCTTGCCTAAAAACTCACGAAACTAGGTATCGTTGAAATACGTACCGTAAATTTGAAAGTTTTCTGAGGCGTGGTGTTACTTTTGAGGTCTCTAGTAAGCGCCACTGAAGAACTGTGATCGTAATCTGCACAGAATTTCTGCAGGTTTAACACCTGCCATACTGTACCAGTAACTTAATAATTATGCGTTTTGTAATGGTTGTACGTACAATCTATTCATGATGATATGTAAACAACGACTGTACAAATTAGCATGTAGCATTTAGAGCACCAACGCACTCCTATAAAAAAAATGTACTGCTGTCACATTATCGAGCATTAAAGCATTCCACTCTTATTTTAAAAAGTTTTGTTTTATCTTAAGAATTAAGGTCAGTTATCTTTTTCGGGGATGAAGGACGATTTCTCTAAAAAAAAAAAAAAAACCTCAAAGATTTAATAGAAAGAAACACAGAAACCAGTGATTATCATATATTTCCCCTGTCAAGTATTTCGGGCCAATAGACCTCCAGATTCAGTTCCATGGTCTCGTATATAGAATGGAGGTCATATCACCTACACCACACTCTAGCTACCATATATCTTCAAGGAGATACTCCTCTTTCCTGACGATACTCATTTAAAAGAATACTAATGGAGACTGAAAACGGAGGTGGCATTCCATACGTACAAATTTTTTAACTTAGAAATTTTATTTGAGAAACTAGGAATGGTGCTATTATATTCCATTTGACAATATGATTTATCTGGTACGTCGTTGAGAAATATTCCTTGAGCTGAGGACCTAAAAATGAGAGCGATGTCTTCCTTATGACTATATACAGGGCGTTCGCCGGGAAACGCAACCCACTGTTAGCGCTACAAGGAAGAAACTGCTCCCGGCGAGCGAGCGCTCAGTTTCCGGCATTGTTCGACCGTCGGCCGCGGACTATTTCATAATAATTACGCTTCATAAACTTCATAAACTTGTGTGCTAAGCATTTAAATGTGGCGTAATTCATTAGCTTACCTTATAAAAGATGCTGGAAGTGTTGACCCTCTTGTGTAATGCACATTTCACATCTTCTGAACATATTTCGAGACACACGCTGCCCTAACTGACTTAATGATTTTTTGGGTGACTGTTCTAGTCGAAAAGCGATATCGTTAATTTTCTCCTCTGTGAGAATACGGTTGACCGACAGTCTCTTTTTGTTAAAAAATGAACCCGTTTCTCTTACTTTTTTAACCAGACGCAGAATTGTTGATTTAGCTGGCAGTAAAGCGCCAGGAAATTCGCGACGAAATTTACTGCGACACTTTTTAAACGACTTCTTCTTCACATATGTATCGTAGAGAAATATTCTTTGTTGCAAACTGTAACGTACCATAATTATACTCACACTCAAACACGGTACAGATTAATAAGAGTATGAAGCCCCAAACCAGCCAAACCGCAAAGAAACGTTTATTCACAACACTGATTAATAAGAGACTGAAGTCACAAACTATCTACAATGCAAAGAAACCATTCTTAACAATGTAAGGGTCACTGCAATGCACTGTTGGGGCAGCGGAGGTGTTAAACAGTGCGGTGATTCACGGTGGCGGTTGGCGGAAACTGCTGGCTCCACTGACCGAGCAAGTTACCGACGGCAACAGACTTGGAGGGTAGCGTTTTCCGGCGAACGCCCTGTATATATGAAACCAAAACTTTTGCTATGTGTCTTTAACTGGTATTAGAATTTATTCAAATATTTATATTTCAAAACTGAAGTGAATTACAGCACAAAGGTGAATAATAATTACTAGTTGAAAGAACACGCCAATGCAACTGTTTAGTTTATTTATTGCTGCGTCGTACGCGTTTCACCTCTCATCGAGTCATCATCAGCGACGAATCTGTGTTACAGATTTTTTATATACATTTTTATACTATTATTACATAATTATGCGCATGAGATATTTTATATAAAAAATCTGTAATACAGATTCGTCGCTGATGATGCCTCGATGAGAGGTGAAACGCGTACGACGCAGCAATAAATAAACTAAACAGTTGCATTGGCGTGTTCTTTCAACTAGTAATTAATTAAGCAACTGTGGAAACATGGCCTGCAACAACATCGCATTGAATAATAATGTTTACTTAAGAAGTAAAGTTTCTTTTTTTAATCCATGTACTTCAAGTAACTCTGCATCCTGTATTTTAGCTATAAAAAAGCAGGTTTCAGCACTGATCCCTTATAATTCAACAGTCTAAACTGGATTTTTTAGCTGCAAATTCTAAATGGAACAAACAGAGGATAAAAACTAATACAATAGTTATTTTTATTGTAACGAAGAATTATGTGACAACGTCTGTTTTAAGAATATAATATTTTCTTTATATCACTCAAAATTACACGAGAAGAACTCGAAACTATAAAAGAGCTGATTACCAAGGAAATATCTACTCATTTCAACTTTCAAGGCAACACAAATGTTGCTAGCTTCGGGCTCCCCACACCCACACCTTTTTTCTGTTAGGATGCTGCCAGCTCAGACCAATGAAATTTACTCCTCTGCTTAGGCATTTAAATGTAGCAGTCTACTCGATCACTTGAGTTGTATACCACCGTACTTGTGCACTAGGATTATATTTTGTTTTAACCGTTTCACAACAAACTAAGCCAAACTAAGCATTCAAGGAAACGGCAAAATACAGTTCTATTGTTAAACAGAGTTATTATGTTCTTTATAATCACAGATTTGTAATTTTTGCTGTTGAGTTTTAAGGAAGAAAACATTAACTTTCACAGGATCAATTTTTGAAGTGTTAAAAACTTACAGGCTTTTCATTCGAAGAATGATGCCAGTTTCTGCATCGCCATTGGTATATCTTCATCCTATTTACTGGGTTAAGGGCGTTTTCCTTGCTCATGTTATAATATAATAATGCTTTATGCCTGCCTAAATTAATTTTGCTTCACGTCTAAAAGCTTATTATTTTTCCACGTTGTACACTTAATATTATATTATGAGAAATATGTGATGCATAATAAATTATTTAGTTATTTCTTGCAGCAACGACTGCAAGATTTGAGCAGCTTGCAACTGTAAGGCCTTGTTTACCTGTCTTACAGAGTCGCTTGGTTATGTTAATCAGCGACTAACCTTTTGCACAAACTGAACCACTCTTATACAATGTAACTGTATGTCTTCAACAAAGTGAACTACAGAATTATTTTTTTATGAAACTTATCATCTCGTCCACTTAAAAAGTAAGGGAGTGTACTTAATGTTGCGGGCTCTCTGCAAATCGTGTAAGCTTTATGCAAATTTGTTTTTGTGTTCATCTGTTTGAGTAACACGTTGATTTTTGGAAGGACGTTAAGGTTATTCCAGCATTCGTGCTGATGGGTGCAGAAAATAGCCTAAAAATCTCAAGTATGAAAGTTCTGATACTTTTTTCAGTATGGAATTGCTGTAAAACATTCGATTAAAATGTTTGATCAGCAGTATTCACCAGGCAAATTATTTATATATTGTCGAGGAGAAATCTTTTAAGCTTTGCTTCATTAAATGGAAGGAATGCTAAAAAACAACACAAGAACAGAGTGTTTTGGTTGACCATAAATTGTGTCTTCCAGAAATTTGCATACATGAAATTTCATGTGAGCGTCTCATGATAGCAAAACAATTCAATCGTGATAAGAAGGTGATTAAAAAGTTTTCTAAGATCCAATACTTGCAAGGTAGCGTCCTTTCTCCCGGAGCCTAAGGACTTTTAAAATCAACATACCGCTCATCACTACAGCTGGCCTGGAGACAACTTCGTAAATCGATTGCCTCAGTAAACTGTTTACTTCTTGAAGTCCCCAAAACAACGAAAGTTACATAAAACTTTGAACGTTATCGCAGATAAACGTGCTTTGTGGAGCTTCCTTGAGGTAGTGTATGGCGACGATCCCAAAACTGTTTACACTACTCACCAGCTTATTCTCCGAGTAAAATTAACAGTAGTGCTATTTTTTGAAACGGCTTGCACATTGTAGTTTAATTAATTTATTACAGAAAAGTTTATTAAGAAAACGTAATAATAACATCAACCTTTAAATGAACCTTGAAATATCATGATTGGAAAGTATGGTAAAGATGAAGAATAATTCTTATGAAAAAAACATTTGTAAGCATAGTAAAATAATTACCTTCCTGTTTGAGTACCAGATTCGTATAAAATATTTCTTGATGTTTTCTAATTCATTTTAAACGAAATAACAACATCGAAATATGCATGAGTGTAAAGTAACTTACAGCTCTAGTCCATTTTACTGCAGGTAGATTTTTGACTGTGCAGAAATTCTTATTCAGTAGATATTTTATTTCATGTTTTTTGTACTTATTTGGCAACATTTGGCTAACGTTAGTTTCTAGTTTAATTTCTTCATTTATTTCTAAATGTATGTTATTACTGTTCCAAATTGTTCACTAAACACTGTTCAGGATTTAACGTTTGCACAATTCAGTTTGTAGGATAGACGCGACAAGAAACAAGAAGTTATTCTCGGATGTTCTTCTGAAGCTGCTAGGCACGCACAGTCGGTGTCTTGCTGTCGTAGTGTCAACTTCGAACTTTTCGCCTGATGATAACAACAGAGTCTGATGTCGAAACGTCGCACATGGAAGAACTGATCCGGCAGAACACCCCACATGAATTTCTGTCATCTGTAAGTCGGGAAAGTTACAATACACACAAGAAACACAAGGTTTTTATCCGCAAACACAAATACGGTCACTTACATGGAAAAAAATTCAAAATGGATCTTGGATAAAAATAATTGGTTTTGTTGCATTACCTTTAGTCTTAAATAGCAAAAGAACTCCAGAAATAAAAGCCATAACAGAAAAATATAATTTGATTGAGTAGTTACTACATCTTTAGGGAGATTCTGCAAGAATTTTCAAACTGTTGACTTTTAGTAAAGAGAGCTATTACCTAATCCATTTGACAGCGGCCGTGAGGAAGCATTTTGTAAGTAAATATTAAAAACTGCTGTACCATAAAACAATTGATGATCGTATAATGCTCCAAGTAATTATTCAATCTAACTTTCTGTATATACAAGTTACATTAAGCATTCATTTTAATAAGACGGTGGTTAATAGCAGTTATATGGTCAAATTTTTAAAATGGAATCTCTCTGTTCCTGGCATCGAAGAACCCTTCCTTGATGCTAAGACCCGGTGTCTTCCAAGAATCAGTCCAGGTCATGTCATGCAGCGGGGATGTTCAGTTGGGAATGCCGCGATATAAAAAAGTGGAACAGGAACAAAGGAAACTTGTGACTTCGACATAATCGTTCTGTCCACTTTCGTATCTTGAAGGTGAAATATTAGAGCTGAACCATAGTCATCTATCGGCTGACGTTGATAAATGTCTACATTCCCGCTAGGGTATGTCGGAAAACAACATCCTTACTGGTTTCTTAATCGCATTCAGTCCTGATTACTAATGTTTATTCAGCGGGACGTGATTGCATGTGACGGAAATCTTGTAGTTTTTAAGAACGGGTGGTTCCTGTACGAGTCACCAAAGTAGCAAAACTACCTCTTCAGATTTTAGCAGTATCGAAACTAATATATTCCTTAAAATATATGAGTATTTGGAGTATTGATTGTTTGATTCAACGTATCTTTACGCTGCATTATGAGGAAAATGATCCCCATATTCAACAATGCACAACCAATCTTGGAATCTGTACAAGGGATCGCTGCCATAAGTAGTACTCTGCACTGATACAGAATAAAAAACTGTGCTGATGCTAGGCAATAATCCAAAAACTTCTATTGAACTTGTAACGTACCTAACGCTACTATTATCTGGTCTAACTGTCTTCAGTTAGCTTTGAATTAACAATATAACTACTATTTGAATCAATTTTCTCTCACTACTCAGTTTAACCGTTACTTTTCTTTCAAAGTAATCAACACTATTCAAACATTTATCATCAATGAACGTGTAATGCTAATTATTATAATTGACCACATTACATTTACGTACAATACACAACTTTTATTCAACTTTCCTTTGCACAATTTAATTTTACCTAAACATTTCTTATTATTTTTTTACTGAAAATCCATACAAATATAATTAATTGGAAGGAGCGGCCAACGTATTCCTTCCTTTCATTTGGCTTCTCCATAGCATCTCTATCCGTACATTATTTTCCGCAAATATCATACCTTTAACACATATCATCTATGGTTCGTTCCTCTTTGCTGCCTATTGACTTCAGAATACTAATATTACTAAAATATTTACAAAAACATACAAATACTTTGCATTAAAAAAGCATCTATTATTCTCGTATGCTTGATGAATGGCCGTTATAAACTTGTATTAAACTGAGTTTTATAGTAGGATTTTAATAGGTTAAACAATTCCGTGTGCAAAAATTCTGTTCTGCATTATCAAAAAATTCGTTATTTGGTGAGGAGAAAGAGTTGGCAGAGTGGCAAACGTTTAGTTAAAACAAAGAATACTGGGATAGAAGAAATAGAAACGGAAGCAGAAATCAGTAAAGAATGCTGATAGAAAGCTTTCTGAAAACGAAACAAAGATATACATCACCATAAATGATTAACATAAAGCATAGTGACAGACAGTGACTGAGTCTTACAGAAGAAAAATCAATCTTTCCTAGGAATCTGATTCTAATTGTATTATATGAAATTAATTTTACCATTTTGATTAGGTTTTGATGTACACTGAGAAAGGGCCCTAGGTATTCCTTCATTCCCTGCAACATATAAGTCAATAAAGATGAATAATTAGATAATTTTCCCGTACAATTTTTTCGCTTCTTTTTAAGTCGGATAAAAAGTGAGTCATTATGTACAGTTTAAATCAAGAAAGTGAAGCAATCGATTGTTATTTACCAATGGAGAAAGAGAATTCAAATTTTTCTAATATAAAATTTCTCTAAAATAAAAAAGAGATCGAATAACATGTTTCTAGAATCAAGGAGATCATACACAATGCTTTCAGCCACATGGTCTTGGAAGTTTGTCAACTGTTCCTTTTATTCATTCTAGTATTCGCCTAGAGAGATTTCGGGAAACCTTCGAAAACAGCAATCTGGAAGGCCGGACCGGATATTAAACCGGCGTCCTACCGTATGCCTGGTCCTAACGGTAAACAGTCACCACCAAATAGACAAACATAGCACTTTGTTACAACCCTGTTCAAAACGTTTTCCACCTTGACTAAAGCTGAAGGTACCGAGTAATCTAAGTACTAATGAAAAAATAAATTACGAAGTGTCTCGATAAACTTATTTTCTCTGTGGAGAAAAATGGTAACAAAATTTTCGTGAAATTACGTTTTATAGTTTGCTTCTAACTTCAATGTGTACAGCTAAGCCGAGAATGTTTCGGGCAGGATAGTACCTTAGCAGGACCCCACCAAGTGACCCTGGGTACATCATGCCACTTCACTGATCACTCTGCTATAGAGCCCGTTTATCAGTGATGCAAATTTGAAGTGTAAAGGATCCTATATATTGCTGAATAATTCACCGTAAATCCTATTAGCTTAACGGTCAAATCAAATAAGCTTCATACGCCGCGCGCTAAATAATATCGGCAGAAAATCTTTATAATGTTCCCCGATTTTATGAAGCCAACTAAACGGTCAAATAACGCTACTAACAGTTGTGCACTAAGATTTACCATGTGAAATATCCCGCAACCTAACATGCACGTTGACAAAAAATGTAATTTCCTAATATAATAACTGGTACATGCATTTCAAAAACATTCTTCCAGTTGATGTTTTCGACGATTCAATCAAGATATTTATAATGACTTAGAAATAATATACAGAATTTCCCAACACATTGCCTTTTTAACCCCCTTTCCGCTCCAATTGATTTATATTTCTACTTTGTTTCTAAGTTTAAACTTTTTTTTTATCAATAACACCGTGTTGTGGAGAAGGAATATAAGGAAATGTGTTATAAGCACTGTTGTGACTACGTCTAATCAGCCATCTCGTCAAACTGCTGACTATCCACCCAAATTAAAGGAATAAAATAACAGAAAAAAAGTTGTATATGATGAGAAAAAAGAAGATAGTGCTACTAAAGTGTTGGTAATATATGAGAGATTTAATTTTTTCTCTTCAGTAGAGTCATAGACCACAGAATTTAAAGGAATCGATACCTAATGTCTGTCATAATAATGAAATGGTGTCTAAAATGTCAGGACGCTCAAAGTGATGGTTCCAGTTAATTATAATACAAGTAGAAAGAAAGTAGGTAAAATTTCTTCTTGTTTTTCAACAAAAACTTTTCTAAGCCTAATGCTAATTTGAACGTATTACAGTGGTGTGTAGCTTTACGTTGGGATGAAATGCCTGGCCCAGGTTGAAAGACAGGTATGTATCCTGCGTTTGATAGCTAGGCCTTATCGGACACATCGGTGCTAAGGATTATTTATTTATTTATTTGTCGTATGGCCAAGCAACTAATGTATTAGATATAAATATATACAACGACAAGAACGTTGGTAGCATTCCCAATTGTTGAAGCCATGCTATGAAGTTGTAGCACTGATAACATCTTGAAATAATCAATCGTACTTCCTTAGGGCATTCCTTGAAGATGTGCTCCATACTCTGGGAAGGAGCTCCACAGACAGGAGAATCATGAAGTCCCTTCTTATGGAGTATGGCGTTACATTTGGCGTGGCCTGTTCATAGGCAATTAAGTTTGACCCTTTGATTTCTCTTCAGATGGAATCCTGGAAGTCGAGTTGTAGGATCTTCGATATCTTGATGTCTCACAGATGCAGAGCTCCAGATTTGTTCCGATTTTTCCATGACATCGAATTCAAATACGTCATGCTATACTGGATTTCTGGATTTAAGACGAGTGAATTGGAGACCCTGTGGATGGTCAGGATGTTGTCTTCTCCGATTTTCACTATAAAATCATATTTGTACGCTTCATAAACAGAATTACGGGACAAACAATACTAGATGGTGTCTCGAATAACTAAGAAGTTCTGTTCTATCCCTTTCGTCGCAAGTTACTTCATTCACAAGACACAGTATTATGATAACAGAGAAAAGTGTTTAAGAAACGTGTACCATGCAGTAGTGTAAGCAACTGCAGTACTCTGTTAAGAAAAAGTTGGAAAGATGAGTCATCATTTTAATGTGAGAATTGGCACAGCTTAAAAATTTTAAAACAATGTTAGTGGTTTGGTGAACGTTTGCTCAAAAGTAGTGGTCTGTCAGACGAGATCTGTGTATCAGGTTACCGAGATCAGCAGTAAATGGCGGCGTGGGGGAAATAAATTTGTTTAGGAGAACTACCATTTCTTGAAACATTGTAAAAAATTCTGTGATGAACAAAGCTGTGGTTTCAGACAATTCTTGCCGTCAGGTGGAAGTACAGGGCACCGAGAAAGTTTTTCCGCTTTTTGTCATGACAACCAGCAGAGGAAATCTTATCAATAACATCGTTCCAATCGTAGGCAAGACACCAACGTCTAACAGTAAAATGATGGTCGTTCGAATCATGTCAGCCAACCGAAAAGGTATCTTTTACCTGTGGGCGGAATGTTCTCCCCTCATCAAAAGGTCAAAGACTGTTGACGTCACACTACTGGCCCCACTTGACGGTAAGCGGAATAGTTGACACTCGACCTTTAGCCGGAATGTTCACTTCTATGCGTTTGAGACAGAAATACTTACATCATCTGGACGAGACCTACTTTGGAGCATGGGACATCACGACAGTGACCTCTCATTTAAAAATCTTTGAGTAAACTGCAGTTCCCTGCGCTTTTGCAGTTCTACATGTTATCTAACCTACTACTCGAAGTATACCGTGTGGTAACATGATAATTTGCGTAACTGCCTACATCAGAATTAAGACCCGGCTAGGTGCCGAGTCAGCGAAAACTGACAAATTTATTTTGTCTCAAGCATCTCAAAGCTCATATCTCTGCCAAATTTCCAGCAGATAGTTTTAATAAATACAACAATTGCTGTTTGCAGAGTTTTAATAAAGCATGACTGATATTCAACAACAGTTTCCTATATTTTTGATTCATATTATGAATCCAAAGATCACTGTTGTTAATTACCAGTCTGTTAATGCAGCTAATGGCATCTATTAATAATTAATCAATAATTGACCTATGTAGTAAATAAAAATCGAAATTTTTCCTTATATTATTTACATTATATACTTTCGAAGAAATTATCAAGAATTATTTATATATGTTGGGTGAATAGCACGTCGCGGCACTGTAGGTACTCTTTTGAAGCCCAGAAAAGTTTAGATAACATTTTATTTTAAATTATCCCCGAATCAGTATCTAATGAAGTCCCCTAGTTATCAAATTCAATAATTTACTTAGATCGATAGACTGTGATGCTGGAAGATCAAAAAGGTATCCGTTTAATTTTCAAATAGTAATACGACCATTTCATACTTCAGTCGGTAAGGATTAGTAGGTATATATATGAACTTTAGATCCTTTTTTAATAAAAATTTTGTAGCTAGGAATATTACCATTTGAAGGATATGGTCCTCAATTTTGTAGCTCCAACTACCACTAAAATTGTCTTTGCATTAAACATTCCTTTTATTCTAGTATTTCGGCTAATAAGGGACTCTAGTATCTCATTTTATATTCACACTGTTCAGTATTGGGTATTGAAAAGAAGTTCACCCTCCTCCTTCTATCTAAAGATACTGTTGTAGTTAGCAGTTTGTAGCGACGTTAAGTGTGTTCAGTCTATAACCATGAACGCAGTTTAAATTTAAGTAGATGCGAAGTGAGCCATCAATGGTAATGGTCCGAGTAATTTGCAAAGAGGCTTTAAGAGCCTTTACGATTATTAGGTCAAGGATGGAGCTGTGGGACGCTTCAGGAATCTACATTCTTTGGCTAATAAATGTTCCATCATTTACATTCATGACGCTAAAAGCAGGCATGGTACCTTTTATGCACTGACAATTTCCTAAGTGGGAATAGTCAATGATCCCACATATGAATTGGATTTTACTTTGGTTGCTATCATTTTTTAATTGATATGATAATGATTAGTTTAAATACCCGGAAGTAAATCGATATTATACTGGAACAGGCTTTTCCATCATCTCGCGAAATTGAGACGGAAGAACGGTAATTTTCTCTCTTTCTCTTTCTCACCGACAAACACACAAAAGTTGGGCAGCTCGGCTTATGAATTCTACTCATTAGCACACATTGATACTAGGAGAAGGTCTTTGACAGCGGATATTTGCCTGAGTGATAAACAAAAATTTGCTGGCGCTAAGTAAGATAAATACAGTCGGAGTCAACGTCAAAAACCTCTCTTTTTAGGTATAATGAGCTCGGAGAAAATGTAGGACGCTAATGAACACTCACATACGCAAACAACGGTAAACACAACGACAATATTTTACAGAAAACAGAAAATTCTTATTAAAAAAAATTGTCACTACAGATATGTTGAATTAATTCCAGTTAAACAATCGGTGGCTACAAAATATAAATTTATATGAAATTTCTGGTGTAGGAGTGATCACAGAAGCAGTTTTCAATGATTATTTGAAGGTAAACAAATATTTCAAGCTAAAATATTTTGTCTAGCTATCAGTCATCTGTAGAATATGTACAGCTAAGTACTTCTTAAATTTTCTTTTAATCCTTGTAGTTCGAAACTAGAAATCTGAACATAAGATTCTTTATTTCGTCAGTTCCCCTTATGTTGCTTGAATTATGTTTTAGCACAGACACATAAGGTCGAGCGAAATAACTTAATCGTATACAATTTCAGATCCAATATCATTAACTCCGTCATTCAAAAAACAATGAATACCTGTACAAAAAAGAAAGGAATATTTTTCTTCATTTATAGAGTGAAGAGCCTAAGTGAAAGGAAGAAAGGAAATTTAAGGAAGACACTTGATAAAGATTAGCCAAATAAAAAATTCTAGGTGTGTGAATGGATTATTCGGATACAGTATTTTATAACTGATCCTTAAAACCACGAAAGAAATGGCGAGAACAAAAAAACTGAATATAGAAACACAGTTAGAAAAACAAGTAAATCGCAAAACAGGAAAGCAAGGGAACGGAAGAAACCATCCAGTTATTTTGTTAAATATTTAGTATCTAAATATTCGAAACGATTCCGAACTGTATCATGCGTAAATCCTTATCGCCAACGGAATGTGAAGCAGAACAATTATAATGAAAAATATATTAACTTTTATTTGCTTTAGATACTTCCTTCGTCAGAAGAAAAATGTAAAATCAAGCTAGAGCAACTGAACACTTAATAACGAAAGCAACTGGTTGGCTACTAGGGCAAGGAGGCGTGCGTAACTATCATGACAGAACACTCTCGTCATCCTAGGACCACCCAGGGTGCCGCTGATTTCCATTCATGTGCGGTCAACTCTTGCTTCTCGCATTGTGACAGTCTGGTGAGATGGTAATTCGCAGTGTTATCACTAACGGCTATGCGGAGTGGCAGGAAGCCATAACCGATAGCCACTTCTGTTGCGCCATGTTGAAATACATTCCATGCGCCAGCATGAAGAATCATGGAGCGCGTCTGTCGGAACCTTCTGAGTGTGCTGTCAGCAGCGTCGGTAATGATGTAACAGTTAATGCGGAAAGCTGTGAATTTCCGTAATATTTATAACCCAGTATCAACCTATAACAGTTATTATATTCTTACGGATGATTTAGTTCAGGAAAAACAGTATAGTTACTCCTTTCAAAAGTAATTCAATTCCCTAATGGTTTGAGGCGAAATAAATGACTTATTTTTGTATCAGTCTTCTTCTATTTCCAGTCGGAAGTTGGGGATATGTAGATGGTACTCTTTTCCACGTTATATCAGCTGCTGAAGCAGTATGTATTGTAATCGTCTCATGACATGACCAAAGTACTGTAATTTAAGCTTGATAATGGAGGAAATGATACCTGTTTTTTCAGACATTACTTCAGTATTAAGTATCTCCTTTATTAATGAGAATCGAAGTTTTCTTCTAAATATTCAAATTTAAAAAGTCTCAATTTTCTTACACAATCCTCTACTAAGGGTTCAGCTCTCTGTTCCATTGTGGCATCAGTCAATGCCTATCCTCAAATTCGAACTCAGACCGCAGTTGACAAGCCGTTTCAGTAATCTAACTAAGACAATAAGCATTTAAAGAATTAGTAAATGTAAAGCCAACAGTTCTAATCATTATTATATTAATGTTTCTCACATATCATTTAACGATTATAACATCTGTGATTCAGCTGAGCTACCATGGAACTGCCATGTTTGTTGATGCCAGCTCCCGTACGTGGTCTAAAAATGATTATCGCCGTTAATCGGTCACATCAACAACTATGATTCCAGAGTGTATGTGATTCTTTGTAACCATTTGCTCCAAATATTTCAGCTCTTCGGAGACTTTCAGCTGTTAGGTCTTAAATCTTGAGTAATTACCGTAGATATGACACATAAACGCGTATGTACAGCTACTCAAGGAATTTGTATACACTTAGGAATGACTACACTAGCTGAAGCAGTGGATTATCACTGGATGGTACAAAATTAAAGGAAGTCATTACAGAAATAACCTGACGGCATATCGAAGCTTGAAATATATTACTTACAGCTTTACGTACGCTACGAAATCCATAATAACAGTGACAAATGCTGTTGTGTGGAAATGTGATAACCGAAAGTTTGATAGGAATAGAATGATAAGCAATGGAAAGGTATTTCATGAAGTGAATCATGACATACAGATAAGTAGGAAATATATGAAATTTGGACTAGAAAGTAAATTCAGAGAGGAATTGTTTCATCCGGCGCCTGAAATGAAACTCCTCTAACTTCATAGTTCCCTGGAGAAAGGTGAAGTATGTAAATTGGTTTGTAAATGTTTTTAATGGATGGAAGAAAGGTCCTTATTTCAATACTACCTGTCTGAACATCGATAAGTAACTTTCAGTGTGTAACTTTGTTCGGATTGTAGGTAAGGAAATTACCTTTTGAATGGGTGGCCTACAATAATCTTTGCCAATAATATTACTATCAAGTTTTTGTTGATGGAAACATCGATTCGTGGAGATCGTAATCTTCTGAGGGCTTTTCACAGTATGAGATGGCACAGAACGTAGAGAGTATTATAGATGTGAAATGTTGGCCAAGATGTTTGGGTGAGTAGTGACAGACGTGTGGAGCTTGCAGAAGTACATTATGAAGTTTTATCCAAAGAAAGAACGATTTGCATAATTTTTAAAGGCTTTTTCTTACATTAGTCATTCCACAACGCTTGAAGGATGAAATTCTCCTGATATCATTAGTAGGAAGACGAAAACACGCCAAGTTAGAATTATTAGTCATGTACTCAGGGAACTATATTGTTAAGAATCAAGCTCACGCACTACATTTCATTTCAGTTTATGTGATTTAATTATCATGGCATCATTAGAGAGATAGGGGAGTATTTCTTAGTTTAATTCATAACTCATTAATTTGTATCAGAAGTGATGGTTATCCTGATAGGCCGATTCATTTCGAGGAATCACCAATGGCTGCCAAGGTGTGGTGTTTATGAGTCTTCCCATCACCAGAAGGATTAAGATATGTGTCAGTACTCAAATTGGTTTATGAATGTTTAGTCCGAAAACATGTAAAATGGTTCGGTTAGTATTTAAGGAGTGTTTTTTATGGCTCTGCCTCGTCGAAGCGGAAAACAATGAAAAACTGAAATCTGGATATACGACGGGGATTCGAACCTGCGTTCTCACGAGTTCAAGGCCCGAACATTACCAATTACCCATCACGATCGATTTAATGAGGGAGATGAGCTATTTATCTTACCACCACACAAGTTTCAGGCCAATCTTATAACGGTTTTCTAGCAGGATCAACAGTCATTAACTTAGTGTGTTAAATGGAGTGACTGTAGCTACAAAATATTGTTATGTTCATTTGTTTTCCGACTGTAAAACATGGGATATATCAAGGTCTAATTAAGTCTCTAGTTATTTGGTGTTGGAGAAATATTTGCATCTGACTGCAATTAAGAGTCAATTACTTAACATAATAATTTTCATTCTGTGGGCTATCATTACTGTGTTTAAGAAAACTAAGCTTTTAAATGGTTCGTTTCACCGGGGAAGGTTTTTTGAACTTATGGCACCTCGATGATTTTACGCGCATATCAGTAAATTCTAAAGTGAAACTTCAATCGGAAATTGCCTTTAAAACTGGAAAATAGCCAGATAAATTCTCCAGTGAACTACCATAACTGGTTTAGTGACAGAAATTATTTTTCCTGATTGTATAAGGTAAGGAGGGAGTGTAAAATTTCAAAAAAATGTTTTTTACTGGGTTTAATTAATAACAGTTAGTGAGGTTATTACAACGCTACACTTTGACCTGCCTCACGGAAACATCGGTACTTCGTAATTTTTATTATTTTACCTTGGTCGCCACCAGCTGTTTGACGAACGTACTAATAATACTTACAGTTCTCTGTGATGTTAAGAACTCACTAGTTCACAGGAATTTGTAATAAGCAAGACACACTCACTCATAGGAAGTATTAAGTCGAACAACTTTTTATTATTCCAACGATTTGTGTCTTATATTAGTACTCCGGCCACCAACTGGAATTATTTATCACTTATCCGAAGATTGCAAGTTCTTTATGAGTGGAAAGTTTAATCACAAGATACTCTCCTTCAAACAGTAACATGTTAAATGTATGTACCACAATTACCAGTTCACAACCGCTCATTAACAGTTCTCCAGGAACGTCTCACTGTATTTTCACACCATATGGCTTGTCTTACGTTAGCGACGTCAAGCCAATATTCATTTCCCGTCGCGGACGCTCGTATTACGTATCCATATGCCCGAATATTTCTTTCCAAATCTACCGAAAACACGTACACGTCGACACACACACTTAGTGATGTTCCGATACCATCAAAGTATCGATACCTACTCAAATGAGTAGTACTCTAATTGTCTTGCGATACTTACTCATATGAATACTGCATAAGTATCGATACTTACTCATATCGATACTTTTTTAAATTAATGTCGAAATATAAAAATATACGTGACATGTTGCTAAATTATTTATTTTATTTATCTAGTATAATAGAATCAAATAACATTAGTAAACATTTTTATTTATTTATTAAAATTATAATAAAGCTCACATTGTAAGCAAACTTTGAAGGTTTTGTCTTTTCTTTAAATATTTATTTATTATAATTTTAACACTTTTAAACAATAGAACTCCGCTTTGTGCTTAATTTTGTAGGTTTGGAAACAAAGAAAAATAGCGAAAGATGATTTATCATACCCTCCAAAAAGGTTATTTGGAAGAAGAACAAGAAGAAGAAAATTCCGCTTTTGGAAGGTTTCCCAAAAAAGCAATTGTTCCAAATATTTTAATGACAACTTGTTTCTTTTGTTTGTCATTGTTTCACCGGCACTAGAAAACAAACATTCACTCAATACTGACGTTGCTTCAACATTAAGATACTGTTGTGCGTATTTATACAGATAAGGAAATATAAATATCATTTATTCCCATTGTGTAAATGGATTGCTTTTTAGAGACGTTACAGTGTTTGACAAGTAGAGCGAGATTTGTCACTACAGTGCGTTTTCTTTTTCTTTGTGATGTTTCCAGAAGGGATATTCCTGTGAAACTCTATCTGAAGCAGCTTCTTCTTCCGATTCACATGGGCTACTTAGTTGCTTATGAATCATATCTTTTAGTTTTTGTGTGGGGCTGCGCGGGAGTGACCATTGGCCAGGAATAGGGTAATGCGCGCCAAGTACGACTTTATTGCAATGAAATAGGGGCCTAAAACAAACTCTTTGAGATTAGATTGTCTGTTCTAAGACTGATTTGTTTGATTTTCAATGATACCAACTTGATGTCAGCGGGAAATTAATTTCGTAGGCGCGTCTGCGTGGCGCAGCAGCGATGATGCATTTAGAATTTAACACCGGGTGCGTTTCGATACTTTCGATTCGATACAAGTACTTTTCTTCCGATACCGAGTAAGTATCGAATGAATTAATATGAATACGAAAAGTACTCGGTATCGAAACAAAGTATCGAGTACTTACTCGTATTTACTTGCATCGGATCATCACTACACACACTTCCCGCCACTCGTAACACTTGACTACTCCTCTGCCACAGAGGTTAGACCCTCGCGGTATATCGATAATCGATATTTATACAAAGATTGCAAGTCCAATGTAATGTTACAGGAGGACTCCACTTATCACAACACGGGAGCGTACAGACAGTACAAAATATTCACAACACTTAGACTTTTCATCTTCGAGGTCATTTGAACCTTCTGAGTGCCAGTCAGTCACACTTTACTATAAGATTCCTCTGCTGACAAAAAACGTTTTCATGTAAAATTTGATGTTACTTGGCTAACTTGTAACAAGTGCACATAAGCTGTTTTCTCGTATCTTCCTCATTATTCATGTAGTGTCTTTTATATCGTCAGAAAAACGGCTGAAAAATGATTCAGTTAGATTTGAAAAAAATTTGACCCTATCCTAACACCATTTATAAGTTATCATCAACAATTTAATAGTCAATACTTATAACCAAGGAATCGATAGATGTCGTTTAAAGGCAGCAGAATTACATCTGAGCTTTTTGACCTAACGTGGTGCTCGGACTACTATAAATGGACTTAACGTTCCAGTGACAGTTAATATCCGAAGAGTTCACAATTGATTACAGAAAGCAGTTTGAAAAAATACCTTGCAAAAATAATTTCAGAGACACTACTAACATATACGTACGTAAAATAATTGTTCATGATGTAACTAATTTTATGTAAAAATATCAATATTGTTGATAAGTTATATTAACTGCCAAAGCGTCAGTGCCTATTTCCAGAATCTTACTTGACATAATTGTATGAAATTTTTTTATTTTAATTTTCCGAAGCAAGACTGGAAAATCACCAACATTCGAGCAATTGAAACATTAAATTTTCTGTCAAATAAAACATCTGAATACTCGAAAAGCAGGAATTATGATACATCATAAGGAAAATAAGTTACAAATAGCTGTCCCACATCAGAAAAAAATGACGTGAGTTCTTTC
The DNA here is from genome assembly GCA_031002005.1 of Vandiemenella viatica. NCBI lineage: Eukaryota > Metazoa > Arthropoda > Insecta > Orthoptera > Morabidae > Vandiemenella > Vandiemenella viatica. Next base: position 47,965,046 of record CM061921.1, on the reverse strand, counting down.
GGTCAGTGTTTTGGGAAATTATCTACAACTGATGACCTGTCCACCACAGGGTGTATTTTTTTTTTAAATGTTCAGAATGCAAATACCAATTTATATTAATGTCAATAGAAAAACTGTATTGTTTTCATTATTACGATCAAATAAGCGTTCTTTCTCAGTTTAGACACCAACGTGTGCTTTTTTACATGATTTTACATAAAGAAAATTCATCGTCTCACCAGCAGTTACATAAAAATAGTTTTGTTTTCAATGTAGGGATGTTATGTAATAAAACACCTCTTTTTTTTTTGAAGAAACTGTCTGACAGTTTCATTGGACTGACTGCCGATTATTGTAGACAGTAAAAACTGTGTGTGCATGCTACTTGTGCCATAAATACGCAGATAACAATCGTTCCTTGCAGAGCGTAGTAACAAAGTATGTAATTGCTACCTGTCCTCGTAAATATTCCTGGAAATAAGTTTGGCTTCCAATTCAGGCTTACGTCATATTGATGAGTGTTACTAAGCAGCACTGAATATTTATCGTCTAACATCAAGGTATTTACGGTCCTGTGTAATAGAAGCTGTCTACAAGAATTTTAATTAAATTTACATCATTTTTACTCCACACAAGTCAGCCTAAATTTTTCGAATGCATAGTTCTGCAACATAACCAAATGGTTAATAATGATAATGGAATCTGTTTACGTAATCACAAGACTGTATAAGAATAAAACAAATGGAGGTATGGAAATAATTAAATTTAGGGAAAAAAACATGTAACCATGTAAAATTCATTGTTCTGCGAAATGTTTTTTTAGTAATTTTAAACAAGATAAACACAATGATGAAATATTTTAATTTTTCTATCTTTTAAACTTTCACCGGAAAAATTTTACTTTGATCAGATAAAAAATTTATATTACTGGTACTATTTATTTATTTCGTATGGCAGAAGAGATACAAAAACAGTAACTACATTAACTTACAATAAATATAACTATTGCTACAGACTGATGTCTAACGATTGCAGCCATTAAATTGCTTGTGTTGTTGCTTCGTGAATCTGATTCATTGCACCACTGAATCTCCTGAGAGGGCATTCCATGGCGATGTGGTGAATGGTTTGCGCATAGTTACCGCAGTCACAAGAAGGATTCTCTGTCATTCCCCACTTGTACAACCAGTAGTTGCATCTACCGTGGCCTGTTCTCACTCGGTTCAGTGCCGTCCAGGTTTTCCTAGGAAGGTTGAATCCAGGAGATTGTCGTGTAGGGTCTTGGATTAGCGCCTGTTTATCAGGGTTGGAATTTGTCCACTCAGCGCACCATGCTTCGCCTATGTTGAAATTATTTTGGACCAACTCTTGACCAAACTTCCATGTTGAATATCTAGATTTTAGTCTATATGGAGCTTTGTGTGTGCAGTCCTGATGAATTGGAAGTTGTGGATAACTTAAGCATTTCTGCCATTCCTTTTTTAATGCCGCTTGTCTTCGGAGACTTGGTGGGGCGATGTTGGAGAGTACAGGCAGCCAGTATGTAGGTTTAGATTTAACAGTTCCAGATATTGTTCTCATTGTGTCATTTAACTGAACGTCGATCTTTTTTGTGTGACTGCTGTTTAGCCATACTGGACTGCAGTATTCGGCAGATGAGTATACCAGAGCAAGAGCTGATGTTCTGAGAGCTGCGGCATGTGCTCCCCAACCCGTTCCTAAAGGTTTGTGAAGGATGTTATTTCGAGTTTTTACTTTTGCCGATTTTTTATGCATATGCTCCTTATATGTCAATGACCGATCAAGAACCACACCTAGATATTTTGGATGAGGATTGTATTTAAGTAATTGGTCTTTGAATTTTATTTGAGGTCTATAGTGGGCTTTTCTATTGTTTAGGTGCAATGAGCTGACCTCTGTCTTATTTATATTCAGTTTCAGGCGCCAAGTGTTGAAGTACTCATTCAGTTTCTGAAGATCAACTGCGAGAATTTCTTCAGATGTTTTGAAGTCACTAGATTGTGCTGTCATGACTATGTCATCAGCGTATATAAGCTTCCTAGAACTGGTAGATGGCAATTCTGCGGTGTAGATGTTGAAAAGTAGTGGAGCAAGGACAGCCTCCTCGTGGTGCACCCTGGGCAATGTGGCAAAGCCGCGGCTGAATAGTCTACATCTGAATAGGCTGCTGGACCTAGAGCTTTAGCTTGAGGATATCCCAGCAATTTGAAGATTCGGAACAATGTTATCAACTTCAAACGGCTCTTCTCAGAGCCAAGTAGTGAAAGAACTCCGACATGCACTCCAAATTCTACAACTAATTATTGAAGGAATATGCAGGTCGAAAAGTGACTATTTGTTAAAGTTACTCGAAAACAACAATATAGATGTTCTTCTCCTTCAAGAAACCCACTGCGAAGACAAAAACCATCTACAATCTTAGTGCCATTTACCAGGATATACACTGGTACTATAACACCATTAACTTCTTATTGGACATGATGCAATAAACCAGATGCGTTTATTTAGATTTAGTATGTGCCCAATAGTTCCTGGTATTTATTATTATTAGATGGAGTAAATAGCTGAGAGCATATTTAGCCGGAAATTATTTAGCAATATGGAAAAAATCGTGTACACAGTAATTTTCTTAGCTAAATGTAAGAAAAGGCCTTAGAATAGCACTATGACAAATACGTGTATGTTACATCTTTGAATTAGATCCAGACCAGATTTTTCTGTCAAGCGAGAAATGAAGGTATTAGTAGGTAGTCAAATTTTTTTAATGATTGCATAAGTAAGCTATTGGGGATTTCTTGTGAGTAAATTAATGCAAATTCTCTCTAGTTGCGCTATAAAGCCCTACCATAGGCCTACTAGAATAGAGGAAGTTTGACGTTACATCCGTAGACATTAATAAAAATTGTCAGAAAATAGTAACCATCACTGAGAAAGCAGAGAGGCCCCTAGTTCCTTCATAAAAACTGCAGAATAAGCATATGAGTTAACTTTTATAATAACGAAGACTTTCCGGATGAATAAATGCAATGCAATCTTCACGGGTGTTACGCCCAGGGGCAGAAGGGTTGGCAGGCAGCCTGGGTGCGGACGTCGGACAGAACCACAGGCTATAAAAGAGGGATACGGCACGTAAGCTGGCTTAATAGCTGTCGGTCAGCAGACCAGTAAAGGTCGATTCACACCTGAGGAAGACGGCGGAGCTAGCCGTCGATATATCGTGTTTTTTCCAACTCAGTCGGAAGATTTCATTGATAATCAACAATGATCACATATAACATAGCTTACTCTTATCACATAGATATAGTAATACGATGGATGCTATATTAACTGATAATTAAACCGAGAGGGCTCTGAAAAATAAAACCACTTCATTATTTTTCCTGGAAGCACTATTAAAAAAAAAACATCAGATGTATCTAACATCACCAACAAATATAAATTAATACTAGCTTTGCCCGGCATGCGTTGCAATGCCTCTTTCTCTTTCTAAATTGTGTACGCATATGCAAAAACAGACAGATTTACATGTTCTAATTAAATGAAAGACATCGCGAAAAACTGAATAGTTTCATGTGTAAATTTTGTTTAAGAAGGGCGATGGATGAAAGTGGGTTGGTTTTTGTAAACCTAATTTCTCTTTGTTTTAAAGTATACGTGTGCAGTGTTCCTTCAAAAACCTGATAAAAACTGAGTTTCTTTAAACAACTTTTGAAATTAGGATGGGTGGGAGTAAAGGGGGAGAAGGGTTGGACTTCCGTAAACCAAATTTAGACAGTACTTTTCCGTATACGTGTGCAAATTGCTTCAAAATTGGATAGAAACTGTAGCTTTGTATAAAGAACATTAACAAAAAATTAACGGGGTGAAAAGAGTGAGAGGAGTTGGGTTTCTGAAAATCAAATTTAGATAGTATTTTTTCTGTTTGTTTCAATGTATATGTGTGCAAAGGACAATTGAAATCGGATGAAATCTGTGTGTATGTATAAAGAACGTTTAAATAACTAAGGGGTTGGAAAGGTGTAGGATTTCTGAAACCAAATGTTGATAGTATTTTTCTGTTTATTTTAAAGTATACGTGTGCAAGGTTCGATCTAAATCGGGTAAAAAAGGTGAATTCGTATAAAATTAAGGGTTGTAAAGGGGGAGAGAGATGCCCACCGGATCCAGTTGTGAATCTAAACCATTCTCGAATCAACTTAATCACACACACACAATTTCATAAAAATCAGTCCAGCCGTTTAGGAGTAGTTCATTCATGGATAGAATATATATATATATTACACACGTGAAAATTAATTATGAATATTTCTATATATGTATGATCCAATATATCGCTGTCAATTTTTAAAATGTGTTTCTTCCATAGTTACTATTGTTCAAGAAACTGATTTCACGGATTTCGCTCGATGTTTCTACAGCCAAGTATAGTGGTTTAGGAGATAAAAGCAAGGAGTGAACATTTTACTCTTCCTGCACCCTATAAAATCTTTGTGCAATTGTTATTTGCGTTGTTGTCCCTGTGAAATCTGTAACGCTTCAAATGGAGTGTGAGTAACATCCAGACATTGTTTAGGTCTGGGGTTCTCAACCAGGGGTTGTGTCCCCCCCCCCCTGAGGAAGCGTAGGAAACTTTTGAAGGGGTGACATATCGTGTTAACTGTTAGTGCAGTTTTCATCATTTGTTTGTGACTTCTGGTTTTCTATACTTGCTGATATCAAATAAAAGTATCCAGCAAGGAAAGTGATATGAGATGTGTATTATCACAAGTAACACCGAGTACAGGAAAACTTGTTGAAGACAAATTGATGTTATGCTCTAGCAAAAATTGATGTATTTATTCACTAATAATAACCTTTAAAAATGTAAGCTTCGAATTGAAGTAGAGGCTCGTTGGACCCTCCGAAATGAGATATACTAAGTCTGGTATCAGAGGGAAGACGGCAAGTTTCTTTCCTTCTTACCTAACCTAACCCGGTAATCCTACCGGGTAAAGGGGGCAAGTAAACAAAAACTTTCGAAAGACAAACAGTGCCATTCCTCTTATTGATTTTATGTTCCAACACAAGTTGTTGTATTTGTTCACTAAGTTTCATAAAACCTTAATAATCTAAGCGTGGTCCTCAACTAGGTTGGCTGGATCCTCGCGGCATTTAAAACCTGGTATCAGAGATAGGACAGGCAGTTCCTTTCCTCCTTACCTAACACATCCCCGTATTCCTATTGCGCATAGGGGACCTAAGTTAATGTGGAATCCAAGGTACGGAAGCGTTCTAGCGTACTTTACATTACACAGCAAGCATTGTCAGAGGTTTAGATTGGACAAAGAGCATTTGAAAATCTCAACCCGAACAGGGATTCAAACCAGAGACATTTCGACTCCAGTCAGACATTTTAACCACTGACCCACCAGACCGCTAATAAAATCATATATAACACATTCTTAATCAATTTTTAAACCGAAACGATAAAGTTTTTTGTATTTCAATATAATATTGTGGGATTGGGAGGTGTAACCTTGAAACGTTCAGCAAAACTAGAGGGTAAATAGTAAACCATTCATTACAAGTAGGAGTACAGTGAAAAATTGAAATTTCTGCTTATGTAAAGATTGTCTTGTTCTAGATGTAACAGGCTCTTTCGTTGGGTTAAGAGAAGATAGAACTCTATATTACCACACGTTACCTCCTGTGCTGCGTAGGAATGATAACGTCATCGTCAAGCTCAATCCATTCTTTACCTGGGTGGAGGGTTTTGGCATATCTGGGTTTTTAACCGACTTCAAAGAAGAAGTTCGATTGTATTATTTTGGGATGTATGTTCAGCGATATCTTCGCCAATTATGAACCGATTTTAATGATTTTTTATGGGTCCCATATAAATTTCATTCAGATCATATGATTTTTTATTCAAACCACTCAACTCTGGAATTGAAATATCGGAAAAAATAAGTCCTCGGTTCCGGGATTGCGAAACTCTCAGAATTCCGGTATCCATGTTCTAGTGATGATCTAATAATTATCCGACTTGGAATTAGGTCTCAGTCTGACCGTATTTCGTTACTATCAGATCAAATTAGCCCTTCACTCCTCGCGCCGTGTCTTCAGCCCGCATCGCCGCCGTGCAGACCCCCTAATATTTGGTCGGTTGTTGGGTGTCAACCCACGAATAATAAAAACTAGATGTTGGATAGGCAATGCAACCTAGTCGTTTCTGTGAGAGCTTTCTTATAGTGTAGAATTTTAATAATTTATTTACATCGAAATCAGGCAATGCAATGCCTAATAAAGATTTTACGCGACTGAGTGCCAAATAAATCTGTCCTTTTGCAAAATTCTTTTTGCATAAATCAGTCACTGCATTATCGAGGGTTGTGTCCTGCAAACTTACAGTAAAAGCTTATGATGAGAGGTAGTTTTCTGCCCTCCACATCTCCATATCCCCATTGCGCTTGAAATGTTGTACAGGCAGGTATAATTGCTATGCAACTTTAATTGTATTTCATTATAAGACCAATTGGCGAGTCGTCAAATTTTATGAGTATCAGGTAACTCGGCTTCTTCTATTTGATGTGTTCGGAGAGCAGTCTTTTTTTTTTTGGATCTCTATGTCGCCATTTACGAGCGCAGCGGATATGGTCATATTACGCTTCAGCAAAGCTCTATATTCAACACCCAACTTTATGGTTGGTAAGAAACCTCCACAGTAATTAAAGTTGCTTGGAATAACATTGTATAGTGGCTTCACACCATAAGTTGCCACCTCAAGAGACTCGTCTACAGCGTTTACTGTATAGGCCTCCGCACGGTACGCCTTAGCATTATTCGCGGCTATTTTTTCATCATATTTAAACTTGTCTAACTATTGGGAAATCACGGATAGCAGCACCATTAGCAAAATCACCTGACAAAGATAGAAGTCGCCGATCATGTAATAATCCCAACTGAGTCGTCGTTAATTCACCAACGTGCAAACTATTCAAGAAATCAATGATCTCCACGACATAGCGTTGTCGCATGTATATCGTAAACTTTCAAAATGAGAACAGCTGCCCCATATTTAAAATACAAAACAAACTATAATACCACTAAAAATTATTAATAAAATATTTTTTTTAAATATAAAAACCGGCTTCAGAAAAAAAAAACACTAAAATTCTTAAAATAATGTAATGTCCTGCTTGTAAGAAAATAAATCTGAATGGACAGTATTTAACATTACTACTAATGAAATTTTTATAGTAATCAGTTATTTTGGATTGGTGCCATCCAAAGAAAGAAAAACAAAAAATTACAACGATAAGGAACAACAGTAATACATTAATAAATCATCATACTACTTACCTACGATTAATGCGGGAAACATGTTTCAACGAAACTGAAACATACAGGTTATACAAAGAATTTTGTATTTTCATGAAGCCAGCCATAAGAACCCACGAAATACTACTTTAAGGGTAAAGTGTTTACCGCATGATGTAGCCTACCAACTGATAACGTAGCGCCAGAGATATGCTTCGGCCACCAACGAGGCAAAGCCACAGACTTAATTGTCATGTAAATTCTTTTCATGGTTGTCTTCCAATATCCGCCTCACTATATTCCGTAAAGTATTCTGAATTTTCGTTCGTATTCCCTGTGTCACCATGAAGAGCAAATAAAGTGTAGTAATTCGTTCCTCGCAATGTGAATGCTAGAACCGACTCCAAAAATAAGTAATTAATATAAAATTTTTAGTAATAGTAATAAAAAATACTGTCAATTTATATTTATTTCCTTCTATGCAAGTCGTGAAGTTATATAAAGATGTTTAGTGTGTTTTTTGAAGGCAGTTTTTATTTTTTTTTTTTTAATTATTTTATGGTGTTAGTATCTATTCATCCACGAGCTAACGGGGCAATCTTTCCGAGAGTAGGCAGGGAAGAAATGACCTCCATTACAGAGACAGCGAACTCCGAAAATAAGCTCATTCAGCTGTTAAAACGTGGCTGGTTGGTAAACTCACGGAGGCGGTGCCACAATGGATTAGACACTTTGCTACATCAACCACACTACGTCTCCACTGGGTAGGAAGAAACAGTTAAGAGATTCTGTCGGTAGCAGGGGGGCACCACTTCCTGTTGATATGCTAGCCCAGATTTTGATTCAACCTGGAAATTTATGGATCACCGTATGGTACCATGCAACAATGATACCTCTCTTTCCGTAGTTATCTAGACCACCACATTGGCCCTTGTAATAATAACCTCCACGGAACAAAAATGCCACCATTCTACAGGGTTGTGCCACGCACCTGAGCTCCCATCAACACCATTGCATCGGAAGCACGTCATAAACAACATTCCTGCCAAAGGTGTCACAAATTCACTGTCAAACTTCCTGTCTAGTACCCTGTCAATTAGGCACACTATATATGTGAAGAACTACGTAGAAACTGCCAATGGCAGGTGCGCATCTCTTTCCGTGAGTGAAGGTTGTGAAACCCAGCGATTATGTCTACGTTAGACTTGCGCTTAATAGTTCGCGAAGGGGAGCGCAGCTCCCTCGCGAACTAGTTCGCTCTTTTAGTTCGTTAGTTCGCGTCTCGAATTCAGAGAAACAGATCGTTCGCTCGCCTTGCTACCGCTACTGCACGCACTATTTTGTTTGTTAAGTCAGTTTTATTAGGACATAATCATTTTTTTGTCGTTTCTAAATGGAATTTAATATGTCCTTCTTAACAAAAGTTATTGCTTAATAATAGCACTTTCAAATTACATTAGCATGAACAGTTGGCGCCGATAAACCAAAGTGCTCATTGTCCTTTACACAAATGGGTAAATTGAATAATTGTGCTGTTTTTACTATTTACTTTACATGCATTCGTAGAATATTAATTTTTTAAATGGATTTGTTTATTAGTTCATGGAAGAAACATTACTTATAAAAGGCGCTATTGATCCTGCCGTCGACGCGCCCTTAAACCCCAACAACAACACAACATTACTTATAAAATATTATAAAAGCATTTATTTTGATGAATTAAAATACCCGTTTATAAGTAATCGGCTTTTTTTATATAAATAAAGTTTTGGAAATCATGGACAAAATATAATTCTACTATTGGCTACAACTTAAGTACTATATGACAGAAATAGTATTACCTATATTATTAAGAAAAATAACGTTAATACTTCCAATGTGATATCTAATAATTAGACATATAAAAATAACAGTGACCCTTGAATGAGAAAGTGGTAGCAATAACGAAAGTGCGTAAATTTCCAGTGAATTGGAAGTCATTGAGCTATCATTTTATTAGTGAAGATGAGAATAATCCAACACACATTCACAATTTTTTGGCGACGAATGAAACTGATGAAGACACAAAAGTTAAAATCTTTTTGAATTTCGCAAGTCATTTCTTTCATCACTTTCACAAAGGTATTAACCAACAGACTGAGATAAGTATTATATTATGTCAGCTTTAAAATCAGCGCTAGAAATATGTAAAAAATACTGTTTCTTTGGTTAAGAAAATAAGAAAAAGCCTTTAGAAACCAAATTCTCCACAGAAAGTGATAATATAAAAAAATAATGCTCTAGTATTCGTTGATAAATGTCTGGAGTATCTTAGTAAATAGTTAGATTTTAATGAAAGCAATTGGCTATACAAAATCCAAAAATTAAATTCAAATCACAGGGTTTCATTTCATGACTGTGAGACTATATTAGAGGTTATAAATTTGCGAGAAAAAATGAATATCAAAGTGAACAAACTTTACTCTGAAATAACAATATTATACGAAATCCAGGTAAAAGTAAGAGAAGTATTTCATGAATAAAAAATGAGCTTTTTCTCGAAATTAATTTGACAACTGAAAGCGATAAAGCGTATGACAATTTTACTGTAGACAAAAAAGAATTAAAGATGAAAGAAGCAAAAAAATAGCTTAAAAAATGAAATAAAAAAACATACCTTTTATCATTTTCTACTCTTTCGTAAAATGTTATATTTTTGAAGTGTAGCATATTTTTATAGGTTATTCTTTTTAAAAATTCCTACCATCAACCGAAAAAATATTGGAAACCCTAGCGGCGAATGGTGCTAGTTCGCGAACGGTAGCGCTCAATTTATTTCGCGAACGGTACCGCTCTCTATAGTTCGCGACCGGGAGCGCTCTCTATAGTTCACGACCGTGAGCGCTCTGTTTAGTTCGCGAACTAGGTCCTCCAAGACAGCTCGCTCGCTCGCTTTGCTTGCGCTACTGCACGCGCTCTCTTGTTTGTTATGGTAGTTGTGGTTATCGATGGTTGTCGTTTGATTGTTAATGGGATCAAAGTGTATTTTATTTTCACATTACAAGTTAAATTTCCGTTTGTGACTTCTGCAATAATTATTAATGTTGAACAATTTATTTTTATTTTATTTTTATATCTATGTCTTCAGTGAAATGTGTCCACAAGGAACTGTGTTTCCTTTTAGATAATAAACTAAAACAAAAGTTGGTCTTCGGGAAAGGATCGAACGAACTAACGAACTAAGGAGCGAGAGATCTGGGAACTAGTTCGCGTAGTTCGCCTGTGGGAGCGCTCTTCCGAACTAGTTCGTTCGCGAACTACACAAGACTACTACGTACTAAGTTCTACCGACAATAGAACCGCACAAATTACCCGAGATCTTCCCGACGTATTATTGGATTGACCTCGGCACATACATAACCTCGTGACCAAAATTGGCTAGGACTAAATCCACCGACTTCATACCAGAGGTTTGAACCGAGCGTGGTGGGTGAATGGTTAAAATTCTCGCCTCGCATTCTGGAGGACGGCGGTTCGAATCCCCGTCGGGACATCCAGAATTGGTTTTTCCATGGTTTCCCCAAATCACTCCAGGCGAATGCCGGGATGCTTCCTTCAAAAGGCCATGGCCGAATTCCTTCCCGTTCCTTGTCCCCAGTCCCATCCCGCTTCTAATGACCTTAGCCGTCGACGTGGCGTAAAAGCCATAATTAAAAAAACCAAAACAACAAAAAAAACAGCGTTTTGAGACAGCAAGAAGACGGAAGATCTGTAGAACATTGAACGGTGTAATAAACTGACCTTTTTACGCTTCCTGGATTTGCCTCGGGTGGATATTACTCACCACAGAATTCATGGAATGTTATCTTGCAGTTTCTGCTACTTAATTGGTCTGTATGATTCAAACAACATACAATAAACTAAAGAGAGACTAGCTGACCCAGTCACGCGTTGCTGTGACTTACTAATTATAGTACGTTGGATTACTGTTATTCTAAACTTCCTCAAGTAGTCAAATTAATATTCACTAATAAAGACAAAAATATTGTAGTCGATTTGGAAATTCAAATGTAATTGGTAAAGAGTTACGGAGAGTTGAAATTAAGGACAAACGATCATAAAAAAATTTAATTTACATTTCATTACAAATTACTTAATTTTAAATTATATAAAAATTGATATTTATAAAATAAATAAATAATTTTAAATTACATTTCATTACAAATTACTTAATTGAAATTATATAAAAATTGATATTTATAAAATTGATATAATATTGATAAACGCATTGTCGTGGTTAGATTCTTTGGCGACATTTCACTAAAGAATATTTTAATTACAACACAAAGTGCCTTTCTGATAGCCTTGAAATAAGACAATATAATACAGTGGGTCCAATGAAAAATACAGTAAAATGGAAGTTAAGAACTAATGAGGAAAAAAAAATAGCATTGAAAAAAAAATAACAGAAAAAGAAGAATGATATTTTTTTGATACATTTATAGCATGGATGACACCAGGCTTTCAAGAGGTTTAGAAAGATTTGAAACGAAATAATACCAGTGAACTGTATGGAAAGAAATTTTTTTCGATAGTAGACTTTGAATATGGCAGGATTCAAAGGTAGAGAGGAGTGCAATAATGAAGGAGTACTGGGGAGGAAGAAAGAAAAAACAACAGGAGAGGAATTGAAATTGACACGTGGTCCCTAGCTGACCATAACAAAAAGAAGAATAAAAATCATAAGCTACCGAGAAATGCTTACACGATTCAAATTTATCGTAACGTTTTCTTCAATGTTATATTCATGTGTGTGATTACTTTGTCGTTTGGTATAAAGACACACAAACGATGAACAACAATACAGTATAATTATAACACAATACACAGCACAATTAAAATTGAAGAAACTCACATATATGGCGTGGAATAGACCGTAGCATAAATAAATCGAAATACAACGCCATCTACTGGATGGTTTGATAAATTAACACACCGCCATCTGTTAGGAATAATCTGTAGCATAAATAAATTTAAACAGAACTTGATCTACTGGATGATTACCCAACCTAGCTAACCAAGTGATGTATAGATAAGTTAACACATCGCCATCTGTTAGAAACTTATGGAACTATAATAATAATTTCGTGTGGTCTTAATGACCTAATGACATGGTTTCTACTGGCTGGGCATTCTGCCCCTGTCGTAGCCGCCTTTACCTAGCCCGCCCATTCTGCCTGGTACAGGGGACCTACATTTTAACGTGGAATCCGAACCACAGTACCGTCCTGGCGTATTTCACCTCATACAGCATGCTGCCCCGGGGGTTAATGCCGGGTTAAGTGACTATTAAAATCCTCACCGAGACAGGGACTCGAACCGGGGACCTTTCCATCTCCAGTCAGACGCCCTAACCACTTAGCCAGCAGATCGCTTAGCATTGGTGGCTTACAAATAATAACGAACCATTGTCCTATGACAAACATTTAATGAACATTTATTTCGCAAATAATAAATATTGAGGTCTATAATCCAGATAAAAACTATCCTATCTTTTAAGTTCGACTAAATTACACAAATTAAGCCAAATTTCATCTAAATCAGTTATGTAGTTTCGGAGTTCATCCCGGACGAACATCGTGACGCGAGATTTTTATATATATAAAGATTCATTTCACTTTTCTATATATTTCACTCAACATTTGCTTCACAAATTACACTTTCAACAAATCATTAAAAACTCAATATTCTCTCTTATTATCTCGATTAATAATACAATTACTGTTCGAGCGAGGAACACCAATTCATGCCTCCGCTCGCCATCATTTTTATCTCTGTACTGACCCAAGAATACTCTCACTCCCCTCACAGATTACTTCAAAGATAATTACATACAAACTGTTTCGATATCCTAAATACAATCATTTGCAATGCTTCTCATCAAACTTAAATCAACAGCACAATGTTAAATTAAAACACAATCAACAAATGGAAAAAAAGGAATACTAAAACAATAAATTTTAGATGTGAGGGGACTATGTTTCCTCACAATGGGGAAGCAGGAAGCTCAAGCACTTGGACCCTGACCCAATATTCGGCGATCACAAAAAGTCACTCTTAGGGTGGGTAAGCAGGCTGAGTAGTTTCGGCGAAAATTTTATGACATTCTGCTTCGGAAAAAAAAAAGTTCTGGGCTCCGTCACAGATAGAAATCGCGTGGTCCTCAATCAGATATACCGAATGATTTACGTGACACGCCTTGGCAAGTATGGGCTCTTATAATTTATGACGAGGCAGGTTTCGACTATGGACGATCTTGCAGAGAATTCTTCCATTACTGTTGTGGCATTGCATTCGTTATGTCACTACTAAGATGTAGGCTGCAACAGCTAATGCTTTTTCACAGCGACACTGCCTGACTTTGTTGTTTTTGGGGCGTTATGGCGCGTCGACAGCGTGGTCATTAGCGCCCTATTTCTCATGTTGACAGAAGAAAAATATCTCAGATGTCGTCGACGATTATCCAAGCAGGAGTCTGTGGGACAGATTGTCCTACTGCTTTACACACGAAACACTAATAGAGGTAGCCCCACTAATCAGAAAGAAACATAAGTATCTAAAAGCTATGACTTTCCTCAAAAACAATATGGAGTTTTCTTACCAGTACTATAAATAACCGTTTCGCCCCAAAGATATCTGACACAAATGAATGAAGGACGCGATTTTTTAAAAAAATCCAAATATACGCATTTCATGCCATGGGAATAATAGAAACGATGCTAATTAGATGTGTAAAAATAAGAAAAGAAAATCGATTAACTGCTTACGAGCTGGAGGTGGCATTGTTTAACACAGATCGGGACCATAGATTTTCATTTATAATTTGAAAGAAGGGAACATAAGAATGACTATTTTGTATAGTATAAATAATCATAGGGGGCTACTACTGTCCAGGAGTGATTGATTTACTTTTGCTCATTTTATTCTATTGTTTATTCAGTAACATTCTAACATTTTCAGATGTATTTCTTTGCTATTCAGCCTAAGAACACAACACTAACTCCTTTATTGTACACTGAGAAATAATTTAAAATAATTGGTTTTTTATAGTAGAATTTTAAAAGCAAGTAATTGACATAATATACCTAGAATGATTACTTGCAACGCCAGTTCCGCAGACAAAACGTATTCAAGCAGACTTTATAGTGGTATCTAGAAAACCGATGTTTGTAATAGGTCTAACACAAAAATAGGAAATTGCTCCAGTTAATCTGTATTAAAGTATTTGTGAATAATGCTTACGAAATGATATAGAAAAACAAAGATATCTCTGCAGTGACACATGGTGAGATAATGTTCTTCCAAGTCATATGGCAGAGAAGACAAAAGTGATTCATTACGGAATTCGAATCATATTCATTTTCTTCATACAGTAGGTGACTATTTTTAAAGTCAAACGCATAATCTTTATATGTTACTCAAATTATAATAATGAATCGCATGCACAACTGAGTAAGCTGGAAAACTATGGAAAAAAGCTTTGTGAATTTATTCTATTCCGTTTTTTATGAAGTTTTCTCCAAATATCTACTACTGCAGATCTACTAGAAGTCAGATTCTGTTTGAAACCAACAAGAGAAGCAATGTTAATTCCTATGGAACAATTTATAATTATTCGCTGACATCAGATAGCCTACCTACAAAACACTTAGGGCTCTGTAAAGAACTATCAGCTATCAGTCACATTACAATATTATCATCTCATAAATGTTGGAGTAAGTGCTTTCCAGCATCTTCCTGTGGCTTCGCCTTTTATTACAACGTGCTGGGAACGATGAGATACGAAATATTTCAAACTGCTATAAAGTACATCCGACGTGCCGCTTTCGATAAACAGCAGAAAGAGTATTTGATGAGGCACGGTGTCAAATACTTTCAGAAAATGGAAGTAGATAGCGTCAACAAGGGAACATTTTTCAATAGCTTGCAAAGCGTGGTATAACAAAAATATTGGCTGTGCTTGTTAACTGCCACCTATTTTTGTTTTGTTTTTAAAGCTGCCTTGGTTTTAAGAAGAAGACCTTAGATTCAAGAACTGTAATAGTATTCGACCAAATAGTACATTCAAACACGCTTCCATTATTACTAATTCCAAAAAATCTCATTGTAAATTTCACAAGTATTTTATATTTGGCGGAGACGGTGGGAAACAGCTATATCAGCTTTCCGTGCCACGATCTGAATAATGTTAAATTAACTGAATAAGCTCTGAGCAACGTTCAGTAATTGTCAGTAGGTATTTTTTAAGAGTATAGCTACATACAGGTATATGTATATGGTGTCTATTATTATGCTCTGGTTCCCAATTTGTGTTAAGAGTTTTTTTTACCGCATAAGGTTATTTTGTAATATTTTTCATTAATACACGGTATTCATTTTCTTACGGTGTGTTACATAATTTTTGTGATTATGAAGAAAGATTTGCTTATTTCGTGATTGTTTTTTTGAGCGGCGTGCTTTGAGAGATCGCCGATAGGAATCAGTACAGTAGAACTCCAATTATCCGAATTCTGATTATCCGAATCGCTTATTACCCGAATCGCTTTTTTAATTAAGATGGAAAAGTACTGAGAAAAAGCTTTTCCTCTTTTATAAAAACCAATCCAAAGATTGGATGACTGCAGCATTGTTCACAGAGTGGTACTGCGAAATTTTCATCTATGAAGTGATGAAGCACCAAAAATCTCTTGGAAAAGAAGGAGTAAAGTGCTTTTGGTTGTTGATAATGCACCAACTCATGCCACCGAAGCAGTTTTGGAAAGAGGGAATGGCCGGTTTAAAACAATCTTTTTACCGCCAAACGTCACAAGCTTGTAGCAACCAATGGACCAGTCTGATATCGACGCCATGAAACGGCATTACAGAAGGCAATTTTAGGGAAACTTTTGGTGGAGGACGAAGACGAAGAAGGTGTGTTGCCTAACCACAAAAAAGATTGAGCTTGCATGGTGATAGAAGCTTGGGGCTTGGTTAAGGTAGTCGCAATAAGACGTGCGTGGATCAAGTTGAAAGGCATACCAACTGAAGAAAAGAAGGAAAAGAAGAAAAAGGAAAAAGAAACTCAAGGAAAAGAAAGGGAAGAGACAGGAGAAGATGTGGATGACATGTCACTTGAAGAATTCAGAAACATTCTTTTGAAAATTCCTGGATGTTCAGAAGTTAGAGCTGAAGATATAGATTCGTCAGACTGTTGGTATGAAATTCTAAATTATGATGAACTTATTGAAAGTGTGAGAAGTTGACCTTATTATCGAAGTTGAAGCAGACACGGGACCATCAGCGTTGATGTGAATGGAGCGTCAGTCCGAGTGTGACCACATGTAACTTCTCACTGTCAAGCGTTTACGCGACTAAGCTACCCGAAAACGGATGAGTGCAGTCAAACAGCTCACTTTGACCGAGATGTTCTGCAAGTAATAAATTATTTACAGTACAGTAAGTACATATTGTACAGCACTTGTAAGTACGCGTAACATATAAAAGTGTTGCCTTTTCATTCAATTAATTAAAAGCTGTTTTTCTCCCATTTTCAACGTAGATCCAATAATTAATTAAAATATACCCCTTAACGGAAAAAATCCACTTATCCGAGTTTCTAACTATCCGAACAGGGTCCGGTCCAAATTGATTCGGATAATTGGAGTTCTACTGCATTAGCAAAAAAGACTTTTATAATTTTCACGAAAAAATGTTGAAAGTAATGGAATTTAATAAATATCGCCCATTCTATACCAAACTGACTATTTCTCTTTCAAAAGTACAACACACATTTCATCAGTTTTTAGTTTGTGGTCTTAACTTTTATTTTTATGTTTTGATTTTAAGATGTTTTGCATCAATTCTATCAAGAATAGTTGCTAGATAAATTTTTATCTTACATCCAATATTATATCAGAATGACGCTATTTGTTAATTTCATTTTCTTCTGCGGAAATGATCTTGATTTTCTGTATCCACTGGTGAAATTATCAGATTTACAATGACTGAATAAATTGTACATTTCCAAGAGGTAATTTATTAAACTACATTAAAAAATAAAAAATTATTTCATGTTTCCACAAATGCAAGTTTTCATTTATATTGTTTGAAGTTTATTATACAATTTATTCAAGCTTATAGTGAGTTTAAATTTTGTAGTTACTGAAGGCTATTTCTGCTGGCACAACTTTCAGAATCCTGCTTTTTGTTCAATTTAAAGTTTTCTTTGTATTTTTATTTTCATGTATCGATAATCAAGTTTTCATTCATCGTCAATATCATAATATTTTTTAGTAAATTAGATCCGATAAGGGTGCTGTAACCATCTTACTGATATAAAATTAAATTCCATCATAAAATATTTATTCCGAAAAAATATTTTCGTGATCCTTTATCTCAAAATTGTGATGACAGCCCAAATCAAGTGATAAATTAACAAACACGGACCCTATGTCATCTCATTAGGCAATGCTGATATCGATATTTGCTTTGCCTCCTGTCTGTCCTGTTAATGGCCAAGAGCAGAAATACAGAATCGCTCGTGAAAAGCTGTTGCGTGACCGTGCGCAAAGTTACGATTATAGCTGGCCCCGTGGTCTGCACCTACATATTTATTACTCTCCACACAAAAACTTCCTGGTAGAAGATGTCAACATCGTTTTTATGTTTCATATCTTCTCTGCCATTCCACAAAAGCAAACGTGAAACGAACTCATTTGTAGGTATCTGCACGTTATCAGATTTATCTGATTTGCTTTTGTAAAACTAAAAATGAAACTTATAAATATTTTTCAACGCACTGCAATATATTAGTGATAATTTTACTATTTGTTACATGTTTATTCGAAATTTGACTCTCGTAAACCTCCTTACTGTTGTACGGGAACCAACGCCCAGTGCTTCTTTGAAGTGCTTTAATTACCGTTGTTTATCATTCTTAATGAGGATCTCTGACGCAGTAATCATATTTCAATAGTGAAGGCACCATTTTTCGATGGAAGCGTTCAAAAACAGTTGAAGTAACATAGTTTATGCATTCATTTTTTTCAACGTGTCAGGGGACTGACTTGATTACATACCTTCCTAACATACCCGTATATTGTATTTCTCATTCTTTGTGTATTTGAAACCCAAAGTTGCATACAGTCAATAGATATAGAATTTGGGCAGTAGATCATCAATGGGCTTTCGAAGACACATTGCAAATTGTCTAAAAATAACATAGGAATCTTATGTAATACATTTTTGAAAATATTAATAAGTTCCTTCCAACAAGTAAACGATTAAGACGTAAGAGTCCCAATGTATCTGAAGCGGAACTTCTTTATCGTCGTTGGAACTCTAGCAAAAACGAGACGAACACAGAATATTTTTTTGGAAAGTGACAGAGATAAGCAAACGTTATGCTCTTAGTGATACGCTATTCCTGATTAGGCGGGGGAAAGAGCGTGGACTATTCTTACTAAATTACTTGCTTTATTTTTATTAAGTCCATTAATAACACTTTTTCAGTATCGTTAGCACAAATTAATCAAAATAATGAATACTCCGCAATAATTGAGAGATATGAGAACAGGCAAATTTTATACATGCTTGTGTTGTGATATTGGTAAGTAATTTATGCTAACTAATTACAGAGAGTACTTGTAATATACAGCATGTGTAACTTAACATCATCAACAACAAAAACCTAACGGTACAGATTAGGTAATACGGGAAGAATCAGAGAACCTTAGATTCGAAAATTTGAAAGAAAACAAACCAATAGTAAAAAACTGAGCGCCACTTAAAATACCGAACACTAAAGATGGTTTTTGGTAAAAACAGTTATTCATGAGTGGTAAATTAATGAAGCTTATTTAGTATTAGTTCGTTAAATAATAATGTATGTGGTTTTAATTAGCATTTAATATAGTGATAAGCTATCAACGATATTCAGAACAGTCCATGACCATCCAATCTCAGTAATATCTGAGTAACAACAAATCAGATTTGCGAGAAGATAATATTACTTTTCCTAATAATAACCATAACTGTCAATTCAGCCTAGGAAAAATAATTTCTTGATAATCGTAATTCTTTTCTTAAATTAGACCCCGATAAATCCTTCGATAAATGCTGCAATTTAACCTTAGTGGTTTTGTTCTGCCATAAGCTATACTCTTAACTGCATCCTTTAAATTATTATTTCCATCTACAACAAACAATACGCTACAAAATTTCATACTTTAAGGCATGGAGTATACTACACCCACACACTATTTTTTTATTATTCTCTATCATCTAATCTGCGTCATGGCTCAACACATTTCACACCGGCAGAATAAAGTATTTCTAACTCCGTAATTATCCATTACTATCCACTCCCGCAAAATAACGCAACAAAAAATAAATAGAGAAAATATTTAAAAAGCTTTAAGCAATTATCAGCTAATTGTAAACTGTAATCTTCGTTTTGGGTGACTCTGTTGCAGAATATTCCTGTCTACTGTTAGTGCAAGTGCACTAAATTACAAGGAAAGAATTAAGTAAAGTCTATGAGAATCGTATTAATTCCAAATGCCTTACTTATCGTTAGCAAGTGTGCCTAGCTGTTTTCACACAACAATATTGTACGTCGCATCTTGTGCCCAAGAATATTTTTCTGAGATTTGTTATCATTAGCCATCAAAAATTTAATATTCTCTAGTTTAAAGTGCCACTGACTAAACACAGGAAATGTAAAATTTAAGAAACTCGACGAAAACATGTGTTCGATCGGCACCTGAGACCTAACACGAGAAGTAACTAATACCTTGGTTGATATTTTTATATTTCCCATGGTTAGCGTTCACAGATTTTGAATATCTCTACACTTAATAAAATTCAACATCTGTTTGTTCCCTTCTTACGTGTGCTGAACGGATTTTAATGCACTTACAGTGTTACGTCGTTTATTGCCGAAGATTTTGGTACAGTAAAACATCCACGTACAGGGTAAGGTTATAGAACTATGCTGATATTTCTGCAACTTCAGCAGCTCACCAACGTGGTTGGGTCCGTATTCTCACAGGTGATACTGTTTTTCGATTTTTAGGTGGAGGCGTGTACATAAGAATTAGTTTTAATATTACTAGGTGTTATTCGTAATCCCAATTTAAATCACCCAAAGTGGTGTCAAAGGACCCACCTGCAAAATTGTGAAATTGCACGATTATCTCAGAGAGATCATTATAGTCAGTGGTTGGGGCACTGAAGAAAAAGTGATGATAACCTGGATACCACTAATTTCCTCCAATATTCAAGTTTTTTTTTTTTTTTTTAAATGTAATGCAGCTTCCGGTTCGGCTATGCTTTCCAATTACTTTAATATAATTATGCATATGGAATCACTGGCCGGGGTATTCTGGAAGCGTTCGGCCAACGATTGACAGTGTTCCGATTTGCCTCACATGTGCCTGTGTCGTGGCTACCTTATCCAAACTCGGTATTCCTACTACCACCAGCGTAACGTGGAATCCAAACAACGGAAGCGTTCTTGCATACGTCCATGGCACAGCAAACTGTGAGAAAGGTGAAGGTCGGGTTATGGACTTTGAAAATCCCTGCCGAGACGGTGACCTTTCGAACTCTAGTCAGATGCCTTAGCCACTGATCCACTTGACCGCTCACATTAAACAGAGCAGAATTCCAAGCGTTAAATCTTTCGCGTGTGAATTTAAACACGAGCAGCTTTCCTCACGGACAGTTATATGTAGCCTTAGTTCCCCTATCAATTAACACAGACAGTAAATATTGTGCATTAGAATATCCTAACACAAATAAAATATTTAACAAAAAATTTACATTATCTCACTTATTTTAACAATTCTAAACCTAATATCACAACATTCAAGCGAGAGGAAAGACAGGCAAGACTTTTACAGCAATATAATTTCTTAAACTTATATTGAATGAAATGGGACGCACAAATAATTAAATATTGTTTTAATCTATGCATGAGTCGAGAGATTACCTGTGTTTATAGCATAAATTCGTGAATCTGTGAAGTAATGCATTGATACAATACTTAAGGTGCATATTAGAAGTTAGTGAGGACAAGACTCTTGACAGCCTGTACAAGAGGTTGCCACTGTATCATGTAAGGGATCAATAAATAAATTTAAATCTCATTTAGTTTCACGCCTTGATGTCAGACCTTGGATTTGCCACATTTTAAGCTCTTTGGTTTAATCTAACCCTTTGATCCGACCGGATGTAACGACCTAATGAGTTTTTCGTGGAATCGGCAGTACAGATGTTTCGGATGAGCATACCTTAGCTGCGGGAGCAGGGAGTACAGTTTAAAGGTCTGCTAAAATTTCAAGCAAGACATGGGTACGAATTCAACCGATAAAATCGGGACTAGCTCCGTTGCTGGTGGTTACCACGTCCGATCACTTAGGAGCTAAATTACGATCCAATTCAGGTTACCAGTTATTCAATAGTTTAATAAAGAATAGCAGCTATACTCAAACATTGAGGTTGAGTGTAGAATGATATCCAGTGACCATTAATCGATACCCACTGTATATTTCAGCTATGTTAATTCATCTAACGTTGCACTAATTTCATCGATTTTGAATGTTCATCATCGTAAAGGAAGCAGAGGATAACTTTTTAACGTATTATTCAAAATTATTATCAGATATTTTGTCTTACCTAATATCATTGATTTTTCCTACGTTTCAGAGCTAACCCATTGGATTTGGAAATGTCTCAGTTACAATAGGGGTTAATAGAATATTTTTTAAGTTAATGCGGTCGCTTGAAGATTTTGATTACGATTGTCCCTATTTGGGCCTCCTTGATATCTGTCCATTGTGATTCGTTACAGAAACCGATACCTCTATGTGCAACTGCATTACCGAGAAAGTCTTCGATCTTCTAACAAAAAAACGTGAAATTCAGAAGTTATGGATGAAAAACGTGCAGAAGCATTGGCAGAGAAATGATGGATTTCTGTTTGTTTGTGCTTTTAGTTCAGATTATGCTTACCATTTTAACATTTAGGCATAAAAGTAACACGTGTAATATTCTTGATACTTGTGTAAAGGGTTTCTTTATTTACTTTACAAATTGGTTATTAAATCTACAGAAATAATACCTAAATAATAAACCTAATGGAAGTGAAAGAAGAAATGTATGAGGTAAAAGATAGAAAATGATTGGAATGGAATTGGCATGTAACAAGAATGGAAGATACATGAATACCAAAACTTGTAAAGAGAAAGGAAATTGAAGGAAGGAGTAAAAAGGGATGACCCATTATTAACTGGTTACAAAATATAGACAGCAATGAGAAGATGTTGTGCAGAAGAGGAAAATACACAAGACCGAAGTATCTCTACAAACATTTTTAGAAGATAAGTCGAATTCTGTGTTCCTAGTTCTTTCGTTATGTTGGAGAAAAACCACTGTAGTGAGGAAAATTTCTTTCAATACTAATAATAATAATAATAAATTAATAAATGATATGAAGAAACATACTTAATTTTCTCAGTTTGCTTCCAAATTTTTTACTGTCTAAAACTTTTTAAACATCACTTAGCAGTCAATGGATCTAGGCTTGTGGTAAGAAGAAACATTTATTTCCTCATCTTAATGTTTCCTGTACTCGGTATATTACAGACCCATATTACGAATGTTAATACATCATTTAAGCTTCTAGTTTAACCATCTTGATACAAATTACTATGTAAATATGAAATATTTAAATTAACAAGAATATTCCAACTCGTAAAAGAAATAAAAAGCAAAGAAAGAATACGAAATGCAAACAAAAAAATATTATAAAACAGCTGATTTTCCCATGAGATACTACTGAAACGTAATTTCTGTACCAAAAATTAGCTCTACCTTCGTTCATACTGATAACTTAACAAAATTATCAAACTATTATTGTGAAATAAGATGTCACAGGTCTAAATTCATTCTGATAACTTAACAAAATTATCAAACTATTATTGTGAAATAAGATGTCACAGGTCTAAATTCCTGTCAAAGGTCTCAATTTTCCATCACATGCAGACAACGTGCGATAAATTGCAACTATCAAACGATTTCTTTCTGTATGATAACACTGCATTTCTTGTGCCTCAAGTTCTGGAAACACTTATTTACTGAATCATATGTATTGAAAGTCAACTGCAACTTTGCTACAACTAATATCACAAATTGCAGTACCTGTGACTTAACCGCAGACCAGCAGGGCAGGTAGAGACCAGTGGCAGCAGGGGAAAAAATGTCCGCTGTGTAATTTGAACACGACCACTTACCTGAAACATAAGAGAATAAAGCATATTATATTCCGATAATTTGTGTTTAGTATACAGATTAGTAGCAAGAATGCTTTACGGCGATATGTACCTTTAATACTGCAAACTATATCCGAATTTTATATGATTTCTAATTTTGTGGCAAAGCGAAAAAAAAAAAAAAGTTAGAAATATTTTTTTACAGTAGCATTTACTGTTTATGCCAGAAAATCTCCGGTCATTTTCGTACCTCTTCTAATCCATTCCAAAAACCCGAATTCTAATTTTATGGATACCAAAGTCCATCATCCCAAGACACTACACACGGAATGAGTATCTTGTCCCTCAGGTCATAATATTTCATAGAGACCCATTCATACCATTACCAGTCTAATTTCTATCAGATGAACAAACGAAAAGTTAGGCTATTAGAACCCTTAAAAAACAAACCACTATCCCAATTCGTAATTAGTGATTTGTTTCTTCCTGCCGTACATTATTTATTAGATTTTACCAATTAATGTATGTAAACATTTACACCTGTGTTCAAGAATGTTGGCTTTTCGCTCAAATTAATTTATTTTTCTTATACTTTTGGCTATACGACGGGCAGAAAAATAATGGCTTGTTTTATTCAATGAACGGGTAACACCGAATACATCGATTATTAACTGAGGAAAGTAATTTAAGTTTGATGACATTGTATTTGCAAAAAAAAAATATTTAAGGTTAGAAAGTTGAAATATATACCAGACTGAGCACTAAAATGATTTCCTAGACTATATCAACCCAACAAAACCAAAATTATAAAATAGAGGTAAATCCCCCTCCCCTTTTTGGAGTCAGGCTACATTCCACTCCAGACAGGTGTAAGAAGGAAGATGGTAGAAGGAGAGATCAGTTCTGTGATATACACTGAAGGGCCAAACGTCATGGTTTTGTAGATTTAAATATCCACATGATGGCTGCACAGTAGAAGAAACGAATGACTATGATGCAGTATTGTAACTTTCATTTGTACTCTCGTGGGTCGTGTGGAATGTTTTCTTACGTGATAATGGCCGTACGACATGAATTAAGAAAATTTGAACACAGAATGGTAGTTGGTGATAGACGTATGGGACATTCCGTTTGGGAAATTGTTCATGTATTCAACATTCTTCGTCCCACAGTGTCTGGAGTACGCCGTGAATATATCATTTACCACATTACCGACCGCCATGGGTAAAGCAGTGGCCGATCACGTCTACTATATAACTGAGAACTATGACGTCTGCGGTAAAGTATCAGTGTTGACAGAAAGGCAACACTACTTCAAAGAATAGCAACACTCGATGTGGGACGTACGACAGACGTCTCGGTGAATTCAATGCTGAGATATTTAGCGGTGAATGGATATTGCAAAAGAAAACCGACTCGAGTACATCTGCTTTCAAAAACGCCATCGGCTCGTGATCATACCGGTTGAACCGGAAAAAGATTGCGTGGTATGATGATTCATGATTACAGATGGTAACAGCTAATGGTAGATTTTGAGAGTAGCACAGACTCCACGAAGCCATGGATCCAGTCTGTCAGGAAGGCAAACTGGTGGTGTCTCCATCTTAGCTGTGACATTGACGAACTTACGGTGAATCTGAACCGACCATTGAATGGAAATGGTTATGTTAATCTACTTGGAGATCGATGGCAGCCATTAATGGCCTTTATCTTCCCAATGAAAGATGGAATTTTCCAGTGGTAACAATGTGCTATGTCACTGGGCCAAAATTGTTCAAGGTTTGAGGAACGTTCTGTACAATTTCAGCGAATGATTTGGCCACCTAGATTTCCCGACATGAATCCAATCGAATATATGTGGGACATCATCGAAAGTTTGTGCACAACGTCCTTCAGCGGCAACACTTCAGTTATGGATGGCTCTAGAGGAAGCATGGCTAATCATTTGTTCACAGAACTACCGACGATTTGTTGAGTCAATTCCTCGTCTGGTTGTTTCACTTCGCTGGGCTGTGGAAGATCCAGACGATATTGGGTATTCTTCCTTTACTTTTGGCATTTCATTGTATGTTTGAAACATGAAAGTCACTCATGCTAGAAAGGTTGGAATTGGATTCATTAAGTCCCACTGCTAATGTTGCCCATTTAGAGATCTGAAGGTAGTTTTATCAGTAAGCTGAAATTACAATCGACATTTCTCCAGACATTTTCATTAGATACACTTATCAACATGATGAAGAGAAAGCTGTCTGTGTTACAACACATCATACTGATAACGCTGATGATAAACGTTGAGACATTTTGATATGTTAATACTTGACCAAACAGTTAACGCTTTGAGCGTTTCTGGTCGTTAGATTACTCAACGAATATTTTGCAATTCACTGCTGTCCAGCTTACATTTGGAGGACTGGATACTGTAATGCATATTCAAAGAAACATAATATAGTATCTACTGGAATCTTGTGGTCTTGCATGTTAAATCGCTCTTCTCACCTGGCGCCCGTATTTTGTAAACTAGTACACTGACCAGACACACACGACCAGCCCACGCACAATGTTTTTACTACTCAAACTGTTGCCAGCTTCGGCAGCAATGTAACTAACGTTTTGGCATCACATTGCGAAAGCTGTCAGCACGAGGAAGGGCCAGCTAAGAATATGTTTGGTTATCCATTGTACTCGTTTCGTATTATATGTTAATGACATAGAAGACTATTGAATACAGATGAGAGAACAATGAAAACACGTGGAGCCAACTGAAACTCCGCAGAGCTATCTTCATAGTAATATATTTTATCCAAACCAATCTCTGGCCTCGCATTCGGGAGGACTCCCGTTCGAATCCCCATCCGGGCATTCAGATTGGTTTTCCATAATTTCCCCAAATCACGCCAGGAAAATGCCGGGATGCTTCCTTCAAAAAGGCCACGGCCGAATTCCTTCCCGTTCCTTGTCCGAAGCCCCATCCCGCCTCTAATGAACTCGACGCGATGAGGCGTAAGGCCATAAGTAAAAACTCAGTCTCAAATGTTGAAGCCTCTTTAATCATGTAGATCTCACGAACTCTTAAAGATGTGAAACGTACAATCACAACGCGAGTTTCAATGAAGGTCCGATGAAATTATTTTAATTGGGGAGGGAAGGGGTTAGGTGTGGTTGCCATCTGTCTGCGACGAAATGTGTAACTTGTGTTCTGAATGTATTTTTGTTTGTGAAATATGTAGGTTATAAGGCGGAAGCTGGAGAATGTCCCAACATTCGACTACGTGTTACGGAAAACCACCTAGAAACTTATATCATAACGGCCGATATATACATATATATTTTCTCTCGTTACAACCACTGGGTGCAGGTAGCCGGTGTGAATCAAGGATGGGGGTGGGAGGGGAGAAGGTTGGAGGCACCAACGTAGCTAGAACCAGATTTGTTAGATATTTCCTGGGACCCCCTCCTCTTTTTGTTGTACATCAATCACCTTCCTGGAAACTTATCCGACAAAGTTAAGATAAATTTATTTGAAGATGACACTAACCAGACTGAGGAAAACACCATACAGCAATGCAGAATTTAATGTAAATGAAGTACTTAGTGAAGTAACAAATTGGTTTAAGGCAAAATCATTAAAATTAAATAAAAAAAACACATTATATTAGGTTAAAACAAAAAATTATGCACAGCCAGATTTACAAGTAAGCTATAAAAGTAACACGATCTTAGAAACAAAGAGTATAAAATTCCTTGGTATTCAAATAGATGAGAAACTCTGTTGGCATGAACATTTCACTTCACTACTGAAGACGTTAAGTAGTACCACCTTTGCAATACGAACACTTTTTCTAACAGCAGATCTACAATTAATGAAACTGGTTTACTCCTCATATTTTCTGTCAGTGATGACATATGGCATAATTTTTGGGAGACTCTTCACAAAGTAAAAATGTTTTCATAGCACAGAAAAGAGCTATTAGGATGCTGTGTAGAGTAAAACCAAGAACTTCTTGCAGACAACTTTTTTAAAAAACTCATTATTCTTACAATGACTTATCAGCACATATATTCTCTCATGTGCTTTGTCATAGATTATTCTAACCTGTTTACTTCTAATTCACACGTAGGCCTACATAATTTCAATACAAGAAACAGAAATAACTTTCACAAAACACAAACATCTCTGTCATTAGTACAAAGAGGAATTAATTATTCTGGTATACATCTGTTTAATAAACGTCCCAAGAGTAAAAAACAGTTTGCAGATAATAAAGATATATTTAAAGAAAAACTGAGAAATTATCGTATTGGCAACTCCTTCTACTCCATTCAAGAATATGAACAAATTAATTGTATTCAATATGACTTTTGCAAAATTCAGTTGTAAAAATTAATGTTTATTGTTATTCTCTTCATTTGTTTTTGGAACGTATAATTGTTTTTACTATGATTATGAATCATATTGTATATATGTGTATTAACCATGACATGTTTCACATCCCAGAGGTCCTTCCTCGGCAGGGATCCATGAAAAAAGATTGATAAATAGATAAATAAATGGAGCGTTCATCGTAAGGGTGGTACGTTTGTGTAGCCATCTGTCTGTGAATCGTATAACTTGTGTTCTATATAATAAGTGTAATTTTTATGAAATGTGTAGCTTATGATGAGGAGATTGAGGACCCTTCAAGCAGTCTCCTAGGTGATCAAGTGGGGTGGAGCCTTAAAGCGCGTAGCCAAATTTTCGGCCATCCAGATTTTGGTTTTCCAGGGTTTCTCGAAATTAATCGAGGTGAATGTCGGGATAGTTCCTTCAAAAAAGCCAAGGCTGAATTCCTTCCCATTACTTGTCCCCATTCCTTTTCCGCCTCTAATGACATAGTTCTTGACGAGGCGTAAAGCCAATAGCATAAACCGTTTTTTTTTTTTTTAATTTGATTGTACCCGGCAACACACTCTTTTCCTTTCTTAGCACTGAATTCACTATACCGATGGTCTAAGGACCACACTGCTTCTTCTCTAAGACCCAAGGGGTGAGGCCTAATTACATAATGTTTAATTTCATTTACTGAATTACCTATATATGTAACTTATTGTGCGTTTTCAAGATAATTCTCATATCGTTAATTATAATTAAAATGTTCAGTTTCATTGTTTGCGTTAGTTATTGTTTTTCTTAGTTTGTCGTTGAATAAAAAGATCTGATTATTATTTGGTATACTTTACTTACATTGTTAATTTTGCAATGTAATCAAAATATATTATGTCAGTCTGGATTGGGAGTGGTCGCGGGCAATATTTTGGAGACTCCCGCATTATACGAACACCTTCCCATCACCAGCACGATCTCGCTACATTTAATAGCTTAATTTGCAGTATGTCTACATTCAAAAATCTTATTAACATGTATGGTAGAAACTTTACGAGTTACTCAAACAGAAAGATGATTTATCGTTGTTACCAGCTAAAGGCGATTTTCCCAACGTTTTATTATTATTATTATTATTTAACTGAAGAAAAATTTTCTTATTTTACTTGATAAATTTGAAATATTGCGTTTCTGTCTCACATTTTTTTTTTTTTTTTTTTTTTTTGTAAAAATCTGTTTATGTTGAAGGGAAATATAAAGAGAAAGAAGGGAAGTCTGAATCGAACAGGTCGTTATGGTCTATAGTAAAGTTATTTTGTAGCCATAACCGCTTACGTCCTATATTTTCAACCGAGACTGGTTAGTTCGAGTGAGGGTTGCAGAAAATCATTTTGCTATCTACGATTTGTCCAGCACGAATGGGCATTCGGGATACCAAATTCCTTCCCACTCTTTTCATAAATTATTTCACGCCTCTAATGACCACGACGTCGACGAGTAGTAAAGCCGCGAGGCACTGAGCATAGCTACCAATTGACAATGCAAGCATTTGCAACAAACGCAACAAACTTTTCGGAAGAAAAAAACATATTAAAACACCGCTTTCTGGCTGTCTAACAACGACCTTGAAATTAATTGGAGTAACAGGGTTAACAAATTTACGTAGCTGCCAGCAAGTCGCAGACAGTAATTCTTGAGCGATGATGCGGAGTTTCCGGTGGAGCCCTGGGAACTTGGAACGAGGAGCGGCTACTGCACAGCGGTTATCTTGTTCCTAATGAGCACCAGTTATCTGCGTTCCCCACTCAAGACTGAAACAACTATACTTCCACACTTTAACGCTTATAATGAATTTCGTAGTAAAGAAACAAAGCGCAAAAACGCAGTCGTTGATGTAACTGCTCCTTGGAACATTGCAGGCCATGAAAAACACTCAGTTGATTTTTTAAGAAAATGTTCAATGTTTTAACATCGATCCTTTTCCAAATTTCCACAAATGTCATTTTAAAGACTCAAGAATTCGTGTATTTTATTACTACTCCCGAAGCTTATCATAGACTCTAAATATTAGACCAAGTTAAGGTGATTCTTTTAAAGCTTAGATAAACAGTAATGCTTTATAATATTTAACAATGCCCAAAATTTGAAATGATTTTTATGGATTAATTATTCCTACGTATGATAATTCTGTGATTTACATAAAATTCCATATTGCATCTGTTATTATTTAAAAAGTTGCAGAAGTGTTGTTAAACTCCTACGTCTGATCATTGTTGAAAAATTTGAAATTAAAATTCGCAATTGTCAAAAGTAAATTGGTGCAGGAATTTAACACTCAAAGTAAATAAGATACTAATTAAAAAAGGGCTAATTAGATGACTAGGGAAACTACCACCGGAGAATTTGCTCCATCGCAATTCAATTAAATTCAGTTCCGCTATCAAAACATGAGTTTTTCTTTCAGTGATCTAAAATGTTTTTTCTAAATTTCATTTAATGTAACATTCACTGGAAAACCTTCATTACCTGCAAGTAAAGTCATATAGTCGATCGGACCGATTGATATTTTTGTATTTATATTTATCAAATTTATTTTAATAATTGAAGTAAAAATTGTTGCAGGAAGTAAATTTATTTCGCAATCAAGAAGGAATCTCACCCCACAAATGGTTATCATTACAACAGAAGTACGAAGAGGTTAGCCAATAAATATCAGTTGTATTTCAATTATTTGAGTTTAAATAAATTCTTTAACCAACATTGTTTCATTAGGTGTTTAGCGTAATAATTTCAAAGTGATTTAATCACAGAAATTTATTTTGTGCAATACATACGTAAGTTCCTTTTATGCTTTATACAATTTCAGTGACAGAAGTTGTTTATAGCAAACTAAAATGAAAGTTTTAAATTCGTTTTTTATTGATACTTTAATCTTCATACGCTTTAAGCTATGTCGCTGGGAATTAAAAGTTATAGCGGAAAAATAAAGTTGTTCTTATTTTTAATTGAGGTGGTACTTTGTTTCCCTTGTGAGTGTCATACGTAAGCTTCTTATATGTGGTTATAGCGGAAAAATAAAGTTATTCTTATTTTTAATTGAGGTGGTACTTTGTTTCCCTTGTGAGTGTCATACTTAAGCTTCTTATATGTGTATATTAGTAGCAGCTGCGTCATGTGAATCATCTGCACAAATATAGAAAAGTATTAAAGTGTCATTTAGTTTTAGTACGTTTCTTCGGGTGGTGAATCCACTGCAAAGGATAGAGTAACAGTAAATGAGAAATAACAGCTATCCACTGAATCTTGTGCATTATTATTTATGTCAATATATCACAAAATCTTTTAATTAGTTTCTGAATTTTAGAGTTCCTGACGAATGATTAAAACCAAATATTCTTCTTACTTTAGAATATTAGCCTCTTTTATTATTTCGGGAAGTTATTAAAAATAACGCGTCACCTTGATAGATTAAATATTATCTTTTTTTAATTTGCGTTGATGAATGCAGTCTTACTTAATACTGAAGCTTTATTAATATTGTTACATCAAAAATACAAAATAATTTTTCCAAGAATGGGTTGAATTAATTACTTCATAGAACCTTACTCAAATTTTATAGTTTAAGCAATTTTTTTCTAAAATTTTTCATGAAGGCATTAGTGATCAGTGTTTCTTTTTTTCTTTGTTAATGATGAAGCGAACGGTAACATAAATTTAAGGATTAACATTTTTCTTGGTCATAATCAACATACATACTTTTTCCCAGAATATTTTTAAATAACTGCTATTCCATTATAATCTTTACCATGAATTAAAAATCTAAAGCGGATATGTGTATTAAACTTGACAGCAACCTGCCGTTAAGGCCCATCTTAGATCGCCTGCAACATCGGCATTGAACAGTAAAACAGCAATTATCTTGCAACAATGCCTCAAACAATATTTATCTTATAATTAGACTTTCTAATGGATAAAATGTTCAGCTTAGAGATGTTATTAATTGTGTTCGGTAGGTTATTTTTCATTCTGGAATATAATTTTGTAAACTTCTTGCTATCACTTCATTTACCAATAAACTATTCATAAAAAAATATTTCTCTTTCCTGTATATTGATGCATCCTCTTAAAAATCGTTTAATATGAAACTAAGGTTTTCGTATGCAGAGCTTTAGCTACTTACTAAATAATTTAATCGTTATGATAATTAATGGGGTCAATTTTTTATTTTATTAATTATTCAGTTTTAATTTAGATCTGCTTGTTAATTATCTTCATCTGATAATCTAACTCCAGTTGCAATATTCCATTATGATTCGGCTTCTAAATCAGACGGTATTATGTTACGTATACATGTGTGTAATCATATTTGTTAACTGAGTATTGTGAAAGAGATTTGACGTAATACACGCTACGCAGGACGGGCGCAATATTCATTTCCTACTCCGGATCTAAACTGGGGATTCACAGAATGCGTTATAACACGGAGGTACGCTGTCAGTGGTATCATGTGGTTAGGGTATAAAGATGGATTAGTTCAATTTACAATCTTGCTATAAAGTTATTTCCTTTACAGGCAAAAAAAAAAAAAGGGTAAATGAATTATTGATTTAAACTGTTTGTTATCAACTTTGAACAAATAAAACTTGACATTCTAATCGAGTGCCTACCACAAGATAATAGTAGTTGGATTCATCATCCATCAGATGAAATAATACCTATAACCATTCTATCAGCCAAGATTCAAGAATATTTTTGTTTTTGGAAAAGGTAAAATATACTACTTAAAATGATAAATGAAAAAAAGCAATAAACATACGGAATTCTGCTTACAAAAGCTAAACAAAAAACTCTTGAAGAACATGCTACAAATGAAGTACAGATTGACGCCACAGAGAAAATAATAAAGCAACTGGTAAACCCAAGAGTATTTTTTGTATTGTCACGGGATATTCTAATCAAAAAAGATAATATGCTATTCTAAAAACAGAATGGAGAGTCACACCTGTACCTCACAACATCAATCCGAAACTGAGCTGATCATCATAACTAAATAAATTTATCTCATGTGTCTAGGAAACACATGTATTGTCCTTAAACAATTTTCCAGAAAATTTCAGCACCTGTCGATATCTAGGTGAAGCATGAAACGCAGTTTAGTTGTAAATGGCGGAGAAACAGATAAAAATAAAATTGATATCTGTAAATATAATGAAATGCACCACATATTTACCTCTGGACAATTCATCACCAGTTATTTGCTCCAGGACTGCAGATAAAAAAAATGAGAGAATAAGAATTTTTTTTTGGCAATTCCATAGTTCACTGAACCAAAATTGTTAACATTTTAATATTAACTTACTATGATGTTTTTATAAACATTTAATTGCGAGCTATAAAATACCCCAGAACATGTCGTCAGCCGAATGTGTCTTCTGAGTTATCCTTCTCCGAATTTCCAGTCTACTTTTCTATTTGCGACAGAATAGTCTAAAACACATAGCCATTCCAAATAGGTAATTAAGATTGCGAAACTACTACAACTCAAATGAAATTACCATAGAATACGAAAAAGATTCATACCTAAAATGATCATCAGTGTGTTGTTAAAAATGTTGGTAGCCGTTGCTCGCAAATTTGTACATATGGCTAATTATTAACAGAGCCCCTTTTGTGTGCGGTAACGTTCGGGCCTGGGATTTAGGACGACGCCAGCTGATTTCTCCGTCCAGCCATCGAGATTACTGTTTATCTTCTTTTTTTTACTTATGGATTTACGCCTCGTCGAAGTCGAGGTCATTAGAGGTGGGAGGACTGGGGACAAGGAACGGAAGGAATTTGGCCATGGCCTTTTTGAAGGAAGCTTCACGGCTTTCGCCGGGGAAATGATTTGGGAAACCTTGTAAAAGCCAAATCTGGATGCCCGGACGAGGATTCAAACCGCCATCCTCCCGATTGCGAGGCCAGAGCGCTAACCGCTCACCCACCAATCTCGGTTACGGTTTATCACAGCTTCCCAGAATCACTAAACCACTCTATGGTAATGACTGGATAGTTCCTCCATAAAAGCTGTGAGGGAACAGTCTAGAACTGTCTGCAGGTACCGTTCAGGGAAGCGAGGGTAATTCGTGGAATATCCCGAAAGGTTTAATGTTATTAGTACGGTAGGTGGCGTTACCTTTTCAAGCAGTCATCAATGACCCGGGGGCTTCGGTAGAGAATTCTGCGAATTGGCACGCCTGTGCCAATGATCGAAAAGTCAACTTCAGTGAATTATTGACAGCCAATGAATGTAGAAGCTGCGAGTTGGAGGGGAATAGAAGCTTGCTGGCAGGCAATGATATAGCGTGGGAAAATGCTTGTTGGGGGGGGGGTGATAGAGAGAGAACCGCACAACAAGGACGTAATATAGAGGTAGAGAAACTCTAGTGAACAGATACTTCGCGAGATACTGTGCGCCCAACTAATTTCCTTACACTACTGAGTCCACTAGTAAATTCAGCAGTGGCTGATCCCGTAAGGATGACCATAGACTTCGTTCGAAACGTTGGTGAGAGACGACTTACTTGTAGCAGCGTGAATATCACAAAAAATTTGACATTATGACGGCTGCAAAAACAGCAGAATATATATATATATATATATATATATATATATATATATATATATATATATATATATATATATAAACGATAATTAGTGAAGTCCATCTAAAAGTTTAATATCTTCTGTCACTGGAGCGATGTAATGTTTATTTTTCTGAAGTACATATTAAAGAATCTTAATGGTTGTTAGATCGTTGTTATGCACGGATTAATTTGAACCTTTATAAACAGTGAATACAAAATTCGATCATATGGCCTCATTTGAAAAGCTGTTGTGAAGAGTAACAGCTTACAGCTAAGCTGATGGTGTCTGCTGAGGACTATTTGGTAGAGCTGAAGAAGAAGCCTGTACCAACCTAGGATACTTGTAAAGATTTGGCTTCGATGCAATCATGATTGTATCCTCGGGATGGATAGACCCATTCGTTGCATTCTAGCTACCATGGCCAATCTTTAACCATAAAGAGGGTTGATTGATGGAAGAACAACGGCAGTTTTAATGAGGTTACCTTAGCATGCAAATGAGTGATTAACGTAGTGATTGTTGTCTGTTTCGTTTTTTCTCATTCTGTGCAACGAATGACTTGGTGTAGTGACAGTAAGATTGACAGCATAAGATTAAAAATTTTAGGTCATAAGTAAGAGAAAATTATGCAGAATTTTTTGTTTGGTTTTAACAAGTTTATCCATATTTTCAAGGCTAAAAAATTAGTCTATCAATTGTTTCATGGGGTTTTATAGTTCGTGATTTTTCCATTATTATTTCTTTTGTTCTTTAGGGGGAAAATTATGACTGTGGTGTATGTTTTCGGTAATTTTCATAGATCTTGACTATTTTACGGTTGTGGTCTGTTCAGATTTCTTTTTTCATCGTTTGATATAATTTTTTATCTACATGGGTAGTTATTAAACGCAGAACGGTAGTCAAATCACATTTGTTCAACTGAGTGTTAAATTCTGTTTCCCATTTGTTGGTTGCTATCCCCGAGTACTGTCTGGAAGATTAATATGGTTTGAACTGATATCTACCTGTAAGTTAAAATTAGTGAATATGATTTTAGTGTAATTGAAAGGTAGAGCGTAAATACGTTAGAGTCCGGAGGAAATCATAGTATTCACAGAGAAGTGCGTTATAGGATGAAAAGTGTTTTCACAATTCTGCACAAGAAAAAAATTGTGGGATGACAGATTTAGGCATAAGGAAATAGAAATGGTAAGAATGATTAAGGAAAGATTTAAAAGGAATGAAGGCGATTTCAGAATTATAATCATCGAAATCAAGAATAGTTGAAAGAGATCAAAGAAACGGTTAAATGGGGGTTTTTATAGAAGAGAGAGAAGGGATTGAAAGAAAGGAGAAGAAAATGATGCAAAGTTATAGAAAAATTAAGACAATGGATGGATAAAAATCACCAAGAATGTAATGAGAGATTAATGTCTGGCGTGCGGGATTAGGCAGCATCTTACACGAGCCAAAGAAATAATTAATGAGCTTAAAAATAATATTTTGACTGAGAATAATAGAGCAGATTAAAAACAAAAACAAAAAGTAGAGGAAGATAATGCTGCTAAAAAAAATTAAATGTGGGTCACACGGTGGAAGAGGTGGTTAAGGAAACTTACACGCAAGTGCTACAATAAAAAAAATCATGTCGCTGTTAAGTACATGGGTAATAACCTGGCAGGAGTGATAGATTAAACAGCAAAGCAATGAGTTTTATATAAAAGAACAAATGTAGCATTGGTGGATGCAAGGGCACTGTTACGAATCAGAAAAAAAAACCTGTGTCAAATGACAGAAAACAGTTTAAATAAGATTTCGGGAAAATCCGTGGATAAATATAACCGCATCAATCAACAGATGGTAGAAGAAAAAGGTTTGATATCTTCGATTTCCCTTTTGGTAAAGGAGCTACTTGCAGTTGCGGATATGATAACCTTTTGGAACCTTGACTAATTATTTTTTTCTTTTTTTGTGAAACACATTTAATGAATAATTGAAGTCGCACCTGCAAAAGAGATACAGATAATATCTTTCCTTTACCAAAGCGTGTAGAGTGTTGGACATGTGGTTGTAGAGATATGGCTATTGGATTACAATAACGTGCAAGAAGGTAGAAGTAAAGAGAATTAGCATATTTTGCAGTGAAAAAATCATAATTGGATAAAATTTGCAATTATCAACAGCAAGAACTTTGTAGCTGGTTAGGTTTGTCTGGCAGTCAAGTGAACTATTCTGCAAGTATCGCTTCATTCTTTCCGATGGACTGGAAAATGGAGGACATTACGCCGCTGTTGTGTTTTTTTTTTTTTTTTTTTTTTTTTTACTTATGGCTTTTTGCCTCGTCGATGTTGAGGTAATTAGAGGCGGGATGGGTCTTGGGACAAGGAACGGGAAGGCATTCAGCCATGGCCGTTTTTTAGGAAACATGCCGGCATTCTCCTGGAGTGATTTGGGAAAACCATAGGAAACCCATATCTGGATGCCATATCTTTAGTTGCAGTGCAGTTTCAAAACTGTATGCAACTTTCATTTTCAGTGCATTCCCATAAGATAGTGTTTAAAGCTGGATTACGCTGAGTTACAGCTTAATTTTCTTATGGAAATAAATGAACAATTAATTTGACAGACTTTTTATACAGGAACCACTGATATAAATTAGTATACGGTTTACTGTGAATTTATTCTAATGTATTGCGTTGATGTTAGATTTTATTTTAGGTAAATATTTTATTTTCTGGTTGGAGCTGCAGAATTCATAAAGGAGAGAGTATATTTTTTTAAGCACATTTTATTGGTGTGACAATGTGGACAATTGACGTACAGTGGTTGTATCTTTAACAGTGGCAACGTTGTTGTTGATAAGCGATGCTAAGGTACCAAAAAATGTGTCACTTTGACGTCACGGAGTTACATACCTACCTTACCCTCAGAGCAAATGGACACTGCTGACATCTGCATGTGAAGTGACGAGATGAGCCTAGCTTAAAGTTAGCTGACTTTCTAAAGTAGTGTTGTCCCGATGGTTTTGATACGGAAATAACGGATTTGGATAAAGACATAGCAGTGTCATCAAGGTTTTCAAGAAGTTTGCGGGTAATCTCCTTACAGAACAGCAGCAAGGAGAAGCCCTTGATGACACTCTTGTGTCTTTATCCAACTCCGTTGTTACCGTTTCATAAACAACAACACAGAATTACACCGTCAGCTAACACCTAGCTCTGTTCTCGTCACTGCACATGTACGTAATATGGGGATTCCATTTGTTCTGAGGTAAAATAGGTATGGAGCTAACGTTCGGTATAAACGACATTATTCGGTTGCGTTGCATGGCGTCTTTACACGAATAAGTAACCTATGATGCCAGGAAGTATACAATATCAACTGGACACTACACAACAGTTAAATATTCGGAAACGTTTTTAAGTGTACCATTGTCATTTAACGATGCAATATACCTAGCTTTTCTTCCTATTCTACGGGCTAAACAATGTTTTAAGCACCAGAAAAAATCTGTCCACCTTTTTTTTTAACTTATGGCTTTACGCCACGTCGACGTCGAGGTCACTAGAGGTGTGATGGGACTAGGGATAAGGAATGGGAGGGAATTTGGCCTTGGCCTTTTGAAGGAAACATCCCGGCATTCGCTTGAAGTGATTTGGGGAAACCATGGAAACCACAAATTTGGATGCCCGGACGGGAAATCTGTCCAGTAATTTTTGCAAGAATCGCGGTCAACGAAGCAGACAGACTGGTGTTAAAGGTAAGTTGCTTCTTGTAGTTAAAGTGTTTACGATTAAGGATAAAATAAAACGTAAGTATCGCTCCACTGCTATTACTTTTATAAATAGATAACAGAAAACTGTTTACTTATTAACTTGCTGACAGGTAACGTGATCTTAACACCTCAACACAGAAATACGTACTTTTTATGTAGATATAAGCCACGTAGCCTCAAACACTTATGAGTTAACAAAGTTCACAACTGACGTATTACGAAATAATATCTAATGGAGCGAACAGTTATTAAACTGCAGAAAAAGTTTGTAAAAGATGCAGAAACGCACTCAGAATAATGTATATGTGATCAGAAGCTATTAATTTTCTGTGAAGGTATCGTTAAATGCTGCTGTCATCATTCATTATAGAAAGTCAAAACCACAGATGAAATTGTGTTATCCTGTAAGAAGACACGTGCGATTGGCGCTCCGTACCATTGTCTTGATGAATTATTGCCTGGGAGGTGGACTGGGTGAACAGAAGCCCTACTATTCCCACAATGCCATTGACTTATGATGAAAGAGTCATGGCAGCATGGGTATTAACTGGAGA
The DNA here is from genome assembly GCA_031002005.1 of Vandiemenella viatica. Classification (NCBI taxonomy): domain Eukaryota; kingdom Metazoa; phylum Arthropoda; class Insecta; order Orthoptera; family Morabidae; genus Vandiemenella; species Vandiemenella viatica. The sequence continues at coordinate 47,926,160 of CM061921.1, read as the reverse complement.
TGAGATTCTGCCATATGAAATGACAACGCTTGTCAAATAGTTTCGACCTGTTGCGGGAAAACTTCATCCGAAAACAATAAGCAGGATACCAGTCTTCAGGTCTTTGTACCGAAAAGTATTCCCATACTATTTGCCTAAAAAATTGTCATTATTACCAAGCTTAATGTTATATTGTTCCTATTATTACCTGCATAGTTACGTGTTTCATGCGACATGTGACCCTATCTTAATCCATGTATTGGTTCCCGTCGATAAATATCGGGTAATGTGTTTTCCAAACAGATAGACGGCGTTAATACAGCCGCTGCCGATTCAGTGTTGCCACAACGACAAAACGTGTAAAAAAATATTATTTAAAAATAGAAAACCTCAAATTTTAATAAAATAATTACCGACGGAGAAGTGTGCCCTCGATGGTTATAACGAAAAATTATAGTTCGTGCTAGTGTTGCTGGTTATAACCCGAGATTGTCATTGCTTTCTGCATATGTTAGTTATAGAAATGTAGGTCACTCAGCGAATGTCCATACAAATGCAGTTGCTATTTGGGTCAACAATTTTCCTAATCATTCAACGCTCCGTAACTAAAGTGTGATCTAGGTGGAAAAGAGGATTAAGAACTCAAATGAGAAATTATACAACTGCAGTTGGTATTTGTATAAATAACTTTCCTTACGATTCAACTCTTCCTAGCAAAAGATTAGTTGTGGAGGAGAACAGTAAGAAAAAGTAATGGCAATTATAGTGCCAGAATCGGGCAAGCAAGAGAAATGCAAGTACAGTTTAAACAAACAAGAATATTAATCATAACGGAGGAATGGATGCAAATGGATGATACCTAGGTGCGACTGTAGTTGTTGCTGATAAAAGTGCACAGAAATTTTTCTGTTGTTTTGCGCTCCCGAAGTTAAGCTCACGCTGTGGTGGCACACGATTACACGTTACGCAAGCATCGAAACGCAATAGCACGTATTCTCCGGCACGCAATTGCGCATGTGCTATGGGTCAACCAGCTGTAGACAAGCAATAGCGCATGCACATGCTGTTATTCTCTAAGAAAATTTATAATTTTTTAAGACAAGACTGGATATACGTTATTAGGACAGCGACATATGTCACTGGGATGCAAAGGAATTATTACACAGAGTTTCATAGAACTGTACAAAAATGTTTAGTCTAGCATATGTTTTACATGTGTTATAATTTGCGTGCAGTTTACTAAGTGCGAGTTTTTGAGCACGTAGGTATTTATCTGTCACACGTATTTAGTGCTGAGATGGTACTTGTGAATGATAATTATTAGAAAGAAAATTACTTACGAAATACACTGGGGACGTCCCAGAAAAATGATTGAGACACCATGATTAACTTACGTTGTGTGTTCAGTTACATGGTTTTGTTTCTGTCTCAAGAACCACTTAACGAAACTTGATACAATTTTCACTGTTGTGTAGAGCCAGTCAAATGGAAGGCTGTATACTGAAAATTATCCTATTAGTTTTGGGAGCTTATAGTAAGGAATTTGATAGATTATGTAGACGAAAATTTGTGCAGCTCAAATCGTTAAAGACATAGCAATACAAAGTTTGGAATAAATGTAGAGTAGTAGTATGATACAACAATGTACTATAGGTAATTTACAATAAGCGTTTTACGATTTAAATTATTGACTCAGGGGCCAACTAAGATTCGAATGCACCATCCGTCAGCCGGCTCACGGACAATATGCTGATAAACAAAGTTTTCCGCCAAAGATAATAAATCCGTTAAAATTCTCACTTTGTTTTGAAGGTTGTACATGCTTTCGAGATTCCAAAGATTGTTACGGGCGATATAATACAAGGAACAGTAGTGACTGTTGTAATATGTATGCCAACCGCTTAAATTTCACGTATTTTGAATTATTGTAATTCTGCAGCGTGCAGAATGGAAGTGGGAACTAAGGCAAATTTCACCTGACGTCCAAAATGTTGGAAATGGGATTAGAATCAATGTATTTTGCCTGTTTCCGGTTTGATGGTGCTTTAACAAACTCCATAAAACCAATTTGCCCAAATTATTGCAAAGTTTCAACACTGCGGTTTGCCAATGTAATGATCATTTCTAAAAGCTATCCATAAGTTCAGGCTACTATTATGAAAACTAAACAGCTAAATTGTGGCAAAACCAAACTGTGTTTGCTAGGAGTCTTAACAAACGGTCAGAGGAAGGAAGAACAGTTAATGCTGAATGGTATACAACAATTTGTTCGCTAAAAGTCATCGATGCATTAAGAAAAATAACAGAAAACATCGCATCCTTACTTATCATTAAAATGCCATATCCCACACAGGACGTCAAAAAATTGATTATTTGACAGAGAAAAACTGGAATTAAAGTCTAATTGCCCATATTCACCTGATATATTGTCTAGCAACTTCCTGTTGTTCCCGAATGTCAAGAAAAAAATTAGTGGGCAGAGATTTTCATCAGGTCAAAGAACTGTTGAATCCTTCCAAAACCATTCTTTTACTTGACAAAATCAGAGAGAGAAAAATAAATAAATTGTTTCAATAATTGGTTCGAACGAAGGCAGGAGAGTATAAATCTAAAATTAATTTTTTAGAAGCAATTAATACGATTTGTACTAAAAATATATATTTTCACTATTTTGTAAAAATATTGATGGTGACTTTTGTATTCAGTGAGGACACTCTCTGATGTAAACAACGCAATGCACTTGTAATCTGAAATTAGCTGTCGTAAAATTTAACGTGCAGCTGATAATGACGTCAACACTGAACAGATCACTGATAAATACTGACTACTGTTTCAAGCAAAGCCACGATGAACACATTTGTAATCGTATATCGAAATGCTTAAGCACAGTAAAATACAACTATCGTGTTATGAACAAAAGCTTGTAATAACCACTGAGTTGTGCTCTGGTTTTTGTAGACAGAGGTGGAGAATTGAAATAGACATTTTACATGTGTTAAGAAGATTTGGCCAAACGGTTTTTTAATTTTGTTGCTGAAGTGCTTTAATTACTGTTGCTAATGGGCTATAATTAATATTCCATATTTATATGAAACATTAAATAGATCACATGAAACTATGAAATATGATAAATCTGCGAGGAAACTAATTGAACTGGTCAGAACAACGATATTACAAAACAACAAATGAACACATTAATGCTAAATTGCTCAAAAGAAAATCTAGAAAAGAAAAACCACAAAAACAATTCATGTAAAAATAGGCAAAGTCTCGTGTTCATGTAGTGACAAAAAGTTATGAGATTTTCTTCTGAGCCAATTCTACACTGAACAGTGTATATTCGATTCACTTTGTGAAATGGAATGATTTCTCTAGGTGTCATAGATCGTTTATTTAAGACAAAAAAAATTTGGTGCCATTATGCACGCCATGTTTTAGTTAACCTATATAAATACGTTAAATGCATTATTAAACTTATAAATACGTAAATATCTAGATTTCCCTCGCCCTTCTTCGAATTTGACAAGCGTATATTATGCCCTCAATTTCAGGAAAAATTATGACGCGCATAATGGCCAAGTCATCAGGTTTTTTATCTATGACATCGAGATTCTGTTTCACAAAGTGAAGTGAGTACACACTGTAAAGTGTAGTCTTGGCTCAGAAGAAGACCTCATAACTTTGTCACTACATGAACACGAGAACTGGCCTATTTTTACAAGAATTGCTTTTGTGGGATCTCATTTCTTTTTGTAAGTTTATCGCTTATTCTGAATCGCCGCTCAATATAATTTCATTTGAAAATCGGTGAATATAAACATTTCAGACATCAATATACGTTTCCAACAATACCCCACTCTCTGAAAACAATTGGTGTGCGCCGTAACCGAGCAATTGCCGTTAGTTGCACTACCAACATAAACAAAATTACTAGTAAAATTTAAGATAATAGTTAAACTTGCAGATCTCTATGCATTAAGAAAATCTCAGGCATATAGCTTCATACGGAGCTGCAAATATATGCCAGAATTTTTCTTGTTTGGAATGGTAAATAAATAAATATGGGGAAAAATTTTTACTATGATTTACGCATGAAACCATATATATGTAAATTACTTGTTTCCATGGTTACTGGAATTAAGTGGAATTTTGATGTCGAGGTGTCGTGGTCAATATAAAATTTGTAATTTCAGTAACTTCCAATGTAATGAAAGGAAAGAAGTAAAATTTAAATAAAACTTAAACTTAGTAAGCTCACTCTACGATGAAAATATGAGTTATATTAAGTTATTAGGGTAGAAAAAGATTTCACGTTAGGGGTAGATAAGGGTAGATATACGGAAATTTAAGAGTTTCAGACTTTTCTTATAATATTTGGGTAGAATTCTATATGTGGACCAAATTTCAGCTTTCTACGGGTACGGGAAGTCAGTGAATGAATGAGTGACAAAATCGCTGAAGTTTGCACCCGTAACATCAGATCTAAGAACAGTAACGAAATAAAATATAGTGCACCCGAACCATCTCAGTATCTGTGGGTCAGCCGACCATTACACATGTCTCATCACCTGAAGAAGACGGCAGAGCCAGCCGTCGAAATATTGTGTTTCCACAACACTATCCGGCGGTACACCCGTGAAGACTACATTGCAGTCATACGCCGGGAAAGTCTTCGTTCTTACAACAATATTCCTAATATCTATGCATAACAGAAATTTGAGACATATAACATAAATACGACCGACGAAATTGAGGTTCAAAAATGGCCCGAATGCCTTCGACAAAAAGGTAGGGATTGCCGCCGTTGACTCGACTTTCCGTGTACCCAAATACATGTTGTCATATAATTTTGAAAAATTACTGAACGGCGATGGACAGAAGCGTAGGTCGTGTATGTCTCTGTAGAAGATTTTCGCATAGCTTTCTGATAGCTCAGTGGTTAATGCGTTGGCTTGATGCTGTTTGGAGCGAGGTCTCAGGTTCAAATCAACGGTGAAAGTAAAGAATTTCAAGGGTTGTTTTTGATCGTATGAGCCACGCCTGGAAGCTCGGTTGTTCGGATTCCATGTTAAACTGTAGATATCACAAATTTAGGGGTGCAATACGTGGCAAATAGTAGGTGGTCTAGCAATGCTGTAGGTATACACATTTTTACGCTATATTGATCCCTCAGGGGCTGTTACTCTCGCAGTCAGTGTGTTTGTTATCCGCACTAATAATATTATAAATGCGGAAGTAAGCTTCTGTTTTTTCGTTACGTTTTGACAACTAAGTGACTATACCGATAATGATGGAATTTGACAAGGAAATACCTTATATCTGTAAGAAGGACACAGGACATTTTTTTCGGTATGAATAGCAGTTGTAGTCAGGAAATTTAAGAACTTATCGAATGGTGACAGACAGATGGATGCGTGTGTTAGTCAGTAATGTTACGTCGGTTGCTCAAGCTGTGCTTCTCGCGCGGTATGTAAGTGTATGATTTGTTAGTAAAGGTGGCCTAAGGTGTAACTCCAGCAGACCACGACCAGCTAAAGTTATTAGAGCCCAAGAATTGAATGCTCATGCTGAAAAAAGAAGAAAAGACAAGGAAAAATAAAGTTGGTACCTTAGTTAACCACCCCCCCCCCCCCACCCTTCCCCATACACACACACACACACACCTTCGTTTCTTTGTCTGTTTTTAAATATGTTGGAAATTGATTCTCTTTATGAGACAGGTTCAGTGGTAGAATGATTTAGTGATGGCTTTCCTGTCATATTATGCCGACTCGGTGTTGTTTGGACCAATACTGCGTTACTAACAGCCTGCAATATTCAATTCTGGCAATGAAATTCTAGGTCCACGCGTACGAAGTCGCGGGTATCAGCTAGTAATAAATAATATGACTTTCATTTCAGTAAAAATTACAGTCACCAGATTTTTAATTTTTTTAATTTTAAATCTACGATCTATACTATCAACAAGACAATTCATTCTGTTTTAGAAAGTTAATACAAACTCTAAAAAGTAGATACGATTTAGGACATATAATATCTGTTTGTCACTAAACAAACACGAGATTTGGACTATTTCTGACAAGTTTCGTAAAGTTTATTGTACAGCGTTATTTCACTTGAAACTTTGAACTTTAAATATAAATTCAATGCTACCTTCTCTGCAAACAATGAGTGTGCATCTTGGGTCAACAGTCTCGATTGCCGTAGATTTAACCTCAACTATAAGTAAATTCCCAGTAACTTCCATAGTAAGCACAGGAACAATGTAAAATTTAAGGCTTTGTTTAATTTTGCTGGACTCTATTTAGTATAGAAATCTCAGATTTATAGATTCATCAGGAGCAAAGCAATTAAGCCGCCAGAATTTTTTGTATTTGGTATTGTAAGTCAATAAATACAGGGGAAAACTCCAGTATTAGATTTTGTTATGATTTAGGGACGAAAAAATTTACGTGTACCAAATTACTTATTTCTACGATTACTGGAAGTATAGTGGAATTTTGATATCGGGGTGTCGTGCCGAAATAAAATTTTGAATTTCAATAACTTCCAAAGTAAGAAAATGAAAGAGTTAAATATAGTAAGCTCAATCCACAATGAAAATCTGAGGTATAAAAAGTTATTAGGGTGATTTTACATTAGGGGGACGTAAGGGGTAGTTATACGGAAATTTATGAGTTTCTCACTTTTATTATAATATGTGGGTAAAATGCTATATGTGTAATAAATTTCAGCTTTTTACTACATAATAAGGAAAGTGTCTTAGAGTTTTGATAATCATCAGTCAGTCAGTTAGCGAGATAGTGACAAAATTGCTGAAGTTTGCATCCGAATAACATACGAAGTAAGAATAGTAATGAAATAAATTTTTTGCTAAGATTGTTTATATCTGTGTATAACAGAAATTTGAGACATGTAGCATGAATACGACCGAAGGAATCGAGGTTCAAAAATGGCCAGAATAGTTTCGAGAAAATGGTAGGCCGTTGACTCGACTTGGCGACTGTAAAAAAAGTTTCCACTTTAAAATATGCGTTGATAATGAAATAAGTGTCGTAATTGTCATCATTAAAGTTTTAAGTACTGTTATAGCCGTTAGAGTTTACACTTACTAAGTGATAAGACTGTACGGAATATGACCGAGCCTGGTAGGGTAGCAATAACGCTTGGGTCCAACATTCGGAAGGACCCGGCTTTAAATCCCCGACCGGTAATCCATATTTCGGTCTTTCATGGCATACCAAAATTACTCCATGTGACAGGTAGATTCCCTCAAAAATGGCATGGTAAAATCCCTTCCCATTCATGCTATACTATCCTCGACGTCGACGACTCAAAGCTCGAATGAAAAAAAAAATCAAATACAAAATAATATTTACACACGTCTATATTTACTATGGCAAAGTGTAACAGCTATGTAATGGAGGAACGAGACTGTTCAAAATCTTCAAAACAACCTGAATTTTTATTGTACGGAAACTAAAAAGTTTAAAATAATGTACAATTACAGCTTATCATGTGGATACGATTTTGCCACACAGATTTCGTAGAGATGAAGACTTTACTACGAACAGCTGTTTTATCTCAAGGTTTTCAACTGTACTGAGATGTAAAGATTGACCAGCTCAAAGCAGCAATGATAAATCAGTGCACGGGAATGGATGCACTCGGTCAATAACGATGTTCGCAGACCCTCTGCTCTTCAGACGTAAATCTATACGTATCAACGGAACGCACGTGACCAGAAAGACATTATCTGTATCATAACACCACCTTCCCAAAAAGTATTTCCCCGAGCATGGCGGTACAACAAGATTATGACATGATATAGATAGGTGCAATGGCGCGTTGGCAGGGGCTATAGCCACACATTCTGAGAATTGCCTGTTCGAGTTTGGTATGAAGCACAAGCGGTTGTAATCCTGTTTTTGCATAATTTCTTTATTACCAGGAATAACAATATGAACATTTTTCCGTTTTATGGTTGATATCGATTAGGTTATAGGTTATAGTAATGAACTTACATTTGTATTTCATTCCATCTAACGTTGATATTTGCATCGATTTACAAATCTGTGATCTATATGATGCCTTGTGCAGTTGTTTATATTCTCTTATGTATTCACTTATCAGTGAGAGATTAGTTTCACAGCAGTGTCATTACATAAAATTTTCTTTCAAACACACCATTAAGACGTAACACTGCAGTACGCAGGAGACATTCCAATTTTTTTCCAGTTTCCTCCTAAATATATTTACAGAGAAGTTTCATAATTGATTTTGTATTCAGCAGAATTGTTCTTACAGCAATAACTGGTTAGAATTTTGCATTCTTGCCTCTATTACCATTTACGTAGGAACCGTAGTAAAAAAACTTACAAAATTCACAGTAAAAATTTGGCGTAGAGCTAAATTTTCAAATATAATTTTGATACTAATTGTATCAAGTTATATTTATAACATTTCATTTTCATGTTTTCAACATAACTGGAATTATTAGGACCCTGTTCTTCTGCACTTTTTATTCTGTTCTTAGTAGGTCCATAACTATAGCAAAAATCACTCCCCGTTAGCAAAGTCTCCATAACGCATGAAATATGACCGGCGTTCAAAAAGATGTTAGCTGGTACAAGTTGCGGTTGCTAAGGAAAATTTCGTCATATGGTAATTCTGATTGCGAGATGTGGTGGTACAAATCTCTTAATCACAAGATTGTGTCCTAGGGACTGGAGGTATATCACAATGAACTCTGTAATGCATAATGGCTAAGGGCATATGCCATTGCTGATAGACAGCTCCATTAGTTTCTTTCAATTAGAAAATTGAGACTTGCAATCATTTATTTGTTTTATGTCGCATGGGTAGGTCAATATTAAGTAGACGGGCAATTTTGTACACTAAGGTTATGATCTAATAATTCATAAAGAGGATGAAATTGTTTAGAATCCACGACATAACAAAACGGCGAGTGTTTACTCAAGATACTGTGGTACAGATATGGAATTGCTATTAACGTTTACCCTAGTCCTTGCCCAAAGCATAAAATCAATTGAAATGAAATATTGGATCAAATTATGTTAATCACAAAACGTAAAATTACGCCTTGTTTTCAATTAAAAAAATATATTTTTTGATCGGATGTATAAATTCGAACACACAGGCATATGTTAAATTAAAAAGAACCAGTATCAAGTATGATCCAAAAACTAGTGCCACACAACAATCGTCCTAAATCTCTGCTTTTTAAAAACAATATGCACAACCTCCATCTCATAAACTACACATTTTACAAATAAAAAATACACTTAATACACACACAACTTAATAGTACATATCGCAAATAGATGGTAACACTCCATTTCCTCCATTAGTTCGTTGTACGACCCCGCAGTATCTATAAAATGCTTGGTGTCAGAAGGGGCATGCGGCTGTAAAACCTAAGCTCCAAATATGATCATCCCAATGATGAGTAAAACCCTTCTAATACCGCCAACGTCTGAAGCTGGTACAAGGTGGTGAAAAATAATGCAAAGACAGCACACAGAGATACTGGGCGATAAACAAAAGAGTCACAACACATATATATTTCCATTTAGGTACAAATTTTTCTGCTGCACTATTGAAAACTGGAATGGATATTTTTTAATTTAAATATGAATTACTAATTATTTGACACATTCAGAAAATAATTATGATGTTTTCTCTTTGCCGAATTCTTTTTTAATGATTACGTATGATGCCAAGTTATTTGAAAAAGGTTCGAATCCCCGTCCGGGCATCCAGATTTGGGTTTTCCATGGTTTCCCAAATCACTCCAGGCAAATGCCGGGATGCTTTCTTCAAAAGGCCATGGCCGAATTCCTTCCCATTCCTTGCCCCCCCCCATCCTTTCCCGTCTCTAAAGACCTCGCTGTTAGTGAGACGTTGAACAGATAAAAAAAAAAAAAATATTTGAAAAATTCATTAGTTTGTACAGATACTAATACTGCTATTACTATTATTCAGCGATTCTCTGCAAAGTGGGTGCCAGAAGATGCGATAGATCAATCTCAATGTGTAATCGATCATGTACGGAAAGGGATATACAGAATATGATAAGTTATAGAACTATCCCCGTATTCACCTAGAGTGATATAAGAAAGCGGTGGTAAACCCAGATTAGAATTGCATTTGGACAGTTTGGTTGATACTGGACATTTTAGTAAAAACATCTCTGTAATTACACGTTTCAAACACGATATGAAAATCTGGTAAAAAAAAAAGCTGTTAAAAAAGCTGAAAATGAAGTAGTGTGTATAACTGAATACTCACTAACTTTGGTGTGTATATATATATTTTCTGTACTGCATTAACTTCCTTATGTAGTTTCTCTAAATATTTTTTGAAAAAGGGTGACTGCATACGTAGTTACGAATACCATGACAGTTTTGTTCGTTATTTGAAAAAAAAAGTCTAAGATGTCTTCATTTATGTTGCGCATCATCGCAAAATTACACGTTAGAAAGGGATCCAAATTTCTTCCGCTTTGTAGCACGTTTTGCACAAAACTATGAAATCGATTTTTTTAAATAATTATAACAGAATTTCAGGAAGCAATTTGTGGATGAATATTCAACTGTGTACCCGCCTAAGTGGGTACAACAAACAGTTATAACAATAAACAAACTTACCCAATATATGTTTAATAAATTCATACAGGTGGCTTGTAGTCAGATAAAATTCCAAACCAAGTTAGTGGTGTCTAAATTACTAGTGGTAAAACCTTCGATAAAGACGAACACATTTTCTCCCCAGTCCGTACCTGCTCTCAGAGTACAGTTGGGAAGGTGTTGTTCCGTAGCATCGGTCAGAAAGGTCGATGGCAGAGGAAGCTGGCGCATCCATATGAAGGAGGGCGCGTGACATCCGCCTAACGTTTATTGGTCAGCGTCCACAGCTAGGAGTGAATAACGTCACGGGAAATTAAACTCGCTTCTTTTTTGCAGCCTCGTCTGGTATCATCACATGTGTACGTAAGCCACGCTGAGCGTGAAGTTATAGAGGAGTGCTGGCTTATGCTGCTAATTAAAAGAGAAACTTCCACCAAATGGTGTTGCTGGTTTCTCCTGATAACATACAGAGATTAAAAAGCCCTGACTTGAAACTCTTAAAACCATGAGCCGTATTAAAAACATAACATTACTAACTGAATGTCACTCGCATCTAAGAGGCATTTAAAGTTTTTATTTGACAGTCCGTGCTGACTAAAACAAAGGTAGGGCAATTATTTCGAAATAGTACATGATAAAAGACAAAACCTTGTGTATCTAGGATTTCACTTGGTAAATATCCAATCATTATTATTTCCAACTTATAATAGTTGGAAAAGCAAGTCATCTGTGGAAACAACAGATAAGGAGCATTTCAATTTCTGGATAAGTCTTCAGTTGCACAACAGGGATCCAAGATTTAGTATATTTTTTTTTAATGGAAAACAGATATGCTAAATTTTTATTCATTAAACAACAACAAGAATATATTACTATAATAAATAAATCTGGCAATACAAAATATTAATGTTAAGGACTTAAAAAGAAATTTGTATTAGTAGAATCCCTTTTCATTCGGAAGTATGTCATCCAAATTGTAGAAAGTTAATTCAGAATGGAATTGAAACATTTTTTAATACTTCATAGGTGATGGACAAGCATCACCTTAACAGATACCTGTTACATAATTAGTAGTGGTAATATTTCAGAGTGAAGCAAACATCTTGGTTTTTGAGACCAGATATTGAAGCACACAATCTTTGTAGGAGTCGGGAAGAAGAGGTGAATTTACTATTCCAAATTCTAACAAATTTCTCTAATATACAATATAACCAAATGGGTGACAAACCATCAGCTTGCCGCACAGTTGTATTTATCTTGACAGAGATTTCGCCCATAAATTTTGTTTATGAAACTGTGTCTGTAAGTGTTTCGAGTATTAGGTTTTCCAATTTTGATTTGGAACCAATTTATTTATTTTATTTTAAAGATATGGCATTACGCCTTTTTCGACGATTGAGAGTTCTCCCGTTTGCATTGTCTTAACACTTTCATATGTCATTTCATCGTCTGTATCATTACTGTAAATAGTAAGGACAAGACAGGATGAACACTAGATTTTTTTTCAAAACCATCCATGCCCATGCCGGACACGATCCGGCAACAACTGGTATTTAAAACTAGTGCTGTAGCACCATACATTACTAGAGCCGGCCTAAAATCTCATGTGGAGGAAGTAATGAATACTAAGGTAAAGGACATGCGATCTCTTTCATATACCAGCTCTCTCAGGGTTTTTATCCTATGCTGAACACCAAGACCAACAAAGTCAGAGACATATAAAAAAACGAAAGGTGATAATGTAGGGAACTTACATTTAATGAGATCTTTGTATCAGCAAAATGTACCTTAACCTGTACTTTGATAGTAAAAAAACCATTAGTTTTTATGATTATATTAAATACGAGTTTTTGTTGCACAAACATTATGAAATCTAAAAAGCAATAAACACAAAATTTCGACACATAAAAAGAATCTGATGCACATTTTAGGGTAACAGGTGGAGTTTATATTAAAACATATTTTTGGGCTAGAGGTGGTTTTAAGTTTAACGTATAAATAATCCTCTAAACACCAAAGTCCAATTAAGTCAAAAGGTGGTAAATATATAACGCAACAAATATCGGGTAGCTACTACTGAAGTTAAGGTGTTGAACTAAAATTAATATTGAACGTCAAACTTAACCGTAATTTGAATATAACGAATAGTAATGAAAATTCAGGCAGTAATTCACGTTTATTAGATATTACCATAAGATTCAGACATCTTTAAGACACGGGTGCTTATTTTAGAATGTGTTGAGGTAACGAGGTAACAGTTGCGCATCGCCATACATAGAAATACTATTGGCTTACTTTAAAACCAGAAATTTAACGAGAAATTAACAATAATTACAAATTATAGTTTGCAACATCGACTATTAATCATCTTGATGGTGGCAACAATTTATAACTTTATTTTTTCTCTCTTTCTTCAGGTAACTCTGACTTATCCTCCCGTTCAATTTAAGATTTAACTTCATTCTGTACACACATTACCTCCTAAAGTTTTTAATCTGAGAGTGTATTCTCCTTGGTTGCATATAATACCCGCATGTTTGGCCAAGCACTTCAGAGCGCCACCTTACTAGCCATCAAACCTAGAATCTGACGTATCGGCCGTCGTAATTACGGTTTACAGACAGATTTCCATTATTTTCTAGACTAATGCTGAGACGGTGGCAAATATCTCCATCAAAAACTACAAATTTGCAAACTAAATAACAGTACTCACACAGAACATAAGAAAACACTTTCCACACACCGAGGCCACCCAAAAGACAGAGTTATCACAATCATACCGTTAAATCGTATTCTACGGAACAGAGAGAAAACGCTACGAATCAGAGACTAGCCCAATTTGATATTATGATAATCAAATCATGTCTTCCTGTGTGGAAGTGGATTAAATTACATTGATTTAAAGACTATGGAATTAACTTCCAGATGCCCAAATTCATATATTGGAGACTACATACATGTGGTCATCATCTCATTGTGAATCTAAATGAATGAGCTCTTTTTACATTTGTTTTACTGTTGTAATCGTTCCCGTCCATCTTTTCATCTATTTTCTGTGCTCAAAGTTTTTGTACTAATTTTTAATGCGCAGTAAGAGTATTTCTGATCAATATCCTCGTTATCTTGCACTTGTAACTCCATAAAGATTTTGAGTATGGTGTAAACTGTTGAAACTTTAGTAGACACTTAGGGCAACGAAGGCTCAAGAGTGATGAAATGTAGAGTCACCTTATAGCTTAGAATGTTTGACAGCTGCATGATACTGTAAATGTTACACCATTTTCGCAGTAGATGACGAGATTTGGCTCTAAAGGTATTTATAGACCCGGAGAGGGTTCGTCAATCTTGTTACAATTTTTTAATCAAATCCCTGTCTGGACATCCAGGTTATCCGTGGTTTACCGAAATCATTCCAGGCAAATTCTTTGATGATTCCTTCAGAATTCCATGGCCGAAAACTTTCTCGTTCTTTTTCCCCCAATTCTCCCACACCTTTAATGACCACGACATCACCGGACCTTAAAGCAATAGGCAAAAAAAAAAAAAGTATTGGAAAAATTTTCGCCAGGTCGCACGCACAACAAATCTTTAACAATCAGCAAGAGGAACAGATATTACAATCGAAAGTCACTACATATTGACAAAGGCCAATATTTCAAAATGAGGCGACACAGTAACTGAAATGATTTAAGGCTCAGCCTCATAGTTTGAAGGCACTGTATTTGTCATGAAAAAATGTAGTCTTTTTTGGTGAATCAGATGTATAAAATCTTCTCGAGCTTTCCACCAGGAGAGCGCGTCTAAAAGAGGCGAAGTTTTGGTGCCTGACTCTGGTTCTATCTTCGCCGGAAGATGGAACCAGAGTCATGCTCCAAAACGTCACCACGTTTGGACGCGCTCTCCAGGTGGAAAGCTCTAGAAGATTTTATTCAATGTAATTCTTATAATTGATCGTAGCCGACTTGAAATTTGTAGTGACGACAAAAGAGTGGGGAAACTATTGAATGTTTTGTTTTGATTTGCCTTAAATCTTTGCTCGATAAGGGAATTATGTCGGTGGCTGCTTACTGAACGACAATAAACTAAAGTATTGATCCATAGGCAACTGTTTAGCTATTCTAAGCGTATTATAGGTGAATTGAGCAACCTAGTGGTTACACTACTTCTTTTTGTATTCGAAAAAAGTTGTTACTGTTAAACTGGAACCTCAAGCCGGTACTGTTACAACTGGAGCGACTAAAATCAGAAAAATTAAATGATTAATATCTAAAATGGCAAATTCAGTGAAAGGAAGAGAATTAGGACTATTTCCAGTCAAACAACAATAGAATATATTTTAAAAACTCATCGTACAGTTATACAACATTTTACGCGTACAGTTGTTGCAATATGTTTAACGTCCTAACACTAGTCTCCCACTTACAATATTAGACTTTTTCCACAAAAGTACGTAATTTAATCTGTGCGGTTTTTCAGTTTGACTTGTAATAGCCCTCAGTATATTCCGGACAAAACATAATTAATAACCGAGATTATGGTCACGGTGCAATATAACATAAAAATAATTGAAGTTGATGCTATGCCAAAATGATTATCGTATTAGGGTTTCTCTATGTGAATTTTTCGACTGCCGCTGAAAAAGCAGGAATTAAATGTCGTAAGTGCGAGAAAAATAAGTGAGAAATAGTTAAATTGTAAGTGAGAAGAAAAATTAATTACGAAGACAGGGAAGGAAAGAAAGATTGCAGCAGTGAAAGCTGCTTTTGTTGAAGCGCTACACAGCTGCAGGGGGTCTGGTCTTTCCAACAAAGCTTCTTAGGCTGCCAGCAGTCACGGCCAGAGTTACAGGCGAACTCGCTTTCTTTTCATAAGCGTTTGGCCTCCCCTTGCGAGTACGCTTCCCGTTCGCGCTCTCATGTGGAAAACTTGAATCCTGTGAAATGCAGAAATGCTAGGAAACCTACCTTTCAGACAATTTCTTTGAAGTGTTCCAACGTTCTTTTATTTATTAATTCCTCAATCGTGTTCCTCAGATCCTTATAGTTAGAGTAAATATTTAGTAAGCTTCGTTTTTAGTACTGCTTTCCGTTCCATGTTACCTAGTATATCACAAATTAACTGCTATAGAAGGTATTACTTACATTAGAATTTAATTTTCTGACCAGAAAATTAACTATCAAACTGTTAAAAAGAGTAATTGGTGTTTTTGCTATATAGTTATACTTCTCAACAAACGATTGTTCCGGCACAATGGAGCTTAGCCACGTTCTCTCAGCTTTGGTGTTTACAATGATTTTGAGTACATAACGTATTATACTAATAACTGTATAGATAACTGTCTATCCTGATACTTAGGTTAAATAATTGTTACAGATTCTGAGTAGCTTGCATAATATTACTAGAAGCACTGAGCAAATAGGATTATGGAAATGAAGTAACCCGATATACGAAACCAAATGCAAACCTCCAGTTGAAATTGTTAATAAATACATTACCCAAATAACACGGTAGTGATGATTAATCAGTACTTGCGAATTAAGCGTCGAATAACAGTTGTTGCAAGGTTAAAACAACAGTTAGTTTTAGACATGTGCAGCAGATATCCAACTAATTTTTTTTACATACTATCTCTCGCGATGAACAGTTTGATAAATAAACGTAGGTAATATTTTAGGTACCTAGAGTCCCAGTGGTGGATCAAAATTTCATCAAACAGCATTTGGACAGGAGACGTTGAGATACAACACCAGATCTCGTATCCAAGACTTTGTTGTATATCATATTTATTCAAGCTAGTAATGGATTTATCCAAAAGATATAAGTTCATTATAGCTGATTCAAGGTTTCATCCACTTGTTTTATCATTTAGATAACATTCAACACTATATTTCACAATTACGTTCTCTCACAAAGCTGCCTTGTAACTACATTATTTTGATGTATATCTCGTAAAGACTTAAAAGTCCTTCTTGTACTCTAATTCTGCAATATTACGTTCTCTCACAAAGCTGCCTTGTAACTACATTATTTTGATGTATATCTCGTAAAGACTTAAACGTCCTTCTTGTACTCTAATTCTGCAATCTTGGCGGCCTGTCGTATTCCATGAATTGTTTGCACCATACTTCCTAGAAGGAAAGATTGTTCAACAAGGATATTAAATAATTTTTCTAGGTCACAAGTGTATTGAGTAACTTATAGAAACGGATACATGAAAACAAATACAAACCATCTATCGTAATTATTAATTATTTCAATACACAATAGACATATGTACACGTACTTCAAGCTAATGGAAAAACATGTCAGCAGTAACCAACACTGTACTTCTCCTGGAGAAGGCAATATTTTACAAGCGGTACTCCTGGGTTAAGCCTACTTTAGTTTGGTTTGAGAAATAAATTAGTATTCTTTTTTAAATGGTCTCTGTTACGCGTGAACAACATATCACTTTCTGTAAACGTTTAGTATGAAATTCTGATTACCATGATACAGTAGTTTTGGGTCATAGTCGTTAACTGGAAAAATATACAGGCGGAAATTAAAATCCCAACACACACTCAGGAATGGTGGAATTTTAGGAAACTTTGTACACATGTGCATGGTCATACCCAGAAAAAATGATAACAAACTGAAATGGATCAGGCTAAGTTTATTACCTTTAGATACAGTTTTCAGTAAGCAGTACACCCACATTGAGCCACCTAGAGTGGTGGGTGAACGGTTAACGTTCTGGCCTCCAATTTGGGAGGACGCGGATTCGAATCCACATCCGGGCATCCAGATTTGGGTTTTCCATGGTTTCCCCAAATCACTCCAGGCGAATGCCGGCATGCTTCCTTCAAAAAGTCCATGACCTAATTCCTTCTCGTTCTTTGTCCCCAGTCCCATCCCGCCTCTAATGACCTTAGCCGTCGACGAGGCGTAAAAACACATTGAGCACCTATACACTCATCGATCCTTGCCGGCACTGAATGGATAAGTCTTCAGATGTCTTCTTGGGTTATGTGGTTATATCTCTTTACGCCTTATGCAGTTAGCTGTCGTACAGTTTTTGCTGGGTGACCATGTGATGTAATGTATCTACCCGTGGCATTCCAGCAATGCTCTATTTGGGACAAATCTGATGACCGTGTAGTCCAAATTGTGATCGTAACCCCTTGCAGCAAGCCTTGTGTTGTGATTGCCGCAGTATGAGGAAGGGGCATTAACCTGTTGGAAGATGCGATTTTGATGGTGGAAAAGAAGGGTACCACAATAGGGTACAGCACCCTGCCGACATAGTGGTGGGCTGTCGTTGTGCTTTTACAACAACCAACTCAAACCTGCTGTCGAAACTGATTGCCCCCAAACCATGACACCAGTGGCTGCACCTGTGAACATGTTCTCGATTATCACTTTGTCACAGACAGAAACAAGACTAGTGTCTAAACACAAATGTACACCATTCACGTGTCCATTAGCATTACACCAGTTTAGACGATGCTGGCAATGAAATCAGGTTAATGGAACACATTGCATAGAGTTCAGAGAGTGTAACCCAGCTTCAACTATTTGGCTTACAATCGTTCGTAATCACTGTTTGGATCTGGCCTGCAGTCACTTGTCTGCCAGCAACAGCCACCATACAATTTGGCGGTCTTGACGTGGTGTTGTCCTTCTGTATTGACCTGTGCCTGCTCTGGGGGTATTAGAACCTTCCTTCATCCACCATGTAACAAGTATAAAAAGTATGTATACTGACATTGCACTACGGCCAATCCTTCGGGACGTTTAACGATATTATGCACCCACCTCAAACATGCCAACTCTCTCAGTTTCCTCACAGTTAGACATTGGGCGTAGAGGGTCGCCTTGGCATATTTGCTCAACAAGCACTTGTGGACAAAAAAGTGTCATGTTACAGCACACTGTTCATCACTTATACAGTAAAAAAAATAGTAATTTTTCATAATAAATAGCCACGTAATGCTTATACAATTACCTGTAAAACTTTCAATTTTTAATCATTTAACACACTTCATACGGTGATCCTTGAGGACAAAATTCAATAATTTATCACAATTCCGTCTTGGTGTTGGGGTTTTAATTTCCGCCAGTGTATTTTAGAATTACATAGTACCCGCTGAAAGAACAGTTATTAGTTTTGCAGTCATCATGGAATGTTTAATAAATGCTTCATCTCTTAAGAATATTGATAAATAGACATACTGACCATTCCTATTCTTCTGTACGTTTAATCAACGACAAATCTAAAGTTACTTAGGTTCTGTATAGGTTTTCTTATATTCATAATATTTTTCTCGTTCATTGAAATAAAAGAGGGAAAACAAGTTCTGCGTTTGGCCATGGTTACATAATACTTTCGTTCTTAGTAATGAAAAAGTAATACGTTCTCTGCGTTGAAAGAAACTGTTACCTGGGTCGCTTAGCACTTACCTCCAATAGGAAGGCAATTAAATTTTAACTTTCTAATATGTTTTTACTACAATTCTAAAATAATGGGTCCCTTGCAATTTATTTACATGTGAAGGTGAGTAGACTTTTCGATGATTTACTTAATTACAAACACACTCCGCTAACCTACGGTTAATACATTGATCAGCTTTGTAATTATGCATGCTCGTGACATTTCATAATGGCAGTTAAATAACAGTCATCTCTGACACTGCTACATTTCTGTCAAACCCAGCAGACTTGCTTTTTGCAAAAACAATGCATCGTTTTAGAGAATAATGAGCTCTTTTGTGGGTAGATTTTTGTTTTATGGATTTAACACTAGACAAATCCGCCATTAATGAACGTCACCCGTGTTTTATTAAACAAATGTAATTTGTGTTTACATCAAAAGCAGCTTGATAAACTGTCGCATAAATTCATTTAAATATTTTATGAGGCACGCGCTAGATAAATATAGCTGGATAAAAAGTAAATCGCCCTATTGGGAAAGTTATATATTCTTAGTGGTTTTACAGTACTTACAATTTGTCCTTCATAAATTCAAACAACTGAATTCTTTTCATACTTATGAAATGGTGCGAAAGGAAACTGACAACTCTGAATAATATGAAATTTCCACAAACATAGTGAGTTTTACATTTATATTCGTCGCAATCCTTCTCAACCTTACCAAGCTTTGCGGATGAATGGTTAACTTCTAGTCTACATCTACATCTACATATATACTTTGCAATTCAAAAAACTGTGGGTGGCAGAGGGTGCTCAGCACCAAACCTAATCTCTTTGTTGTGCATTCCAATCCCTAATGGTACGAGGAAAAAAAGAATTCATATAAGAATCAGTGCGGCACCTTATTTCTCTAATTTTATCTTTCCTGTCATTCTGATCCAAATAGGTTGGTGGACGAAGTATTTCACTACACTCGTAAGTGGTCCTTGCATACGGGGTGACAGTGGATCTATTCTACTGTTTGTGAAAATTGCAACGCCATGAAAGGGAAAGGTGATTACAATGAAATTTATTTCACAGATTAGCGACATGAAAATTCTTAAATAATTAGAAATACAAAAGCACTTTAATCCTGAGAATTCAATACGGTATGAAACTACCCCGTGCTGAAATCAAAGCCTTTAGACTTCGTCGCATCGAATCAACAAGAGCCATGGCCGACAGACAATATCCTAGACATGTTCGATGAACGACATGTCAGGCGAACATGCAGGTCACGGAAACAGTGGTACCCGTCGTTCTTCCAAGAAGGCTTACACGTACCATGTGACGGTCACTGTCCTGCTGAAGTATGGCATGTGGAGTGGCCTGCAAGAGGGACAGTGCCTCGGGCTCTAAAACTACTCTGAAGTAGTGGCTACTGTTCATGTTCCAGTCGTTAAGTAGGAGGAGAGATCGCATGTTAGACAAATGACATTCCGGACTATCCCACTCCGATTTTCTCGCTACGCGGCTCAACAATACAGTCTACCCTATTGTGTTCACCGCGGTAGCGTCAAACACCGAAGCGGCCATCTCTGTATGACAATCTAAAGCAGGACTCGTCCAAAGATACTACATTTTTCCACAGAGCACGCCAATGATGACGTTCAAGTAGTACCGTCGACGCAAACATGTCCACACGCGTAGGCGTGCTCCAACATGGAGCCAACACTGTGGACGATGCTGTCCTGTAAGTCACGGCCATGCGGACCTAATGGCGGTCATCACGCGTTGTGGTCACATTGTATGGTCCAGCACCCACTAGTCACTGTGTGCGGTCCTGATCTATCCACTGGTTCCACACAGGCATCACTATTGTCCCCTGTGCGAGCCGCAATTTCACAGTAAGACAAAACCGTTTCCTGGAGACCAATCATTCTGCCACGTTCGAATTCACTCACATGCTGATATTGCGCCCTTTGACACCAACGTGGCGTACCGGCACTTGCTTATACGTTTCCTCGTTTGATAGCTCTGCTCCGACTAAGCGTGGTGTAGCATTGACCTGTTCGGCTCACAAAAGCGGGCGTTGCTGAGGCTTCGTGCACGCCAGTTCTCTACATTCTTAATCACATGTTATGGTTCTCAGCCCATTCCTTTTCGGTGTTGCAATTTTCACAAACATTTGTGTATTTCTGGTCAGACCTTTTAGAATTGTATTATCCATTGTTTCCGAAATCTCTCGAGATAAATGCCGAGGTGGTTCCTTCAAAAGACCATAGTAAAATTTCTTCCCAATGCTCTCCCGGTTCTGATGACCTCGACATATACGAGTGGTAAGTAAAACCCTATGCAGAAGAACAAAGGTTCCAAAGTTCGCCATATGCCCAAAATGTCCAAAACAACATATTTTCGGGTTATCTAGTCAAAATAATAGAATATGAAGACTGAGATAATCTTTTCCAATAAAATTAAGCGAATACAGTGTTAACAACAGCAGCTAGTGAATAGAATTATCCACCATTAATTCTTTTTTTTTTTTTAATTCATAATTTTCTCTCCTATCGACCGATAAAACATAAGAATACAGTAAAGGTCTTTTTACTTTTATTCCCAGAGCTTCTTTATGCCTATTCTGATGATCTGCCCTGGTTCATTTGGCATTAATTTCTAAAGTTGTGGTTTTCTTCAACCAGAAATTTTGCAATGTCAATCAATTTTCTGAAACCTTCTTCCCTGTTAACGATGTATACGGTAATCTTGTATTTCCAAACACTCCGTTTTCTTTTAGCGATCATATATGGTCTTTTGTAAATTATTTTCTTGTATAAAACTGTATGATACCTACTTGTCAAAAAGACATTTTTGCACTTTTGTGGCCCTACACTTTTATGAATGTTTCTTCTCTATTTGTTACTGCTCCCTTTTTTAAATAATCGTCAGAGATTCTTATTTATATGGTGCCTCTGATTTGATAACTGCTGCTTAGAATCCGAGTCTAACCTGGAATGGTAATTATTTCTTGCTGTATAATATTGTGCGATTCTACAAGCCAATTCCTTCTTCCTCATTTTTTTGTGGTTAGATTATCGAGTTCTTTTGAGAACACTTTTTTTTAACAGCTTGTTGATTGTCAATACGAAAAACACATTACTGTGAGAAAATCACGGTAATCATTTCAGTAAGTTGTTGGACATTAATCCAGAAATACGCTATTTCCTTTGATGTGTATTACTTCTGATAAACCAGCAGACTTTTACTTCTCGTTGAATGGTATGGTAACTACAAAATTGATCGTCGAAGTCTCAAATGTATTCACCAGGAGTGATTTGGGGAAACCATGGATAACCCAAATCTGGATGCCCGGACGTGGATTCGATCCCATTTCCCCACCACGCTCGGTCTCTTTGCTTCGATTTCATGGTAAGCTCTAGTTCAACTAACAACACAGTCGTAATGCGCACCAAATCTAAAGTCTTTGACCAAGTAGTAAGACCACACAAATGTACCTATTCTTTGCTGATGTTTAATCCACACACATAGACTTGTACAAAATACTACTTCAGAGTCAATATTTACATACAAAAGTTGATAAGAAAATTGCTACACTTACTGGAACAACATTCTTTTATATTTTCAATTATTAAAATCTATTTTTTTCTACCGAAACCTCATTTCATTTCGACATAGATAGTTATGAGTAGATAATGTGAAGGTCTCAAAGACATTGGGCTTAATGCCTGCAAAAAGATTGGTGTTAGAATGAGCGATTAAGAATTTACAACAAATATTTTAATTCCACATTAAACATTATAATTAATAGTTGGAATGGTTATAAAGATGTAAATAAAAAAAGTAATTGTAATAGTACACTACTAACGTAAACAGTAAAAAATTGCGGTATAACTCCAGCAAAAATTATTAACCGCAGTTCGGTTCTTTCACGTATTAGACATACATAGTTAATTATAATATTATTAACGTCAAATATTCCTTCAAGCGTCATCTTAGCTTCTTTTATTGCTTATAAAGTTTATTGCATATAATGTTTTAAACTTCCATTCTCACATGTACTTCAACATGTACATGGAGAAAACAAAGATAAGTCTGTCTCTGAGCAATAGGAACAGAAAACTTTTTAACTGCATGGACACTTTAACCACTACTTTTAGTAAAAAAATCAGTTCTATAGGTTACTTCTTACGGTAGACCACATGATGATCGATTTTGGTGGTATAAACAATTCATGAAAACAATTTACACAAAGCTGCGAACTACGATTTATAAAAACAACAAAATAATTTGTTGTTCTGTTGTTGGCTTACTGTAAGGTAGGAAAGTAGTCTAAAAGCAAATTTAATTTCGACAAATTTTGAAATTTTCCTGGGAACTTATGATTTTAAATAGCCAAAATACTGTTCTGTATTAACCTCCCAAGAAGGTAAATTTATTAAGAAGTTGATTTCATTTCCAATACAATGACGCTGAGAAAAATCGTTGAATAACAAACTTAGCTTAGATGCTGTCAAGAAACGAATATTGAAACAAAGTTATTAGAAAAAATTCTCCAGCACTAAACAAGGGAAATTAAGGAAAACAACCTTGCTATGTGTAATAAAATTAGAAGCAGTTAGTTGGGGACAATATCACGATTTGAAACACTTAAAAAATCGAAATATATGTAAAACGTATCGATTCCAGAGAAAATAGATCTACTGTTATAATCAATATCATTTCTGAAAATATATTTAAATAAATTTTAACATTAACCTAACTAGTATAACAGGAGTCAAGCCAAGAATATATAATAATATATGAAATATTCTGAATTCATTCAGGTTTAATCTAACAGCATTAATTGCTTCTCAGGAACGATGGACAGAAAGCAGGTTTGTAATAAAGTTCTTAACAGTCAAGCGCCCTCATCATTCCGTCTGGAGATATATTTACGAGAAAATTGGTCTCATTAAAGCAACACAAATATACAGCAGTTTGTATTCAACGTGGAACGTTACTTCATCAGACGGCACTTGAATCTTCTGAATGGAATAATTTATCCGAAAATTATTACCAGATTAAACTTATGAACTCAGATTATTTACCTTTCTTTATAAATTCTCTGACGAAAAAGAGGGTAGTGGAGCAGAATAATCATACGCTCGAAGCGCGTCAACTGACAGCTTCACAAATGAGTTAACTGCTAGAATTTCTGCTGCCATGTCATGAGGTTGAGTAGGGAAGTATAAACTCGGTGAGATTTTTCAGATTAGGTTACTGGAAACAGCCGATGCTTCGCTGAGGGACATTTTGACCCTGCGTCAGCTCTAATATCACATTACACGAAGTCAGTTAGTATTGTATGACTGTAATCCTATCGTCTCACTTCATAACATAAGATAAGGCTATGATGCTGGACTGATGTTTCAAAATATGGTATGCACATAACTAAAACATACAACATGATGAAAAGAACCAAGCCTAGTCCGTGAGCGTAAAAGTTTGGTCCTAGCGTTATGTATAACGTGGGTTATATCCCATTCTTGGCCATATAGATTTTAGCTTTCGTTGATTCCTATATATCACTCCCGGTGAACGTCGGAATGGTTAATCCAAAGTCCATGGCTGACTTCCTCCCAGTTCTTTCTTCTTAAAAGCTTCCCATCTCTAACACAATGAAGTACCATAAATCGTGGGATACCTCCATAAATCAAATGCGACACCCTTTTGCTCAGTGAAGTACAGTAACCAGACGCGGGATTGCCTCAACAGTCGTTGAAAGTCCTTCGAACAAATATTCAGTCATGTTTCCTCTATAGTCGTCCATAATTGCGAAAGTTTGCAGGATGACATACATGACATGACTCTTCGAACGTGTCTCGGATATGTTTGATTGTATTCATGTCTAGCGATAAAGATTGCAGAGTCGATCGCTGGAATTTGCCCAGAATGTTCTTCAAAACAATTATGTATGATTTTGGCATGGTGAGATGTTGCATTTTTTGTCCTGAAAAAGTCCATCGTTGTTTGGGGACATGAAGGCCATGAGTGGCTGTAAATGATCTCGGAGTAGCTGAATATAACCATTTCCAGTCGACGATTTGTTCAATTTGGATAGAGGTCGCAGTCCATTCCATGTAAAAACAGCTTACACCAGAATAGAGCCACCACCAGATTTCACTGTGCCTTCCTTACAACTTAGGTCCATGGCATCGTGTTGTGCCACTCTAAAACCCTACGATCAGTTTTTGCCAACTGGAATCATGACTCATCTGATTTCGTAACCTTTTTCCAGTCATCTAGGGTCCAACCAATATCGAGCCTATGAAAAGCCTTGCAGCCGAAGATGTTTGGTTAGCGGAGGCAAACGGTTCGGTTTTCAGCTGCCATATCGTATCAATGAAGAATTTCGCTGCACTGTCCGCATCGAAGCATATGTCGCACGTCCCACATTGAGTGTTACCATTTTTGACCCATTGTTCCTTGTCTGTCAACACTGACACCTCGATGCAGACGGCGAATGCCGGGATGCTTTCTTCAAAAAGGCCATGGCAGAATTCCTTCCAGTTACTTGCCCCAGTCCCATCCCGCCTCTAATGATCTCAACGTCGACGAGGCATAAAGCCATAAGTAAAAAAAAAAAGCTCTACGCAGACGTCGCTGGTCTTGGTCATTACATAGATGTGATCGACCACTACTAGGTACATGGCGGGTGGTAATGCCGTAGATTACATATTAATAGCACACCCTTCACACTGTGGATCGAGGACTTAAATTTATGAATGATTTCCAAAATGGAATGCCCATGCGTACAGCGTCAGCTATAAATTTGCGTATTCTGTTAATTCGTGCAGCCACAATCATGTCAGAAAACCTTTCATGCGATTAAGGAGAGCACAAATGAAAGCCCTGACACTAGACTGCACATTTATTCATGTTTCCGTGGTGCTAAAGCCATTTGGATATTTTCATCTTCCAAACCACGACTTTTACCACCAAGAACCTTACAAACGCAATAGTAAGAAACTCTTAAACCGTTGGATCAATAAACGAGTTATTTTATGAATTAGGTCAATCGACATGATCGGTCTTCGTATTTAGCCATCAGCTGTGGAGAATCCCTGGTTCCCTGTTTGCTCTGGGTAGATATTGAAGAGCATATGTTGGAAAACTAATGGTTTGCATGCTTCCCAAATGATTTATCCAGTTCAATACCTGAATCTTACTGGATCGGTTCTTTTTTAGGTCTGGAAAATCCGTAACTGTTCTCAGAATCTTCTTTCCTACTACACTCACCTTGTTTAATGGTCAGTCAAGTTCGATCACCATACGGTAATGTAGGTAAACCATGCCTCTGTTTCAGTTTTTTTTTTTTTTTTTTTACTTATGGCTTTACACCTCGTCGACGTGAGATCATTAAACAGGGGATGGGACCGGGTACAAGGAACGCGAAGGAGTTTGGCCGTGGCCTTTTGAAGGAAGAGCCCCGGCATTCCCCTGGAGTGATTTGGGAAACCATTGAAAACACAAATTTGGATGCCCGGACGGGGATTCTAACCGACGTCCTCCCGAATGCGAGGTCTGTTTCTGTACAAAAATCCTTGATGATTTTGTTATTGAGTTACGTATGTCCTGAAATCTATTCAGTTTCTTTTCAAATTCAGGTTCTCCATCTACGTTTAATTTTCATCAGAGTAAAGTGAATTGTTAAACTTCTTCGAGGACTATGTTGTCCGGATACAATTTCTGTTTATATTATTTCAACAATAGTTATACATTTAATAGTACACATGTCAGACTATACCCTAGTCACGCCCTATGATTGATATAAAATATATCTTGTTTTTTACTTATTGTGTCTATGCGAATTAATGAATTATAATTTCATGTTGGGGTTTCACCAAGGGTTTGTCACCGTCTCAAGTAAAGCAAACTATCAGTCAAAAGCAACGAAAATTATGTAGTCATTAATACTGCTTGCAATATTAGTGATGTTCTGAAGACGTAGCGTAGGCTTAAACTATTGAATCAGTAGAGAAATAAAGCAGAATAAACCAGACCAACAAACCTATCAGAGGTTTCTTCTCTATTCTTGTTTCCAGAATTCAATGGAATTCTCCGAATTCTCCTAGTTAAACCGAGCGTGGTGGTGTAACGGATAGCGTTCTGGCCTCGCATTCGGGAGGACGGTGGTTCGAATCCCCGTCCGGGCATCCAGATTCGGGTTTTCCATGGTTTCCCAAATCACTCCAGTCAAATGCCATGGACCCCATCCTTTCTCGTCTCTAAAGACCTCGCTGTTGAGACTTCCAACCTCAACAGCTAGTGACAACAGATTTTTTTTTATCTGCTTAACTTCTCTCTAACAGCGAGGTCTTTAGAGACGGGAAAGGATGGGGGGCAAGGAATGGGAAGAAATTCGGCCATGACCTTTTGAAGGAAGCATCCCGGAATTTGCCTGGAGTGATTTGGGAAACCATGGAAAACCCAAATCTGGATGCCCGGACGGGGATTCGAACCGCCGTCCTCCCGAATGTGAGGCCAGAATGCTAGTCGTTACACCACCACGCTCGGTGGTGACAACAGAATGCAGGATTTAAGCTAATGACAACAGAATGGAGGGGTTCTGATCTCGTCAGGAAAGCGGATTTTTCTTCCTTTCATATCGTTGGAGGATACACTCTACCTGATGGGAAAATGATTACCAAAACTCTCTTCTGTTCTCCCTACATGCTTCTACCTCTCAGACCACACAGCTAACTTCTTTTTTCTTTAGAACTATTTTTTCTGCGTGTGTTCAGAGCTTAAAGTATTCAGCGTACAATTTTTAACAGTATTATTATGAGCTTCAGATTATCACCGTATTCCATAAAAATTCTTGAAACGAACAGAATTTCATTTACCGATTTTCCTAAGTTAACAGTTTAACCAAATGAAAATTTCAATACAATTGATTACATTCCGGTTACCTGCAAGCGATGAATCGTGCCGTCAGTTCATAATGACCTCAATAACTATGCTAGGCGAACGCTCCTATTCTTTGTAAGTAATTCTCAGTTACGTTGCGTCGATTACAAATAAATAGGTTGGTTGTGCTAATGTGAAACTTCTTATTCTTCTTCTTTTTATTTACTTATGGCTGTACGTCTCGAAGACGTCGAGGTAATTAGAGGCAGGATGGAACTGGAGACAAGGAACGGGAAGGAATTGGGCATTGGCCTTTTAAAGGAAGCATTCCGGCAATCTCCTGGAGTGATTTGGGGAAACCATGGAAACCCCAAATCTGGATGCCCGGACGGGGATTCTAACTGGCGTCCTCCCGAATGCAAGGTATTCTTCTTCTTCATCACATTTTTCTAACGTGAGAGGTCGGCAGCCTTTTATGAGATTTAATTCATCTTTGGCATTGTTCAATTTGGAGCTTTGATTTTTACTGTGGCATGCCCTTATTCTTACTTCCAGATCATACTACGTACTAATGCAAGATGAGAACTGTTGCTATCTTCCTACAAAATGTGTAACTGTTCTGTGTGTGATACGTTTGTTTTTTTGTTTGTAGAATATGTAAATAAAACGGAAACTGTACCCATTAACTGGAACAGTATTTTCGATGTTTGGGATTGAAATTTTGTACCTTATACTTTCAAGTACAACTACTGTCAAAACTTAAGTATTACTGCCAGCCCGTCAGTGGGCCGTACGGTATTACTGCAATTTAACTTGTGGACTTAGATAACAGTAGAACTTCATTAGCTATTTCAGCAGACTGAACTATTCCGGTAGGCACAGAGGACTGTATAGAAAGACCATTGGACGATGTGGTGGAAGGTGCACATTTCTGAATTGAACGGTTGTGGCGATCACGCGGTCGCATGACGTCATATAACAGTACTTGACAAAATATAAACAAACTGGGCCCGTACTTTCGTATCAGATCTACTAGAGAAATAATTCTTCAGACTAATTCACGTGAGAATTTGTACATCAGCTCTGTCGGCAGTATGTGCACATGTTGCTGAAGTATTGAAAGACGTTATGTAACATCATTCTCAACATGCCTCACTTAACCTGATTACCAAATATCTCCAAAGATTGTATGCTGGTTTAATTTTTCTAAGATGTCTTCCGTCAGTAGACACTATCTCTGAATCTCGGCCTATTAAGGCAGTAGCTAGGAATGGCGTGACTCAACAATACAAAAGAGCATGTAATTAATACATTTGAAAAATTCTTCTTTGTAGAAAGTAACAGTAGATAGAATAGTCATTGAAAATTATCATCACTGAAGTCAGATTCTTACACATGACCATTTCAAGCAACTAAAGGTTTTCTTCCAAAACATATTCTTTGCTTCCTAGTCAATCATCGATTACTGACACTATGGTTAGCACTGCCGCCCTAGTCAAGTGGTGATACAAAATTTGAGAGGAGACCAGCAATCCTGGTAATCTTTAGCGTCATCGATCGACAGGACGGGTTTATGTCTCATTGATGGATATTATTACATTATTGTAATCAACCACGTTTCCTGTATCCTTGATATACGAGAACGACTAGGTAGCTGAAATAGTATGTTAAAGATTAAAAACTAATTCAAATAAAAAATAAGCGTGGCATCACGGTGAACAAATATTTCTAATGAAAATGTGTAGACATGAATTACCAGTACACAGAAAACTACGATTTTGTGTGTGAAACTTGGATAGCACGGTACTCTGCAAAATAGCAAACGCATTTCTTGTGACTAATGGTAATTGTAGTTAAAATACAAGTCATAGCATGTAGTGTCAGAGAAAACTATTGGCTTGGAGATCATTACAGGTAGGGAAGGAATGGGGACAAAAAACTGGAAAGGATTCGGCCAAAGACTTTTGAACGTGCAGTTCCGGAATTCACCTGGAGTGATTTGTGGAAAACATGTAAAACCATTTTTTGTACGGCTTGTTAGAGGATCCGAAAATGCATCTTTCCGAGAATACGAGACCAGATCGTTGCCATTCCCCTATCACGCTCGATGCCACATTCGGGAAGACGTGGGTTCGAATCCCCGTCCGGGCATCCAGATTTGGGTTTCCATGGTTTCCCCAGATCACTCCAGGAAATTGCCGGGATGATTCCTTCAAAAGGCCATAGCTGAATTCCTTCCAGTTCCTTACCCCCAGTCCTTTCCTGCTTCCAACAAGCTCGACGTCGACGAGGCGTAAAACCATAAGCAAAAAATAAGAATATAGCAACATCTTGTGTTCTTCATAAGCCCACGCTATATCAAATGTAGCACTTTTTGTCTACGCAGTTGATAGTTGAGTAGCTCTGGCCTTGTTTCAGAGTGGACGCTGGTTCTAATCTGTCCGGCTATAAAAATTTCGGTTTTCCATGGTTTCCCGAAATCACTCCAGGTTGGTTCCTTCAAAAGGTCATGGTCAAATTTCTACCAGTTCTTTGTACCCAATCCTCCCCGCCTCGAATGACTTTGATGAGGCGTAAAGTCATAAAGGAAAAAACGGAAAGTTGAGTACATCCATTAGTAATAGTATATACAGGGTAATTCACAAAAAATTAACTAATTTTAAACTATATTTGAATTTAC
Organism: Vandiemenella viatica; assembly: GCA_031002005.1. Taxonomy (NCBI): domain Eukaryota; kingdom Metazoa; phylum Arthropoda; class Insecta; order Orthoptera; family Morabidae; genus Vandiemenella; species Vandiemenella viatica. Next base: position 47,895,557 of record CM061921.1, on the reverse strand, counting down.
TGAGATAACAAACAGAGTCGTTTAAAATTTTATCATGTATCGAATCCTCCCAAGCCTTACATCGAAGTGTCATTTTGGTTCCACGTCACATCAACTTGTGATGTGACTGACACGCCAGTGGCAGGTATAGCTGCAACATACCTTCGATCTTTAATGAAACCCAACACAAATTATCACATCATGGGAGCTAAGGGGCACAATTTGCCTGCGTTGGTTTCCGTAATCACACGAATCCTTGAAGTCTAGGTCAAGTTGTTCTATGACGCCACTAAACCTATATGCACAACACTTTCCCACCAAAAACAGTGTATGATGTTACGTGGCCCTCAGTTGTGTAAATAGCATGAGAGGTCTGTTGACTTACATCCAGGCAGGAGTGCCGAGCGGAGTGGGCAGTGAGGCTTGCGTAGGCAATGTCTATTTCCGTACCGTAGCTACACTCAGTTACTGACCTACAGGACCATTCTGTAACACAGTCGGCAGGGCAACGAGGTTTTTAATCCACAAATTAAACATCTGGAACGGCCACGCCACCCAGTTATCCAAATACAGAAAGGATTTTTCTTACAGCTTATTAAGCGGCTTGGGGTGTGGTGTTTATCATATGAGCTGCAGTACGTTTGCGAGTACATGGAAGTACGTAGCTCTGTCGACATCGGTTATGCGCTATAAGCTGACTGGCATGTTCCTAGATAACTGTTACCCACGCCTAGTTGTTACCAGTTTCTTCATAGCATTACTCTCTTCTTTAAATGTTCTAAGATTCCAATTACAGTAGATACCTAAATTTTGCATGGTATAACTGGAATGATACCAACTTCCATTTAAGTTTTAACGGAGTTACACGTTAAACAGAACGTGATGGGTGAGCGGCAACGCTCTGGCCTCGGACGTGGGTCGAATCCCCCATCCAGCCATCAAGATTAGGGATTTTGTTAGTTTCGCCAAATCACTCCAGGCGAATTCAGGCATGGTTACTCCAAAACTTCATGGCCTAATTCCTTTCCATTCATGTCCCCTGTCCTTTCCCGCAAAAAAAAAAAAAAAAAAAAAAAAAAAAAAAAAAAAAAAAAAAAAAAAACTGATTTCTCTAATGGATCACTGCTGTCGATTCTACTCCTGGTCGCCTTATAGCAACTGTAAGCGTAGAAAGGGTGGAAAATTTAAATAACATGGGCCTCTACCTTATCCGACTTCATTCCTGGTTCAGTAGTTTGATTAACAATAGTGCCTCGTCAGTGAGAAACTAATGTTTAATGTCTCACTTAAAAGCTCATGTCACTAGAAAAGGTTGTTCAAATAATAATGCATACCCAATGTGCCGCTTGTACTAAAGACTGAATATTGTATAAAGAATTTGGAGAGATATTTAATAATTACAAATTAGATATAACTGAAGTTCTTCCACAGTTTAATGTAAGGTAAATGTAACGGGGTTCCTATGGTTCCTGCCGCTTCCCGTAGGATTCACGGAGGTAGCGCTCCACATTCCCATTACAACCGTTGGCACTAGAATGGATGTGACGGGTTCAGCGCCACTCTCCGGCCATTATTTACCTTCCCGCAGAGTTTCCTCTACGGCACTAATTGAACAGCAGGCTGATTGGGCCTGGGGAGCCGTTCCGGACGTACAGCTTCGAGGAAACATCCTTGGCTTCATCGGGGATCGAACCCCAGTCATCCCAATCCGGTGCTCATCCGCCTGAGCTACGCGGCCGCCCCGCAGTATAATGTAACCCTTGGGAAACAGGAGACCGATTATGAGAAAATCGCTTGTGGGTATAGGTATTTTTATAGCTAAGGAACAAGCAAAGCGACGGAAATATTTCCATAAAGTTATTACTCTGTGTTTATCAAATATCCTTCACTTTTTCATAAAGTGATCTAAATAAAGAAAGGGCATTACTATAGAGAGATCTGTCTACACAGTACACGAAAATTTAGAACTGAAATCGTTTCACAATAATTCCAGAGAACTATATGAATGGATAAATGAACACTAAATGAATTATATGTTACAATCTAATACTGCTTGTGACAGGTGTTCGTAAGTTAGCTTACTCATTATACCATAGGGTTGTTGTGGCCCGTGCGAAAATTTCGCTAATGATATAGATTAATAGTGAGGTTAGTGATTTGAAGTAGGATTAAAGAAGAACCGAATCATTTGTAGCAATTGATTATTTGTCAACTGAAACAGCTACGAAGAAAAAATGTTACAACGTCTTTCCAAAAAATTATAAATTATGAAATGTTTTCCTAACAGAAACAAAAATATCCGAAAAGTTCCTTACACTAGAAAACACACACAGTTTATGAATATCTCTGTGATGTGTGTTGCTGCTATCTTGAGGTGATATGATCATTTTTGATCACTCTTCTCGTCGCCAGCGCAGCCTAGTAGCTTGAGTCTGAACTGTTGCATACCCATGACCTTGATAGTTCATAATTTTGCCATATATGTTCTAAATTTCAAAACATTTCTTCCTTAATTAATTGTTACCAAAGCGGAGAACTTAATCTTTAAAATGATACCTCATTTTTCGAATTTAGTCACGGATGAAGGGAGGAAAATGGTTTGTCACAAAAAAAAAAAACTTGGAGAAAAAATACATATGATTACAATAAATACTATCTGTTGTGGTTTATTGTTTCCAATGAATCTCTGTCAGCGTAACAATTTAGGGTTCAATTTTGTCAGCATTGGAATAAAATGGGTATTATATTTAGTGCAGCTGACAGTTAACTGTAATAACAGTATTTGCGGCAATAGTCAGTACAGGAGAAGCAGACTGTTAAATAGAATTCCCTTTTGAAAGTAAGATCTGAAACAATGTGCTGCGCCGAGAAACATCAGTGAGTAACTAGGTCATTATTTTCGGTATTGGTTTAAGCACTTTTCAGTGTATTTCATATGTAAATAGCTATCCCCTGCTTACTTCAACTATTAATATAACAACACAAAACACTTTAAATCACAATTTGTTCTTAATATTAGAACATCCGCGTTACAAGGTCGTAACCATCATCTAGATATTCACTTCTGCAAGTAATAGATTTTTCCAGCAATAAGGAAAATCCTATTCCTGAATGTACCGGAAGGCGATTTAAGATTGTTTTATAGAAATCAGACAGTATTGCTTTGTAGCTGAATCTATCACTCTGTCTCTTCCTCTCTTTCTCGCCTCCTTCCTTCCTCCCCCCTTTTGTTCTATTTCCTAGTTCCCTTTTCCGCAGGTCCTCTTTTACTATGTAGTTGCAAAAATTGTGTTTACCAGTGAGCTTGTCGTTGGCCGATAAGGGGAACACAGCTTCGTGAACTGTGAACGGATAAATTAAAATATTTTGCGTAACTATTTTTTGTGAATTGTATCGTACCTGAAGCTAATATCCTTGGCTTTCCTATCTTTAATAATTACAGAAAATAGCTTGAATACCGTAACTATATTAGCCTGTATATTAGACAAGAAGATTGAACGTAGGCCCATTGTAACATTCATGTTCTGCATGCTGGTGCTTTAATGCGGATGGCAAAACTGGAGAATTCTTTGTAGTTGGCTGAGGTTATACAGTATATTAATAACTTTCTTTGCCAATTTAACTTTTAAATACAGCATAAACATCTCATGATGCTAACTATATGTTTATTGTACAATGGCTCTAAGTAAAATCTTGTTTAATAACTTTTAGTTCGTCAGCACCAGTACAATGATACAAGTATAAAAGGTTGTGAACTCATCTATGTGCAATTAATTCAACGGATTTAAAATTGATAAATCAATAATAATATATCAACTTTAGGTACGAAACGTTTAAACACAGTTTTGCCCTCTTATGTTCAACTTCCTAAGTCAAATATGGCTGAAATATTTCAATGCTCAGTCGTTTATGTAATATTTACAAGGTATGTTAGCAACTTATAAATCCCGAATTTCTATTCGTTTGTCTCAAATGTTACTGTCAGCAGCAAAAATAACTCCATAAAAATTTCGGCGAGAAGGGAACGGTAAGATTTAGCCATTTCTAAATTTTCACTTCAACGTTAACAACAAATTTAAACTACCTTGAGACATTTTTGTATTAAATTAATTGCAACTTATATTATTCATATTTCTCGTCCAGTAATTAGGCGTTATGGGTGTCTTCCTTTATTACAAAAGTTGTCGCAAGAAAAAATGTCGTAGTTCTACTTAACATAAGCCCCCTGGAGAAACAACGATGCTATACGTGGAGTTCACCGATTGGTGTTGCACAAAGCGATGCGAAGAAACACATCAACTCTTTTTCCTCTCAATGGTAGGTAAAGATTTCAAGAGCGATTTCCAACTTGACGTATGCCGGCCTCGGTAGCGTAGGGGCTAGAGTGTTAGCTCCGCGTGCCGAAGGTCGCCGGTTCGAGTCCGACCGCGGGCATGGGTGTTTAACTGTTGTGTCTGTGAATGTCATGTCCGTACTGTGGTGTGTCTAATTATCTGGAAAAATTCATCAGGCTGGCTGTGTGGCCTAAGATGCTGAAAGCCATTAAAAAAAAAAAAAAAAAAAAAAAAACCTTGACGTACTGTACGAACCTACGATTCTTCTTGAGCTACTCAGGAAAACGGAAAATACAGCCGAATTTTTCTTATTTACTGTCTATTTCGAAACTAATCAAACATCTGGAAAAAACGTTATTCTACTTGGGCAGTTACGAATAACATCCAAAATTTCTGGATTAATTTATATGTACTTTTGACCTTCGGAAATTAAAATTAGAAGAATCATTATCGTTTGTTTCAAATATCCTGAAATTGGCTACTATATGTCTTAATCACCTTCTTCCACACCATGTAAATAATATTTCGCGCAAACATGTACCGCTATGTCCTCTGCCCGAGCTCAGACATTCCAGTTTATTTTATTCTTTATTTTAAGTAAAATTTTCTAATCCTGCATCACAGATTGGTATCCAGTCGTATAGTCATATTTATCAGTGCAAATACTGCTTCCAAGTAATTTAACTGCAATGTATCATGATGATGCTCACCCTACCCTGAGACCCAATTACTCCTACAAGGCAATGTATTGGAAAATTCATCTGGAGTGGCCTTCCCAGTGATGGAGCTGCATGTGACACAGTTTGTGTGGTATGTTTGTGTTCAATGTAATGTGCTGTTTGAATTGTGATTAAATGTAATGTGTATAAATGTAGATGGTGAAACGCTGTGCTAGCCCATTCATGGCTTCTATTCAAAGAGACTCCCAGGAATCCGCAGGCTTAACGTCCCCATCCAAAGACGAATAACTATTAACAGTATCGTATGCCCTCACTCCATACCCAATGAGGACAGGTTTTCGATTTAACCGAGGACTTTCGTATAAAATTTGCTGATTAGGAATTCTGCACCACCACTTCTATCATGCCTGTAAATTTCTGTCAAAATTTCTTCAACCAACAAGGCTCAAAGAATCTAACCCCCTGACAGGCGCCCGACACTATCATCGTGTTGCAACCAACAGAGCCAACGGAGTTGGCACAGTGCATCATGGGCAACAATTAAATGAAGGTGTTCTGCGAAAAGACGTATGGACAAAAACATAAAATTTTCGATGCATCTAAAATATTGATGAAGATATAATGCTTTAGTTGTTTTTGCTTTGATTCTTTTATACATTATAACCTTCTCAATTCTCTCCCCTTCCTTAGTATAATTGCTTGGGCACTGCTTCTTTAGCTCTTAGGAATAATTGTGTGCAAATTGAGTTCATTCATTCGTTGGCAAAATATAGAACATAAATCAAATTCTCACTTCTCTTTATTCACACATCACAGTCTACATCCGAATATATTTCTTGTTCTACAAAAGTTTATTTCGGATCTGTAATGATTCCAACTTCCTGAGTTATAGGTATCAAATGCAATATCTCAAACAAAGAAATCTGATGATTATTAATCAAAAGCGAATTTAAGTTTCTTATAAAACTGTATAAATTTATTATTTAAGAACAAAATAATGTAGGGAAACATCAGTGGCAGAACGAAATAGCTTTAAAAATCATTCTCGTTGTTAATCCAATTATACGTACATGTGCTTCACGTGCAGTTCCAGGAAGTAAAGTCTATTTTACCGATGTTTTCTGAAGCAGTGTGTATCCACTTCTGCAGGAAAAAATCAAAATGTCTGACATACAATAGTTCTGAAGAACATTCTGCATTCTACATTTAATAACAATGGAATTTGTTTTAGACATTAGATATGGAATAAGAAATTGCATGACAGTAAACCTAGGCAGATTTCCATACGCTTTATACAACACGGAAGATAGAGTTTAGGTCATGTAACGATGATGTGTGAAAATTTTATACCAAAATGAAAGAGAAAAACATTTTAAATAGAAAAATATTTCTACAGTAACACCATGCTATTTATACATCATAGCTACACGAAATATAAGTCGTGATAAATGTTTATCAGTCGAAAATCCCGTCGAGTTCATAATCAAAACATGATAGGAGTCGTCTTGTGTATATCCAATAAACTTAGATGACAGCTCAGTCGTGATAATTAGCCAGTTAAACTCCACCAGTATAAGAAGATTACGCGGATTATACAGAAGCCAAGCGTAGGAGCAAGAAGAGGAGAGGGGGGCTTAACTGAACACTGGTTTATTTGATCCGTGATTTAGTAACCTTGACGATGGCATATGCTCGTGTATTTACGGGTATGCCCGCCGATGAAAGGTAAAAGTAGATTAACGCTAAAAGGATATTGATGAAAAATTGAAACAGCCAATGCATCAGATTCGGGTTAGTAATAATAAAGTTATCTGTAATTCAGATTTTAATTGCCTTCCTATAGTACTGAAAACCTTCTTACACCTTTCCTTTTTTTGCGAATTACCATAACACTGAGGTTTGCACAAAAAATAATTTTTAATTTTCCTTATTTTATACGCTAAATCTGATTCATATACCTAAGCAACTTGTGATTCCGAACTGAAGAAAAAATACAAGGTCTTGATACTATTCAAAGCGAAATATATTCAAGGTATACAACTGAAATCGTTTATTGTTGTATACCGTTTGGAGAAATAGGAAAAAAAAATATTCAAATTTAAAAACGGCCAATTCTAGGAAGGAAACTGAAAGTTCTTCTACCAACCAATATCATAATTATCTGTTTCCTGTCGCCTTAAAACAAGCGAATTAAATGATCCAACGCTATGAAATAATAGAAGAAAGCTAGTTATTTACCAAACAATGCGTAATGAAGCATAAAAACGGTTTTTCATTTGACCCTGTAAGGATTAGTATAATTGGCGTAGGGATTCAAATGGACATTTTATTTTATAAAGAGTTTCATACGGCACCACACAATCATATTTTCAGAAAGATCAGAGACTAACAACCATGTATTTATGGATGGTTGCCTAAATCGACTATGGCCGTGTATTATTTATTAGGGTGATTCCTGGATTAATTTAGAGTTTATATAATGTTTCTCGCAAATTAATGTAGAACGCGCTCTCCTCCTTCCCCCATTCATTCAATGACAACTGCGGTGTTACGATTATTCAGTAATGATGTTAACCAAAGGGACGTGAAAATTTCTGTTAATGGTTCTGAGATCAAACGAATCATATTACAATATGGTTCGAAGAATGAAAACTAAATATTACCAATTATGAACAAAAACATGTCATTCGATAAGGGGAATAAAATGATAGCGCAGATTGGGACAATATTCAAGTATAATAATAAACAACTACAAGCGGGTTCAGTACAATCGTATGGAAGGCTTTAGCTAGATTGTAATTTACAATAGGTTTCTAAGCGATTGCAACGAATAGACAAAGGAGACAGCGTACAAAACATTTGTTCATCATCATCTAGAGTGCTATAGACGTGTTCGAGAATGAATAGCACCAGCGATTGAACCACAATATCTGCAATGTGTAAGCAAGGTTGGAGGATAGGGAAAGAAGATGGCAGATGTCAGGTCAAATACTTGATCCAATGGATATTCATTATTTTTACTTGTCGTTAGAGACTGGAACGCATACTAAGAAATATGATTTTGGTCCTACACACCTTTTGCCATCAACAATTGTGTAAATTATAGTTTAACGTGGTACATGTAAATACTGGGATTATTTCTTGGAAAAAAAAATAATGGAAGTAAATTTTGGATTGTAATGGATTTTGATACACCAATTTAGCCTCAAAAATGTAAAGGTACACGTGATGCCTACCGAGTGGCTGTTGTTTGACTATTTTATACCTCGCCTTTGTACTTAATTAAACTTTGCATATTTTTATATTTCACATTCAGAATTGCTTGTGTTTATAGTTACTGCATCTTAACATTTTAATATTTGAGGGAAGATGGGATATTTCTTTACATTAACAAATGAACTAGCAAAAAATTATTTAAATGCAGGAATTATTAATACAATATTTATGTGAGCGCCTTCCCTAGATAAGACTACAAATTGTTAAACGTAGTTGGATAAACAAACAAGGAAATAGTCATCTTTGCAGCAGTTTACCAACGTTTTAATATTGCGTGAAATTGTGTTCCGTACAATCAGTTGAGTTATGTGTACTGAATGTCTTACGACAAAACAGTTCAAGCCTGAAAGTGGAAAGTCAACGTACACAAAATTTTACGTTAGACTTTTAATGCATATATGACCACTGAGGCGATTGATATCTTGTTGCTTTATAAACGTTTCCACGCGTGCGGCGATAGCAGATCGTTTATCCCACATCAAACGCAGGTAAATCGTGGCTCTAAAAGCAGTGGGTGTGAACCCTGCTGTATTCTGTCAAATGTCGCGGTTCACGGTTGGCGTGAGCGTGATTCCATTTACACAGCCGCCGACCGTGGCAAAAGAAGCGTGCACTAATCCAATTCTCCCACTCCTCTAGTTCCGAACACGTCCGTGACCCGCGCCGTATCTCTAAATCACGAATATTCATAGCAGTGTGGGGTATAGAATCCATTATCCAACTCGGGCTTCATGAAAAACAATCCGTTATGTATAAATTCGCACATTATTTTTTCCCACCTTACACATAGTATTCAGTGTCCGGTTTAATTTTATATCCCTTCTATTTCTTTGAAATAAGCAACAAATAATTTTTTTCTATGTATGTATCCCAGAATTGTTTTGCTACTACGTATTTGAAACCAGTATCTAGGTGATATTATGGAGGCTGATTTAAATACTTGGTTTATATAATCTTATAAGCATTCCACCAGTTGTATTCCTGAAGCCCTTTGTTTGACAACACTTCTTCTAAGTCTATCTTCCAGCTTTTCGGTGGTCTTCCTCGTTTCTTTCTTTCAAGCAGTGTCCATTCTCAAACTTTTTTCTAGCCGTCTGCTATCTTTCATCCGCTGATGGTGACAGAACCTGTGAGGGGTTTCAATTCTGTATTATCTGTAATGATGCTTTCCACATTCATTTTTTGTCTTATTCTGTCATTTCTATTGTGTTCTAATTTTGTATAAGACTGGTACGTCTCCAGCATTCCATTTCAAGGAACAACAATTTATCATTACCTCGTTTTATTATCTCCCACTTCTGAACAATAAGTACAGATAATTCCTGATGTACTGCCGTATATAGTAGTTTTGGTATTTTTTGCAATTTTGCTTTTCTACAACAGTGAGTTTTGTTGCCATATTAAGAAATTGTAACATCTAGGTATTTGAAACATGAGCTGTAGCTGTTCCAATTTCAATATCGCTGGATAGGAAAAACGAAAAAAAATAATATATGATCCTGAAATAAAATCTGATTATTAAGGCAGGTTCAAAACAGTTAATACTGAAAGCTAAAGCTCTAAGACATCTACATGTGAAGTGATTTTGAATTGCATATCAGTCAGGCCTATCTTACTAAAATGAGGAAAATGTTTAGTGGAAGCAATTAGGTATAGCAAAGTGCTGCAGGTGAAACAACGAGATTATTCAAATGGCTTCCAAAATAATTCAGCTGTATCCTGAATTAGTAATGATGCACTGCGGATAGGAAATTAAATGCTGAAAGAAAGGTTCAGTAGGATAAACAGTCTGTAGCTCCCTAGTGAAAGGACTAAGAAAATGACTCATTAAATGATTCGTGTGGAAAGAGGTGTTACGTGGTTCAGAGACCTAGAACCTCATGAAACAAGAAGAAGGAAGATAAACAGCATTCATAGGTGATTATGGCAGTGGAGGGAAAAGACCAGTTGGTAAGGAGTGAGGAGGTTATGATGAGAGTTACATTTTTTTTTTTTTTTTGCTGTCGTCAGTCTTTAGACTGGTTTGATGCAATCCTCCATCCCTTCCTATCCTGTGCTAGCCTCTTCATTTCTACATACCCCTTACAATCCACGTCCTCAATTATCTGCTTCATATATTCTAATCTCTGTCTACCTCTGCAGTTCTTACCTTCAACTGTTCCCTCCACTAACAAATTAACCAATCCAGCATGTCTCAAAATATGACCTACCAGCCTGTCTCTTCTTCCTGTAAGCTTCTTCCATAAACTTCTTTTCTCACCCATCATTTCTAAAACTCGTTCATTTCTTACTTTGTCTGTCCACCTAATTTTCAGCATTCTTCTGTAGCACCACATTTCAAATGCTTCAAGTTTCTTTCTTTCCGGTATTCCTAAAGTCCATGTTTCGCTACCGTAAAGTGCTGTGCTCCACACATAGAGTTTTAAGAAGTTCTTTCTAATTCCTAGATCAATATTTGAAACTAAAAGGTTTCTCTTTTTCATGAAGGCTCTTTTTGCTAGTGCTATTCTGCTTTTAACATCATTCCTGCTTCGGCCATCGGTTGTAATTTTGCTTCCCAAGTAACAGAACTCACTCACTTCTCCTATTGCATCAGATCCTATTTTTATATTTAATCTGCTAGTATTGGTGTCATTTCTGCTACATTTAATCACTTTTGTTTTACTTTGAATTATATTCAGTCCAAAATCTTCCTTCAGTATTTTGTTCATGCCATTCAATAACTTCTCAATATCCTCAGCCCTCTCTGCTAATAAGACAATGTCGTCAGCAAATCGTAGCATACTGATTTTTTCTCCCTGAAAACTTATGCCACATGGAAATTTTTCTTTGACTTTCTTCATTGCTTCTTCTACATACAAGTTGATTATTAACGGGGATAGACTACAACCTTGTCTCACACCCTTTTTAACTGATGCATGTCTCTCGTGATTCTCTACTTTTATTACAGCCACTTGATTCTTATATAGTTTATAGAGGATTCTTCTATCTCGATACTTTAGACCTGACTTCTTTAAAATTTTGAACATCTTGTCCCACCTAACATTATCAAAAGCTTTTTCTAAATCAACAAATGCCATAAAAGTATCTTTGTTTTTCTTGATCCGTCCTTCAAGTATTAATCTTAAAGACAGAATTGCTTCCCTTGTACCGCGATTTTTCCTAAACCCAAACTGATCTTCACCTACTATCTCTTCTACTACCCTTTCCATCCTTCTGTATATTATTCTGGTCAGTAATTTTAAAGCATGTGATGTTAGACTAATTGTGCGATAATTCTCACATTTGTCAGCTTGTGCTTTTTTTGGAAGTGTGAAGATGATATTTTTATTAAAATCAGTTGGAATTTCTCCTGTATCATAACTTTTTGATATCAGCTTGAATAATCTTTCGATTCCTTCCTCTCCTAGAGATTTAAGAAGTTCTGCAGGGATCTCATCAATTCCAACTGCCTTATTTGCTTTCAAGTCATTCAGAGCTTTATTAAATTCTGTCCTCAAAACAGGATCTCCTAAGTCATCCATGTCGACATCGCCTTCCTTTTCCAATACACTATTGCTCAAGTCGTCCCCAACATACAATTTCTCAATGTATTCCTTCCATCGGTTAGCTCTATCTTCTGACTTTAAAAGAGGTTTCCCATCGGCAGCTTTAATGTTCATACCTCTTTTCTTCATTTCTCCAAAATTCTGTTTGATCTTTCTATATGCAACATCTACTTTTCCTGCAATCATTTCGTTTTCTACTTCTTCACACTTTTCTTGTAGCCATTTTTCTTTTGCTATTTTGCATTTCCTATTTATTTGATTTCTAAATTGCCTGTACTGCTCTTTGCCTGCTTCATCCTGAGCATTTTTGTACCTTCTCCTCTGATCCATCAGCTGCAAAATTTCTTCTGTGATCCAAGGTTTTCGGGCAGCTTGTTCCCTAAAGCCTAAGGTTTCTTTGCCAGCTTTCATTATTTCGGTCTTTAATGCATTCCATTCGTCCTCGGTTGAGCTCCTTTCACAGTTAATTCTTAGACCTGAGTCTACCATTTCTGCAAATTTTTCTCTTGTGCTAGATTGTTTCAGTTTATTCACTTCCAGTCTGTTCTGCTTATGCTGCTTCCTTATTCGCTTGAATTTCAGCCTGCACTTCATTACTAACAAATTATGGTCCGAGTCTATGTCTGCTCCTGGGTACGCTTTACAGTCTAGAACTTGATTCCTGAATCTCTGTTTGACCATGATATAATCTAGCTGATATCTGCCTGTATCCCCAGGACGTTTCCAGGTGTATATTCTTCTTGCATGGTTCTTAAACAGTGTGTTCGCCACTACTAGCTTATATCTTTCACAAAATTCTAGCAACCTGCTTCCTCGCTCATTTCTTTCTCCTAGACCAAAACTTCCTACAGTATTCCCCTCTTTTCCTTCTCCCACTATTGCATTCCAATCACCCATGATTATTAGATTTCCATCCCCTTTCACATATTGGATTAATTCTTCAATTTCAGCGTATATTTTTTCTATTTCTTCGTCATCTTCCTGTGACGTTGGCATATATACTTGTACTAATGTGGTTGGGACGGGCTTAGTTTCTAACCTCATCAAAATAATCCTGTCACTAAATTGTTCATAATAACTAACCCGTTTCCCTACATTCTTGTTCATTACAAATCCTACACCAGTGACTCCATTGACAGCTTGTGTGCTAATTATCCTGTGTTCCCCAGACCAGAAATCCTGTGCGTCCTTCCATTTAATCTCACTAATCCCAACAACATCTAACTTAAGTTGTTCCATCTCCCTTTTTAAGTTTTCTAACCTACCTGCCCTATTCAGACTTCTAACATTCCACGCTCCGACTCGTAGAATGTTTCTATCCATTCTGATGACTCCTCCCTGAGCAGTCCCCACCCGGAGATCCGATTGGGGGACTATTTTACCTCCGGAATATTTTACCCAGGAAGAAGCCATCATGATATATGTAATTTGAGAGGATTACATGTCCTCGGGATACCCTTTGGGTCTTTAATGCAGTGGTTTCCCGTTGCCTTCTGCATCCCCATGCCGTTGATCATTTCTGATTCATCCGCCTTTAGGGGCCGTTTCCAACCCCAAGGGCAAGAGGGTGCCCTGAACCGCTCCCCGCTCTTCCGCCCTCTTTTCAGAGGCCGTTGGCAAGCAGTGGGTGACTCCTTATACCGGGAATCTTTCAGTCGCCAGAGCCTCGTCCGTGCAAGCAGGGTGCACCACGTGAAGGAGAGGTTGACATTTGGTTGGAAAAGACTAGTATAGTCTCCCCCAAACCCTTACACCCATAGATCCAAAAAAAATTAAATGTAGGGGAAGGTTTTTTTTTCGGTCATAATCTCATAATCGTGTAAATTATCAACTTAAACTGATCATAAATCTATTTGAGAGGCATAGAAGTAACACAGTTAAACGAAAATTTCGTGATAAGCAAACATACACTAGTCACTGAACATCCAATTTATTATTCTTGAATAAGTTACAATCAGTTTGAACTGCATGGAAATTCCTTCAGTTTCCATCATAACTTATAAATATGAAAAATGGAAGCAGATAAAGTATTGAAAAAATTTATTTACTTTTAAGCATAGTATGTAATGTTCCAAAGATAGTTTTTAACATTATTGTTCTGTATCTGGTAATGATATAATAATCGTCGGCTTCACTGTGTTACTTCCTCGAAGTCATTAGGACAAATAAATTTATAAAATAGATAAAAAATATTATATTTGTCTTCAAATATTCATCTTTTTTTTATTATTTCATGTATCACAGTTTGCCACTAGCAGTCTCGTCTGAGGTCGAGAATTTTCTGTACGGGACTTATGTGTCATGTATTCACAAGTATGTGAATTAAAAGTAACTGTCACTATTTCCCAGAGAAGTAATGATCACATGTAATTGACTTCCAGATAAATTGTTACGGCACTATGCCACTGCTACTCTTTTACGCCTTGCTTGGAAGTACTTCATGATTAGTCGAAGCGTGTAAAGTGAATACTTCGGATTATTGTTTTGAATTACTTCTAGTCTCGGAAGAACATTCATTGTAGCTAGCTATACCAAGATTGCACTATATGAAATCACAAAAAATATTCCATATTATGAAAGATAAAAGAGAGCAACATTTACCAGACGCAGATAAATAAAAGTCCAGCATAAAAAAATAATATTTTTGGTAGAATGTTGTATTTTGAAGATATGTTGCTATTTTTCATACAACCTTGGTTAGTGTTAGTTGGTTCGCTGTGATAATGTAATTTCTGTTTCTAATTAACATTTTTCCACCAAGCAAAAAATTTCAAGTTCAAGATCCAAATTTAAATACACAAATAATTTCATTGTTTGAGATATTGTGGCCGAAAAACTATGTTATAGAACCTTTTTTTTTTTTTTTTTTAACTTATGGGTTTACGCCTCATCGACGTCGAGGTCATTAGAGGCGGGATGGGATTAGGGACAAGGAACGCGAATTCGGCCATTCCCTTTTGAAGGAAGCATCCCGCCATTCGCCTGGAGTGATTTGGGGAAACCATGGAAAACCCAAATCTGGATGCCCGAACGGTGATTCGAACCGGCGTCCTCCCGAATATGAGACCAGAAGCTATAGAAACAACACCTACGTTTTACATCTACACTAACATTATAAATGCGAATATAAATCTGTCTCTCTGTCTGTCTGTTTGTTGGGCTAAACGGCTAATCCAATCGTGATGAAATTTGTCAAGGAAATGCTATTTGGCAATAGGATGGACATAGGAAACCGTATTCTGTATAAATAATACATGTTGTCATATAATTTTGAAAAATTACTGAACGGCGATAGACAGACGCGTAGGATGTGTAGGTCTCTGTAGTACCATCCCGCATAGCTCAGTGGTTAATGCACTTGCTTAGTCATGTGTGGTGCGTGGTTCAAATCACAGTAGAGGCAAAGATTTTTAAGAATTGTTTTTGATTGTAATAGCCACGCCTGCTTGGCAGGTTGTTCGGATTCCATGTTAAACTGTAATATCACAAATTTAGGGGTGCAATGCGTGGCAAATCGTAATTGGTCTAGCAATGCTGTAGGTGTACACTCTTTTACTCTATATTAATCCCTCAGGGGTTGTTACTCTCGCAGTCAGTGTGTGTGTAATCTGCACAAGTAATATTATAAACGCGGAAGTAAGTCACCGTTTTCTGTTATGTTTTGACGAGAAGATGTCTATACCGATATTGATGGAATTTGACAATGAAATATTTTGTATCTGTGGGAAAGACACAGGACATTTTTTTCGGTATGAATAACAGTAGTTGTCACAAAATTTTGAGAACTTATCGAATGGTGACAGAGGGACAGATGTGTGTGTTAGTCTGAATGTTACGTGGTTTTGCTCAAGCTGTGCTTCTGGCGCAGTCTGTTAGTGTATGATTTGTTAGTAAATTTCGTTTAGAGAAAAAACGTATTATTTTGTACAGATGTCGATTTGTTCAGCACTGTACTATATTTTGTGTGTGCCTAAATGTTTCTGGCATCAGTTTATTTTGCCATCTTTTTTGACATGTCTTGCGGGTGTAAACCTAGCCTAAGGTGTAACTCTAGCAGAGTACGAGCAACTAAAGTAATTAAAACCCAAGAATCGAATGCTCATGCTAAAGAAAGAAGAAAATACCAAGCTGAAATAAAGTTGCCCTTAGTTAAACGCCCCACACCCCCGCGCCATCGTTTGTTTTTCTGTTTACAAATATGTTGGAAATTGATTCTCTTCATGAGACAGGTTTGACGGTAGAATGATATAGTGATGGCTTTCCTGTCGTATTATGCCGAATCGGTGTTGTTTGGGACCAATCCGACGTTATTAGCAGCTTTCTATATTCAGGTATGGCAATGAAATTCTAAGTCCACGCGTACGAAGTCGCGGGTATCAGCTAGTAATATATTATTCACAAGATTCAGAAGTCCAATTTTCTACATCCACCTACTGCAATTCACAAAACTTTTATTGACATGTGTACTTTTCACCAAAACAAATATCTGTTCTGTGTATTTCATTTCCGAATGGCACGAGGGAAGAAAGCATTCATGTAAGCAACAACACGGCACCTTGTTTCTATAATCTCTCCGGTCATTGTGACCCGTTTATGTTAGTGGACGATGTATTTCATTGCTGTTGTAAATCAATGAGAATGAGTGGATGTTTCCATGTTTGTTAACAAATTCAATCAAAACCTAAGTCGACTATCTGATATTTTGTAACGAATACAAAACGTATGTATAAGGAAAATATAAACCATTAAATGTATCCGGATTAATATCCCACATTTGTGATGGGGCACTCGTTTTTTGTTGTTCTGGAAACCAGGGATCAGGAACTACTAACGTTGTAAGAGCCTGCCTCGCGTCACCTACCTGCAACGCTCCCATGGATCAAAGGGAAACAGGCCGTTAAGTGGTTTTCTGTGCGCACCCTACTTGTGGATAGAGAGTAGTAATCAACGCTCGTTAATCTAGACACCCCTTTAAGCACGCGAATCACCTTACTTGTTGGATGGAGGCTGAAATGTCAACTGCAGAGCTTAAATAAAATAAGTGAAAATCTGGTTCATAAATGTTTCTAAGGCCATTTTCGTCTAATACAGTAATATATGTATTTAATTATTTAATTCTAGAGGTTACCGAGCGGGGCGGTGTAACGGTTAGCGTTCTCGCCTCGCATTCGGGAGGACGGCGGTTCGAATCCCCGTCCGGGCATCCAGATTTGGGTTTTCCATGGTTTCCCCAAATCACTCCAGGCAAATGCCGGGATGCTTCCTTCAAAAGGCCATGGCCGAATTCCTTCCCATTCCTTGCCCCCATCCTTGCCCCCCATCCTTGCCCCCCATCCTTTCCCGTCTCTAAAGACCTCGATGTTAAAAAGAGACGTAAAGCTGTTAAAAAAAAAGTTTCCCAAAATCACTCTAGGCAAATGCCGGGATGCTTCCTTCAAAAGGCCATGGCCGAATTCCTTCCCATTCCTTGCCCCCTTCCTTGCCCTCCATCCTTTCCCGTCTCTAAAGACCTCGATGTTAAAAAGAGACGTAAACCAGTTACAAAAAAAAAAAAAAATGCTAGAGGTTGACATCCTCTCAAAATCTGAGGTTGTATAAAGCGAAATGTCAGGACTTAGAAGAAGTAAATTTTGCCATCTATCTCAGAAATGTGTAACCTTTGTATTAACGTGCTAAAATCAAAAGTAAATTCAAATCTACTGCGTCTGGTGGATGAGCAGAAACAGTCGGGCCTGACATTCAGAATGACACGATTCAAAGCTCCATCCGGCCTTCTATAATTCAGTTTTCTTTAGTTTTCCGAAATAATTAAAGGTATGGCTTCAAGAAATGCCTTCCAGTTCCGTGTAACCCATCCTCTTCCGGGAGAAACCATGGAAAACCCAAATCTCGATGCTACGACCGGTATTCAAAGCTGTGCCCTGTAGAATGTCTTCTGGCTCTAATGGCCTCATAGTAAAATGATAAAGTTTATATTTGCAAAGATTCAGATAGTGAACGATGCAAATTAATAATAAAAAATCGTTTTGAAGGAATCAGAGATGGAAAAACTTTTATTATCAACGTTGAACATACTCTTACTAAACTCTAGTGTTGTACAAGTTCTTTATGCATATTTCTTACTGTGAAAAGCATTACGCAATCGTTGGCAAAATTTGAATTTGCAACACTCGTATCTCAACGAAACCAATGAGTGATTCAGATTTCATTGGATATCTTCACTTTAGTTCTGAAGAGTTTTGAATGTTATACAATACTGAAGCAAAATATGAGCTGTTTATGAAAAAATGTTGAAGATAGAATGTGCTGCTCACTGTGTTCTGCTAATGTACTTACAACTTCAGTAATAAGTATGTGGTTTTTACGTTATCAAATCAAAATTTTGCAATACACCTTTAAATTTCAGAGTGTTTAAAGCTATTACCTCGTGCTTTTTGCACTTCATCATATTTCTAACTCAGTCTTCAAACTAATTCATTCACATTTCTTATGGAAGTGGGGACACTCATAAACTTTGCAGCTCTCTCCCCTACAGTACTTGTAGCTCTTCCGACTACGTCTTGGTGTACTTTTATGAGGGTAGTAGTGGTTACAATGCTAGCGAGTAATTCGTCCGTTGTAAAATATTCGTGTGTTTTTGCAGGAATAAATTACTTCAATAAGTTATTTGTGTGCTCTTGATAATTTTCTCACTTTTATTTCATCTATAAGGGACAAATGTATACACTTTTACTAAGTATTGTTCATACTATCACCTCCCTCAATATTTACCATTCCTCCTGAATCACCCTGCATGTCTACTGTAAGAAGTGGGTTAAAGAGTGAGTTACCGGGCTGGCACTTTCTCCTTTGTTACTATGCTCAGACAGGTGGGAAAGAGCATTGGGGTGCTGTGACTGTCCGCGCTCTGGGGTGTTAACCTCCAGGTGTCTCGGATATGCGAGGAAGTCACTGGCTTGCAGTATTTGGCGGGTTAATTGAGCAAGTGGAAACAGATTCAGTTTCAGCGGTTTGATCTCAGCCAGTGGAGATTATTTGGATTAGAGGGAAATGGGGAAGGCTTCCTTAGACGCTGTCGTGATGGTGTTGGTGTTGGGAGGGAAGGTATGGTGATGATGTGAACAGACTAATGTCTGAGATTCACGTTATGGAGTGATTGAGAAAGTTGTTTTTTATGCGAGAGACTCTAATAAACTGCATAGTTCTCAGTCACTGGAGCTGTGTATCGTTTTTTTTTTCACAAAATGAGAGAACTCCATAGATTTCAAGTGTTTTCTTGTAATCGTTGAACGATGATTCGCCGATGAATTCATACATGAACAATTATCTCACTTTTAAAATCGTGTTAAATGATTTACTTGATCCCCACGTTGGGCGCTGTTGTACTGGGATAGGTTTAGGTCCCGTAACTATTACCATAAATAATGATTTTTAAACTTAATAAATTAATTTACAATAATGAATAAAATTAAGACATGAAAATATGTCTTTACAATAATATACAAAATGAAACTTCAATGTCAGAACCTCACAATTTATTTAATCATTGGACAAACAAAAGAAATATGATTTACTTAAATTTTAGTAACATATGCAAACTCAAGAAAAATTGATCAACACAATTGAGATCACAAAACACAAGGACAAATAATAGTTTCGGGAATATTATAGGTATTTGCAAAACTTCGTTCTTTGTAAAACACGACGTGGACTTAAATTGAAACAATTGCATAAAAATTATGGGCTCCGACGAAACTCATTAGGTAATAGGTACAACAATATATTCTTATCGTGAAAATCTTATTGCCATTGCGTTAACTGGGTGCTTTGGGTACTGAAGAGCTGCAGTTAATGTTCAACATTTAATGATTTTACCGCGTATCAATACATCTGTGGAATAATAACCTGTTTTCACTCAGACACCTAGCGCCTGCTCTGCCGAAGATATCTCGCCTAGCAAAATATAAACAGAACGAAGACTTTCCCGGCGTATGACTGCAATGTAGTCTTCACGGGTGTACCGCCGGATAGTGTTGTGGAAACACAATATTTCGACGGCTGGCTCTGCCGTCTTCTTCAGGTGTAGAGACATCTGTAATGGTCGGCTGACCCACAGATACTGAGATGGTTCGGGTGCCGCTCGGGCTGGAACAAGAACCTTAGCCACGCCCACGGGCAGCCAACCGCCAGTTGGTTGCGGGCCTGGCTCATAGTAAGCCATCCCCGAGGCCACGCGGACATGTATATAAGGAAGAGCGGCACTCGAACCATCTCAGTATCTGTGGGTCAGCTGACCATTACAGATGTCTCTACACCTGAAGAAGACGGCAGAACCAGCCGTCGAAATATTGTGTTTCCACAACACTATCCGGCAGTACACCCGTGAAGACTACATTGCAAAATATAAAAAGTTCAGTCACATGTGTGATTGTAGGAAGTTGTGAAATTATTGATTGCGAATCATCGCTGTTAGTTGGAGTCGAACATCCGTTCCTTTTCCGCGGCCACTTTGAAGCTTCATCCTTGGCCTACCTCTACAGTAGCGTCTTGTCTGGCCAATCTAACGCCCTCTCCCCTTCTGTCTAATCAAACAATTGGCAGCACACATCAAAATATATCAATGATTAGTTCCTTATTGGCTGAACACAACCTCTCTTCCATTAGTCAGCATTTCAGCCTTCGCAATTGGCTGGAGGATCTCCGTTTTCATGAGGCTTTCGTAGAAATTAGTTTATCGGGCCTCTACCTTCCACAGATGTTTCTCTCTTATGGTGGCTTCTCATGGCTCGTGGTTTTTTAGGCCGCGCCATGCAGCCGAATTGTATGAATCAGCACGCGCTACAGGCTAGCTCTCGCCACTTCGCAGCCACCTCCCCACCACGTTACCTATTGTCATTTCATATAGCCTCAAAATTTTGGAAGGAGAAATTTATAAAAAGGAAAAATGCCGAGCGAAATCAAAGGCCACAGATAGCAGAAGAGGAGAATACAATTACACCGGATTGACGGAAGATATCCTACGACAATGAGCAACATCAATCGTCGAAGGAACTTCAGTGTGCTCCAGAGAGGCCGTCTTCTGAGCGACAACTGGGGCCGTCTTGGTATTCCAGGAGGTCAACTCTTGATGGCCTGGGTGGCTGACTTTGCTGCCGGTTCCAGGGGACTCTGCCTTTGGAGCGCACACAACACCAAGAAAAATGAACAATAGTGGACGGAAGTGCGGCTGTGACAATTGGTGGTGGTAATAGTAGTATTAGTAGTAGTAGTAATGGTATTAGTAGTAGTAGTAGTAATGATAGTAGTAATACTAGGGGCAATAACAGTAGTAGTAGATTTAGTAGTGGTGTGGTACCTATTCTGTTTAATAGCAGTAGATGTAATAGCTATTGGAAATCGAATCAAAATTTTCTTTCATATATATATATATATATAAGATACAAATATATATAAATGTAAAAGAGTGGAAATAAGGGCCCAGGTTAGATACTAGGTGCTGGGCTATGTTGCATATGAAAAATAAATAAAAAATAAGTATTGTAATTTCAACTACACGGGCATTTGATGTTTACCGATTGGGCGACGGATAGAGGTGCGCCATCCCTGCCAACAGAGGCGGCTGCCTTCTCACGGCTCGCTGTTAACAGCCGGCAAATGCGTGGGCTGTGGGAAGCCACCTTTACAATCGTTGCATGTGAAATACCTTTAAGAGAAAATACGCAACGTGACTAATCTTCGGTTCTCAATTATCACTGCAGAATTTACTTAATACTCCATACTTTACGTTTAACACGTACTGTCTATTCGTTTCGGGATATCACTTGTCTATCAAATGAAACCACATGTGGTGTGATTAACGACTGCCGATCTTTTTCTATCTGTCCTCCCATATGTTAACATGTCTGGGAGCTTGTGACACTTGACGATAACGAAGGGTAGTTACCTGCCGCGTCTGATATCTTAAGGGCGCTCAAATCTTCGGCCCGTCTCGCGAGAATAAAAAATTGGAACAGGTACTTGTCATATGTTATACTGTATATGTAAACTTGGTGTAACTACTTTATTTAAATCAATGGGGTGGCAACATCGTACCTCTACAATCTTGTAATTCATAAGTATTTTATTCAACACAGAGCGTGATGGGTGAGCGGTAATGCTCTGGCCACCCATTCGGGAGGACGCAGAACCGAATCCCCGTTAGGCCATCCAGATTTTAGATTTCCATAGTTTCTCCAAATCACTCCAAATGAATGCCGGGATGGTTCCTTCAAAAGGCTATGGCAGAATTCCTTCCCATTCTTTGCCCCAGTCCATTCCCGCCTCTAAAGACATAGACGTCGACAAGGTGTTAAGCCATAAGCAAAAAAATAAAAAAATATCCAACATTTTAGTGAAAAATAATCAATGCCTTTTTTGAAGATATGAGCAAAACCTGAACGCAGGTGGAGGGTTATACAGTACAGAGTGCAGCACAGAAACATAATAATGTTGGATTAGATGCTAGATATAAATGCAATTTCTTCACAGTGTATTTTAGTTCCGGAGTTTCTAATAGAGATTCTTGTATCAAAATCAACTTTAAACCTTTATATTCACTATAATCTCGGTATACTTTTACGAAGGTAAGCTCTTATAGGAATCAAAGATAATATAGTCTCATTGATATGCACATGAATATGCTGGGTCATTATCTCCCACTGGAACAGTTAACGTAAAGCTGATTGACGACATTATTACTGGTCCGAATGGAAGGGGCGTACCGAACTGTCTAAAACTTTGCGCCCCACATAGCCCCCAGTAAATCCAGAGATAAATTTCAATCCTAACAGCGTAATATTATGGCTCCTACAATCATTATAGGTAATTCCAACAAATAGTTTTCGTCGCATGTAAGCATTTAACAGTAAAAACTATGTTTAATTAAATTTAAACTGCCCCTCATGTTGGTATCAACCACTTTGAATCTGTGGTTTATTTTTTCCCAGGTAGTCTTGACAATTATTATAACCCATTTAGCTTTATAATTCGTAGTCTTCGAAGTTATTAGAGCTATTACGAAACAACGATGAAGAAATTCGGTCTTAAACTATATCAAGAAACCTTAACTGTTAAATTTTGATGGAAGTTTGAATAGGAAATTAACAGAAATCATAACCGATGAATGTCTAAGGAAATTGAGCTCGCCCAAACGCCCTCAGTTTCTCTATTTACATTCACTGCTTACTCATAAGTTAATCCCGAAATAATCCCTAGACGTTTTCGCAGCGGGATTTACGGAGGTTGAGCTCCGCATTCCCTCTTTGCCATAAGGCACTACGGGAGGTGGTTGTGAGTTATTCAATACATCCTTCTACCATATTTTATATGTTTATTAACGTCGTTTTTTATTTGGCCCTTTAAGAAATTAAAATCAGAGGGTAAAATCGATTGAGTAGTTACGGAGTAATGTTGGTAGCGTCCATGAAAAATAAATTAGACGCTGGATGGGAGCAACGTTAAAATGCTAGTTGGAGAGGGGAATGTGGGATAAGTGATACTGGTAAAGGCACTGATGTACGGACAGGAACAAATTTTATATCGTGGAGTTTATTATTCTTTTTAAACCTAAGCCAATTTATTTGTAACCTGTAACTAATGAATTGTACGAAGAGTTATTGGAATTTGTAAGTTGGTGGGTGTAATTGAATAAACAATAAAGATTTTATTTTTAATTAGTGAAAGATAATTGATTTAATTGGTATAAGATTAAGTCAAATAATTGATTTATCGTAGCCAGATTTATTACGCACAATGAGGCGCATTTCGATTTGCTATATGTCAGGTTTCATTTTTCGATATATCCATTTCAGGAAAATATGAAGAGTAACCCAAAGTGAAATACAGGAAAACATACATTTATTTAGACTAATGTAGCAATATGAATGGTTCAGAGCCACGTTGTAACTTACTTAATCTTCTCTTAGGAGATTCTCAGATAGTACTCATTGTGCAGTCGGTTGAGTCAGCGTGCGTTGCCGGTTTATATGTTCACATTATAAAAAAAAAAAAAAAAAAAAAAAACTCAGCATTATTAGGAACTGAATCTCGGTCTTATTGGTCGTATTCAGCAGGCTGACTTACGTGACCCTAAACAACTGTTTATACTTAGCTTTTATAATGTCTTACCCAGATTAAATATTACATTGTGGATAAGTAGTATTTATTCTAATCTGCTTCATATATTTGGGGTATTTATTCCTTCTAATATTTACGGCATTTGTCCACTAGGCCATTTAGCCCGCTACGCTATTATTTTTATTCCAACAATGAATGTTATTGATTTTATATTATTTTATTTATTTTATTAGTGTAACTGAATGAATTTTAGTACTGTATTGTTTCTTTAGGCGGACAGTGAAATAATTACATGATGCCAACCAGCAGAACACAGTTTCATCGCACCATCACATTGCCTCCGAACAAATAGAACACCATCAAGTAATAGAAAAATTAACAGTCTACTGAAAATTATAGGTAACTCCTTTCGCAAATTTTATGAATACAACCATACCTTTTTGGAATATACTGGACCTATTTTCTATTTTCCTCTGTTAGAAATAAAGTGCGGGAGATATTTGGTAACTACTAGATATTCGTCAGTCACTGACCGTCAGCCGATTAATGGGTTAGTGTAGTCGTACCATGAATCAGATTTTGTTTGCTGTGAAATCATGAAACTTGGGTACCATTGTGGCATTACATTTCACCTGAAGCTTGGCAATACATAAAGGAAGGTGGGTGGAAAGGTAAAGTATTGTTGGATGCTATATAAGGACTGCGATTCACAAGCCAGCCAAAGAGTTATGAAGTTGTTTATTTAAACAATTTTTAAACAAAATTACGATTGCTAGGTTATTTTAGCTATCATAAATAAAAATTTGATACTTAACGTATCTCCGTGATTTTTTTTTTTTTTTTTTTTTTTTTTTTGGCTATCGGCCTGTACTCAACGTTATTTTATATATCGTCAATGTTAATGATTTTTTCCGAATTTTTATGTGAACGTTCAATTTGTAGGACACCACAGGACACACACAACACAAACTTAACGTAAACACCCATGCCCTCAGCCGGATTCGAACAGGCGACCATCGGTACGTGGAGCTAGTACTGTAGCCTCTACGCTACCGATGCCGGCCATGAGAAGGTTACTTTAGTAAAAAGTAACCCATTAATGCACTTAATGTTTATTCTGCTTCAGAAACAACGTGTATCTAGCAGATTCATCTCCTAAGGCACAGAATACTTTTAACAAGCAACATTGTGATGCAGCTAAAAAAAAAAAAAAATCCAGATTGTGCTCGCTGTCTCATGTGTACAGAAAGTTTCAATACCGGAGGTAAATTATCTTCTTTTGAATTTTCTTTTGTCTTAATGATGGAACAATTACCATGTTTGAAAAAATTATAATATTTTTACACAATCTTAAATGGAATATAAGCTTTCTTAGGGAAAAAAGGAAACTTCAAGAACACAGTATCAGTATCCATTAATGAAATTGGTGTCCCGTGGCTGATACACTGCTTTTCAGTCTGTGCTGATTATTTCCAACATTTGAACTAGTAAATGCACTAACATAAGGATGCAAAAGCACCGTTTCAAATTTTATAAATTACTGTAGTTTTACTACTTGCCATAGTCAGAAACCAGTGGAATTTATTTTACCCTAAACATTCATCAAATTAATGTTTTGTTAATTCCTTGAAGAGATATCCGAATGTGAATCGAGAGGTCACTCTGTCGAATGCCGGTTTTAAATTGACTTTTCCCTGAATTTAAACTTTGTCACAACTTGTTTTGCGCAAGAGAAATACCTATCGATTCGAATTTAGTTTGTAAACCTCCAACGACTGATAAGATTTTCCGACTGATGAACTTACAATACATTCGGATATCGAAGTAATTCCACACAGAGTTAAACTAGGCTATTTGTTTCCAGATATTCACATTAGCGAGAGAGACGTCTCAGAAAATAATAGTGAGTTTCACACTGACTAAAACCTAATTAACGCAGTATATTTTGATCCTATCGTTTATCAACATGAAAGATGAACCAACCTTGGCATAAAATGAACCTCGTCCATGATTGGGTTGATCAGATGATAATTATCTATAGAAATTTACAAGGTTTCTTTAAAACACTCTAGGTGAATGCCGAGATAATTCCATCAAATGACCATGGCCAAAATCCTTCCCGTTCCTTTCCCAAATTCTTTACCGTCACTAATGATCATGGTGAAGACGATACATAAAGCTAGATAAAAATCATGCAATCAATCGATAGAAATTTCTTAAAAACGTGATGCCAACATATCATCACTTATATCTACTCCAAAACGCTATTTCAGTTCCGAAAAGACAGAACCAAAATAGGAAAAAAAGGAAAGGTGATGAAGTTGAGTTGAATGTACTATTCCGGGCTTATTATGATGCGAGTTAGAAGTGTTCCATACCACATAATTACTAATAGCTAGAAGTAGAAGTAAGATTAAAACAATTATTTCTGGGAATTAGCTGTGTTACACAAGTTTTTTCATGGAAGGTATTCTGTATCTTGTTTGTAATTGAACGCAACACATGTCTTCCACAGCAGAGTCACAAAACCATTCACCAAGTTTTCTTGATGTAAGCATGTCGTAACGTTAAATTTACAGCCATAGTAAAGATAAGTTGAAGCGAAGCTAATTACTGAACGCGGAAAACGGGAGTTGTGTGGTCCGTAGATAAGTACAGCTAGGAATGGTCCATTAAGATAAACGTTCCTCAGTGAATTACAAAACAAAACGTCCTTCGCGATGTGCCAATAAAGTTCAGCTAGTGTTGTGTCACCAGTAGATGTCGCTTTTACTAGACTTTCACGAGGCGATGGTTCATAGCACTACACCAGCCTAAGAAAATAGGATTTGCATGTTTTACTTTCGTTGTACTGCCTACGTTAAAATTCCGATTAACGTTTTTTTATTTTTTTTAATGGTAAAATTCATTGGAGGCTGTTGAGGATTTTAACAAGAAATAAGAAGGAACTCGGCCGTCGAATCAATTAACTATAACGTTAGAATTACAGTATAATTTTACTCCAGTAACATTTTAAACAACTTCTGCAGAAAGGATTGTTCCGAGTTGCAAAATATTGTGGATTACTTTACCATAGTTATCACTGGAATTTATGAGATGCATTCAAGTTGAAATTTTATTATGTTATAGTAAAAAAAATAATTTATGTATTGTTTTCTTTCAGTATACCTCACCACATTTGCATAGGTTGTTCCAGCACAATGATACCTTCCCGCAGTGCATAGGAGTTAAGGTACATAGCACTTTTGATGGGGATCATCCATCGGATCGGATGTGGAGGTTATGGACTTTGTGGCCCTCGTGATGTAAATGGGATTGAAAGTGCCAACAAAGAGTCTCATTCTCTTCCTTCTGTTATTATTTAATTCACAACCCTAACAATACACAATACTGAATACAGACGCAGGTCACAGTTTCATCACTGAGAAAGGCATGGAGAAACTTCTTCTTCTAATGCAATGCCCGATAACGGGCGTAGGCGGTTACGATGAAGGATGTACCCTTACATGGGAACTCTCTTGTTCGTATTTTATTGTAGGTGTGTATCACTGTGATATTGTGTAGTGTGTTGTTTATGCTGTATGAAATGAGAGTTGAAGAATGGAGAGGATGAAAACAGGTAGCGAAAAATTCCATGATTCACCATCAACAATGCCGTATGCCCTCATTCCACACGAACTGCGGAGAGGTTATGGATTTAACCCAGAACTTTGGGGCACAATGTGCTGATTAGGAATTTTGCACCACCATGTCACATACCAAACCCTGATGATATGAAAGTTTCTTCCACCGCCAGAACTAGAACCAGCTAACCCCGCGTCAATGCAGGGCACCAATATAGGACAACGGGGTGGGCTTAAATTCACAAAGATATCTGAAATGAATGACTAACTTCCACTATGTCAGCCGCTTACAGAAGAATCACTTGATATGGCAATCATCATCATTTTTCAGTATAATTTCTTTTATTGCAGTTCACTGGCGCTGTCTTTCTGGTAACTTTTCGTATCCCCTGGGAAAAATAATTCTTTTTGGTGTCAATATTTTGAAATTCCAAACTACTGTTCGTTCCAGAGGCGTTCTTGGCAGCCTTTCTCACGTGCAATTGCTTATTTGTCTAATAACAGGCTTTGAAACCTTTTACATTTTGATACAGTTAATTTTGATTCTAACAAATTTAAAAATAATGCGTTATTCCGCGTTTGGATACATTTCAACTTGATTAATATCAGTGAAACAGATAACATTTCCGAATCTCTTTCCTTCTTTAGGTGCTGAATTCATATTTAAATTTAATTTTGAATTACCTTTGTAAAAAATTCTTTTCTACAAACCTACAACGAAGTTTCTCTGTTTGAAAATGTGTGAAGACATTACTCCACTATTATATTCAAAGGTAAAGCTTCAACTTCTTGGTTATGTACGATGCAGCCAGTGCAAAAACTATTCTTGGTGACTCCTAAATCATGTAGCCAGGTTACTTTTGACATTCTCTTCCGTCAAAACATGGAATGATGCCAAATTTATTTAGAAAATACTCCAACACTTAAGTTTGAGCATAAAAACTTCATAAATCCTGTCTAACACCTGTACACGCTAATGGTTAGTCTCCTTTGAAACCATAGATATAATTTTCATCGGCTAAAATAAGGTAAAAAATAGCAGCAATTTGCACTGTAATATTTCATCCTCCATACAAATGTCTGTTTTTAATTACCACACTAACACATCTGTTTTTATTCCAGAATTCCTACACAGCCACGTTAATATCATGCTTAAAATACCACATATTGTTTTTATAAGTGACTTTTAGAAAAAAATCAACATTAGCTTTGAAACTCATCTTGTTATTCAACCGGAAAAAAATGTATTCTCGTACAAATTATAATCAAAGCATCCGCAGAAATTCTGTCTGAGTTTTCACTTGGACTTTCAGTTATTAAACGTTCTCGCCTATTGGGATAAAGAATGAAATTGTAGTCACGATTCAGTATCCTCATCCGTGAACCAAGACTCGAATCTGTGTTGACTATGGGAAACAGTGTGAAACGGTAGCAGAACATTTTCACGTCATCGAGAGCTGTTTTATGGTTGGAATTACGAGCAAGTTCAGCGTATACGTTGAGGACGCAGCATGTGTTCGCAGATGTGTTGCAACATAAGCTGAAATTACCCGGATTCAAAATTTGTATGCGTTATAGTGTATAAAAGATGGTCCAATGAGTGCTCAATCTTAAGTTGGCAGCCACCACTCATACAATATCGTTACAGGTTTTACAGATAAATTAAGATAATATTGTTGGACCAGCACTTGAAATTATTTTTCCGTGGCTTACAGAATAAATTACGATCTACAGTTTAATGTATTCCACAGTATTAGTGGTTCCTGAATTCTACCGGTTAGCAATATCAGTATCATTAAGGAGGATTGCATTTTGAAATAAAGGAAACTAAATAGATCATGCCCTATATCAATCATTCATACGACAGTCGGATAATTTCCGATTGTTTTCAAAAAGAAGAACTGGCTATAATTTAATGCTAACGCCAACCTCAAATATTTTTCCAAACGAATCACGAGTTCTAGTCCAAGTGGGGACAGAAAATTTTGCTGGTTTCTTTGTTCACACTAGTACACCATACCCTGTTCACTCCGAACTTGCGGCTCAAGGTCATGTTACCCTGGCCACGCACCTCACCTCACCACCCCCTCCCTCTCTGCCTCTCCGTGCTGATCGCTGTGACCAGGCGGGCAATTGGTAAATTTCCCCTCCTCATGTAGGGGTGAGGGCAGCGGAGTGGGGATAGAGCAAACTGACCTTGAGCCGCCTCTGTTAACTGAACGCGCTCTAGGACGTTTTGTGGCACAGATTCCACGTTATACTGTACCTAGCGCTATTACAGAGGCGAAATACGAAACCACACTAAATTATGCAACCTTGAACCCTACAATCATTTCCTATTCACACCAAGGTTTTTCAATTTACTTCCCTGATACACCTCGTCATAGCCCTCTGCAGTAAATGAAGGATTTGGAAACCTCTTTCTACGACCTGCCCAATTCCGTTTACTATCAAAAGTAACGCCAAGATGTTTACAGTTAATATCTTACCGAGCGTGGTGGGTGAACGGTTAACGTTCATACCTTGCATTCGGGAGGACGCCGGTTCGAATCCCCGTCTGGGCATCCAGATTTGGGTTTTCCATCGTTTCCCCAAATCACTCCAGGTGAATACCGGGATGGTTCCTTCAAAAGGCCATGGCCGAATTCATTCCCGTTCCTTGTTCCCAGTACCATCCCGCTTCTAATGACCTCGACGTCGACGAGGCGTAAAGTCATAAATAAAAGTTTAATATCTTCAACAAGCTATTCCTTCCGTACCCTATTATCACAGAAAATCTTTACTTTTTTATCCGTGCACCTGATAAACTGACTGTTGTTGGAATTTATTTTCATTCCATGTTTAACTACAGAGCTAGGTATTTTATACAAATCCTCTTGTAGCTGTTCATAGTCCTCTCTTTTTTAACCCTTTTGTATAACATATCGTCTGCAAACAATCTAACTTCTGACTTCAGCTTATCAGTATAATCGTTCATTAGGATAATTCAATTAACATTCATAAACTTTTGCCTCTTTTGATACTGTATTTCCCACCCTAACTCTTTGCTACGTTTTAGGAATTTCTATTCCCAGCAAGTTACTTTTTTACACAGTCAAACGGTTTTATCTTACAGAATAAAGAAAAGCAATGGTCCCAATATCCTATCCTGAGGTACTCCTATATCAACTTTTACCTTTTTTGATACGGCATTTCCCACCTTAACCCTTTTGTTATCATTTAGGAATTCCTCTAACCTGGACGTCAATTTTTGTTTTTTTTTCTTATCTAACACAGTTTTATGACTCACTGTGTCAAATACTTTGGATATATCCAGCGTTACACTGTCAATTTGCCCACCCCATTGCAGAACGTCAGTGAAAGATTTATTAGAACAGAATTACTGGTCAGGTAATTGACTGAACACATTGTTTAAAGCACACAGAATTTAATAATTGAGGTAACCTGTATAATAGTGTTGGAAGGAGAGGGCTGAGCCGTGGTTGGCGTGGACAAATAGGCGGCGAGTAATCTGCAGGGAAGCTGCCGCCAGTCTATTGCCACTGCTGGAGGCGGTAATTAACATTCCCACGTGTTACGCGAGGAACACCCCGACCGCCGTCACTATACCGGTAACAAACGGCGTGTCACGGCACCGAAAAATAACATGTGTTTCTTTTATAGTCCACAATTTATGTTATGTAGAGAGGAAGTAGAGATATCGTTTGTATATAGGTAATAACAATTAAACGACTACTGGCAGCTAACATTTCGTAATGTCTTCTTTTGTGCTTGGAAGAATATGTTGCTTACCTTTAAAATGTCCCAGAAATATTTCTATTCTTACAAATTGAAGTAGCTGTTCCTCTCTGGATGCAATAGCGATACCAAAAAATAATATTTGTTTCTTTTATATTCCACAATTTATGATACATAGAGAGGGAGTACAGATATCGTTTGTATATAGTAAGTAACAAATAAACGATTACTCCCAACTAACTTTTTTTAATGTCTTCTAATGTCGTTGAAAATCTATGTTGCTTGTCTTTCTTATGTTTCTATTCTTACATATTAAAGTAGCTGTTGCTCATTGGCTGCAACTGCGATACCAAATAAAATTAAAGGACTAATAACTGCATCTCCTAATTTGTTCCCTACCACAAGAAAGTAACACTACCATCGGAGCAGATTAGCGAGTAAATATCTGTTTTTCTAAAAAAAAATCTCTATTCATTCTTCGCATACTCTTGTTGCATTTTCATAGGAAGAACTGTGATGTGGGCTCCAAAATGAGCGATAACAGATTATTTGAAATTTGAAAAGCAGTACGAAGAATGTCAATCGTTTTCTTTCGTCTGCCAAATTTACAATTTATTTACCCAATAAAAGTTTTTTAGTCGAAAATGAAGTTTTCAATTTCGCATACGACCCCATAGGCATGAGCTAAAAAAAAACTAACAAATTTTCAAGTTTGGAAGCAGTTTTTTCTGGAAAATCATATTTTAAAATTAGGTAATTTATTACAAAATGAAAAGAATTAATAACAACAATTCTGTTTCGGCAGATTTTTTGGTCCCTTATAATACCAGAAAGGCCGTGGCATATTTCCGTTCCTGTTTGTTGAACTCTAACATTCTGTCTATCGAACATTACATTGTATACTTTAGGCAAATGAAAATTCAAAGATTAGACTGTATTAGTACATGAAAAAATTTTGTAGTCGTGCAACCTGAAAAATTAAATTGAAATTGGTAAATGGGTTATGGAATAAATGGTACAAATAAGATTGAATTTATAGAGCCTTTCGTAGATCAAGAAAAAATGACAGCACTGATTCGTTTTCTTTCGTTAGGGCTTTACGCTTCGTCGATGAAGTTGTCATTAGAAATGGGAGAGGACGGTAAGCCAGGAACCAGAAGTAATTCGCCCACTGCCTTTTGAAAGAACCATCTTGGCATTCATTTGGATTTCTGAAACCATAGTACACCAAAATATGAATGCCCAGCCCTGGTATAGAACACTAGTCCTCCCAAATAACAGCCTCTAAGCATAAACAACCGGATCAAGTAAATATGAAGCCTATGATTCCTCATTGAAACTTAAGAATTGGAAAAATTACTGAGTCCTTCTTACTGTCATTTGAGCTGAGAGGAAAAGTAAATTTTTTTCAGTGGGCATGAGAGATAAAAGAGCAACGAATTCAACGTTTATTTAAAAACAAATTTCGTTTGAGTATTGTAATGAAACCGAAGGTAAAAACTAGCAAGGGAGTGAATTTACCTTCAGAAGTTGATTGTGTTTTCGTTTGTATGTAATTTAATGCAGGAAATGGAGGGAGTTATAGTTACACCTTACCAAACTGTAGCCGTGTGAAGCAGGGGGCGGGGAGGTGTCGTTGGCATTACTTCAATGGAACGATCTAACTTTCTACCTACGAAGTGCTGTGTTAGCGATGATTTTGTTTGGCCGATCACAATTTTGGGGTATATGGCGTCAGTTCTTTTTAATTTAATTATCAAAATGTAAAAAAGGCAAAAAATACGAATGAAACATACCAAACCTCAGTATTCAACCGCTTTCAAAAGTACGTAGTTACTTATTTTGTGGCTGTATCTCGTAACTTTTATTACACCTATAGTGGCACTGAGATAAAAAATAGGAATATCAAATGTATATTTCTGACACTTCATTGATTGCATACATATGTCTCACAACAGAGGAACTGAATATAAACACTGAACCAAAGGATCGTTTATCACAGATGAAAGCACACTCTTGGCTCCTGTTTCAATGTTACTTTATAGATGAGAAAAAAGACCGAGAAACACGAGGCAACACACAATAAATCAAAGTATCTACCCATACGGCAAGCAGCTGAAACAAATGGCTTAGCTGACAACGTGCGGATTCCGTGACCTGAAGGCAAAGGCTTATGTTCTGATATGAATCGTTCTTTTCTAAAAACAAAAAGAGATATGTGGGAAGGTCGTTTCAGATTCACGTCAAGCGTAAGTCTTGTATATTAATGTTGTTGCTACATGACTCAGCTACCTCCGAACTTAGTTTTATACATGGAAAACTGCAAGTTGTATTTCTGATCAGGAATGTAAGTCTTTGATAGATTTCAGTGCATAGGTTTTAACTATAAAAGAAGTAGTACGAAAACAAAGAAAATTATTATAAAAAACGTCATGCAGTTAATACCAGTGGTGATATTCCATGCCAAATTAATAATTATAAATAATTCAGTTGCATCAGCATACAGAGAACCCCATGTTTCTTCGCCTGAGTGCATAATTTATTAAATGAATGTAAATTATTTTAGTAGAATTTTTGTATAGATTTTTTTTTAAAATTTTGTCAGGTAATACGTAGGCTACAGATGCAACAAGTTGCCTGGATGTAGCGTCCGTGAGAAACAGAACGTGAGTCGCAAAGCTACTTTCCTTCTAAGACGTGCATAAATTCCGTACATATTCCCAATACATGGAAACTGGTAATTCAAGTATTTGTATGAAGTTTAGAAAACTATGGTGCCTAATTCATAAACAAAAGACAAGAAAAGTCTTTAATGCTATCAATTTTGAGATTGCACCAAGTTGAAAAACATTTCGGCCTTCATTGTGGAGGCTAACTCGAATTTCAATAATCATTTGATGCCAAATTACCAGCTGTTAGGTCTAACTGTCCACACGGTTTTGTATATGTGTGGTCCTGTCACGTGAAATGCGTCAGCGATTTAATTATCCAGAAATATCAAGGCGTGATCTAAAGCTGTCGCCTTTAAAATAGCGGTGTCATGAATTTTCCTTTGTTAAGCGGATGCGGAAATTAAATCTACGCCGGTCGCTGAAGTCTAAATAAAAAAAAGAGAAAATATTTATGGGCTTATATTAATTTTACATTTTTGTTTCAAATGAGGATGTGCTGTTCAGCAGTTAGAACTAACAATCAAAATCTACTGTAACATATTAGAAGGCAACTGTTTGTCTGGGGATTAAGCTGTGTTATTTGGTACATTGTTTTGAAGTATATGTTACTGGTATTAGCTCAGAAATTATAAATAATTCTTTGTAGTTATTGCAGATAAATTAAATCTTCATTTGCACTTGAATTTGCAGTCAATGTTACAATGTTTACGGACAGAAATACTAAAAATCAAACCCCAGTTTCAGTCCAATTTAGAGACCTCCAACACAAACATCACTGAATCTAGTTACATGTTTATCAGTAATACTTGAAGCAAATTTTTAAGAACCATCACACAAATCTTGATACAAAATTGTTGTGACTAAAACAAGATTTGAGCTGCCGCACATTCCGTGCTCTATGTGCCTTTAGCAAGCGACCTGTAGCTCCTGCTATCATAATTACCAGCATGCCTGGCGTACTTCGCACAACAGGCTATTTTGCTAGAAATAAATGTCATATTAATGAACTAAGAAATTTCTAACATTTGCGTGTTTCGAAAGCAGCAGTTAGGGTACAAACAAACCACTTAGTTACAAGAACTTAGTTTTCCGGGACAAAGAACGCTTAGGCTGCACTTTTCTAATTATTGTAACTGTTTAGGTATTTAATAACTATCGCTAGTTTTAAATGTAAAGTCGGTTTAGGCGGCGATTTTAGACTTATTGCTAGCACTTATACTCCCTACGGCAGTTAGAACCCTTCCTAAAGTCGGTTTAGGCGTCGATTATAGAAAGGAGGAATACTACTGATTATAAAAGAGAGAGATTTATTAATATATTATGAAGTCATGAAGGATCCTCCATAATAAATGAGTGGTAGCTGTTAAATTGGTACTTCTTACGACTCAAGGGGAATATAAATAAAAAATACTAATTTCAAGCTTTTTCTGTTAATAATATTGTATTTTATTTCTTGTAAAATAAAATTGCAAATAATTCCATATTTTTCAGTTATTCAATAACAAGATTTGTTATTTTTATTTATTATTATTATTAGAGCTGTTGTACTCGCCGACATCGAGGTAATTGCAGCCGAAAGAAGAAGGGGAGCAAGGAACGGAAAAAGAATTCAGTTATAGCCTTTGAAGAAACAACTCTTGTATTCACCTGCAGTGGTTTAAAGAAATCATGGAAAACAGAAATCTGGATATTACGACATTACAAATCACTTTTGAAAGGAGAGATACTACTGGTTGGAAAATAAGATGTAAGAAATATACGAGTGATTTATTAGATGAGAGATAGGTGCTGATCCAACAATGCTATTTCGTCTTCCAGGAGCCGAATACGGATGTTGAGCGAATTGTTTCGCTGTTTTTTTTTTGCTTTACGCCTCGTTGACGTTGAGTTCATTAGAGGCGGGAGAGGATTGGGGACAAGTAACGGGAAGGAATTCGGCCATGGCCTTTTGAAGGTAGCATCCCGGCATTCGCCTGGAGTGATTTGGGGAAACCACGGAAATCTGGATACCAAGACTAGGATGCGAGACTGCTTCGCTGGTCCTATGCACAGACCGAGCGTGGTGGTGTAACGGATAGCGTTCTGGCCTCGCATTCGGGAGGACGGCGGTTCGAATCCCCGTCCGGGCATCCAGATTTGGGTTTTCCATGGTTTCCCCAAATCACTCCAGGCGAATGCCGGGATGCTTCCTTCAAAAGGCCATGGCCGAATTCCTTCCCATTCCTTGCCCCCATCCTTTCCCGTCTCTAAAGACCACGTTGTTAAAAAGGGACGTTAAACTGTTACAAAAAAAAAAAAAAAAAAAAAAAAAAAAAAAAAAAAAAAAAAACCTATGCACAGTGTAGCTTGAAAAATACATGCATCTCCCATGATTTTTGTGTATTGAGGAAGACCCGATTATATCAGTTGAAAAGAAACCAACTAATTAGCAGTCTCAAATATCAAAAGGACAAGATTAATGTAAATGCGGCAGACAGTGTTGTCTGGGATATTTTCGAAGGGTTCGGCCGCCGGGTGGCTGTTTTGGATTCGCCACGCATGCGCCTCTTGTCGTGGCTACCCTAGCATATCCAGGTAATCATATCGGGTATAGGGCACCTACAGTTTAACGTGGAATCCGCACCACGCTAGCGGTCTCGCGCACTTCAAATACAGAAGCAAGCTTTGCTAGAGGTGAATGGGCCCTTGAAAATCCAAACCGAGATCGGGATTCGAAGCGAGGACCATCTGATTTCCAGTCAGATGCCTTAACCACTGAGCCAGCAGACAGGTCGACAAGAAAAAGGTACAAGTAATATTGGATTTTTTTTTTTTTAATGGCATTTGGCAACGAAGGCTATACAGCCAGCTCAATGTAATTTTTTGTAGTATTCAGTGTATAAATCATCTATCAGTATATATTGTATTTTCCAATGTATGGACGCCACAGGACGGACAGGACATTCACACAGACACACAACACTTAAACATCCATGCCCGTGGCCGGATTCGAAACGGCGGCCTTCGGCACTCGGAACTAGCACTCTAGCCCCTACGCTACCAAGGCCGGCGCCTTAATGAGTTAGAGTCAACAGTTAAGTTTGTACTCATTTCATTGAGAGTAGAGGCTGAGTGGTAACGCTGTTACCTCTGATTCAAGATGCCTGGCGAAATCTCCTTCAGACCATCCATATTTTATTGGTTTTCCGAAATCACTCCAAGTGAATGCAGGAATGGTTCCTTCAACAGGCGAAGGCAGAATTCTTCCAGTTCCTTGTTCCCAGGCCTTTCCTGCCCATAGTGACACTGACTCTACGAGGCGTAAAGCCATAAATAATGTACTTATTTCTGGATATAAGCATTTTTATCAAAGCATTTTAAATGACTTTCTACTATTGCAAATAGTCTTGACGTAAATAAAAATTAATTGATTGAATTGTGGGGGAGACTTAAGAGCACTATATCATGCCCACTTCTCTGTCAAAGTAATTTTTGCGGAAAAAAATGATATGACTTAATTAGTTTATGTTATGGCACAACGGATCTTTGACAGTAAAGTCACTGTACACAAATAGGACTGTAAGCAAGGAACGGGTCCACGAACTAGAAATCAAAATCATGTGTATGAATACTAGTCACCGAAGTACTTTTTATCCACCAAACACGGTTAAATATTTAAATTATCCTAAAATTCCTACCGAATGGTTTTGAAATGCATACCACAAAAATGTTTGATAAAAGTTAATAAATTTTTAATGATAAACAAAATTTTGTCAGTTGAATGTTTAAAAAAAAAAAAAAATGAATCAGTGCAAGAAAGCCTGTAGTTTAATACTTGTTATACAAAATAGAAATGTTGGTGAACACACGGCTACACACAAAACGGTCTTTGAAGCTTGTATTTACTTGCTGTTATGTACGTTTATCACCCACAGCTCCACCTAAACTTAGTGTTGGCAAACAATCGTTAATGCACTAATTTATCTCTAGCCCATCACATTTTTCTCTGCATTTAACTTTAATAGCGATATCTTACATTATGTTATACCATAATCCTGACGCTCCTGATATTAATAACCAGATATCATCTAAGTAGAGTTTAATTATAAGACAGAACTAATAAATTTTTTTTATTACACCATTGATATCACGAAATGAAATTCGTATTTCTC
Source organism: Vandiemenella viatica (assembly GCA_031002005.1). Classification (NCBI taxonomy): domain Eukaryota; kingdom Metazoa; phylum Arthropoda; class Insecta; order Orthoptera; family Morabidae; genus Vandiemenella; species Vandiemenella viatica. Next base: position 47,857,442 of record CM061921.1, on the reverse strand, counting down.
TCACATAAATTGATGCTTTGTTTATTACTTTTTTAATAACACGCGGTTAGTTACCAGAGGAAATATCGACTATCTCTGGCCAACTCAAACAGCGTAACTGACGTAAGAAGGGTTTTAAGAATTTTGGGACCATGGAGCACAGTCACTTGTTCCTTCATACAATCCCAAAACGGGAGACTAATTTGACACATTTATTGGCTTTTCTTCTGAACGTACAGGGAGATACAGACCAAAATGAAACATGTTGAAGGGGATAGAGATGCCAACAGTTTATGAGCTACTCTGTAAGCTTGGTCAGTAATTTACTACGGTGAAAGGTACTTTCCACCCGCACCAAATAGCAGGAGTTTATGAATTATTCTGTAGGTGTGGCGGCAAGGTAGATTGCACAGTGGCTGATAGACCTATTCGTCACTATAAGGAAAATAACAGTGACGGAACCATCGTAGTTCGCCACTTGATCAATACTAGAGACGCCATTAAATTTAATGATAAGGCTGCTTTTGAGGGAGTGGAAATTATAGAAGATAGTAACAATTTCATTGTGGACGGCAGACAAACACTCCATGAAGCATATCCTGCTTTGCTACGAGGTGCAGAAAACGCAGCATACCTGGAAAAACGAGGTATTAATACCCGTTTTTAGTGTGCACATAGTCATAATAAATAATGTTATAAAACGGATCATTATACAGTTTTAGTTTATACATGCGTTCTAATAAAACGGTGATTATCAGAACCCTCGATGGGGTGCTATTGTTGTTTGAAAATTAAGGCGCGTAAACAACATGGTCATTTGTTCCCTACCGCACGCGGTCTAATTAGACTAATAATGAAATTAAATTAAAGGGAAGCCAAGCCAAAAATACAAAACCAAAATGTTTTAAGGTGAAATAAAACCAAATAAATTTCCTGGTAAAGTGTTCAGTCGGCAAGCAGACATTTAATAATATAAATTTATGTTTTTATTGTTATTCCTTTTTCTTTTGTTTTTAGACCCTTTGATTACTAGGCTATTAGAGTCGGATGAGGATAGGGTTCAATGAATGGTAAGGAATTCAACCATGACCTTTTCAATGAACCACACCGGCATTCACAACAAATGATGAGCGGTCTAATGGCTCAGTGGTTTTTGTGGTGGACTGGGGATCGAAAGGTCCCCGGTTCGAATCCCTTTCTTGGCTCTTAATCAGATCTTCACCTCTAGCACAGCTTCCTGTGTAAAGTGCGGTACACCAGAACGCTTCCAAGGTTCGGATTCCACGTTAAACTGTAGGTCCCCTGTACCCGGTAGCACTGAAGGGTTATGTTAAGGTGGCTAGACAGTGGAGGAATACGCAATCAATAGAACCAATAGACACCCTGTCACCAGGTCATTACTACAACACGGAATTATATACCACAAACAATTTCGCAAAACCATTCAAATCTGAAATCGACGTGGCTGCTCCGAGAATCGAACCCGTCTCCTTCCACATTTCAGGACCGAAGTTTAGTTGTTCATTCGCTAGTTTCGGTGTTCTTATGTAAGTGCCAGTCAAATATCTGGAAATAATAATACAGTCTGATGGTTGTGTAGATGCTAGTACACCTTACAATAATGTTAAGGACTTTTGGAAATACAGCTGAGAGACAAGAACGTCGTACAATTTTCACGTTCCCATGATAGTCAATTGTAACAGGGGACAAAAAATAGGATACACCAATGTCTGCTCATGAATCGTAATGTGAAATATGAGTTGTTACAGTTTGAAGTAAAGTGATAGGTACAGCTTTATTTCGTTTCACCGCATAGTTACCTCAGCATCTCGTATCAAACTATACCAGACCTTTGTGACGAATAATTAAGTCTAACTCCATCATAATGCATAGGGCAGTTATACATCTCCTTGCTGGTAAATGAGAACCCCAAGCCAAATATCTCATCCCCTTATTCTTCTTTTTACTCTCGCATGTTAAAAAAGTTAAAACAAATAATAATAAAAACAAAAAAAGTGCTTTATAGCTGCGCCCATTAAGACGCCACCACACTGGATTGGGGAGGTACACTCTTTACGAATAAATATGGCCGCTGGCACTAATTTTTCACCATGTGGCAACACAGGACAAGCACTACGTCACAGGAAACTGTAGTGCGTTTCTTGATTACAACCATGAATGAACCCTATTGGCGGATGTTTCAGACCATTCGTATCGTAATGTCAAGTTAGGAAACAAATGGACGAGGTTCGAGACGTAGTCTCCGTGTATCGGTTGTAGTTTTTTATTAATTTCTCACAACCACCTTGGTGAATGCTAGTACGGCCCTCAATCTCTACCTCATAAACTACATTCAAATTTCACAAACGTACACTTATAGAACACATGTTTCACAGACAGATAGCTACATAAATGTTCCTCCCCTATGGTTTCATGTTTCAGACTTAACAAGTATGGTTCTAGCCATGGTGGGGCTTCCACCCCTCACCCCCTTCCCCCTCGTTCTCATGATTCACACTGAGCTGCTTGCGTAATCAGGCAACTGGTGTTCACTAGGTCGTTAGTGGCCTCTAACTAAGAAACAAAGGATTCTTTTCTTCAAGAAACTGTTCGAGTAGTGTCGTAGAATAAAAACAGATATTGGATAACAGGGAGTGGCAAAAATACTTAGCAGGTGAAATCTGTGTTGGGCACATTACTTTAAGAAACTCAGACCATACATATGAAGCCAACGAACACCATATATGAAAAGTGTTTTGGTATACAAGCATTCCATTGCATTCAAATGTTTGAGAGCATTACAACAATTACTAAAGTACAATTATCTTCATGAATCGTTAGCGACGGTATGATTTTTTTTTTTAAATTCAGTGCATTCAACATTTTTTCTTACTTGATAATCGTACAAGGTAAAAGATACAACATATAACGTTATACGAAAAATTCTCGGTCCTAACTCAGTTCACATGTAGAAAGCAAGCTTAGTTAGTAATGAAGTTGTGGTTAACAGGAATCGAACTGAGACGTCTGTATGCCCACTGATACAATTTACCATTGAGCCAGCAGGCCATTTGTCTAAAGTGTGAGGAAATGTGGTATAGCGTTTTTGTCTTCAATGAAGGGCATTTGTATTCCCCAACTTCCATAGAGAAAATCGTTATAGAGTCAGTCCAGTCAGGCTGCATAATGTTATTGCGGGTCCTAATCTCTTGTTCAACTTAGCACTGGAAAGCAAACCACCTGCTGTTTGCTTACGGAGGTTTAGATTAGATTTCTAAAGCCAAATGGAAATTAATCCATGCATACCCTAGTGGGTAATTAGATCCAAAGTTGCAATATATATTCAGTATCTGCGCAAACTAAAATCCTTTAAAATATCTAGAAGAAGATAGGTGGCGTATTTTTTTCCTTAAAACGACCTAAAGAGCAGACTGACAACAAAAAAATATGATCCTAAAAAGCCAACAATGGTACACTTCACTCGTAGTTACATTCCAATATTTTCTGAGAGATTTCAATTTTACTGAACATAAGACCTTATTAAAATTACATTTAACTGAACCACTGTTAGTGAAAAACCAGTATTATAATATAATTCCCAAATAACAATCTGGATAATCGAATGTTACTTTATCATAAATAATGCAACATTCCATATGGTTTTCGCACTTTTACAGTGCAGTTAAGTAAATCTAGGTCGAAGGACGTCAAATTAAAAATTCCTAGAGATTTCATACTATTTAACAAACCGATAAAAAAACACGATTTTTTTTTCTGGCAATCTTGTTAGAGAAATGTGTTTCTATATTTGTTTTGTGAGGTAGTTCATGGTTATAATGTACACATATGAAAGTAAAGGTCATGAGTCAAACCCATTAACAGTAACAGTTCAGTATTCTGCAGTTAGTTTTAATAATCAATCAATTTTAATATAGTCTGAAATATTTTTTTTTTGTCATCTCACTTAGCGATTTACTGGAACCCTACGTAGTTCTGCTTACACTTTAAAGTGCAGGTCTCCTTCAACTTACCTAATTACCGAGCAAGATTAAACAAATGCATAGAGACAGGTGGATTGAATTACCTATGCCTATCGCTTTACGCCTCGTCGACGTCGTGGTAATTAGAGGCAAGAAGGGATTGGGGGAGGGGGGGGGAAGCTAGGAACAGGAATGAATTCGGCCATGGTCTTTTTGAAGGAAGCATCCTGGCATTCGGTTGGAGTGACTTGGGGAGACCATGGAAAACCCAAATCTGGCTGCCCGGACGGGGATTCAATCCCGTGCCCTCCCGAATTCGAGGACAGAACTTCACCGCTCGCCCACCTCTCTCGGTGACTCTATAGCAAAATAATGCCCATTCGCTTAAGAAACGGTATAAAGCAATGTTTTCTCCAGACTAATAATGACAAATGCATTATTATTTCTATTATTACACTCAATTGCCAGATGTAACGGGATATAAATCTACAGACGGCGTAGACATCCAGTCAAAATTGAATAAATAGGCGGATGGTTGTCAGGGCTTTGAGGTGAAATCTTCAGTAATATACCTGATAATGGATGACCGAAGAGATATAACGGAATTCGAATGCCGAACAATCATTGGAGCCCGACGCATAGATAATAGCACTTCGAAGGTGTTTGCAAAATATAGGATTCCATGCTTCACAATATCGAGTGTGAACTGCAATGTTTCTGTCAAAAGTTGCAGTAATACTTGAAATAAGGTTTATTTCTTTTTTTAATTGGTCCCCAAAATTCTCATAAAATTTTTATTGTATATTACTACCCCAATAGCAATTCGCGGATATATGTACACACTTTGACAATAAATTTGGCCGCCGCTGAAAAATTCTATCACTCTTATTTTGCACAATCTGACATCAATGTAATCCTGAGAAATAGTAAAGCACTAGTGGCTTACCAGTATTACATTACTGTGCCCTGGGATGACATTGATGTCAGATTGTGCAAAATAAGAGTGATAGAATTTTTCAGCGCCGGCCAAATTTATTGTCAAAGTGTGTACATATATAATCGAGAGATAATTTTTGTGCACACATGTTTCGTTATGGTGTCATCGTAAATATTCGTACAAGTTACGTCGCCCATGAAAAGATCTTATCACATGTTCTTGGATGACATTTCTCGTAGAAAGCATCAGAAATGGGAGTTATACTATAATTGCTTTTTCCTTTTGTAGTTCTATGTAACCGTACGTCATTTGCGTTGAGGAAAACAGCCTCTGTGCTTCCAAGCCAAAAGTTAATATCGTTAAATATGGGTTCGGGCATGAAAAAAAAAAAAAAAATCAATTGCAGCATAACAACTGTATTTATACAATGCTCTTAATGGAGCAACCCATTATGTTCAGTTTTCCCTTAAAGCTTTACGTCTCGTCGACGTCAAAATTATTAGAGATGGGAAGGGATTGGAAATGAGGAACAGAAAGGAATTCGGCCATGGCCTTTTGAAGGAACCATCCATGAATTTCCCTCAAGTGATCTCTGGAAACCATGGAAAACCATAATTTGGATTGCTTTATGGGAATTTCAACCCGCGTACTCCCGAATGCTAGACCCAACCATGTCTAGATCTAAACCTGTTATTCTAGAGCATTTAACCCAAGAGGAGAAATTTCTGTGTTAACTTCTGTCTGTAAAACGTGTGATTTGTGTTCTGAATGATAAGTTTATTTTTTGCGATATAGTTTATAAGGAACCGCCCCAGTAATCGTCTAGGTAAATGCGGGAAACAGCAATTAGAACGGCAGTAATGCAAGGGTCGGGGCTGGAATCTGGTCCCGTTGTACCTCCAGTGCCTTAACTCGCAACCACACTGGCGGGTATCATTATTATTCTCGATCCGGCATGCTAAAGAGCACGTGAGAGGATGTGAAGGACCTGAGTCCCGCCCGAATTCAAACCTGGTTTGTTAGATCAAGCGTACTTAACATATGAGCAGGAATGATTCTGTCTGCAAAACGTGTAACTTTTCGTGCTGATTCATTATAGAGAATCTGTTCTTTGGGGTGTGACTATAGTACTGTGTCTGCAATCCAACAAAACAGTGTGGTAATGCATGTTGTAGCGTAGTTTAAAAGGTGGCAATTTGGAGTCGTCCAATCGTTTGGTTATGGAGAACCATCAAATAACTGTATTTGGGCACGGTCGCTACGTGTGGGGTGTTTGGTTTATACTTGTTCCAAGGGTTACTGGAAAATCAGAATTTCTACGCCTTAAGGCGATGCTATCCACCAGCTGGATAACGTTTACCTGTCACAATGAACTGAAGGTGATACTTTATGTAAAATGTTACATTTAAAGCACTGACCAGAAGTAATGATGAAGAACTTACGTGTTTACAAACTATTCCTAATCATAATTTTCAGATAGTTAATTAACAATATTCTCGCCTTCTTCTTCCCATTCAAGGATTAGGCCTGTTGACCTGTTCCGGCTTTAGGGACTATTCCCATTTCTTCCTTAGTCTATCTTTACTTCTGCCTTTCGGTCTATATTGGCTTACTTATTTTGGTAAACGTGCAATACTCATTTCATATTTTTTTTTTTTTTTTGCTTATTGCATTACGCCTCGTCGATATCGAGGTCATTAGAGGCGGGGAAGGAATGGGGACAAGGAAAGGGAAAGAATTCTGCCATGGACTTTTTGAAGGAACCACCTCGGCATTCGCCTGGAGTGATTTGGAGAAATCATCGAAAATTCAAATCTTGATAGCTGAACGGGGATACGAACCCGGGTCCTCCAGGCCACAGCGTTACTCCTCACCCTCCACGCTCGGTCATTCTATACACATGGTCTCTCCAGCTATTCCTATCATTCTCTGTCTTGCCATTTACACATTTTTTTTTTTACTTATGGCTTTACGCCTCGTCAACGTCTAGGTCATTATTAGAGGCGGAATGGGATTGGGCACAAGGAAGGGAAGGAATTAGGCCATAGCCTTTTGAAGGAAGCATCCCGGCATTTCCCTGGAGTGTTTCGGTGAAACCAGGGAAAACCCAAATCAGAATGCCTGGATGGGGATTAGAACCGGCGTCCTCCCGAATGCGAGGCCAGAGTGTTGATCACTGACCCAGCACGCTCGGTCCATTTATACTATATATTTTCAACTCGTCTCTCATTATCTGGTATATTATTAGTTATAGCTTTGTGCATCCCTTTGCAGATCATAGGAACGTCATCTCCACTGCATGTATTGAGCTTTTATCTCTTTTGTTCATTACCCATCACTCACTGCCATAGAGAAACATAGGAACCGCCACCATTTCTAAATTTTTATGTATGCAGGTCTACATATTTTACATATCCTTTTTTTAAAAATCTGCTTAACGTCTCTCTAACAGCCAGGTCTTTAGAGACGGGAAAGGATGGGGGGCAAGGAATGGGAAAGAATTCGGCCATGGCCTTTTGAAGGAAGCATCCCAGAATTTGCCTGGAGTGATTTGGGAAACCATGGAAAACCCAAATCTGGATGCCCGGACGGGGATTCGAACCGCCGTCCTCCCGAATGCGAGACCAGAACGACATATCTTTACCTTCTCTTTGATCATTGTACGTACACAGCAACCGTTATACTACAGCCTGTAGGTCTTAGAATTTGTCGACACTAACTTTATTTGTAATTAAAAGCCATGGGACATATTTAGTGTTGGTGGAGTACTATAAATTATGTTCAGTAGTGAAAAGGTTTAAAACTGTTTCGTACCAGTGTCAATACGTGGAGCCTATTCACTGCTCTACAGAGCAATTTGAATTACGCCAGAACGCTTCCGTTGTTCGGATTCCACGTTAAACTGTAGGTCCACTTTACCCGGTAGGATTACCGTGTTAGGTTAAGGGTAGCCACATGCGCGGCAACTAGAGAAACTGTCAAACTGGCGGCCGAACATTCTTCCGGGTCTCCTGGTCAGTAATACCATACGCCCTTTCTTTCTTTCTACTATTCTACATACTTCAGAGATCTGTCACGGAGGCCTAGAACAACAACAAAAACCTGTGTCACACTTGCGTAGGAACAAGTTATTTTCCTGATCTTACTTTCTTTTCTTTTTTCTTTTCTTAACTTACGTAGGATACAAATGCTGGTGGCATAGGAGTATTTTTACGGTTTCGTGGTATATTTTTTCCATTATCAAATTCTCTAGAGCACTACGTCTTTTAAATCAAGATCTTCCTCTGCCAATCTACTGGAATTTCGCTTATACTTTCTTTCCAACTAAATTTTCCAGTCAGCAAACGCGCGGCTTTTCTCTGCGCCTTCTATCAGTCCCCTGTGGCAAGGTCTCGCACGGCAGAGCAATATCCGATACGTGAAAGTATCACTGCCTTCTACATCGTTACTCCGCGATTCTGTGACGTAGGGAGCCCTACACCTGCGTTTTAAGTCCCTCCGGATGATTCGAGTCCCTAATTGTATGGATAAAAGAATGTTTCTCGCCTTCTGTGTGTCTGAGGTATCGAATTAAGCCTAGAGGTTAAAGCGTATGATTACATGATTGTCAATAAATTTGTGCATAAATAAACATAGTGAAATAGGAACAAACTCTTACTCCGTAATTTTTTTTTCTGTAGATTTTATTTCCCCATCTGCACTCCATTAAATTTCCAGTAATCGCCACAATTTTGGTGTTTTGCCACAAATGTTACTGTCGGCAAAGACACTGTTAGTAATACAATAATTCCGCAGGAGAAAAGAAATGTTGGGATGACATCCCAGTCATGGATGCGACAGGCTTGAAGTACTGATTTGTCAAAATAATCAGCAGAAGAATGCAGGACAAAGCAAGTATCGTTGAAATATGTAATAATCAGCATGGGTAGCTCGTATAGGAGGTTTAAATAAGTATTTCTTACATAATCACTGCAGCACTTATTATAAAGAATAAAGCAATAAAAAGGTTTAAACGTATTAAAAAAAAATTTGTTACTAACTGTTTTTTTTACGTCCTCCCGATTGCGAAGCCAGAGCAGCTAATTACTGTTTTTTAACTGCTTAACGTCTCTTAACAGCGAGGTCTTTAGAGACGGGAAAGGATGGGGGGCAAGGAATGGGAAGGAATTCGGCCATGGCCTTTTGAAGGAAGCATCCCGGCATTTGCCTGGAGTGATTTGGGAAACCATGGAAAACCCAAATCTGGATACCCGGACGGGAATTCGAACCGCCGCCCTCCCAAATGCGAATAATCACCAAAAATTTAGTAGCGTAAAGAAATTTTTTCGCTATTCAATTTTTTCTAAGAAGTTTCTAACCTAAAATAGGATGAAACATGTCTCAAAATAAACTAAAGAATTTCAAAACAGATGCAGCTGTTCCTTATGGAATTGAACTCATCCAGCTTTCATCTAGAAATAGTCAAAGAATGGCCACATATTAAGAGACAACAAACAACGTCAAATTTCTAAAACTATTAAATAATTTTGGATAGAATTAAAAAAAAAATCTCCACGAAAAATAAGATATGCAGTGGGGAACTCTGACATGTTGCTAAGCTAATATTGGTCGGTTCGTTCTAAAAACTGCGCTCCCAACTTTAGTTTTGTTGCAGCTGCCGGAAATGCTGCCATGACTGTAGCACAAGTTTTAGCCTACTCTCAAGCTTAGGAATGGAAGATATCTCTCATTTCATCTTATCGAGAAAAGAAAATATCACCATAAAAAACAAATCTCTGGTAGCAGGCATGAAAATTCCTGGGACATGAGATATTTTTTATGTTATGTAGTGTTTTGTTTTGTTTTCATCCAAACTTGTTCTAACTCAATTATGTCAGTTTCGATTCGTAAGACATACAATGCTTTCCTATTCGCTGTGTAGCTGTGAGTATTATTAACCACAGACACATCTGAAATTAATTAATTCAATTCGTTTTAAAAACTAAAACGATTTTTTCCTATCACTCTATAGAAAGGTTTGATGTAATACTCCAGTTCTTCCTATCTTATGCAATGGCCTGCAGTCAACATTCCATTTAATTATTTCACCCGCCAGTGTGGCTGCGTCGATTAAGGTGCCACCATGCTGGATCTGGGAGATACAACAGGACCAGGTTCGAGTTCTGGTCCCTGACTTTGGTTTTCAGCCGGTTTTCCGCAATCACCTAGGCGAAGTCTGGATCGATTCCCAATTGCCGCCTCATAAGCTACACATTTCACATAAAAAAGCCAATTGGCAATCATTGGGGACTGAGGACAGAAGTAGAACTTAAAACTATGAATATCATACGGACAACACATCATACTTATAGCTACAGATATACTAAATAATTCCCTGTGGTCGTAATAACCTGGTAAAATGGTTTTTATCGTCTGCGCATTCCGCCCCTGTCTCAGCCGCCTTAACCTAACCCGGTAATGCTACCAGGCACAGCGTACCTAAATCTTAATGTGGAATCCGAACCACGGCAGTGTTCTGGCGTACTTCACATTACACAACAAGCTGTGCTACATGAGAAGGTCGGGTTTGAGGGCTATGAAAATTCCCGCCGAAACAGGGATTCGAACCGGGAACCTATCGTTCCCATTCAGACACTTTAACCACTGAGCCACGAAACCGCCACAGATAAACTGTTAACATTAGCATGTCGGTGACATGAGCTCATAAGATTTTACCCATCCAAAAAACACCAAACGCGCCTAAAGAAGTTTTCACTTCAAAAACTAAAAATCTAACTTAGTCCACAAGCCGAAGGATGGTCGAATCTTCCCGAAGATGTATCAAGCTATTTTGTCAGAGGCAGGAAGGCCAGTTCCTTTCCTCAGGGGCCTACAGTTTAGGGTGGAATCAGAACCACAGAACGTCCAGGCGTAGCTCATATAATCAAAAACAACTCCTAAATGTTCCTGCTCACCACGGGATTTACCCAGCTACCGGAGAGAGAAACTTTCGGAAGCAAGCGCCTTAACCACTGAGCTACCAGATCGCCTTGTTTTGAAGTTTACGTATGCAAAGTTCCATCAAAATCGAATAAAAACTGTATGTTTGTATGAATAACATTGACAAAAAAGTTCATTTTTATATATTAGATACAAGTATAATCTATACTTTCAGTGCTATCCAAGTGCAGCACGTCATACTTACAGCTACAGACATACTGCTATTACCTCAACCAAAAGTGTCCAACGCACATATCATACGCGAAACACGTCGTAGCATATCGTTGACGGGAAGTCGCTAACTTATAGATTTACCCCCGTCCAATTATCGCCTAACGCGCCTATAGTAGTTTTCTCTTAAAAAATAAACTTTGCTTAAAAACCTAAAGTTACACGTTACCCAGATACATGGCAACACAAACATTCCTACCCTAGGATTAAATGATGCAGACCTAAAAAGTCTGGTGCTAGCCATGTTGTGGCTTTCAGAACCCCCGTTCTTATGATTCACAGACAGCTGTCTGAGTAATCATGCAGCTGGTGCTCGCATGGTGCATAGTGGCTATCACGAGGAAAATAAACGGAAAATCAACAGTAAAATGTGTTATCAGGGGATCGAATACACCCCAGCCGATATGTGACATAAACTGTCTCGTTACTAATTGCTTCGGGCAATATTAGGATACTGTAAGGAACCTATATTCAGAAACTTTAGACCTACTTTGGCTTACAATCACAGCACCGATATGACTTGCTTAGGCTATATGCACCAAAATTACAGAAGTTGAAACAAAACCATTTCATTGGTCAATTTGCCCTCAATTGCAGAACACTATAAGCCACAGTCATCTCGAGGACAGTCCGTAGAACTTCGTGCATGGAAAGAACAGCAACAGCCTCGACTATATGGGCAAAGACTACAGGTAAAAATTGGAAATTGTGTTTGATTGGTTCAGATTCATTCAGTTCTGCCTGACTTCTGTCCCAAGTTTCATAGTCGCTCAGGATACATGTTCAGTGTCAATTAATGTAGTAAAATTGTATAAGTGCGTTTATGAAACCATTGCTTATGAATCGTTGTGTACTAATATAACTGCATAGTAGTTTAACCAAGCCGAGTCCCATGAATAACGTGCACTATTAAGCTTAAACATTTGGATTCCCATGTAAGATAATATCCGTTTTATCAGTGCTACTCTGAGCAGAAGCCCTAGGTTCGAACCTTGCCAAAATAGCTCCTGTTGAAGTCTACCTGTCAGATACACCCCTAGGTTAAGACACCTGATCTAATCTCTTCATCCAAGCATACCCAATACAACTTACATACTCAAGTATCTGTTTCATACGCTTCTGTGTGTGAAAATTTCAGGGGGGGGGGGGGAGAATGGTCTGAATCATTACAAAATCTGAGGAATAATAAGTGATTAATATTGCAGAGAGAAGGCGTGCACATAGGACTAGCAGCGCCCTCTTTTGTGTGTTCGAACAGTTAAGTGTTACGCCACGCTGAGTCATTGCAGAGTCATCAAACGAAGTGGAAACGTTTAAGAAACTGCTAGTAAGCCTTGTCGACGTCAAACGTCGCAATATCAACATGTGAATAGTTTCAAATGTACCAGAATGTTTAGTTATCGGGGAAACTGTTTTGTCGTTCCGTGATATCGTGGCTCGTACATGGCACGCCGTTAAGACGGTGATGCGTGTGGGGAACTAGTGCATACAAGAGGGTCGCAAAGGTGACGAACGGGTGCTGGCCCACAAAATGTGACAACAATGTGGGATGACCACCAACTTATTCTGATGGCCGTAACTGACAGAACAGTTTCGTCCATATCGTTGGCTGGACGTTGAAGCACTGCAACGGGTGTGGACATGTCTGCGTCTATAGTTCGACGCCGTATGCTGAGGTCTGGACTGGTGGCACGCAAAACATTGCGCGGTTTCCACTTACCAGAAACCACCAGTGGGACGTGAATGCCATCACGGGCGTGTTGAGTGGCAACATATAGTGTTTTGGGACTGGAGCCGCTTCACCTTGTCCTACAGTGACGATCATATGTGTTACATGCTACCATAGCGAAGGCAATCTGGAAGATTTTTTTTTATTATTTTTTTTTTATTTTTTTTAATTTTTTTTACTTATTGCTTAGAGCCTCGCCGACGGCTAAGGTCATTAGAGGCGGGATGGTAATGGGGACAAGGAACGGGAAGGAATTCGGCCATGGCCTTTTTGAAGGTAGCATCCCGGCATTCGCCTGGAGTGATTTGGGGAAACCATGGAAAACCTAAATCTGGATTCCCGGATGGGGATTCGAACCCACGTCCTCCCAATGCGAGGCCAGAACGTTAACGGTTAACCCACCACGCCCGGTGCAATCGGGAAGATTGCATTGTTGTACGGCAATGTGGACAAACACCAGGCCTGGTGGTTTGGGGCACCATTGATTATAACATGCGATCTCTCTTGAACAGTAAACGCAAAACCGGGGATGTTTTGATAAAACGTATCCCACAACCGTTATTCTTCTGTATGTGATGATCTCCCCCAAATATCTTTCCTCAGCCATGACTGCATAAACAGAGTGGTCTGGTGGCTCAGTGATTACGGTGTCTGACTGGGAATCTAAAGGCCATCGGTTCGAATCCCTGTCTTGGCGGGGATTTTGATAGGACGTTAACCCGACCTTCACCTCGGGCACAGCTTGCTGTATAATGTGAAATACTGCTAGAACGCTTCCATGGTTCGTATTCTACGTTAAACTGAATGTCCTCTGTACCCAGTAGGATTGCCGAGTTAGGTTAAGGCGGCTACGACAGGGGCAGAATGCGAAGCCAGTAGAAACCCTGTCACTAGGTCATTATGACCAAACGGATTTATAATTATTGAAAAAAACCAGGTCATTTAGTAATTTATCTGTACACTTAATTTTCAATATCCTTCTATACCATCACATTTGACCTTACTGCGATCTCGTATTTGACCTAATGTAACCGACATCATATTTTTTTTTTCCCCTCGCATTTCATTACTTCTCTTGCAATGCCAATATTTCTTCCGTTATTTTATTCATGCCATTCAGTTATTTCCCAGTAGCCATTTCTGGTAACAGAATAATGGGTCCTTGAAACCTAACGTCGCATTAAAATATTTCTTTCACTTGGCGATTGCGTCATATATATTCAAGTTCAATATGAATACGGATAGAGTACAAATTTGTTTAATCTTTAAAAGATACTTGTATCTCATGACTCTCTACTTTTATTACAGCCACTTGTCTTATTTAAATTGTAAAATATTCTTTATTATTGATATTTCATATCTGACTTCTTGATACCATGATTGTTTCTATTATACCCTTGTTTTACAGAATGCAAACTACTCTTAACGGTACATCGCTTTCACTTTCGTTTCTATTATGCTGTATATTACCTCACACAGTAATTTAAAAGCATATGATGTCAGGCTTACTGAATGATATTCTTCAGATTTGTCAGCTTATGCTTTCTATGTGAGTGTGAAGATGACACTTTCATTAATATCTGCAAAGATCTTTCATATTTCGTAGCTTTGCGATAGCAGTTTGAATAATCATTTAATTCTTAATTCTACTATAGATTTTAACAATTGTGCATAAATCTCATCAATTCTAATTTTACTACCCTTCAATAAGTACTATAGTAATGATGAGCTAAAAGAATTATAATACCTAAACTTTTTCGAAAGCGGTAGTTGCTTATTTAATGTTGCTAATATCTAGTAGAACGGAGTGTCAACCGAGTGATTGTTCAAAACAATGAGAAGTTTCTTAGCTTCCATACTTAAGCAACTATTTTTTATATCTAAGAAGTTAGGGCAAAGCAGGGACTTAGCATTGCTTTGTCAAACACAGTTTACTGTGGGCTATTACTTTGATGTCTCACCAGTAGTATGGGAAGCTACTGTAGTTAAGTCAAGATAGTACACTTGAAGATTGGCCTATTCCCGTTTGTTCTACTTATAGCAGAAAGTTGCAGTCTGCAAGTCCTTGTAGCAGTGTTTTGTAATGGACTCATTTGCACCCTTGACTTTTACGCTAACCTAATTCATGATAATTACTGCTAACTTACGTTTGCCTTGTGTCTATAATGCAGCTTCCCATGTATACAGACATAACAAAACACAAATTAAGAAGCTCATAACTATATGTACCAATATAACTATTACCTAGCTGAAATCATAAACATTTTCTTTAAATTATTTATTATCTACTCATAGCCCGACGAAACGTGTATTTAAAAATGTCTGACAACTGCAAAAAAAACTCGTGCGTACGCGCGCGCGCACGCGCGCTTGTGTATGTGTGTAAAACAATCTTTTTAAATTAGTTTCGTAGCAAAGAGGTGACTAGTGGTAAATGAAAGTGTACAACAGTGAACAGGAAATTCATTCTTGTCGTACAATTCAAAGCCTCTTTCTAACATATAACGCAACATATATCACAGTTACTAGAGTGACGGACGAGGCACGTGAAATTTCCATAGCTTCCATTGATGAATGTGTTCCCATTCACATAGAGCGTCAAATAACAACACTGTGATAGTATACTGATCGTTAGTTTATGCAAGGAACTATACCTTTTTCCGATAAAGAAAACCTCGTACACTACTATGTATACAGAAGAGGTACATAGTATTGCAAGTAATAACCACAGTACCAACGAGAGACCAAAAATCAACTCCTTTTTCCATATCTGACATACAAGAGTGAATTTGCTGTTTACTGTTGTACACTGTCATTTTCTAATCGTCACCTCTTTCCTAGCCTCTTTCGAAAGTAATTTAAAGAATAGTAGTTTTTTTTATTAAAGCGTCAAATCTCACATTACTGATAAGCTAACTTCGTTATTTTTTAATCTGACTGGACGTCCAAAACTCTCTGGATGTTACGATATTAAGTACCAAATAAAACTTGATTTATGCTTTAATATCAATGAACAATCCATGAACTCTAGCTTTGAAAAATGAATTATTAAATATAAGAAATCAACACAAACTTTAGTCCCTGATTGAAATATATATATTGTTTATGGCTTTACGCCTCATCGACGTCGAGGTCATTAGAGACGGGAAATGACTGTGGGCAAGCATCTGAAAGGAATTCGGCCATGGCATTTTGAAGGAACCATCCCGGCTTTCGCCTGGGGAAACCATGGAAAATCCAAATCTGTATGGCTGGAAGGGAATTCGAACTCACGTCCTTCCACGTTCACCCACCACGCTCGGTCTGATTGAAATAAACTTGCTCCTTGATAAAATACTAGCTGAAGTAAATTTTGTGACTTAATAAGAATTATGTAAGCGAGTGAAACAGTTGTTTTTTTCCTAGCTTAATTTTTTTTTATATTTTAATATCAATAGTAAAAATGTAGTAATATTTCGCCTTCACTGAATGTCACTGAACATTTAAAATTTTTCGAACATCTTAGTATCCACATACCATACTGGAATCTACGAATACTATTAGATATCTCCTTCAATAGCAGTCACATCTGCCGCCTCTATTGTAAGACCAAGGTGGCTGTACAGGTCGACTTGGCATCTGTCCACTTTAAACAACGCCACGTCGTACAGCCCGCCAAAGAACGCACTGGCCGTTCAGAACTGAACAGGAACTGAGGACTTTTCTTCAAAAACCTTTCTATCCGTTTGGATTCAGATTTTAACATACATTTCCATAAAGCATTGATCAGATTAGACCGTAATATTTTAAAGGGGAAAAAAGTTACAGCAAGGTGTTTGTTCTCTCCTACAAGTTTTCAGCGGCGTTTTGGAACGGCGAAAATTACGAGCTGCATTGGCCGGGAGATCCTGAGGATGACACGGTTCCCTTGGGACATTGTTTCCATTGACCGCCTGACTTCCTCCTGCGACATCGTCTTGAACATAATGTATACGCTGTTCATGCTCAACTGACGGCTCATATCAAATTCCTCTTGCCCCGCTCCTTACTTCACCACCTCATCCCGTTGCCACGCAAACAAGAGGCAAATTTATCAGCGGCCACTCTTTCCCCTTCATATGTAGGGGTAAGGGCAGAAAAGTGGGGAAAAAGCAGAGTGACCTGGAGCCGCCCCTGTTAACTAAATGGGCTAAAGTCTGTTGCAGGAATGTATAACCATTTGTCTGTCGGTGATTCCTGTATTCCGTTTGATAAGTGTCTTTTTTTGGGTGTAGGATCTGTAGTTTGAGATGTAAATTGGGGACAGTCCACGTATTCTCCGAGATGATGATGGAAGACCACCAAAAACCAGGACCATTGAACCTCCCCGAACCCATCATGGGAATTAAAAACCGCGGCAGTAAAAGATACTCTAATTTGTAATCAAGTGCTTTATTCTTCAGTGCGACAATAATACTGAATATCTTGCAACAAATAATTCTAAGCAGCTGAGTGGAAACCTGCTAATAACCAAATTAATTGAATTGATTGCCATAGCTATTGACCGAGACGTAGGAATCTGAATGGAGGCAACTCCTCTGCCCCAAATCACATCCGGCATCTCAAGTATAGCGTCTCCATCTGACAGAATAATCACTGTCATTGGTGCCATATGCCCTCACTTTATACACATGGCTTGTTTGTTTAGAATTTATCTAAGTACTTAGGTACCTCATCTGGTGACTAAGAATCGTGCACAAGCCGGCCCTGGCAGTGTAGGGGCTAGCACGCTGGCCTCGCATTGTAAGGGCCGCCAATTCGAGTACGGCCGCGGGCATGGGTGGTTTTAATTAAGTGTTGTGTTCGTCTTGTGCTGTCCTTACTGTAGTGTCTATAATATCATGATTAATGCCTGATACAACAGTTGGTACAAAAACAAATTCGAGATGGCTAAATGGTCGCAAAGACCGAAGGCCAAATTTTTTTAAAAAAAATCGTGCACCATTACCAATCCTACCCAAGTCCTGAATGCAGAAAAATATCTTCCATCACCGTGCCTCAAACCAGCTAAGCCCGCAGCATGCGCCGGAATTAAACAATGGGGACCACAATGACCAGACCCAACAGTGCGGACAATGCAGTTAAAGCGATTAATATTTCCTTTCATCAAATCTTTGATAAATGGAAAATGTTATTTCTGGATTTTTATTTTGTTTCTTATTTAGTGCTTTGTTGGTAAACTTTAATCAGTTTACAGCGTATCTTACATTCTCATAATGAAGTTGACGTAGACAAGGTTAACAAAAATTAGCAACGCGATATGGATTTTAAATAACTTTCACCAGGTTTGGTGGATACATTCCTTGACTGATATACTTAATGTCCTGGATACAGTAATTATATTCAACAACAGTTTATTCATTTTGAGTTGAAAATTAGAACCGTGCTATTTAGGTAACATGAATACCATTTGAGATCTCTCGTCCATTAATGACGAGCAAATTTTCTTCATACTTACAGAGTGAATTATCTAGAAATTATTGGAATAGAAAGTTCCAAGTTTAAAGCTAAAAGCTACGAAGTTACTGTATTTGTAAAATAATCCGTTTACTGCATTTTATCAATTCTCAGATTTGCGAATAACGCAGAATATAATGTGCGGTAACCCTTCTTTCCTGCTTACACATATCAACATCCCAAATTTCGATCCAAACAGATGTAGAGTGTTTGAATGGCATTTTAGATAACGCTAAACAAACGTTTATCGATGTTGAAACTTTGACGCTAACCATTTTTAAAAAAAAAAACGTTGGATCTTGTTACTACAGTAGTTAGATATTAAGACATCTAAATAATTGGTTCAAATGAAAGCTTTAAACTCTACGACATACTCTGTTCGAACAGAGCAATGAATATAAAACATCAATCTGAAGAGATATTATAATCATGCTCGACAGTCTTATGATAGTATAACTATCATAGAACGAACCAGATGAGGCTATACGCGACTTGAGAAAGGTAATAATATATACGTGAATGATTGAGTTAGTAACCACCATCTGATTAAGCACACATCGTCGTTAAGTGTGATGGTATATCGTTCTTAGCATAAAACCGTTTTTGTATCACTTCACATTAAAACGGTCATACCGTATTGGGACTACATTACTTCCACCGTATTTGTTGTACAAACTGAATTGTGACCTATCTTAATCAGTTATTCCTCCTACAAAGAAGTTTTCCATCTAGGTGCACATAGATTTATGTGAACAATGTATTTCAATTAATTTCAAGTAATACATTTCCGCTGTCGTTTGATGAAAATTTAATATAATTTTTGTGGCTGGGAAACGTAGAGCAAAAATAAATTTCCGCGTTGTTAGATGATGTGAGTCTATTCATATCTTTGAAACTGAGTATGTAGGCGAATACTTACTTATTTGGATAAATTGCATGCAACATTTTTTTTTAAGAAAAACTCCACTCACAATTATATAATCATACAAGACCACACAAGGATTTATAAAATGAATCTAAATTGCAAATGTAATTAAGCCTTCAGGAATTAAAATGTGTTCAACTAAATGCAGCATCAACGCTTCATGATCGGCGAGTTTGTATTGCCAATGTCGATGCTGCTAGATTGATCGATTCCTTTCGGGATTAAATCTGGAACAGGAAAAACAGGTTTACGGTGGAATGAGCACGGCTGTGATGCGGAAAAAATTGTGTGGTTACCACAGAACAGATTTTTCATAATAACTTCATGTACATGAATGGGATGGATTTGTAATTATTGACTCGAAATACTGAATACGCATAAACAATTTATGGACTCCACAAACAGCTTCACATGCAAGTTCTCACGCACGTATTTTGTACTCTTTTTCTCTGGTTCTTTCAGGAAATTGCTCCAGAATGTAAAACAGGGGTTTCTGGCTGGGAGAGGCTGCACTTATTTCCAAGGATCACTTGAGCAGGGCATTACTCCTAAGGAGGAGACCAAGGGCCATAACGCCATTGCGAACACGCTTCGAGCAAGAATTTGTTTCGAGGAACATGTTCCTACTTTTATTATTTCAGCGAAAGGGGTCAGCTCGACGTTTTTACGTATACCAGATCCTACAACGCTTACCTTCTGATACTCCATTTGCAGTTCACAGTGAAGGGATGATATTACGCACTAATTAAATTAGGAATGAGGAAAAGTTATTTTTTTCTGCTGTCTCGAGATATTCTGCAACACTACAAAAATGTAATTTCCAGATTTAACAAAAAGGTTAAATACTAAATTTGATGCCAATATACGAGGGGTAAAATAATTGGTAGCATGAGTGCTGAAAATTATTGTTGTTACCCTTTGTTAGGTGACTGCTGGAGTTTACTGCAGTTCAGATGCTGTGACAAAATCCCGCAAATTTAACTCCTCCACTTGCTGAACAAGTACGCTGACCTAGCGCTGATAGGATTGCCGGTTCGTATCCTGCCTAGGCCAGTTTTAGTCTTGTATTTTCATATTGTGTTAAACCTACAAACTTGATGCGTTGAACTTTGACATCTACCTGTAAGTATTGGTGACTTCAGCTACTTTTCATAAGGTCACCAAGGGATGCTTATATGGGATGACGTATGCTGACGTGCATTATCAGGAGTATAATCTTAAGTAGTGTGTTTATTTTCTTTTACCTTCGAGTAGATGATGATGATTTTGAAAAAAAGTAAGATTAAGCACAGTTTAGCAAAAGATACAAGGAAAATTCAGCAATCGGACATTTCTACAGTGGCTAAATTTGATGATGGTCTGATAAAGTGAAACGCATATGCCATAACAAAGTTTTCATTTGTTAGCTGCACTAGACGGATAAGAAAACCCAGCTAAATTTGTGTTTATAAATCTTAAAGGGAGACATAAGCACAAGAAGAGAATAGGTGTTGCATGTCAATTTATTCATTTCTTAGAAAGCTCATCACAGCTGTCAAACGTAAGAATGTTTAATGTAAGAACGAAGACTTCGCCGACGAATTATTTTAATGAAATCTTGAAGGGTATACCACTAGCGTGTGTTGTAAAAACACAATATTTCTTCGTCAAGCTCCGCCGTTTTCTTTGGCTGAGAAACCATCGGTACTAGTCCTCTGACAAACAAATTATTGATATTTACACCGGAAAAAGGCGAAGCTAGACACCGAAATGCGTGTTTTTAAAACATAAACCTGCGGTTCGCGTGTGAAGATTTCATTGTGACACCGAGCATGTTGGGTGAGTGGTTAACGCTCTGGCCTCGCATTTGGGAGGACGCCGGATCGAATCCCCGTCAGGGCATCCAGATTTGGGTTTTCTATGGTTTCCCTAAATCACTCCAGGCTACTGCCACGATGCTTACTTCAAAAGGACCATGGCCGAATTCCTTACCGTTCCTTGTCCCTAGTCCCATCCCACCTCTAATGGCCTCGACGTCGACGAGGCGTAAAGCCATAAAAAATTTATTGTAACAATGATTGTTTTCATCATTTGTTGTGTAATACTTGGTTATCACGCAGAATTTGGCAAGAAACGTAGATTAAATGTCCAAACAATCTCAAATGGTTTGTATAATAAGATCATAACAGTAACGTGAAACTACTATGTTAATACTGTTACTGTAAACTCAACGATCATCGTGAAACTCAGCGGGTGACCATTTACAGACTCCCAGTAAAAAAGCGTAAAAGTTAAATCCCGAGAGCTGCAGATACAGAAGTGAAATAGCCGTCAGCGACACACAGGGTAATAAATCTACGTTAATGGTGGCCATCTCTTGTCACTCTTATCAAATTACCGACCTTCCGCTAAGCTCGTGGAAGCAATTGTCTGAATTAAGAACTATAAACGCGCGCTCGTAATGTGGTTTATCGACGCTTAGAGGCATTATGAAGAGGCTTACAAGCACATCGTCACGGTAATAAATGCATGATATATGCACTGTACGAGGCACGAAGTTTACTTGGTTATAGTTGCACGTTCCTAATCAAACATAGACACACTCAACTTAGTCTTACTCAGCGTGGTGGGTGAGTGGTAACGCTCTGGCCCCGCAGTCGGGAGGACGGGGTTCAAATCCCCGTACCGAGTCTAGTTTCGGGTTTCACATGGTTTTCCCAAATCACTACATGGTACCTTCAAAAGGCCATAGCAGAATTCCTTCCCATTTATTGCCCCCAGTCCTTTCGCGTCTAATGATCTCGAAGTTTACGACACGTAAGGCCAAAAACTAATCACTGTACTCTTGATGACGACAATGCAAATGTCTGAATTGCTGAAGTTGCGCTACCTGACATGACTGTGAAGATATCCAGTAACAGTTATAGTGAAACATTTTCACTTCGTTCAGTTACACGTTATTCAGAAATTTTATTCTGATACAGCTAATCATATTTCTATTGAAATAAAAAACAATAATGTAACTAATAACAGTAAAATCTGTTTGCGGAAACTGTAAATGATAAAAAAATACAAAGAAAATGAAATAGTGACTATTTATGTCCACACAGAGATTTATGGATAGTGATTATAGACGTAGGAAAACATCTGCGTAAACTTCGCAAGAGATTCCTTGCGCTTTGCTTTTACTTTCTCTACACGATTTTTGACACAGTTAAAATTGATCACCGATGTCAAATAGCAGCATAATGAGAAGAAGTGTTTAGTAAATTTAACTTGTTGTACACAGATTGTATTATGAAGGGATATTGAACCTGTGGATAGTTTAGAATAAAAGCTTCTCCTGTAGAAATGTTTCATATGTTCCATAGTGAAAAGTACTAGTTACTTAACAATAACTCCCAAACTAAATCTGACTGACTCCACGGAAAGCGCGTGGCTAAATCAATAGAATGAACTTCACGATGTGTCAGTATTGACGTCATTGCTTATCGGAACGGGAGAAAAAGTCTCCCGAATTATTAATGAACAAATCAGAAATGAGATACAAAATCAACATAAGCCTGAAGCAGACAGGAGCTTAGCATTTCTGTGTGAAATTACACTACACCTTGACGTATAATATAAAACAATCCCCTGGGCGCAAGTTCGAAAGAACGTCTGCAATAGTATTGACGAATATTTGCATTGTATTATTAATTCCACCTCCTTCATGATTGTTCTAGTGAATAATATAAAAACTAATAACATAGTTTAGCCGCTGAATCTAAATTCAACATACTAAACAAAATCTCGGAATCTTTTAGTTTGGCTACTTGGTGCAAGTCCACATTTGTCTTCCAGTGCGATCTATCCTAGTTGAATTCAACAAGTAAGTAACAAATTTTAGATTTATATGTTGTGGTAAGTTTATTTCTTCTACAAAATAGTAATGTAGAAAGTCTGTTGTTACCAAGCGCCCTCTGTAATAAGTTTTTAAAAAGAAATTTAAAAACACAGCGGTATCCTTTTCCCACAGGAGTAATAAAATAAAAACACACCGGACATTCTAGAAATCTGTCTCCCGCTTTAATTTTTACTCAAAACCAACAGATCCTAATCCCCGTCCCGAGAACACAACAGCGCGCGAGAACACAAGTTCGCTCTCCTGTATCTCTTCGCAACTGAGGCAGCTAACTTAAAATGTAATTATAGGTTCGCCAAACACGGAAGGCTGTGTTTCGGCAAGGCCTCGTAGCTACCCAATTAATGAAGCAGCGCTCCATTTCCACCTCATCAATTCATCAATCACTCACTGATGGGCGGCATTAACCGCAGAGCCGACGTTATAACAACAGACTCATGCCTGAGCACGATGATTTCGTACTGGAAAGCTGGTGGAGTGACTTTCCCTGAGATCAACGCCCCAATCACTGATCAATCATGAAACTGATAGTTAAATTATCCAACAAGACCTCAGAAGTTAAGTTACCAAAGCGTTTTAGAATGAAATTACAATTACTCATACGGGCAATTTTCTGCAATGTGATACCTCTTGGAGCAAATGCAAAATTGATCACTGCTACGTTACTATAAGGCATACATATTCTTTCGATAGTAAGAATTACATTTGCAGTTAACATGGGAAGATCTGTTTCACCTATGAGTATTGTTTACAAATGTGTTAATAAGGGTACTGAATTTTTACGAAATAATTAATAGGAATAATATTTCAAGAAGTTCAAAACACACATTTAAAGCGTCAGATTTGGATTAATTTTAAGATTTAAAACAGCATACTACGTAGCTGTGAACGTATTTTCGGTAGTATGACATATCTTCCAAATTAAATGAATTCAGATTATTCCGCAAAAGTAATAATTGCAATTGACGAAGATATCTGAACTTGTCGTTGCAAAACGGGTAAAAATGAAAAGTAACTATTTATCAATAGGTAGAGAAAACTAAAATAAGAATATTATTTATTCATTTATATCTCACTGGTCACTAAAAAATTAAACTGTATCCAGAAATTAATGGCATCTACAAATTTTGCGATGCGAGCGTAAGGTATTATATTTCCCAACCCACAATTCAAATACAGTGTTTTAAAGCTGGAAAGATAAATCGGTGGAAAGTTACCAGTTATATATTTTGTGTTATATATTACTTCACGGTATTGCCTTTATTTATACAGATGCATAATTTCTAGATTTGTTTAACGTTACCAAGTAAACATTTTAAATACTAAAGGCTTCCTGTGATTTTTGCGATAAAATTACAGTCAGATTTACATTAATAATAAGACTACTCATATCAAAAAGCAAACGTAAATGAACTATTAGTTTTACTCTTCCTTTGTTACGTAACTCAACCGATCCTGTGATTTTGTGAGGATATAAACATCTGCCGGGATATAGTTTTCATCTTGTCTCCAGATTTGAATGATTAAATAGTGACATACGCTTCAGAGTAACCCTAGAAAACTGCTACTAAAAAAAAAAAAAAAAAAAAAAAAAATTATTCTGGACTATCGTGAACTTAATATTAAATTTCCTAATTATTTTCTGGTAAATCTCAGGAAGAAGATTTTGCTACGGAAAGTCGCTATTGATTTAATAGGACACATTTTCTTTCCAGAGGCCAACAATGGAATTACTTTTGTTTCTCCTAACAACAGGAATTGACTACAAATAAATAACAAGGATTTTAATGTCAATTCTTGTTGTTGATTATTAACAATCGTTTGGTTTGAGCTCAGCTGTGTGGTGGTTAGTGCACTTGCTGCATACCAAATAAGAAGTGCGAAAGTGTTGGACATAGACGTATGGATATTAATAGATATCATTAGTGCTCCGTTTTCAATTTTGTTTACTTATCGCTTTACCCGAATATTACTTCACGAAACATGTTTACGAAGTAGACAACGTATTTTTTTTAAATGTAATGAATAATTAAATAATGCAATTTTCAGATTTTTATTAAACTGAGTACTAGTTAATATGTGTTTCTATAAACACTGAAACATTAGATACACATGATAAGTTAAGCCCGTTTGTTAATTTATAGCGAATGCTCAGCCGGAACTAGCTAAGTAGATAAGTGATAAGTCGTTTGAATCCGGGCACAGATATTTTAAACTAACTGTCGAATGCTTCTTGTATTATCTTTGGACATAACGTACGATAATCCCATACACATTGTGGAACTGTAAGAATGAAAACACATAGAGTCAAATTAATGGACTGAAAGGCTGAATGATGTTTGAATAATGTTTCAGTTTAGCAGTTATGGCTATAAAGCTATTTAATTTAACTAACGAAGTCAGTCTCTCATCCAGCGCTCTACTAGATGCTATCGGGTTCGAGTCCAGCTGGCAGAACAAATCTCCCCCCACGCGAGTTTTGCCGGCAAGAGCTGAGAAATGTTACGATATAATTTCTAGACACCAAATAATGCACAGAAGATCTGGGTAGCATCCCGAACCTATACGCATATCGCAAAAAGTGAGGGTGTTGGATGCTGACGTAACGCCTCACGATAATGCGGTTCCTTTCAAATAGGACAGGAATACGTTTTCCGTTAACGAATTTCCCCTTTATTTCAGCACACGAGTCACATTCATCCCGCAAATATAAAAGATGAAACACTTGAACAATGGAGTTAATACCTAACTTCCTACTGCCACTGTATTAGTGCACCATGGTACTGAGGGAGGATCATATAAAATTTTATATCCATAATCCGGAAGCTACGTGGTTCGGATTCTCGTTCAACTTCGGTCCCGGAGGAAAGAAACGGGCCAACGTTACATACACTGATTTGGGAAACCTTCTTCTAGGAGCTAAAATCAAACTTCGTGTTGTCGACCATGTTAATCAGGAAGCAGCATCACTTAAATACTTAAGCTATCTATAATACATGTATCATATTGCTGCAAAACTATGTTGAAGCTTTCGCTATAGCGCGAAAAGTTATCCGTCACTAGATGACGATGCTATATTCCTAAACTGTCAAGGTAATTACAGCTACTGTTGAATTTCAGGAACATAAACCAATAGTTTTAAAATCTGCCAAAAACAACATACATTGAGAGTTTTCGATTTTGTCTGAGACATGAATAAAAACTACTAGATAGATTCCTATATTTCTTTCATACAGCTAAAAAAAAAATATAGTGATTAAGCACTTTATTCCTCAAATTCTGTATATTTCATTTTTACCACGAATAACACCTAACATAAGCAAGGGGCAAAAACTGAAATTTTTTAATAATTTTGTTCGGATTAAAAAAAAAAAAAACTTTGATGAGACATTTGAAAGTATTGTGCAAATGCCTTTGAATAGATCCTACGTTGCTTCATAAAATGTCCTATCTTACAAAACAGGATCAACAAGATCAATTTTCGAGGGTTATGGTAAAAGTCGTCAAATAGATTGGGTGTTAAATTTTGCATAGCGATTAAGCACGTTATTCCAAAACTTTTGACTTTGAGTTACTCTGGGCAGAAGAAAACTATAAAATTTTAAACCGATTTGTACTGAAACTTTTTGAAAACACTGAGGAGGATCATCTCGACATATGGTGCCAAAAGATTTGAGCAGATTACAAGTTGCTCCGAAAATTCCCCCATGTTACAAAACTGACAATTGTAAGTTGTAATCAATACAATTTTTTTATGTTTGACGAACACCTTCATATTCCACTCTGTTCAATTAATTGCTGATGAAACCAGACACGCAGCCTCAGCTGATTTTCACTTAGCAAAAACAATTTTTTAAACAAGAAGTATGGTTTTCCAACTTGTAAAGAGATGTTTTTAATTTCCCATTTTCATTTCAAAATCGGCAATCGAATGAATATGGATAAATTTATTGAAGTAAATAATAATCATCGGTTAGGTCGAATGCGAGATCACCGCAATGTTTGTGGTCAGCAGGAAATTGAAGAAAATCGTGTGATTTCACAGAAAGTCCGTGGTGATGGTCAAAAAAGGAAATTATTTTTAAATTAATAGGTCAAAGAACACAATCAGCAGAAATATCGAGAAATGGGTGCTTCGAAATGTGGAATTCTAGACTAAGAAGGTCTTGGTGAACGGAGCATTTTGAATAGTGTATTGACCAGGTGAATCACTAGAAAATATAAAGCCAACCGTAACAATGGTTCAGTTTAACAACTACACGGTACCGGCGATCGACGATTTAATTCCAATTCTGCAGGCCGAAGCCACATTTATGGTTGGAATTACGTCATGCACTAGGAGGCAGTTTTCGATTCAAGTTTCTTTGTATGCAGCATTCATAAGTCTGACTTTGCATACCATTCTAATTGATACCGGTAAAAAAAAAATACATTTAGAAGTAACTTATGTATGTATTTCATGATCTAAAGCATAATTAGAGTGGCTCAGAATTGAGAAAATTAATCTCTATACCAATTTTCAGCACAAGAAAAGGTTCGATACAAGAAAGATGCAAATTTTTTCTAAGTACAGAGTGCCTTTTGAATTTTGCAATAATTTATGCTCTATGATGATAATATTTTAATTAATTTAAATTCAAATTACATTTTAAAAATATTTTAACAATACGAGCTGTATCATAAAATAAACCTGCGAAGTATTATCAAAACATCTTCAGAAAATTGGCAGATTATTATTGTTATTATTATTTTATATATTAAAAAAAACTACTTGGTTTTCAGCTAGTTATAAAATAAGCTTCTTGTTATTAATACTATTGTTAATAAATTATACGTTACATTACATACCAACCTCATGCATAAATGAACACAGTGATACATAAATTTAAACCTAACTTTTAATGTACAATTTTCCAAACAGTAACGGCGTTTGGTAGCCTGGTATGAAGCCTTTTACAGTCAATTTTAAAATTTGTGACTGGCTGGCTGTTAGCTTTAATGTACCTCTATGCCCTAAAGGGTAACCGCGCCGCCAAATTGCTGGACATGAAATTTTGACGATGTAGGGGACATTCTTCGACGGAGGTTTGTTTCACACTTAGTACAAAGCATATGGCCTCTCCATAATTTACCTTTGGCCCTGAATCCCAAAGGTTACTGCAATTACCTGGTTATAAACGCGAAAAGAATATATTTGCTAGGATGATTTCCCAATGACTGATAAGTTGACACAATGCTGTTTAGTACTTGTCAAATGCCATATAAATACAAAAAGTAAAATCTGTACGCTTCTTTGATTTTGCTGACAGAGACATTTAGACTTCTTACTGTCTGTAAAGAATTTAGTCACTAGACAATTAAATGCGATATATTCATTTTAGTAATTATAGATTCAATGCGTCCTCAAAATCGGGTTATAAATATGTTCTTCTGTAATTTGTGTTTATTGTTTTATCCTAAGCTATATTTAATCCTTATTTCTCTACACAACAAGTTCAGCACTTTAATATTGTTTCCGAAGAATCTTGCTAGTGAAATGGCGCTTCAAAACCTTAATTTAAAACTTATACAGACTCAATAACAAATTTGATAAGTTGGTAGTTTGTACGTATTTTTCAACCTCCGCCTTAAACACTCATTAATTTGTCTTGCTGTCTATTACCAGACGAATTATTTATTTACTGTTCAAAGTGTATGTCATTGTATTGATTTTTAAAAAACCATCAAAATTACGCTTTCGGAAAACCAAAATAACTAAAGATATGTTTCTGATGAATACGGTATTATAGTCTGCAAGTTTCATTCCATTCATGTATACGTACTGTCGGAGACACAATTCTCAACATCCCTGGTCTATTAGTTATTCTTTACACTACACACAACTACGTGGCGGAACAATATATCTTGCAGGCGGTAGACGCCATGGAACATATTATACAAAAACATTTCCTATTATTTTATCTAAGAATATAAGGAATTTATCTCTAACGACAGTTGTTTGGCAGACAAATTGTGTCGAGAAGAAGTACTGTTCCTTCACAAAAGTAAGTGAATCCCATTTACAGATCGAATGAAGGTTCAAGTAGGCCTAACAAAATACATTCTATTTACAAAAAATGTAATCCCACGATGCTAAAAGCAAACTTTTCTCGCACCTAACCAACATCTTTGTCACCGCGTTCGCCATCAAATACAATCAGATATGTAGACCTAACTAGATGTGGGTGCCAACAGCATTGTTAAAATTACTGGCAGTGTTTACAGTGTATTATTCTGCCTCAGTTTGGCTACTGTGCCATACCTCAGGTACAGTATTCTGCGAAACCATTCTTAAACCTTTCTATTCTAAAGCAGTAATAACAAATACATATACATGAAGCTAGTTGTAAGACAATCACTAGCAAGTACGGCATGAAAACTGTGGTAAATTTCTGTGAATCTGCACTGTAAGATATTTCTGAGTTTAAGTTTAAAAGTTTAAAGTTAAGTTTAAAGGATCCAACCAACCTTCGGGTTGTGGACTAAGTTAAGTTTTTTTAATATTAAATTACATCAAATAATATCATAATATTATCATTAATATCATATAATACCATCATATAATATCATATATCATATAATACCTTACTATACTACATTATATTATATTATACTATATTATGAATATTATTTCACCGAGACCAGATCTTGGTCATGACCTTCGCGCTTCCCTTAAAATTAATTTTTGTCACTTTTTGATGCTGTGTAACGCATTTTTTGATTTCAAACGTGAGTAAGGGGATCAACAACAATCAAGCTAAAAAGTTAGATCAGACGAGATTATACTTCATGACTTGTGACCAAAAAAACTCATTCAGGTCCCTAAAAACGCATCAAATTGATTTACTACCAAAGTTCTGAGTGGATCTGCCAAGGGTGATGTGTTTACTCCACGCGTAATCCCCCGAACACTGAAAAGATGTAGTGAGCTTCGCTTATGTAAGGAAAGGTAGCAATAAGACCAAGGGCAGGCAGGGGACGAAGTAATATTTTGCCTAACTGAACCAGTCGTCGCCCACGGCGAACTTTGTGTCGTCTTATCAAGGGTTAGAACGTCGAGCGACGTAAGGATTCTAATTATTGAGAGTGGCAGACAGGGGCGACCATTCAAAGTCTCAGAGAGGGTGTTTAAATGTGTGTTTGAAAGTTCTTTAAGACTAAATATTGCTAGTGGATAGTTTGGTGTTGCGTGTTTTTTATATCTTAAATTCTACTTGATGGAGATTTCCTATAATAAATATTTCTTCTGTTGCTATCCATTTCCACGCGAACTTAGCCATACTATATTAATTATAATAATAATAATCTCGGTTAGATATTTTGTATCTTAGTTTTTTTTTGTCTGTACTTCCCGTATTTCGCAAAAAAAAAAAATAAAAAAATTAATTATTATTTTGTGTCTATGTATTACTGCTAGATTCGTGATCATACTAGAAACGTAATCGCGGGATTACAGCTTATAGTATGCAGCTTATGCAGCTATGTGAATAGCCTTTCATTAATTTCCATACTATCATCTCTCAAGTTGTTATTTCAAATTGTGATTGTGGAGAGGTGGAGGACACCAACCACCTGTTATTAGGATGTCCGAGGAGAACAGCAACAGTGAAGCTCCTCAAGAAACTAAGTGACCTTGGTTACATTGGCCCAACTACTGTCACTACATTTCTGGCCACCGAAGACATAAGAAGGTGTAAGTTAATATACGAATTCCTTATAACGATGGGTATTACAGTATAGAGGTGAATCCGAATTTATCCTGTATACTGTTATTTTTGTTATTAATCTTAATATGGAACTTGTAAAGGCATTGTG
The DNA here is from genome assembly GCA_031002005.1 of Vandiemenella viatica. Taxonomy (NCBI): domain Eukaryota; kingdom Metazoa; phylum Arthropoda; class Insecta; order Orthoptera; family Morabidae; genus Vandiemenella; species Vandiemenella viatica. The sequence continues at coordinate 47,826,470 of CM061921.1, read as the reverse complement.
GAATTAATGTACACAAAAATGTATATTATATGCAAATTGATATGCTAATTTTGTCCAAGACAGTATAGTATGGTAGAAACATCATAGCTATCAACTATACATGTATTATGTATTGAAAGCCGGTAATAGTATATGCTATATTGTAAACCTAAGCCGTATAGTACTGTAACAATGCTATATCTGAAAAGTTTGAATCACGAACATGAGGGGTATTACAAAATAGAGGTGATTTCTGACTTTAATATGTATATTGTTCCTTTTACTGACATTAATACTGAACATGGAAATTGGAATGAGGAATTAATGTACATAAATAATATATCTATAAGCAAATTAATATGTGAATCTTGTCTAAGACAGTATGGTAGGACAGAGGAATCATAGAAACACACTTGTCATGTAACATGTATTTAAAGTCTGTAATTGTATATGCTAGGTAGTAAAGACAACTCTGTATAGTATCAAGCCCAAAATGTAGAAGGTATACATAGATTGGCTGTATGGTCATGAAACACAAAGCCAATACAATAAAAAGAAAAAGTTGCTAATTTAAGTTGGGACGGTGAGCCCTACTGTAGGACTCGATGCTGCCCAGTTGACGAGGAAGTTCAGTGGCGGAAGCAGCACTTTTTAATTACTTGTATTAAGACATATTGATACTTCATCGTTTTCCCTGGGTACCACATATTAATTCGCTCTTCTGTTTTGTAATTTTTTTCTAATAAAACTGGCAAAGCAACAAGTTTGTGTTATATTTTACACTCATTTGAATAACAGTGACAAGTTTCGTGTGAAATGACCGAATGAAGTCACCGTGTGATATTGTACATTAGAGTTATTTTCACTCCAGTCGGACTGCCAAAAGATTTTTTTTTCTTCTTTTTTTTTTTTTTTTTTTTTTTTTTTTTTTTTTTTTTTTTACTGAAATCGGCTATCAGTCAGATTAACACTGAAAAGAGATGATGACCCTGCCATTCAATGTTCGAAACATCAATGTTTCATCTTGTTGGAAGATTGTTTCTTGGGACCATGCTACTCGCAATCAATTTTATTAGGTGACAAGGAGGAACATATTTGGCACAGAATGAATTTATCAGGAATTACATAATAGGGAAAAATTAAATTCCTATGGTCGTAATGACCTGGTGACAGGGTTTCTTATCAGTTGTGATCAAACCCTATTGTAGCCGCCTCTCCTCGGTAATACTTCCGGGTATGTCTGCTTGTGTTAGGATCTTATCATACAGGAAGGAACAAGCCCGGATTCAAATCCCAGGCGCCACGTTCCGGCCGTCTAGGTTGCGGTTCTTAGACGGTTTTCCGCAATCACCTATGCGAATGCTAGGACTGTCACAAACATCCGCTTCATAAACTACACACTTCAATATTAAAGATACATATATCGTAGAGAACACTAGTTACACATTTCAAATACAAATGGAAACTATGGTGAGTATAGCTTCACATCCTGACGAGTTCATGAGATTTCCATGACTGCAGAGGCCACGTAATTTGTTATTGAAATCGACTGTGAGAAAACTAATCGTAACTTTCTTTTCTCTAAGATACATTTGGTCTAAAAATCTTGTCTTATTTTCTCGTTTTTAATTCAGTTCCAGTACCATTTACATCATTATGTTAGTCCCTTCCCTCATGGCAGAATACCAGAAACCGGTTAATATTTTTTCAAATTTACCAACCGAATCTTTTACAAATTAAAATTTAAAAAATGTGTATTATAAAAGTAAAAAATTTCCTCACATCACACCATAAAATTGCGTACTTGTTCTATTGTTTTTATTCAAACTGAAATGGAACCATTAAGTTCAAAACGAAGAAGATAAGTCACTAAAACATACTGTCTTGAATCCATCAGCTATCATATGTCACTCAATCGATGGCTTAAAGTATTTGCATCTTAAGCCTGCAACTGCAAGATTACGTATAAAAATTATTTTTACTTTCTACCATATCATTTGCAGCTCAGAAGAACAAACAATATAGAAAAAAATATATACGTAAAACTCTCTCATTATAAAGCTTATAAAGCTGGAACCAGCAGCTAAAATAAAATTCAGAAAACAGAGAATTATTACGATGAAAATTAAACTGCATAATACGCACAATCGTTATGAAAGTTAGTTTCGGTTTCAGTTTTATAGTATACTGTTATCAATATTCCGATGGTAGTACCGTAAGTTAAGGCAGGTATCGCGCTTTTTACAAAACAGTTACCTTGCTAGATAAACTAATATTGCATTGAGGAGAGTGGCCGGGAAGACTTAATGAAAGACGAAAAACAAAACATCAGTTAGTGTAAATAGAGATAATTTTGGTGCTAATGTCTACTTTCCAGCTGCATAATAGTGTCTGCTGGTTCTCATTTGAGGGTAGCTTCCGTGGACTACAGTTTAAAAATTTGTCGTCTGGGTGAATCACTTAACAGGAGCCAACGCCATTTCCGCTTTTATTCTGATTATGATGTTGAAGGAATCTGTTGTGAAAACTAAGAGATATTTTTTAATTGTCAGTTATTTCGGCACTGTTTAAGTTATTCATGAAAATAGTTTGGTGCCAATGAAAAATCACATGGTATATTTTTGGATACACGGTAAACGTAAAAAATATGTAATAATTCATGGCTTGCGTTTCCAGATGCCAGGTTTATTTTTAAGACCTTCCTATATTTTCCGCTTTTTGCCTGATCTGTCGATGAATCTATCGTTCGTGGCATCTAGTCGTTTTTACATTGCTCACTGCGTTGGGTAGTGAATGCAGTGACAAGGGAGTTAGTTCCTTTGTGAGAATATAAGATTGCTTTGATCGTTATGAGAAAAAAACACGACATTTCTTATAAGTCGAATGTATTTTATCACTAGAGCAGTCATTCGATATATGAGTGATTCACTTATACTTTGTGAAGGAAGAATGCTGCATCTCGATGTCTTCTAGAAGTAGATGAACACACATAGTCCAATCAAATGATTATCGACTATCCTATAGGCGATTCTGAATATTTTTCAGTGACGTTAAAAAGTGATTTTATACTTTAATGATCAAAATTTATTTTAATTACGCCTACTGTCTTAAAGTTGATAAGAAAACGAAACTTTTAAATTATTAATATCAACCAAAAGTTTTGTATTCAAATTTAAACTACAGTAATATATTTGAATCAAATTAGATAAACTAATAAAACTTAACTTGAAAAATAGTATCAAGGACTTGTAAATGGCTCGAAAAACATGCTTCTGTGAGACTCCTGTCGCTAGGGAAAAGATCTTTAGTTATTAGGTAAAGTGATTGGAAATGCTGATCTATATTATCTTCCATTATGGGTTGTACCTATAAGGTATACACTGCCACCACGCAGTTGCCTATATATCAAGGGATAGTCAAAAAAAATGTGGGGTCTCGGGAATTGTGTCTGCTACTCCACATAGTGTGTAGACGTCAAAGTTTCGTACTTTTATTTTCAGGCAGAAAAGAAATTATATTTGTGAATTATTCCGTCATTCACCTACATTAATTTCTGGAAAACATATAAAACCGAAATATAGCTCTCCAGATCGAGAACTAAGCTCGGGTATCCCCCAAGGTGTGGTATAACGTAAAGTATCATTCACTTCCTTCTGTACAAAGCTGTTCGCATTTCATCACCGTAAGACGAAAGATCAGACAAGGTTTTCTCTTCCTAATGAAACGGAGCTTTGTGTTATTAATCTGAGCTGTTAAAAAAGACGAAACATATTTCTTCAGTGAGTATCCTATTTAGATTTAAATATGCAGATTAAATTCTAATTTTACCTGCGTATTGAAGCAAAACGGTTAAATAGAAATTTTTAAACAAATCCGAAGTTTGGGTTTCCTCGTGTTGTCAATGCCATGAAACATGCGAAAACTTCTCCTCTCTTTCACGCTTATCTTAGTTTCAAATATGTTACAAATCCGAAAATTACATTAAATAAAATGTCTGGAACAACAGGCAACCAATAGACAAAGGTAATAATACGTCTTGTGACTGGTATTCCTCACATAACATGTAAAAAAGGCTCGTGTGGTCGTAATAACCTGGTGACAGGGCTTTTATTGGCTGCGGCTGCGGATTCCGACCATATCATTGCCTCCTCAATCTAACCTGATAATCCTACCGGTTATAGGGTATGGCATACCGAGTTTCAGGGAGAAATTATAAAAGAAATTCGTAGTCATGGTAACGACCGGAGAAACAAACAGAGCGAGTGAGGTAATAGGCGTGTGCGCTTGAGCTGGTGATAAACTGTTACTGCGAGTAAAGGACCTTGTATCTTCGGATCCTTATCTATCGAATAATGCTTTAATAAATTGCAAGTAGTCATATAAAGTTTATTATCTTTCAAATATGAGAAGTTAATAAGTTTGAAAATTAAAGCACTGAACGAGTTCAAAAACGAAATGTACCCCAGATCCAATCATAAAAAAAAATAAAAAAATACAACTTCCCGACCGTGAAATGACATCAAAGTTATTTTCCTTTGGTTTTTTATGAATTGTTGTTATTTGTAAAAAAATAAATATTGTAATAATATATGTTATTAAGGCGAAGAAGAATATTGTCCTAATATGAGCCCTCAATGAAAAGTTTACCAAAATATTTTTCACAAATATATGATAAACTTGGGGAGGGTTGTGGAATAACTAGTTTCAAGGAGAAATTGAAAAAGAAATGCGTAGTCATGGTAACGACCGGGCTAACAACAGAGAGGGAATGAGGTAATAGGCGTGTGCGCTTTAGCTGGTGATAAACTGTTACTGCGAGCAAAGGACCTTGTATCTTCCGATCCTTATCTATCGAATAATGCTTTAATAAATTGCTAGAAGTCATATAAAGTTTATTATCTTTCAAATATGATAAGTTAATAAATTTGAAAATTAAAGCACTGAACGAGTTCAAACACGAAATATACCCCAACTCCGATCATATATATATAAAATACAACAAAGGGAGCTACAGTTTATTGTGCAATCCGAACCACAGAAGCGTTCTGGTGTACTTCACATTACCCAGGAGGCCGTACCCGACATGAAGGTTGGGTTAAGGGACTTTGAAAATCCTCGCCGCGACAGGGATTAAAGTCTGAGACTTTCTGATCTCCAGTCAGATCGCTCAATACAAACGTATAATACTTGTAGTTCGATATTAGATAACATTTGAGGCTGATATCGAATAGCAGGAAAAATAAAGTTTTTTTTTTTTTTTTTTTTTTTTTTTTTTTTTTTTTTTTTAATGGCATTCGGCAACGGAGGCCATACAGCCAGCTCAATGTGTATTTTTTCCAATGTATGGACGCCACAGGACGGACAAGACATTCACACAGACACACAACACTTAAACATCCATGCCCGCGGCCGGATTCGAACCGGTGGCCTTCGGCACGTGGAGCTAGCACTCCAGCCCCTACGCTACCGAGGCCGGCGAAAAATAAAGTGAGTGTCAGGAAAATATCAACGCAAGAATCAAAACGCTCTGGACACATTTAAATTAAGGACAGAATTATTTATCAGTATGTTTTACTTTTCCACATTGTAGTTTTATTTTCGTATCGTATTAACAAAGAGGTGGAATTTATTGTTTAAGGATATATGTATGTCAGAATTAGGGAACTTTTTTTAGCAGCTTGCGGTGTTTTATACTTTATCAGTTATAATTTTATCGCCATTTGGAGATGACACTGTTGCTTCGTCAACGGAACCTTTCCAACTTCGTAAGGGCCCAAGTTGTCGGACGCTGCGACTGTGGTCGCGCTCCATGCCTCCCAATCGATGTTAGAGGCAACGTTTGAACACTCCACAAATGATTGTCCTCACGCCTTTCTCTGCGCTGAAACGTCTTCTGCAGACTTCTTATTGGAGAACAGTTTGCTAAAAGATTTCCCGCAGCGTAACACGAGTCCATTAAGACTTGGACTATTCGGATGTTTCAGAGACTCAACAGCAGTGGATCCCTAGCTGTATGATATTTCTGCTGTTTTCCATGCTACGCACAACAAATATCCCAGTTGTCCTTCACAATATACCATATCCCGGACAATTTCGGTGACTGCTAACGTGATTGAATTGTTAGGTCACTTGCAGCAAATCTCATAATTGCAGCGAAAGTGAAGCTATGTCAGCAATAAATCAGACAAATGATAAATCACGAAAAGGACTAGTTGATACCTTTCCGGAGCTACTTTGGTTGATTAACTATTACGACTAAGAAAAACAGCCAAGCAAGTGAAAGAACTACTTTTAAATTTAGGCACAATTTTTTTTTCTTAAAGAAAAAAAAATCGCAAAGATTCTCCCTTCGTTTCTGGATTTAATGTATTTGATACCAGGATATGATAGGTCAGTTATTTTGACCACGTATCCCTAAACATTGGTATGATAATTTACAGCGTCAGCACACAAACTAATAAGCTATGAAGCTAATAATGAATTAATATTTTTCTCTGGATAGATAGGGGAATCTCTTCAAACACGAAGGAAAATTAAATGCACCCTCCAGATCAATTATGAAATTCAGAAATATTAGCACACCTGAATAATTGGATGTTAAATACAGAATAAGCAATGAAACTCGTAACAGTTATTTTATTAGGGTATATGTTTGATTATATGTTGGTAATGAGTATACAAAGCAGTTATAACTAAACTACTTTCTAAAAGAGGGGTCTAGTCGAGACAGGAATCGTGGATCTCGTTTTAATGTTATGAATTATCATGCCATAACAATTTCAAAAACATATTTTATAACAAGCAACGGAATCAGATAATTCGGGAACAGTTATTCACATTTTTGTAAAAAAAATTCATGAAGCACCGTGTTATTCCAAGGAAAGAATTAGATGACTAGCTCTGAGTATGTTTAAGTGAATGTTTCAACATTTTAGATGTAAACAACAATTACCACAGTAGATGCGACGTCTAACTTAGAGGAAAAGTGATAAAGTCTCCAATGTCTGCATGTCTTAGAGCGTAATCTCAAGAATCTCTAAACGAAATTTCATTCGGTTTTCAATGTCGTTAAGCATTTCTCAAGCATGGTTTTTATGTATAATACATAGAACTGTTATCCATAAGGCATGATCAATAATGATGTTAGCCTTAAATTCGGAGAAACTTTGCCTTTCTCAGAGTACGCTGCCTAAATCGTCATAGATATAACAATGCAATCAACGGAAGAACTGAAGAGCAGGAAACGTTCTCCGGGCAGCATACATCGATGGCAGATTTAAACTTATTTGTTTTTAATTAGTTAATTTTTAACAAAATATTTTTTCTTTATTTGCATCATAATTATAATGCAGATAATTTGTGTCTATATAAAAAATTCTGTTTTTTAACGCACCATGTGTACGATCGTGACGACACAAATGCATTGTACCTCAACCAACTCGCTGATAATACATACACCTCGTCAATATTAAATGGCGTTTCAATGTGACTGAACATTGTAAATTCTGCGTTTTTAGAAACATGATTCTCGGGTGAGTTTTAATTTTTTTCCATTAAATTTTACATGTAAATAAATCAATGCGAGATTGAATTGTTTAATTAATTAAAAATTATTTAATTTATGTTAATAGTATTCAGAAACAATTTAATACATATTTTATCCAGGTATGATTTTATTAAGCTGCAATTTTTTTACTTATAAATACAAATTTTAGCAGTGGTCACTAGTGGCACCAAAGTGGACGAAGTTAACGCTTCTCTAAAGCGACCCTATATTTGAATATATATCACAAAACTGAAACTCAGTACTAGACAGTACTAAAGAAAATAGTTCTTTCGTTTACATGTTTTTTTGCAGACACAAATGGATGGACTGACAGATAGTAGTACCGCAGTTAGCTAAATTGTATCTCTCGTTTAAAATAAACAAAAGTCATGGATAACACATTTCTATTGGTTCTTGTGATCGAGCGTTCAGGCCTGTCTTACTGAAAGTCCCGATTTCAAATAGACAATGGCCTCTTTCATCGCCATTCTTAGTCAATAATTTTACGAATTCCGATACTAACAACATCTCCCTTAACCCTTCCCCCCCACCAAAAAAAAAAAAAAAAAATTCAGTGTTTCTAGCTCCATTGACTGAAAATATTTAATAGCCTCAAATTACTGGCCCTCAAATTAGCTGAGCAATGAGCCACTGTTTCAGCGAAACCCTTTAGCTTACAGCGTAGTCTATCGAACACTTCTAAGAAGAAACACTTGCTCTGAGGAACATTTATAAACAAAAGATAACTTATCGCTAAGATATTTGGGAATATTCAGCAGCAACAACATAAAACTGGCAGTTTGGAACTACATCATCCCGGACAAGACCGGATGGACTGTGATTAACAACACTGAATCAACTAATATAGCAGTCATCCATCAGAAGATGCACCATCACCAAAATAATAGTAGAAACTAAATTCTTGTGTTCTTACTACCTAGTGACAGAGTTTCAAGTAGCCACACATTCGACGACTCTAGTGGCTGGACCTATCGATTAACGTTAAACCTGTAATGCGGATTTTACATAAATTAGTAAAGCTTTGCCAGAGATGAAAGTCAGGAAGGATCTGGAGAAAATCCGTAGGTGAACAGGGATTTGAACTGTAAATACCTATTTTTCGATGCCAGTACCATGATCACTAAGCTATTAGACGGCTCACCAAACGAATAGAGACATCCAAGTTAAATGTACAACAGATTTTCCATGGTCGGTGATTGCACCTTTCTTTTACTTTTGTGTGGTTAACTTCTAGATTTTCCACAATGTCAACTCGATTGTCTTCACTTAATTCTTTCACAAATGTGTTTTCACTCAAATGATTACTTACGTATCACACTAAAGACACAACAGATTAATAAAGCACTTTACTAAAATCACCAATCCGTAAGTTGAACAAGAATAGATTAACGTTGGTATGTGGGACAAGCACTTTAGCCGCAACTATTCGGATACCAGTTTTGAGGAAAGACATTTTTAGTGCCAGAAAGGATTCATCGGAAAATTTTCTTAAAAAAAAATCCATAATACCTTAATGGTATGATTGAGTTCCAACTCGTTAACACATGAATCGGGATGTTCACAAAAAAGCGTTCATTTGTTTCATTTAAATGAGAAAAAAGTAAAGTTTATAATTAAGTAATTCAGTCAAACGGTATTAGGGGGTATTATTTGCTTACGTAAGGTGAAGACGAAGGATGCAGATTTGGTGATTGTGGGCAACATTTCCAACACCTTTTGTCTATGTTACTGCGATCCATCAATGTAGGATATACTGCAATAACGTTTCTTACAGTATTTAAAATGCTTAATACTGTATGGATTGTTTCATATCTTGTTTGATAACAAAACGCAATAACAGTTATTGGTTGCGCTGATATTTGCACTAATGAATGAAATATACTGAAGTTAAACAACAACCCTTAACATCAAGAACGCTGATAGAAATCCAATTTCCACAGGACCTCCTAGATACGGTGGTGAAATATTCGTCAAAGATTATAGAATATTATGTACGGTTCGCTAGAGTCCAGAAGTACTGATATACGGTCATAGTTATAAACTAATAACGTGTTTTGAACAGAACATCCGAAAGTGTATCGATCAAACAGCTGGCAAGTTTTTCTATTTCATACCAATGAATCCATTAATGCATTTAACGATTTAAGTTATTGACAGGAAAATAAATATGTTTAAAGTTGCTTTAAAGTAACTCTTACCGCCCTAAGTAAACCACACAAAGTTAAACATTTTTTTTTTTTTTTTTTTTTAAAAAGATTTTTTTTCAAAAGATTCCTACAAGAGACTGACGTTTCACGATCTGCAGGAAACTGCGAACCTGACTGCTGTCGCAGAGGCATATTTGTTTCTCAGGAAGGAAAACATTCTCAACAGATGTGATATGTCATTTTGTTGAACTTTAAGAGCGGCTAAAATCATCGTTTGATCCCTCGATTTTTGCTTGAATTCCTACATATTGCTCACGTAAAACTTGACGTACATCACCAGTAAATACAAACCGATTCCATCTCAGTAGCTTCATACTGCTGCGTTAAAACATTTGCCTCAGTAACCTTGTTAATATGGCTCAACTTTCTAAAATACGAAAAGATCTGCCAGAAATGTTTATTAAAAAATGGTAAGAAATAAAAAGGTTTCGGAAGTTGCACCGAGCTTTTGTATCACTGTACAAATAAATGAAAAGCAATTAGAATCATCTAACCGAATTTTATTGAAAAATACTGTAGTAACTTATTTACATATCCCACACGTACATTTTTTTTTAAAATCTACCACGTATCTTTTACCGAGCGTGTTTATTTGTTATATTTCACTGGTCTCTTCAGGTTTCGAAGCTAAATCACCGTAAATTGCGTCGCATGCCGACATATTAAATGTTTCTTACACTTTTTCGAAGATTCACGTAAAATACAACAATTAAAATTCTGCTATAAATTCATGCACAAAATCACATAGAGTAAATTGTAAGTAGAAACCACCTGTGCAGTCGAATTAGTCTCGAAACTGTATCACTGTAAAATTTTAACTTTCATAACATCCCTCGCTGAACGCTGTTTCCTACGCACAGGTTTGTCTTAACACTGTTACACCTATCGCATATATTCTGCATTTAACAATTCTCCTTTATACATAGATTTTCTTATCTTACCCCACTACGCGGATCGTTTTCAGAAATTTCGAATCTATTTCCGCCCACTTTACAGTACGGCAAGACTGGCCACATTAACTACAGCACATGCCACGTGGAAGTCATTCACACCAAACGCTTTCTGTTTGACATTTTTGCTCCTTACTTTATTTTCCTTTAATAGTCTGCAATGTTTATTAATGTCGTGGGTCTGTAATCAAACGAAAATTAACATTCAATTACTGTTGGAAAAGCTGTTTTTAATTTTTTTTTAAAACTTTTTTTTACCAAGAAATGTCATGCATTAGACAAATAAGTGGAAATCGATTATGATTTCCCGCATAGGCTATATAACCCTGGTTAGATGTAAGAATTTTCTCGAATTTTGAATAGATTACCCAGTATTATTCGAAAAAATGAATGATTAAAACTGGATGAGGTATGAACGGTTGGATCAAAAGAACGGTCATCTCTACTGCAGCGGTACACTGTGCTGCCTTGTGGACTGCAAACGTTGGCCCGCAGAAAGGAATGCGGGCAAACAAGATCCTTATTTGGAGCTGACCTTTACAGTTTTTTTCTTCCTATCAGTCAGTGCGGCTTTTAACTGTTCACGTAAGCGGAAGTACTATTAGCTCTTTCATGATTTGGACCATGTGATCCAATTTTGTACACTGTGAAATTAGATAAAGGAGCAAGGTCAACGGATGTCAGCTAACAAGGGAACTGGAACAATGTCAGAATGGTCCGGACGTAATGCACAATGTAAATACAAACCATAATTAGCCTCTCTATTTTGCTGCTAAGTAACTGCGTATAAAACTCGTTTCTTAATCTACACTACATAAGAGTTGCATATGAAGATCATGACAGAAATAAGCTAGATCCATTTTTAAGTATTCTTGTTAAATAGCCAATACGGAATTGTTACAATTGTTTTCAACGCACAACAGTTATATCTTAAGGGATTGTTTTTGTGATGTTGCAAAGATTTCGTATATTTTAATTTAAATATTTAATGTAAAGAATTGAAGTCCGGTAAAAGAAGAATAAGCGTGCAGACCAAATATTTTAATTTAGATTATTCCAAGATTTGTTGGTATTATTTTCAGACGTGCACCACTAACCGCTAACCTATCCTCTTTTTTCTAATACATATAACTTATAAAGTCTTAGAACGAATGGATGCCATGATATTTCCGCCAAAATTGCTGACAGATATGATGATAAAATACAGCATTCTCAACAACACGAACTACTAAACAGAATCAATTTTTTTTTTTTTTTTTAATAGAACAGTAACTTAAACGCTAGTCGGCTAGTGTCTGACGGTTGTCTCGACAATATGTTTGATAACTACGAACACCAAGTCTTTTGACAAGTATTCACCCTTTAATTAAAAAAAAAAACTATTTAAAAAGACGACTGATAATGTATAAATATATATTGGCCTATTGCTACCAGTTTCGCTCTGCGAAACGGACATTTAAAATCATTATCATCTCTGAATAAATGCCACAAATTTGAGATTCCTCGTTTCATGAAACGAGCCTCAAAGCTTTTTCTTGAAGACGACAGGAATAGATCATCTCACAGTTTATGTTTTTCCAATTATCCAAACACACTGTCCAAAAAAATGTACGATTTCACTTTCAGAATACTTGCTTTACAGTGATAAATTCCCTTTGCACTTTTGCATAGCTATTTCATTCCACGAAATGTACACAACACGAAATTCTTGCGTGTAAGGCTCAGGTAAACAGTGAAGACATTGACGTAACACTTGCTTTGCGTGATGCTCCCACACACGATGTTGGATCAACTCCAAAACAATTTTAAAGTGCTGCCAGTGAATCGTTAAATTGTGCTGTGACTAGATAAAATAATTCAGTATTGTTCATATTAGCAATCTTCTGTAACGATAACATGACAAAATAAATTTTTCATTGCTAGTGTCATGAAAAACTTTCTACTAGTCCTTCATTGTAAGCACTTGTCTATTTCTGTAACATGTACAGTACCACGCAGTGATGAAATAGAAATCTTCTGTTCGTAAAGAATGTGCATTGAACTCTATAAACGAGTTATGGAGAGATGTTAAACAAAAAAATTTACTTCATATGAGTTATGCGAATTGTAATTATTGCAGTGAAACAAATCGAAAAATGTTGTCATATTATGCAAAAGTTAGTTCGAATTTACAGCTTCTTTTCCTGTTCTTGTATAATACTGATACTGAGAAACCTATTAAGAAATAAACTATTCCGTCGTGATTAATATAAAGAGGTAAGATTAATAAGAAACCGAGCGTGGTGGGTGAATGGTTAACATTCTGGCCTCGCATTCGGGAGGGCGCGGGTTCGAATCCCCGTCTGGGCATCCAGATTTGGGTTTTCCATGGTTTCCCCAAATCACTCTAGGTGAATGCCGGGATGCTTCCTTCAAAAAGGCCACGGCCTAATTCCTTCCCGTTCCTTGTCCCCAGTCCCATCCCGCCTCTAATGACCTTAGCCGTCGATGAGACAATAAGTAAAAATAAATTAATAAGAATAAACTATTTCGATTGACCCAAATATTAATTGCAGCGTTTTAGTAAGTATGAACGTTTACAGATTGATGTGATAATAATATACTGTAAATAACTGATTTTATCTTAGATCTGAAGGTAAGGAGGTCCCTGCATTACAGGCAGTATAATAAACTTGCTGTTTTGGCCCCTTCCAGAGCCTTAAGTTGACGTGTATCGAAAAAAGCTAAATAGCAGTAAGCTGATGGTATACAACACGTTTCAATTAATCGCAACACGAATATTAATGGAATGTTTGTAATTCTAATAAACCGATGCTACACAAACCAAGCAAAATCAATCTCCGTTATTGATTAAAGATTCGGCTTCTTTATAAATACTCTCCAAATGCTTACATAATGACCATCCAGCTTTTTTCGAAATCAACGTGGAATGAATTTTCACAGAAATTCCTTTAACTACATCACCTATTGCAGTATTGTTCTGCGCAATGAATCTAGTGATATTTGCAGTAAATACTTAAAATACGACAAATAAGACATGTATTTACTTACGTGTCATAGTGAATATTTATTACAACTGGCTTCTTAATGGTCTGTAACAGTCCCTAAGCTTAAATCTGATTTTCATCGATAGTTTAGTTTCTTTGTAGGCTTCGGGAAATCGAATAATCGCTTACCTTACGGTCACTTCTGACAAGTTTGTGATACTTAAACATGTAGCCTATGTATTTATTCTCTTTTTCGTTTATCGTATAAGGCTAAATCACACACATATTAAACAAGCTTCGGAAATTTTGATCTAATGTTCGTAAATGGTTACTTTTAATTAGGTTACAAGCATAAGCTTATTTGTTTTTTTAACACGGTTTCTGTAATTTCGCAAGGACTCAAACAACAGGTAAAGTTACCTAACAAAATGTTTACACGATAATTAAATTAAATCTAGCAGTCAATGTATCAAACGCGTAAATTTACAAAAATTACGAACGATTTCAGTGTAATACAATATGATTAGCTACAATATATTTCCAGTAAATTTGTTTGTGATATTCATGACGCTCTGCATTAATTAAACATTGAAATTCGCTATTTATCTGCACGGTTCAATGCATTTTTAATAAACGATTCTACGTACTGAAACTTTTTCGATTTGCGAGTTTCTTGCCATGGGATTAACTTCTTGACCATATGCGTTTCACGATTCCAAGTGCACTTTTCTTGAATGTACTGTACATGCTGACCTAATAAGAATGAAATGTTTGTCTACAATTTTCCTTAAAATGAAGTAAAAGGTATCAGAAGTAAAACAACAATATTTAAGCGAAAAAGAGAGAAAATTAATTTGATCCCTGGGCTAATAATACTCTAACTGTAATGGTTCGGGTAGGATGTTTTTGGTCTGCTACGTTGGGCGTAATGCAAAGTTACTGCATAATCTTTCTCTAAAAATAACGACGCTGAAGAAAGTAGTTCCGCCTGTATCGTATACGTCAATATTAACAATTTTTTTAAACAGTTATAGCGACCCAAAAGATGAAGTTTGTAATAGTGGCCTATTAACAACAAACACATATCTGGTTTATTTTCTAAATTTTGACTTTCCGACAGCGGTTCATTTAACAATAGGTCAACGAAATATGAAATTTCATTGTTTAGAACTCTGTATGGCTAGATTTTATTCGGCAACATAGAAGGTTATTTATATTTCTGAAATGATCATTTGTTAATGGTAAGGAATTTTAGAAAAGGTTAAAATCTAATCAATGTTTTTTCATCGACATACAGTTTGCAAAAATAGACATACAACAGAACTTGCTTCGAAAAACAGATTTGTAAAAAAGAAGATTTTACTACTCACCACATCTCATTCGCATTGTAAATCCAAACAGGGGTTCGATATGCATTCAACAATACACACACGCGCTCACACTCCACCTATAATTGTATCACCAAACGACAGGTTATACACAGTGCCGATTCTCTTCTATGATGAGACCACCTTTCTCATACTTCCTGTTTCATAATTTCCATCCAATATACCAATAACAGCCTTAACGTATCAGGTATAAACCATAGATCACGTTGAATTTTTTTTTTTTGCTTTCATTCATCCTTGACTAGCTGTTTCTTTAAGATTTACGCAACGCCTGAAATATTTTTCACTATGGTAAGTACGTCGATATCTGCAGTTTTTAAGGAGAACCCAAATTGTAGCGAAGAATGGAATATCTGGCAGCTGAATGTACTAACGCCTCGAAAAACCTTCAAATTAATGTAAGTCACGTAGATAAATTTCTTTATAAGTGACCTGAACATATTCCCATCAACTGAAAATGAAACTTGAATCTAAGGATAAATATTCAAAACAGACAAACGTCGGAAGATTCAGAAATTTCTTGTAAATGTGAGGGTATTTAAAAATCCATGTGTATGCCAAATTCCAGTAGTCAATATCTTTAAAAATAACTAAAGTCACTATTCGTTTCATAATAAAGAGCACATTTTCTGACTGAAACAGAGACATGTCTCAGATACTATTTTTCACTGTCTCATATTTCACAAATATATCGAGTAATTCACAAATGTGCTGTATCCTAAAAAGAAAAATCGGTTACGTTTGATAATTTGGCACGGCCCGAAGAATTTGATTTTGATTTTAGAACTACCGAGAAACTGGTAAATTTTTAATTAAACCAAAATCTCAAATGTGGGCGAGTCTGGAAGTATATCTACAGCAGGTCTACGCGCCGAAGATAATGTCAGCATATGTTTTCGATATTATTTCAATCTACCGCAACAAATGCACGTTTTCATCGGAAACCCGATACACTATTACACTCGATGATCCGTTGGTAGACATTTGCATTACTGGAAATAAGCTAGTTAATATTAAACGTGGTATTTCATACATAATATTAAAATTTTGTTCATTTAACCTAAAACGTCGTGTAGTAATTACAAGGATTACGAAACAATTCCACTACTGATGTATAAAGTGAAAAGAGGAATTCTCGGTTCGTCTTTTTGTCAATTTTCAGAATAAGGCACAAGCGATGGTTTCTAATGGCTGTAGACACGTTGAATGAAAAGCCGCCTAGATTTGAGTGGTGCTACATCGTGATCAAAATTGTGATTTTTTAAAATTCGTGGATCATTTTTGCGATCGTTTCAGTGCATACGTAGATGAAGAAGTCATCACCGAGGTTAGATTCATCTCGAATTTAAAGATTAGAATTTTTTTTTAATAAGTGGAGGTTCATGCACATTACACCTTAAGTTTGATGGTGAAAAGGAAAGCTGTGGTATATAAAGCTGACCGAAAATATGTAGATGGTTACTTCAGTACCTATGCTCCAGTATTTTCTACCACCAGAAAACTGTTTCAGAGCCCGTATCTTTATAGAACGATAACCAGTAATAAACCAATGACACAGGAATGACTAGGACGCAGTGGATGCAGGTCCGAAAGTTTGGGAAGGGAGCCAAATATGCCACTGGCGAGACGCAGACAATTCATTGTACTGCGGCCAACTGAAGTATTTACATGATTTCCCGAAATACCTGCTAGGAATGCAGGGAAAAAATAGCGGCAAACTTTCAGTCGTGTATTCATCGCTACGGGTAGCTCCTCTTGGCATTGAGTGTAACAATAGCATATACTATTCTTATGACGCAGGCTCCGTCTTCTGGCGCACTATATCACACGAGCCGTGGCTGGAGAAGTGCGTTGCTGTACCTAGGTTGTCGGCAGCATCGACGACGGGCCGTAGGTGTAGCAGCAACAGCACGAACAGCAGCGGGCGCGAAGCGCGCCACCACATGGCGAAGCAGGTCGTTCGGAGCGTGCAGGAAGGCCGTGTGCTTGCCTTCACAGCCAGCGGCACACTGTCCGCCCAGCGCCGGCAAGCCGCAACGCTAGCGCCTCTGTCGGCAGCCGCAGCACCTAACGGCCTGTGGCCGCAACCAGCTGCGAGTTACCCCGCCGTCAGTCAGCTGTTTCTTTTCCATAAATGTATCTTCACGAAGGTGATTGCTCTCCAGGCGTTCTGCACTCTCGTGGGCCGAATAAGTTCGTTTTCCTAGTTCAGCCGACCGGCAATTGATTATAAAATGCATGAAATGATAACAGCTGACTTGATTTTATAATGCTCTACGTATCTATATTACCAAAGCACAGCCTCTTTTCAACTTCTTGAATAAAGAATTAATCTACCACAATTAAAAAGTTGAAAATTGTGGTTAACTCACAGTCAGCTACCGAAGTTCTGGAAGGATGTGGTATTCTGCGCTATGAAGTAAATGGTATTTGTAGTGATTTTAGTAAAATCATCTACACCTTCCCACTCTCCCATTACCAATATTAGGACTACAAGTAATTTTGTTGAGGTTTTATTTATCTGAGTGGATAGCGATGGTATTATGACATCATGTTATGGTCGTTTTAGTTTAGAATTTACAGCAGAGAATATTTAACCACAGTCTCTTTACTCGACTGGTCATCCTTTGTGCAATTGTAAAATAATTTCATCATGTTGCTGTGCTTAGATACTGGTCGGAGCATTCAGCAAAAACAACTCTACAATACATATTGTTGCCTGTCAAAAATGACCGAGCGTGGTGGTGTAACGGATAGCGTTCTGGCCTCGCATTCGGGAGGACGGCGGTTCGAATCCCCGTCCGGGCATCCAGATTTGGGTTTTCCATGGTTTCCCCAAATCACTCCAGGTGAATGCCGGGATGCTTCCTTCAAAAGGCCATGGCCGAATTCCTTCCCATTCCTTGCCCCCATCCTTTCCCGTCTCTAAAGACCACGTTGTTAAAAAGGGACGTTAAACTGTTACAAAAAAAAAAAAGCCTGTCAAAATGGCCATGCGAGTAAAAATTAGCTATATTTAAAGATGGGCGGTACAAGCTGCTCATGTTCATTTCCGGAATATATAAATTTTGCGTCCTGGCCGGCCTCGGTAGCGTAGGGGCTAGAGCACTAGCTCCAAGTGCCGAAGGTCGCCGGTTCGAATCCGGCCGCGGGCATGGATGTTTAAGTGTTGTGTGTCTGTGTGAATGTTCTGTCGAACCTGTGGTGTCTATACTTAGGAATCACAAACGTACTGGAGGAACTAATTCACTTGAATAGATGTCATAAACACATTGAGCTGGCTGAATGGCTTAGTTAGCTAAAAAAAAAAAAAAAAAAAAAAAATTGCGGCCATCGTAATCGGCAAGATAGAAAGTGGCACATTCCGTTTCGAAGATTATATAATATGACAAAAAGATACTGTTATCATTCACAACATAGCTTACACTTATCACAAACAGATGACGGACGACACGCACGTTACCCATAAGATGAAAGGAAACCAAAAATGACGTAGCGGAAACCATTCCGTCATTCACTTTCTAAGATACCACTGGTCTCCAACTGGGCACTGAGGTCACGTGAGTCAATCGAAGGAAAAAAAAAAAAAAAAAAAAAAAAAGGAAGGGAATGGTGAAACGTTTGGGAAATGGATTTTATGTGTTCCTGGAATGATGTTGAACGTTCTGCTAGGTCATTGTTATGGCAACCGGTTAGGAAACTCCTGGGATTCGAATACTGGTGTAGCAAATCAAAACTCTGTACCCCATTTTTTACTAATGGTTTTACGCCACGTCGACGCCGAGGTCATTAGCGACGGGAAATGACTGAAGGCAATGAACGGGAAGGAATTCGGCCATTTCCTTTTGAAGAGACCATCAGGGCATTCGCCAGGAGTATTTTGGGGAACCATGGAAATCCCAGATATGGATGGTTGGACAGGGATTAGAAACCGCATCCTCCCGAATGAGAGGCCGGAGCTTTGCGCTTATCCAACACTTTCTGTCTCTGTCATCGGGCTCTCACGACCAGCAACGATATACATATTTTCAATTGCGAGCATGGAAATTGTGCAATATTAATGACAAATACTATTGTGTAGATAACAATTGTCAAATGTTAATATATTAGAATAAGAAGCAGTGTATTAGGATAAAAAACAATCCTACAGACAACTTACTCACGCATTTAGAAGGAGATAAAAAGTTTGTGATTAACGTTATTCTGTAACTGCCATTACCAAAAAAGCAAATATAACGATCAGGACCAAACGATTGCCTTATGGTTTATGCGTGGGTAGAGCTCTGTATACCAGTCACCAGGAAGCGTCCACAAACTACGTGGCACGGTGAAGAGGGAGGGGTTTGCTGCAAGGCTAAGCTGCGCTACGAGGGGGGGGGGAGGGGTTTCCGAACCGGGCCATGTATCTTTCCATTCACATCATTTTTCAAAATTAAAATGGGGTACATATAATTATCTCCGTATTTAATTTACAATTGTGTAACAACAGAAAACAGTACGAAATGTCTTCTGGAGTCAAAAGAGAAAAAAGTTACATGCTACGCGAGGGGTGAGGGGTAGGGCAAAAGTCACATCGGGCTACGTGGGGGAGAGGGGGGAAGTTCACAGGAGACCAAAATCGAGCAACGTGATTTACGGAAGCTCCCCAAGCTGGTGAAACTACGCAAAGAGATAAGGGAGCGTGCACAAACTGCGTGGCTTGGTCTAGTGGGGAAGGGGTTGGCTGGAAGCTACGCTGGGCTACGCTGGTTCCGAGCCAGGCCACGTATCTTTCCATTTATATTATCTGTTGCAGTTAGAATGACGTACAGATCACACAACAGCATGCGAATATTTATTTCCGTCATTTAATTACCTCCGTATGTAATTTACGGTAGTCTGACAAGAGAAAACAGTACAATTAGTCTTCTGGAATCAATAGAGCGAAAAGCTACGTGCTACATGGGGGGGGGGGGGAGGAATAAGCCACGTCGGGCTACTTGAACGGGGGGGAAGGGGGATCACAGAGGGCCATAATGGAGCTACGTTGTTTATGGACGCTCCCTGAGAGTGCCAGTCCTACGCTCCTGTAGACTTTATTCGCCCGTCAATGTTCTTCTTCGTTAAACATTTCGGAGAAAGCGGAATAACCTTGTGGATGTTCGGCTTCGATAAAAAGTACAGGGAGTCATCGGGAACCAAACCATGTAATCAGTGGGAATGAAAGTAACCACGCAGCAGAGTAAGACAAGACTAAATCCTTTGCGCAGTTCCTGGAGGTCAAATGGGGCGACTTAGCGTCCTATTTATACTACCTGGCCAATAGTCACAACGGATCAGTTTTTATATGCGTTACATTAACAAGTGGTACAAGTTTTTTACACATTACTCTCTTCTTTCGTGAATATGATTACGGATAGTAGAATTTGTGCGGTCCGTCAACCCAGATTTAGCTGATCATTATTTTTTTTTAATAAAAGACAGGGGAAACAGAAACGTTTCATCAAGTTCAATTTCATTTACAAGACGTTAGTGGAGACAACTTCCCGACCACAGTTTCGTGGAAGGATCATAAAGTTGAATTGCATCTAGCTAACTGATACCGTGACTTCAAGGAAGCAGTACAGTTATTAGAAGCCATGCGTCATTTACAAGCCAACTAAGCGGTGGCACAGTATTTCACACAAGGCAACAAACTACAAACTGTTAAAGTAATTTATTATTCACTTTAATAAAGGTAATCTAGGTAAATTACTTCTCCACAAGAGCGTGAGCTCTAGTAATAAAACGAAGAGGGACGTAACTCAGCTCTAAGGTATCACCCAGTTACTTTCATCTCGTTATAACAAATAATTTAAAACGTTGTTTTCATATCACTGATTCTGATAAGTGAGCGGTAAAGTATATGAGATATGGACATGAAAATCCAAAAGTGGAAAAAATTTTCACATTTGATTAATAATGTGATGACAGACGATTAATAAATTTCCTGTTTTAACTTCAATATCAACCTTTAGACCTGAAAACGGGTGAAAACCTGCACCTACGGAAGGTGATGACAGGTAATTATTAATACCTGTCAGGTCACCTAATGCCAAAGGATGCCGCACCTGCAGACTTACTGGAAGTCTACTCAAAGAGGAAGCAACAAGCCACCTCCAGCCGGCGATGTACAGCTATTCCTCCGAAAGGTGGTGAAATATGTAATTATTATTAATAGATTCTCGGGTACCTTTCCCACCCTGGCTACGAAAAGAGTCATTTGCCCTCAAAATAAATCGCTTCCCTAGCCGGTACTCAATGCAAAACCTAAGTGTTACGACTTTGGCACTGTGAAATTAATACCGCATGAAAACATGTGTTTGAAATCGCATTTTTTATTCATTTTTATGGTGTAACGTCAGTCAAAACTGTTGTGTGTTTGTGTGGTTATATTAATCTGGAACAGCCGTTTGCGTTTTCCAATTTATCTACCTGACCAGCCTACACAGCTTCACTAAGCTAGATTTAAGCCTAACAATAATAACTATTACAAATCCATACATACTAAGTAATCAAACACAACTAATATGAAACTGATATCTTCGGCTGTAAGACCAACAGCCGTATCGAACTAACACACTATAAAGAATAGGTTGTCGATGTTATGAAAAATGAGGTTAATAGGTATGAAGTGATTGGAATGGAATAAAACAGAACTGAATGTTATTTTTACTTATTGCTTTACTCCCCATCGACGTCAAGGCCACTAGAGGCTGGAGAGTGTGGGGGAACATGGAAAAAATGGAAGCCGATCATGACCTTTTACGTGAACCATATCGTCATTTTCCCGGAGTGATTTCGGGAAACCATGCAAAAACCGAAAACTGGAGGTCGGGACTGATTAGAATCCGCGTCCTCCCAAATTTGTAGCCAGAGCGTTACCTCTCAGCCACCACAATTGGTAGTCCTTCATTTCCTAGTCTAAGCGAAATGCTCCTGTATGAGTCCGAAGTGATCCAAATTTTGATAGAGAACGAGTCGTAATGCTTCCCTCGTCCTTCGTGAAACGACGAAGACCAACTCCAGATGCGTCCGATTTATTATAATAGCTCCCCATACAACAACACAGTCGGTCTCAGTATACTAGTTCCATCTGTCGGATGGCTGTAATCTTCTGTTCCGCCGGCTCGACGTGTCTAAAATACCAGCTGGTTTGCTTGGATGCCGCGGTGTCTCTTCGTATCTGTAGTCTGCTTCTTTGCCATTTGCAATGTGATGTGGTGGCGTGGTTACTGTCTCTCTGTAACCTGTATAAATGCCTCGGTAGCGTAGGGGCTAGAGCACTAGCTCCAAGTGCCGAAGGTAGCCGGTTCGAATCCGGCCGCGGGCATGGATGTTTAAGTGTTGTGTGTCTGTGTGAATGTCCTCTCCGTCCTGTGGTGTCTATTCACATGAAGAGATATCATAAAACACATTGAGCTGGCTGAATGGCTTAGCCGCCGAAAGCCATTAAAAAAAAAAAACACTATATAAACAGGGTTCCAGGAATGAAATGATAATCCTGCAGCGGAAGGTACGTCACATCATTTCCTACTATACAACAAAATTTTAATATAGTAAATGTCTCACCATTTCGAGATATTCTTTTTTTAAATATTTTTTTGAAACATATTCGTTGAACAATTTCACGCCATTTCTACAAATTAAAAGTTTTTGAACCCTATTTTTTTAAATTTACTCAAGGATGATTGAGTCATCTAAAACAATGTTACTTTTTTCTTAAAACGTCAAAAAAAACCTTTAAAAAAATCTTATGAAAAAGGTGTATACCAATTTATTAAAAGGGCTGACTTTGACAGCCTGTGGTGTTAAAAAAAATGTACTAAGCGGATCGTGCCAACAACATTAAAAAAATTGCTTCGTTATTGCCAATTTTATAATGGTAGATATAATTGTTTAACATAACTTTTAAAATTAATTGTAAAAGGAATTTTAAACAATTATACCATTTTAAAATTGGCAATAACCAAGCAATTTTTTTTAATGTAAATGGAAGGATCCGCTTGATACATTTTTTTTTTCTTTTACACAACAGGCTATCAAATAAATTTGTATGCATTACAACACCTATTTTTTTTATACAAAGCGTACACATTTATGTGTAGAAAATAAATGAAAGACAATGCTTTGGCTAATGCTTTGGTATATACAACATTTTTGGTCTTTCGTCTTCTTCAAAAGCAGACCCGCAGTTTTTTCGGGTTTTGATAGTACATAGCACACCTATATGTAAAAACAGCTCAGTGGTTTACTCTTTCATTTTTTTTATTTTTTTTTGGCACATGTTCGATGGCTAAGGTCATTAGAGGTGGGATGGGACTGGGGACAAGGAACGGGAAGGAATTCGGCCATGACCTTTGCATTCGCCAGCAGTAATTTGGAGATACCATGGAAAACCCAAAGGAGATTCTAACCCACGTCGTCCCGAATGCGAGGCCAGAATGTTAACCGTTCACTCACCACGCTCGGTTTTACTTTTAAAAGTTTCTGGGTCCGGTCCCAGGTTCAAATTCCCGTCGAAGCAAGAATTTTTAAGAGTTGTTTAAGATCAATGGCTTAGTATGCCACCTTCGGTAGGTTCCAACCAACCTTCGGGTTGTGGACTAAGTTAGCTTTTTTACTTTAAAACAAAGAAAAAATATCCGTCTACAACGTTTCTCGGGAGCTGGGTATGTATGAATTTTCTGATGTCTTTATCCCTATTGATTGGATTTTAGTAAAAAAATACTCCATCATCATCTATTTCGGCAGATATCCCTACTAATGCAAAAAACTGAAAAGTTGTTTGTGTAAATTAGTCTTAAAACGTGTGAGTGCAGTTTGGTGTTCTAAATGTAAACATCAATCTTCACATATTTTAAAGAATATGTGCGCAATGTTCCTTGCAGAATGGAAAAGAGCTATAGATTTTTAAACTCCAAGTTCGAATTTCTTGGTTAGCAACTGTTCAATCGGAATCGGTCCAATGCGATTGACAGGAAATTTTATTGGCTCTGAGAATATCATTAACATCCCTATCCACTTTGGCTGATTTCCCTACCATTTTCGAGATATTTACAAGAAAACTCAGTAGTTCCAAGTGTAAATTTTTCTTAAGAGGGAGTGTTGGGTTTTTGCTTACCAAATTTAGACAATATTTTTTTGTTTTAAAGTATACGTGTGCAAAGTTCCGCCAAAATATGATGTAAACTATGGGTTTGTATAAAGAATATTTTTCAAAATTAATGGGGCTAAAGGGGGAGAAGGGTTAGATTTTAAAAATCAAATGTAGCCAGTATTTTTGACTTTGTTTTAAAGTAAAAAAACTGACTTAGTCCACGACCAGAAGGTTGGTTGGGTCTTACCGAAGGGGGCATACTAAGCCATTGATCAGAAACAAATCTTAAACTTCGTGCTTCCACTGAACTTAAACATAGGTGTGCTAAATACCATCAAAACTGGAGGAAAAATTTGGGGCTTGTATGAACAACGTTAGCAAAAATTAAGGGGGGGAGGGGAGTGGTAAAGGAGGGGAGGAGATACGTTTTTGTAAAACAAAAGTAGACAGAATTTTTCCATTTGTGCTAGAGTATACATTTGCAAAGTTCCATCAAAATCGGATAGAAACCATGTGTTTCTATGAAGAATATTGTCAAGAATTAAGTGGTTGGGTAAAGAAAGAGAAGGGCGGGCATTTGATAATCAAATATAGACAGTATTTTTTCTCATTACTTTAAAGTTAAAAAAAAAACTTACTCCACAACTCATCGGTTGGTTGAATCCTCCCGAAGGATGTGTACTAACCCACTGTGTCCGAGGCAGAATGGCCAGTCCCTTTCTTCTGAGACCTACGTGGAATCCGAACTACGGAACGTCCCGGCGTATCTCACACAATCAAATACAACCTTTAAAAATCCTCCTCCCTCCCCCCCCCCCCCGGGATTTGAACCCACGACCGTAGAAAGAAACGTGACTTAAAAACCAGAATGCTTCTTTTGGAGTATACACGTGCTAAGTACTACAAAAATCGGAAAAAAATTGTGGGTTTGTATGAACAATGTTGACGAAAATTAATGACAGGGGGCAAAAGGAGAAGAGGGGTTGGGCTTTTGAAAACCAAATGTAAACAGTATTTTTCTATTGATTTTAAAGTATATGTGTGAAAAGTTCCATAAAATCGGATAAAACTGTATTTTTGCATAAAGAACACTGGCAAAAATTAAGCGGGTGGGTTAAGGGATGAAGCGGTAGTTGTTTTGCAACTCAAATGTAAGCAATATTTTTCTCTCGTTTTCATTGTATAAGTATGAAAAATTCCATCGAAATCGGATAGAAACTGTGGGTTTGTAAAAAAAATCATGCAAAAATTGAGGCGTGTAAAGGGGGAGAGCGGTTAGGTATATTTTGTTTTTGTTTTTTTGCCAGAAACTTTCGCAGGTGTGCACACAATAGCTTACAAAAGTTGCATCGTAATTCGATGAATGGTATAAGAACCCATATAATACGAACAAACCCACAAACATTTTTTTATTTTTCTTTGGCTGTTAGCCTTGGGCTATTCCTGCCAGGGACATAAGGGTAGGGGTACTAGGTTTTTTTTTATTGTAACTTTATATTAAACTTTTTGTTTTGGCGACATATTTGTATGTGTTATTGATTACTTTTGTGCCTGGATACGATAGGTTAGTCATCAGAGATGTTATATCTTTGACTTTTAGGGATTTTTCTATAAGCTCTTTTCTAATCACACTGTATTCTTCGCATCTGAGAATGTAGTGATATATATCTTCCACCGCACCACATCCGAGACAATTCGGCGACTCCACAATTTTCATTCTATACTTTTTGTCGTTTAGGAGAGCGTGTCTTGTGCGTAGTTTGTTAATCAAGATTTTCTTTTTCCTTCTGAGATATTTTGATTCGTACCATGGCTTCTTTTCGATATTATTGCATATTGCCCGATGCCATAGTCCTTTCAGCCTTTGTTGTTTTGCCATTTCTATTCCCATTCGTTCCTTATCAGGATGGATGCGAGGTGTCTAAGGTCTGTATAGGGAAGGGATGGCGAACCTTTATTGATCTACGTGCCATTTTTTCTAATGAAATGTTGAATGAAGCCACGACGTGCCATCAAACAAGCATGAATAATGGTAAATGGGAAAAAGAAATTTAAAAAAATATTATCGCCATCAAACTTTATATTTGTAACCAGACATACATTTTTTTTAAAACTAATTAATAATAAGATCAACAGTTTTATGTTTATTTAAGAAGATGTAACTAGTGCGTATATTATTGTTACAAATTAGATTCCAAATAAATTATATTAGGTTCATAATTTGTTCCTTTTAGGAGAATACAACTTGAAGTGGAGTCATATGACAATCCTTCCAACCTTATTTAATCAAAGACGACGGTTGTTTATTTCTCTCTTTAATTGCAATGGACTTTTTTTTTCCTCCGGTACTCTTTTATGACAGATTTGTCATTTGTTTCATAGAGCCGTTTTACAGATGTTGTTCGATATACCAATGTTCCAGAAAGAAAAACACCTTTATTAATAAGGCATATTTATCAGTCCACCAACATGAAATTCTTCTTTGCACTTATCTTACACGTTGTGTTTTTTTTTTGCCAAACTAGCCAAACTGAATGTTTGTACATATAACTCAAACAAATTAGTTCAAAAACCGTATTAACTGTGTGTGCAGTCAACAACGTCAACAAAAACAAACAAGTGAATAAGTCAGCTCAGCGCCCTTCCCACAGTCTGCGCTTAATCACTCCGTTTGGTCAGAAATTCGCTCGAAATCTACAATTCTTGCGCAATCTTTAGTCATTCCGGCACTGGTAGTTTCGTTCACGATGAGCTTTGTTACCCTAATCTTAAATTATGCATACGAAAATATAAATTACTTGTATATTTTGGGTATCTACTTAATTAATGCCGTGCCCAAATTATTTGGTCGCGTGCCATCATCGGCACGCCTGCCATTGGTTCGCCATCCCTGGTATAGGGAATAGCAGCAGTGGCGTAGCTAGGGGGGGGCGGTGGGGGCGGTCCGCCCCGGGTGTCACCCGTTTGGGGGTGACACCCGCATTTCGAAAATAGTAATCAAAATTAGTGTGATCCAATTTTTTTTTTTTTTTTTTTTTTTGATAGTCTTAATTTATCCTTTGGTGTCGAGACACGTCTACCTTTCAGGTTTTGAATATTTGTTTTTAAGTTGATCTATCGCTTTTTCAAATGCGATTAAGGGTGCTGTGCTCTTTAATTACAGTAGAGTACAATGATTGGCAAGACCGCGCGCTTAAACAAATAGAGCACCGCTCTGTAGCTCCAACAATCACAGAAACTCGTTGTGCTTGACGTCCGTCACTGTTGTTTGTTTGTTAGTAGCGGCGGTGGATAAAATGTAAGTTTTCTTGTATTAAGAGAGAAAGTTTTAAAAATAAATGATATATATCTAAAATTGTTAAAATCAAGGTAATTAGACAGATAAATTGTAAATCCTTGAAATTATTTCAGGAAAAATGTTAGATTTTCCTTTGAAAATAAAAAAAAAGCAACTAAGCGTATGTCGGAATACGCGTAGTCTAGGCATCAAAACTGTTTTGCTTATTTAGAATTCCATTAGCTTTCGAGCCAAGATTCACAAGTGGCTTGAAGTATTTTCTAGTGATTTTTGAATTTATCATCTGACAGATTCGTGATGTATAAATTGCGTACATTCCGCGTTATCAAACATTCTGCGTACCTACCTATTGTCGACGGTGCACCTATACTCGACATGAAATCGTATCATGTTCAAATTTATGCAAATAAAATGATTCGGAAAACTGCATTAAACTAGCAGTACTGTAAGGTTTCAAGTCAATCCGAGCGGGTCCATGTGTCCGTTGATAGTATCGTCTGTAGTTGGTAATCAATTTTTATAGAGCATGTGTTTAAAACAGTCGGAACCGCATATCTTGCTAGCGAAATCGTTACATTAGTAATCACTTAAATTCTAGGTTCATTTAAGTTTGCTATGCTTTCTACTAATCGAGAATATGTAAATATGATCGCGATGAAATAAATAAGCGTATGATTCTCTAAGAATTTTCCATGATAAATTTACAGAAGATTTCTATTACGGGTAACCCCTCTGTCGAATACAGTTACTTAAATTCTTACGAGTTTCTTAAATCGACATGAATGTCGAACTTCTGTTCCTGAACAAAAATTGAGCTTTAATCAGAAACTGAACGAACATTTGAGCCGTTTACAACATTTTTATTTGTACGCTACAGAGCGGCGCTAGAAATCTAAAATTTACATGTGGAGACGATCTTCAGTACATACAATGTCGTATTTAGTTGTCTATAGCTACGTATTTCTTAGGCGGGTAGTAAAATACTTCACTTGCTAAGTACTTCATGTAAAGACGGCAGATATCACAATAGCATGTTCTTTCATTACCTGACCCGTTGTTTTTTAATTACGTTTGGTTATGTTTTTATATTTTATTTATTCTTCTATTTTTATGAAGGAACCTTAATGTAGAGTTGCTTCTCTGAATATGCAGTATCCCCAGAGTCTCACAACTTGTTGGACCCGGATTTGCTCCAGTGGGACCCCATCTGGGTCTGGAATTGCTTCTACTTGGATCAAGCCACTTCTGTCAACTTTCCTCTCGATATCCCTTGGTCCTGCAAATATGGAGGTTGCGAAGTCATTTAAATACAGCCTATGTTAACGTTTCAATAACAAATGATTGGGTAGCTTTCGACGTTTTTAAATTTATAGCGGAATCTTATGGTCGCCCTATAGTTACACTGGCGGAAATTAAAATCACTACACGCATACATGAATGGTAGAATTTTAGGAAACTTTGAAGATACGTATATCCAGGCAGATACCTAGAAGAAAGATAACAAATGGAAATATGGAAATGGATCAGACTAAGTTATTACCTTTAGATACAGTTGTCAGTGAGAAATGCACCCAACATGAGCACCATTTTTTTTTTTTTTTTTTAACTGCTTAATGTCTCGTAACAGTGAGGTCTTTAGAGACGGGAAAGGATGGGGGGGGGGGGAGCCAAGGAATGGGAAGGAATTCGGCTATGGCCTCTTGAAGGAAGCATCCCGGCATTTGCCTGGGGTGATTTGGGAAACCATGGAAAACCCAAATCTGGATGCCCGGACGGGGATTCGAACCGCCGTCCTCCCGAATGCGAGGCCAGAACGCTAACCGTTACACCACCACTCTCGGTTGGAGCACCAATACATTCGTGGATTCTTGCCGGCATTGAGTTCGGATTTCTTCTTGGTGTATGTCTCACTACGCGTGCAAGTCTTAAGCAGTCAGTTGTTGCACAGTTTGTGCTGGGTGACCATGTGATCTAATGTGTCTACTCCTGGTATCCTAGACATGCTCTATTGGGTAAAAATCTGGGTACTGGGTACCATGCTGTCCAAATTGTAATCGAAACTCCTTGCAAGGCTTGTGTGACGATGGCCGCAGTTTGAGGACGGGCATTATCTTGTTGGAAAATGCGATTTGGATGGTGAACATGAAGGGTATCACAATAAGATGTAGTACCACGTCTACATAGTCGTGGGCTGTCATTGTGTCATCAACAACAGCCGACTTAGTCATGCTGTCGAAACTGATTACCGCCAAAAAATGACACCGTTGGTTGCACTTGCGTGACGTTCTGAAATCACAGCAGGTAAGCCGTTTCTCCACTACACCTGCAAACATGTCGTCGCATATCACTTTGCCACAGACAGACTCCAGACTCGTCTCTAAACACAAATGTACGCCATTCACATGCCCATTTGTGTTTTGCATTACGCCAGGTTAGATGATGCTGGCTGGCAATGAAATTAGATTAATGGGACATATTGCACAGGGCCCAGAGTGTGTAACCCAGCTTCAAGAAATTGGTTTACAATCGTCCGGGGAGGAGGGAGGGTTGACTGTCTCTGTAACCACTGCTTGGATCTGGCCTTCAGTCAACCATCTGCCAGCAATAGCCACCCACACCATTTGGCGGTCTTCACGTGCTGTTATCCATCTGTATGGACCTGTGCCTGCTCTAGGAGTATTAGAGCCTTCTTTCATCCACTGTGTAACAAGTCTGTATACTGACATTGCACTACAGCCAATCCTTCGCGAGATTTCACCCTTTAAAAACACGTCAATTCTCCGACCCCTCTCACAGTTAGTTATTTGGGTGTAGAGAGCTGTCACTCTTCGCCTTGGCATACTTAGCCAACAAGAACTTGTAGACAACAAAGTGTCATGTTACACCACACTGTTCGCCATTTATAAGCTAAAAAAATTTGCAATTTACATAATAAATAGCACCGTGATTCTAATATTATTACACATAAAACTTTCAATTTTTAATCATTTAATACTCTTCATGCGGGCAAACTTGGGGCCAAATTTCATTCATTTATCACGACACCGTCTGAGTGTTGGGATTTTAATTTGCACCAGTTTGTGTATCAGTTGCTAAGGGATTGTGCATAAACTACGTGCCTCCGTCTAGGGGGGGGGGGGTTGGCTGGGAAGCTACGTTGAGCTACGTGGAAGGGGGGGGGGTTCAGAGCCAGCTTCTCTTTCGTATTATTTGTCACAGTTAAAATTACATACAGAACACACAGAAACATGTAAATATTTATTTCCGTCATTTAATTATCCCCGGATGTAATTTACGATAGTCTGACAAGAGAAAACAGTACAAAATGTCTTCTGGAATCAATATTGAAAAAAGCCACGTGCTACGTGGAGGCGGGGGGGGGGGGGGTAGATACAAACGCCACGTCGAAATACGTGGGGGACAGGGTGGGGTTCACAGGAAGCCAAAATGGCTCTACGTGATTTATGCACGCTCCCTGAGTGTAAAGGTCGAGCTGCACTTTGCCAACACTGGTCTGTACCGTCACCGCAACGACAGCCGGCCGAGTGACGGCTCGCCCCCTCGCGTCCACACTTTTCCATAGCTCGTCCGTGTTCCTATCGGTCTTTAGTAGTCTTGTGTAGTTCGCGAACGAACTAGTTCGGAAGAGCGCTCCCATAGGCGAACTACGCGAACTAGTTCCCAGATCTCTCGCTCCTTAGTTCGTTCGATCCTTTCCCGAAGACCAACTTTTGTTTTAGTTTATTATCTAAAAGGTAACACAGTTCCTTGTGGACACATTTCACTGAAGACACAGATATAAAAATAAAAGAAAAATAAATTGTTCAACATTAATAATTATTGCAGAAGTCACAAACGGAAATTTAACGTGGAATGTGAAAATAAAATACACTTTGATCCCATTAACAATCAAAAGACAACCATCGATAACCACAACTACCATAACAAACAAGAGAGCGCGTGCAGTAGCGCTAGCAATGCGAGCGAGCGAGCTGTCTTGGAGGACCTAGTTCGCGAACTAACAGAGCGCTCTCGGTCGCGAACTAAAGAGACCGGTACAGTTCGCGAACTAACAGAGCGCTCCCGGTCGCGAACTAAAGAGACCGGTACAGTTCGCGAACTAACAGAGCGCTCCCGGTCGCGAACTAAAGAGAGCGGTACAGTTCGCGAACTAACAGAGCGCTCCCGGTCGCGAACTATACAGAGCGGTACCATTCGCGAACTAGCACCATTCGCCGCTAGGGTTTCCAATATTTTTTCGGTTGATGGTAGGAATTTTTTAAAAAGAATAACCTATAAAAATATGCTACACTTCAAAAATATAATATTTTACGAAAGAGTAGAAAATGATAAAAGGTATGTTTTTACTATTTCATTTTTTAAGCTATATTTTTTGCACTTCTTTCATCTTTAATTCTTTTTTGTCATATGCTTTATCGCTTTCAGTTGTCAAATTAATTTCGAGAAAAAGCTCATTTTTTATTCATGAAATACTTCTCTTACTTTTATAATATTGTTATTTCAGAGTAAAGTTTGTTCACTTTGATATTCATTTTTTCTCGCAAATTTATAACATCTAATATAGTCTCACAGTCATCAAATGAAACCCTGTGATTTGAATTTAATTTTTGGATTTTGTATAGCCAATTGCTTTCATTAAAATCTAACTATTTACTAAGATACTCCAGACATTTATCAAAGAATACTAGAGCATTTTTTTTTTTTATATCATCACTTTCTGTGGAGAATTTGGTTTCTAAAGGCTTTTTCTTGTTTTCTTAA
Organism: Vandiemenella viatica; assembly: GCA_031002005.1. NCBI lineage: Eukaryota > Metazoa > Arthropoda > Insecta > Orthoptera > Morabidae > Vandiemenella > Vandiemenella viatica. The sequence continues at coordinate 47,794,194 of CM061921.1, read as the reverse complement.
CCAAAGAAACAGTATCTTTTACATTTTTCTAGTGCTGATTTTAAAGCTGACATAATATAATACTTATCTCAGTCTATTAGTTAACAGCTTTGTGAAAGTGATGAAAGAAATGACTTGCGAAATTCAAATAGATTTTAACTTTTGTGTCTTCATCAGTTTCATTCGTCGCCAAAAAATTGTGAATGTGTGTTGGATTATTCTCCCCTTCACTAATAAAATAATAGCTCAAAGACTTCCAATTCACTGGAAATTTACGCACTTTCGTTATTGCTACCACTTTCTCATTCAAGGGTCACTGTTATTTTTATATGTCTAATTATTAGATATCACATTGGAAGTATTAATGTTATTTTTCTTAATAATATAGGTAATACTATTTCTGTCATATAGTACTTAAGTTATAGCCAATAGCAGAATTATATTTTGTCCATGATTTCCAAAACTTTATATAAAAAAGCCGATTACTTATAAACGAGTATTTTAATTCATCAAAATAAACGCGTTTATAATATTTTATAATTAATGTTGTGTTGTTGTTGGGGTTAGGGGCGCGTCTACGGCAGGATCATTAGTGCCTTTTATAAGTAATGTTTCTTCCATGAACTAATAAACAAATCCATTTAAAAAATTAATATTCTACGAATGCATGTAAAGTAAATAGTAAAAACAGCACATTTATTCAATTTACCCATTTGTGTAAAGGAAAATGAGCACTTTGGTTTATCGGCGCCAACTGTTCATGCTAATGTAATTTGAAAGTCCTATTATTAAGCAATAACTTTTGTTAAGAAGGTCATATTAAATTCCATTTAGAAACGACAAAAAATGATTATGTCCTAATAAAACTAACTTAACAAACAAAATAGCGCGTGCAGTAGCGGTAGCAAGGCGAGCGAACGATCTGTTTCTCTGAATTCGAGACGCGAACTAACGAACTAAAAGAGCGAACTAGTTCGCGAGGGAGCTGCGAACTAAACTGAGCGCTCCCCTTCGCGAACTATTATGCGCAAGTCTATTGTTCATGCTAATGTAATTTGAAAGGGCTATTATTAAGCAATAACTTTTGTTAAGAAGGTCATATTAAATTCCATTTAGAAACGACAAAAAAATGATTATGTCCTAATAAAACTAACTTAACAAACAAAATAGCGCGTGCAGTAGCGGTAGCAAGGCGAGCGAACGATCTGTTTCTCTGAATTCCAGACGCGAACTAACGAACTAAAAGAGCGAACTAGTTCGCGAGGGAGCTGCGAACTAAACTGAGCGCTCCCCTTCGCGAACTATTATGCGCAAGTCTAGTCTTTAGTCTCCTTTAATGTTTTCAAGTGATTGTTTTAGGGAATCAGTGTTGGGGATGAAAGGTAGGTTTGACACCCTACTTTATTATAGAATACTGTAGTTTATTTTGCACAGTTTTGGTACGAAAGTACATTAAAATACTATTTAATCTGACTCACGTAATCACCTAACTGCTTGATCTTTTATGTACAAAAATAGTATACCAGCGCAGTATTAACAAATCATCATCACCACACTTTACCGGAATGAAAGATTGTCGCTTGTTTGAACGCAATCTCAATTAAAAGTCAATCACTTCACATTTGACGTGTTTGTTTTGTCTGAGGTTATTTTCGATTCACTCAGTACTTTTTGTTAGTGAAGAACGAGATTATAACGTATTTTAATTTTAATATAGGTCGTTAAGATTTTGTATAGTAAAAATAATAATTTCATCTTACCTCAAAGTTTTAGTCACAGAGTATCTTATTGGGAAACTCGCAATGCACCTATATCGTAGCGTCCTTCGCATTAACAGATAAAAGCTTTGCCATAGGTAATTGCAATTTTAAGGCCCACAAGAATTATAGTCGAGACCGGGATTTTAACCGGGATCTTCAGTTTCCAAATCGCACGCAGTAACCATTTGAGTCAACAGTCCGACTATAGGTGTAATGAAAAATAAGTTTTCAAACATGATAAAATAAACATTTTTTCTATACCATCTATTTCTGCTATCAAAAAACACGAATCCACTTTTATGTATTTGAATACATATTTTTCGGTACTTCTAGATTAGTCTTGCGTCTGGTTACGGTGTGCGATTCGGGTGTGGGAGTTTCCTGTTACAAATGCGGATCTCGGCTGCAACTTTTATGGGTCTTAAAATTGATCTTCAATTCTGGCAAAGCTTTGATTTTTTAATGCGAAGATGCTAGGACTCTTCCTACATTTTACTAATATCTGATGAGCATGGATGGAAAATTTTGTTTAAGGCAAATAACATGAAAACAACATTTGGTCGTAATGGAATGAAAATTTTCGAACTCTCTCTATGTGCTTCTCCACATCCAGCAGGCCGACACTGGTTCGCACCGTCAAAACATAACCCAATAGAACGCCGGCCGAGTGTCGTACGACACGCCGTGTCATTTGGACAAACTTCAATCGAGTGAGCACCAACAAAGAAACTTGTCAGTGCGGAACAATATCGGGCAAGTGAGGCCCGATCTTCAGAGGAGTTAAAATTAATCTAAAACCACTTTCGATCATCGGTGAGCAACACGTGGCTAAAATCTTGCCATATTGACTATTGAACATGAAGTACCTCAAATTGATAATTTTTAAGATGTGATTTACGAATTTGCAGCTCTTAAAGCTAAAAAGAGGAGATTGTGAAAGCAATTGTTTTTAGTTAATTTGTGTATCTTTTAAATGATCTTAATATTACCATTTTATTAACTACTAGCATTTGCCCGCTGCTTCACGCGCGCGTGCCTTGGCAGGTGTATAAATTATTTACCGATTTTATTCTCTTATCAGACATTAACGTGGAAAGGCATGAACTGTTAATGTATTCTGAATAGTTTCGTTTGTTTCGGTTAATACGTTAGGTTCGGTTTTCATACTGATGTCAGAGAGTTGTTTTATTCATATTTTAACGTGATGCAATTGATTCAATAGTAGAAAAGGTTCCTGAAAAATTAACATTAGTAATTCGTGGTTGTAATTATTGTGTGAAGAATAAACATTTATTGTTTAGAAAGGCTTTTATTTTTGCGTTATAAGTAAATAAAGCAATGCTTAAGAGAAATAATATACTATCTTCAGCATACTTCGTAGGTCACTCATTGTAATGCCTCTGTGTAGACCACGTTTCTGGTCTGATTGTTCATTGTACATATGTACAGGCGTGATCTGCCACTCACCCTGGAGCAAGCAACGTATAGCTGGCCGTGCGAGAAACATGGTGTCCGAAGATCAATGCCTACGGTTCCTAGTGTCTGTCCCTGAGACTTGTTAATTGTCATGGCAAAACATAACGTTACGGGAAATTGTAGGCGCTTAAATTTGAACGGGAAGTTTGAAGGAACCAATGGTATTCGTGGAAGGAATAATTCTTTTCCTCGTCCACATCCTGTTAAAATAACGGCCTCAATGATGTTTTTGTGCAATGATTTAGTCCTCTTGGAAGTGTGCTGAAATATAAAAATTCGATACCAATAATCACAGCATCTCAATTTTTCTGATTTATTTATTTTTTGTTGTTTTTTATTTTTTGTTGTTTGGATATTGGTTTTATTTTATGTTGATACACCATCAATTATTCCTGCTTTAAAATAGAAATTTACGTGAATTGGAGCTACTCTTGATTTCAAATCGTCGTATCATTACTGTCATTATTTCAGTCAGATATAATTAATCCAAAAATGTCGAGATGTGATCATGGTACAGTTTATGTAGTAACATGCATGTAACTGAAACAATTATTTCTGAGTGGCAACATTATGGCAAGTTGTGAATCGCTTGAAATGCAACCTGACAGCTGATATGATGCTTTGTTATAGGCCTAAGAGACGATGCCTGCAGCTTTATAATCTACGCGGTGTAGCATTAGGATATGAAACATTTTTAATTTAAGTTTCTTTCAATATAGCCGTATTTTCTATGTAATTATTTCAGTCGCATGTAAGTACCTGGCGGAACAACAGCCTGGACCAGATGACAATTGACTCGTTTTGTTTAGCATCAGGCATAACTGGTTTAGTTTTAAAATTTACGCGGTGTAGAATAGAATTTTAGGATGCCTAGTTATATTTGAAATAAAAATTCGTTACCAATAATCACAGCATCCCAATTTTTTCTGATTTATTTATTTTTTGCTGTTTGGATATTGGTTTTTATTTTATGTTGATACACCATCAATTATTCCTGCTTTAAAATAGAAATTTACGTGAATTGGAGTTAATCTTGGTTTCAAATCGTCGTATCATTATTGTCATTATTTCAGTCAGATATAATTAATTCAAAAATGTCAAAATGGATCACGGTACAGTATATGTACTAATGTGCATGTAACTCAAGCAATTATTTCTGAGTGGCAAAATTATCGCAAGTTGTAAATCGATTGAAATGCAACCTGGACAGTGATGACAGCTGATATGCTTTGTTATAGGCCAAAGGGACGATGCTTTTAGCTTTATAATTTACGCGGTGTAGCATTAGGATATGAAATTTTTTTTATTTGAGTTTCTTTCAATATATCCGTATTTTCTATGTAATTTTTTGAGTCGCATGTACCTGAATTTTCGGATGCCTAGTTATATTTGCACGTTGTAGCCACGAGACATATTAATCGAATAAAGTACTTCCAAATATGTGCAATTCCTCACAAGTCATTATGAAAGAAGTATGTTTTATTACTTGCTGATATTTATAATAGCTGTTTTTCAGACATCGCTCTTCGAGAAAAAACTGAATTTCGTATTAAGTATTGGCTTATTGTGGCTGTATTGTACAGCGTTCACGTAGCAATTTTGTTCCAGAGACAAACTGTATAACAGTCTACCAGAGACAATACATGTCTTCAATATTAGTAATTCAACAGACCTGTAACGATTCAAGTAAATGCTGATTATACTTGATTCACGTATTCTTTTTATTTTGAAGTACTGCGGTCCAGAAAAATGAATCGCAGAAGTAAAAAAAAAAAAAAAAGAAGGAAATCCTAAATTTTGTCAGGTCTCTTTATGAAAGGAGTGACCGTCTGAATGTGTATAATTATCTGTGGTCTACAGTTTCACATTTCTGAAGTTTTTTACTGACTTGCTTCTTCCCATGGTACATATTAGTCGTTAGCTACTTCTGCAGATGTTGATCAGCAACATTAGCTTTAAAAATTTGGAAACACCATGCAAATTGATGCGGTAGTTTTTGCGTTATTAGAGATCAAGCCTCACTACAAACGCAGCTTGCTTACAGATTTATAATAGTATAGATAATTTTTAATAACAATAAATGTTTATTTAGTTATGTTTTATTAATATCATATTTTACACTTACAAGATATTATATTTTACTTAATTTTGAATTTAAGTTTTCAAGGGGTGACACCATCAATAACCGCCCCGGGTGTCACCCACTCTAGCTACGCCACTGAATAGCAGCGTGCAACCATTCTATGGCCGCTAGTTTCTTTTTTGCTGCTCTGTCAACCATTTCGTTGCCATGTAAGACCACGAGGCTTGGTACCCACTGTAGCCTTACGTCTATGCCTTTTGCTGTCAGTTTAGCTATCTCTCTAACTACTTGTAACTACTTGGTAGGCCTATGTGATGTAGTTTTTGCCCTTGCCTTTCGGAATCCCCAAGACTGCATGTAATACACATCTAGAGTCAGAACATATGACTCCTTTCTTTCGATTTCACCCACCGGATCCACATAGGCAGCTGCACAAGCCTCCTCACCCGCCTTTGATCCATCCGTAAATATTTGGGACCAGTCTTTCCATTCGGTATTGATTATTTCCATCGTATTTTGTTTTGCTTCTTCCGGAATGAGGAATTTCCTCTCTGGCAGATTTAATATGATAGTTGGGTAAACATGAGCGGATAGGTCCACTTTTTGACATGGCTTCTCCTCAGAATATAGGTCATTAATTTCTTTTGTATACATGCTCCACTGATTTGTTAACTGCCTGTAGATTATCAGTCTTGGCATCTTGTAAAAATCTGGGGTGTTCCATTTAATCTCCTGTGCTAAAATCAACAACAAACATTCATTCATTTATATATATTTGATAAGTTATATTAATCTCAGACAGATGGCAGCATTTAAGCTCCTACCCTTAGAATGGGTATTCTTCTGCAACGTGGAGGGTTACCGTTCCTCCAACCTGTTGCTGTAGTCGTAATGACCTGGTGACTGGGTTTCTTATCGGCTGCGCAACCTTTCCTTATAGTAGCCACCTGGCCTTATCCGGTAATCCTATCGGGTATAGGGGACCTGTAGTTTAACGTGGAATCCGAACGTACTTCACATTACAAAGCTAGCTGTGCCAGAGGTGAAGCTCGAATTAAGGGCCTATGAAAATCCCCGTCGAGAAGGGATTCTAACTGGAAATCTTTCAGATCTCTAGTTGGACACCTTAACCACGGTGCCATCAGGTCGCTAGCAGACGTGATGACGAAGCTTCCCGTTCTTAGAGGTTCATGATGATCAGTACTAATGACTCCAAGAGGCCTTGTCAGTTTAGGATTGAAAATACATGAAGGTGAAATTAGGAATTGGGTGAACCCGTTGCCAGCTCATTTAGGAAGGACACCAATGGCGCAGCCAGCTTTCAAGTCCTCATCGAAGGTCAAAACACCATGAACACTGTTGCATAGCCTCACTCCATACCCACAGCCGAGAGATTTGCGATTTGTCACAGTCATTTGGTACGTAATGTAGTGATTAGGAAATATGCACCTCTATGTCTCATTTCCCACTGCCCCTCATCCGAATGTTAATAATTCCCCACGACCGGTACCCGATCGAAAGCAGTAAAGAGAGCCATTCACTGTCACAATGTCTTAACGACTTTGGCCACCATGCGGTTTCGTAAATTCAATACGTTACATCAAATAATTATGTTTCGATACGTGTATGCTATTAACATTTTCTACTACTCGTTTCACTCCAATTGCTAATATCAGGAAATGCATCTTTTTAGTAGTTCAAAGTGATAAGAATATTTCATTGCTGTTCGAAATGAAATTTATAAATCTCTCGTCATTTAGTAAGAATTAATATTTGGAACATTCTCTGATTGAACAGAGTTACACCAAATGCATGATGCTGCTATACAGTTTTACAAGTCACTGCTAAATATAGTGCAGTTTTATAAACATTCCATTTGTTTTGTTAGATCCTTTTAAACAGTATGAAACACAAAGCTTCTCTAACTAAGAAGCAGAATTACGCTAAGAAGCGTGGTCTTACGTTTCCCTGCGGTGCAAAGCAGCTTATTTATTGATTCCGTCTCATATTGAATGGCGTGAAGCTCATTTAGTATGCTGTTTGTTGTATGGTATAATTTATTAAATACATAATGTGCTCTATATGCCTTTAATCACCTTTTCTAATGGATCTTACACTCCGACAGTGAGTGGTTTTATAATTTCACAGATCTCATTAGATGCATCATTTGTCTGTTCATTTATTATTGTATTTGTTTCCTTGAAACAATCTGGTTGAGTCTATTAATACGTACCACAGCAGCCCGGAGTAAACTTGGAGGATACTGGTTGAAATTACACTATCAAAAAAGCGGCTATATTTACTACAACTTTCTGATAAGTTTTTACAATAACGTAGCTGACTGCTGGAAAAGTGCCACAACGAAATATCACAACACACATTATTACAAGCTTACATGACATAAGCGGTTGTGATCCTCCAATGGTATTAAACTTATGTACAATATAAGAAAGGCAGTGGATCATCGCCGGAAGCACCTTGCCATGAGACAACAGCACGAAATACTGAAACTGCATTGTAGAGAATTAACTATGCTACAAGGCAACTCTGGAAAATTTTCTAAGAGTTATACATACTATTTAATAACCATATAATAATCATGTTTGTAGGTTATATATGTTTATAAACAATAAATACGGGCACTGAATATTTTCAGCTATGTAACTAACTATGTCAACAAGTTGCAGAAACACACTGGAAATAATACTGTGATTCTAAAAGGAATCTCTATATGTAACAAAGTCAGACGAAGTAGATATTGCGTAGATTGTTGCCTTGTTTGGAATTCCTTACAACTTTATACTCTGAATATAATTGCATTGCGGACATGATGAAGTATTTAATTCAACTGTCGAGTTCTTCCAAAACATGTATGGTACGAACGTTATTAAGACTAAGGGAGCTGACAAACGACATTACGTAATGAAATTAAAAATTATTGATCATTATTGGCAGTGGTCCCACGAAGGGTACTTCAGCCACCTAAAATTAAGTGACACAGTTTCAATATGACATGAACTCTGCGTTTGCCATGAATACTCTGAGGTAAAACTGTAACCATGTCGCTTCAAAGGGGACCTACGGTTTTACATGGAATCTAGACCACGGAGCTTTATAGCGTACTTCTAACGCAAAAAGCAAAGCTTTTGCAGAGATAACAGTCAATTTAACAGCTCGTAAAAATCCCGGCAAAAACCGGAATTAATGATTTTCTAGCAATCTGAGCATTTTTTCTACTGAGTCTTCTAATCTAAAATTTATTATTACTATCGGAATTATTGTATTTGTACGAACTAGAGACGATATAAATAAAGGAAGTAGCTGAACTCCCGATGTGATTTCAGGCTAAACAACAAACGATATTCAACTCTCCTCAGAGCCTGGTGAATGATTGGAATGCTCTAGCCACACATTTGGAATGAAGTGAGTTCAAGTCCCTATCTGGCCATCCAGATTTGGCTTTTCGATGGCTTCTTTAAATCTTTTTTCCATTTTTGTTTAGTTTTTATTCAAAAAGAACAATTATACAATTTTAATATGGTATTGAGTATTATAAGGCTATATTGTGAATCCCACATAAGGCGAAACTTGTGTGTGGGCTTCAAGTCTTACATTATGGATATTTACAGTGACTTAAGATCTACTGGACAATCTATACAAGATTGTGTATAAACAATAATCAATATACGAGTATATTAGGAATTTAAAGACACAAGTGATACTATTATTATATAGATTAGTTCCATGTACATGAATATTGTAAAAGTTATTAGTAGTAAAGTAATATTTAAGACCTACATATTGTTTCAACCAAGTGATGAAAGTTTATTAATTCATTTAATAAGTCATAGTTATTTAAAAGCCAAGTGGATATATATTTCTTTATGGTATGCTTTGGTTTATTGATAACATCTGCAGGTAATTTATTATAAAGTTACAAGGCAATTTTGAGATGGTTTCCTCGAAGGGTTATGGACGAATACCTGCCATTACTTGCTTCTGGCTCTAATGACCTAAACGTAAAACGACGAGCTGTAAATCACTGCGAAAATCTCTTTATTTTCCATTTGATCAGTATTTGGTAGCTGAGTACCAATTCGTTTTCATTAATAACATGTCATCATAGACAATTACGAATGTGGCTGGTACGAAGACATTGCAGGTAATAATGAAACAGAGTTGTTTAAAAGCATCTCTCAATGAATCAATATTAAAAACTGTGGGGCCGGAGAAAGGTGACGCAGAAAAAATTGTATATTACTTCGCTGGAGCTTGTGGTCCAGAATTTCCAAGATTCTAACGCAATATTAGATTACTTTCGTTCTTATTATTTAGGCAGTATAACAAGTATGGCACACTCCATATCCATTACAGAAAAAAACAAGGGTATGGTGTTATTGGCAGAGAGACCCCGAATAGTGTTTCGGCCGCCGGTTTGACAGAATTTTGATTGACCGCGCATGCGCGTGTGTCGTGGCTGCCTTAAACTAACCCGGTAATCATACCGTGTAAAGGGGACCTACAGCTTAACGTGGAATCCTAAACACGGAAACGTTCTGGAGTACTTCACATTACACAGCAAGGTGTACCAGACGTGAAGGTCGGATTAAGGGCGTATGAAAATCCGAACCGAGACAGGGATTCGAACAGTGTAGCATTAGATCACCATTCAGTCGGCTTAACCACGGAGCCACCAGACCGCTGTTCCATTAAAGAGAAGAGTATTTATGTATTTGTCACAGTGGTATATCACAAACATGGAAAAAGATTTTTTTGAAAGGATCAATGATTAGGCATCGCATAAAGAAGATATAGGATTATATACATTGCATCAGGCTATTCAATGCATACTGCCTTCGAAGTGATCAGGTAGTTACGTGATCATAATGTAAATTGTAAAAACTAAATATTAATCTGTGTTAAAGCAATACCTATTGATCAAGAAGTTAAGCTGGCATTTCTTACCAATGAAGGAGAGAATGCCCGGAGAATCAGCAGATATTAAACAGTGCATGATCCGTGGAAAATAATGAATATCACAACGAATATCGCAACGATGAAACTAAATGTCGACAAAATTTTATATCTGCTATCAAGATAAAATTTCACCATACGGGAATACACTGGTTAAAGTAAACTAATTAGCTGATATAATTTCTTTAATGTCGGAATTTCTACACATTTCAGCAAGAAATTACATCTTAAATGTTATGTGCTCCTCATAAAGAGTGACACTATTTATTCCTAATCACAATAGGATTATAGATGAAGCATTACTTATCTTTCATACCACGTGTTGCATATGGCTGTTTTTGTTTTCTTGGATGCTAAAAACATTCCTCCTACAGCTACAGATATAACTTCTTAACTTAATTTTATCGAGATAGATATTTGTATTAATAACCACTTTTCAAACGATAAAACATGATCTGTGCTTCTCACCAGCATAACCTTGACAAACAAAAGTAAAATTTCACAGTCCCTAAACCAGTAGAGCCTGAAATACGGAATATTGTTCCATTGGATGGGATGCATTCTAAACGGTTTTAACGGAGGCATTGAGTAGAAAACAAAAACGATCGGAGCTGTTCATTATTGGCAAATGCAATTTGGAAGAGCGAATGAGTATATCGCTTCTGCGTTCTGTCAAAAATCTGTGACAAAACCGGGTGTAAAAGATTAACTTGATGTATTTTCTAGGAGAGAAATATAGTGGTAAATTTATGTTTTCATTTGAGTAATTATCAGGAACCTGGGAATTTCAGGCAAAGAATAAGACTGATAGCTAAAATTTACTGCACAAAACTTGGCTATAAGTAAAATATATAAATACCGGACAGTCATCATAAATGCGATAACTAGAACATCCTCTCCGTTGCTTGATGCAACAGACTGAAGATAGAGTGTATTTCATTTACTGCACTAAACGAGTGCTTCTGCCATATTTATCTGACTTGGAAACGCATTGACCGTTTCAAGCCACGAGATCCCTCTTGTTTAGTAGGTGACTTCATTGAAGCTGAAGTTTTGCAACAAGTTGTCCTGCCAAGGCTCCCCTTATTTCTCCGAAATTCTTTTGTTCCCTAGGAAGTCATGCTCCGCACTGGCTCGTAGAAATTGAGACCGATTGTTCCTACGCACAGTTTCTAATCGAATCACCCTTACATCTCTCCACTTCGGAGGGAATACCTTACGCCAATCATAATATAAGTTTAAGAGGCCATTTTTCATGTAATTTGGATTAATACTACTTCATTCACGGCCATAGTCAACTCTGATTTGCTAGATTGTACTGCACTACCAACTGTCCAAAGTAACATCCAGATACCAGACCCAGCTTGGTGCTAGAATTCTAGCCGAGAGTCTGAATTCTACACTCATTCTTAACTAATTATTAATAAACTTACATCCTGTACTGCCAGTTACACACGCCACGACAAGCAAAATGCTGAAGAATTAAGATGGAAAGTTCTGAGATAAATTTTATTAAATTAGTGGCTGAATTATTCCCCAAGAGTGTACGGAATACGCTCACTTTAGGGAAGGATGTGAGGTAAATAAATGTCTTTGCATATTGTGGTTGTACTCGATTTTCCTAAGCGGTCACTCTGTCCTAGGTTTCCTATTGCTCCCGTAAATCACTTATGTAAACTAATTTGGTTGATAATTTAATACAGCGACTAGTCACAGTTTATGGTGTTTCTTTATTTCATTTTACCATTAGCGGTTTCAAGCATACATTGCTCATGATCAGATGGTTTTAACAATACAGATGCGAACTGCAGGCGTGTTTTTGTGTCATTAGGTGTCTGCTTATATGCGAGAACAAATACTTGTATGGAACACAGTTGAGGAGGAACGTTTTTGTGTAACACTATGCACTATCACTATTATATTGCACAAATATATGTAGAATAGACACGCTGCACACTTGCTACTGTATTTACAAACAAACAATGTTCTCGGATATAAGCAGACACCTAATGACACAAAAACATGCCTGCAATTCGCATTTGTATTGTTAAAACCATCTGATGATGATCAATGTATGCTTGAAACCGGTAATGGTAAAATAAAATAAAGCAACACCATAAACTGTGACTGGTCGCTGTATTCAATTAACAACCAAATTTGATATCACAGTCGTTGATTCCACAAGTCCACCATGGACAAAATATTAATACTTATGTAAACGCTATGAATGGTTTCTTAGGAGAGGCCTATAGATTCAACACATCTCTATGCTTGTAAAGTATCCCTACATCAAAAATCATTTCACCGTGTGCCATCCCCGTAGAATGATTTCAGAGAAAAATAATGGAAGTAGTAAAATCAAGGTATCCTGCTTCTCCTCTGTAGTGTATTGCCACACTATATCGAAATATATTTACTGGAAGCTCGACGCGTAACCTGCACAGAGAGACAGGGGGGACAATAGGCTAATGGTAGTTAACGCGTTCCTGAATGTGACCTTGGGCGGAGTAGCCCTCAGTGAAGGAGCAGCATTCCGCTAGGGTGATGCAGCGGAGTAGTACAGTGGATTGCGAGCCGTGTGGTGGGTGTGTGGCCAGCCTGCAGAAAGAGATGTGCGGCGACTAACAGCAGTGCTGGGTGTGGTTGCTCTTGTGTTCCATGTTGTTATCCGAGTCTCAGATGGCAAGCAGAAAATGGAATCATCGCATTTAACTACTTTGAGCTTTCTGCTAAATAGTAACCACGCCGATATGGTGATTACCTCAAATCATTATCGTGTTGATCTACCCAGTGCCACCCCAAAGAAAATCTCATTACCCTGCTGAGCTTAATCAGTGGACATATAGAAAACCCTGAGAAGTGAAATAAAATTAACCCATTGTTGGATTTCAATATGTATGTTTAATTATGCCATTCTGTTGTTGATAACATTTGATGAAGAATAATTTTAATAATAAACGTATATTTATGTCAAACGTAGGTACAATGGTGTTGTTAATGTGCAAAACAATATACTCATTCCTCATGTCAGCAATTTCAATCACTAATAGTATTTTATTTGTAATTTATGCAAACAAAATTAATTTAATTCTTAATATGAGGGAGTAGACCTCATCTCTCTGCTTTTTGTAAGGCATAAGTCCATGGAGTCACTGACCTGCTGGTTTTATTTTTTTGCTTTATGTCTGGATCCCAAGAATCATCAAGTACAATTTGACATGAGGAGCTTTCATCATCTGTCCACAAATGCTGTAAGCTTTCTTGTAAATGTGCATTGTAATGTTCTTTATGTATTGCTTCTAGTTTTGGAGCGAAATGTGAACCACCTCAATAATCACCTAAACGATTGCTGAAGAGCTCCAAAAGCTGTATTCGGGAAGGGCATGAAATGATAAAAGTAATTGAGAGAATATTTTCAATGATACGAGACTTAATTTGTACTTATAATACAGTAATAACCTGGAAAAAGTATATATATTTGAGGAAACAACACGTTTCTTTGGCCTGCATTTTACGGGATTCGAGTCCATGGCCTGGTAGTAAAAATGGCGTATGTTTGATTTAGCTGTAACGCTCAAAAATGAAAAATTAAAAAATAGTTTCATTCAAAAAGTACTGGTCGAATTTTGATAGGGTTTTGTTAAAAATACTGCCCATGGTCTCGCTGATAAAATAGGGTATGTCTCATTTTGAGGAGATGTAGAAAAAAAGAGAAATTAAAAAAAAAAATAGTAACACTTTATCGTTGGATGCAATTCAGTCAAAAATTACTGGTTGGAATTTCATGGGCTTTGATTAATGAATAATTCTTATACTTGATCCAGCTGGTAAATTAGGGTATGTTTGATTTTGATGCGATGTTGAAACAAACGAGAATTTAAGAGGAACTATTTCGCTGCATGCGATTTACGCAAATACCTCAGTTCCACGGATAAATTGTGAAATGTTTCAATTTGATGTGACATCATAAAGTGTTAAATTTAAGATTTAAAAAAAATAGTTAACGGATTTTTATGGGGTTTCGATTAATGTATAGTCATTGGGCAAATTATGGTATGTTTCAATTTCATGAGATACTTTTAACATACTTCTATTCGGAGTTTGATGGATTTTGGATTAATGTATAGCCATTTGTCCCAGGGGTAAACTAGGGTATATTTCAGTTTGTTGTGACATCATAAAATGATAAGATAATTCTTCGTTGAATGCGATTAACGTGTAAATTACATATCGTTTATTTGCGGGTTTTTGAATAAAATACAGCTCGTGGTGACGCGGATAAGATAGGGTGCATTTGATATAGATGTGCTGTCGTAAAACTTAGGAATTTGCCAAACTAGTATAATTTTAGTTTGAACACAAGTCTCAAAAACACTTCTCGGATTTATCATTTTTTAATGTACAGCTCATCGTCGCCCAGGTGCAACAGGATATGTTTCATTTTGACGTGACTTCGAGAAAGTGTGAAATCTTGAATATTTCTTCGTTGAATGCACTTCACGCTAAACACTGGTAGTATTTTGTTGGAGTTTCGATTAGCGTACATCCATGGTAATTTGTACAAAAAGTGTAAGTTTCAATTTGAATGTCGGAAGACTGGAAAGATTTACAAATTATAATTATTTTTACTTGAACGCGAGTCATAAAAAATATGCTAGTGGGATTTGATGTGAATTAGATTATTACACAGCCCGCGTTAACTTGGATAAAATATAGTATGTTTCATTTGATGCAATTTCGGAAAGCTGAGAAATTTACCATCTTAGTAAAGATTCTTCCTCGAACGCTACTAACGCAAACATTACTGGACAGATTTTGATGAGGTTTCTGTTAATGAACAGTCCATGCTCTAGCACTTAAATTAGGATATGTTTCACTTGGATTTGAGGTCGAAAAATGAGAGACATAGTATAATTTTTTGTTGAATACAAGTGATCGGAATTTGATTGAGTTTAAATTAACGTATAGCTTGTGATCCTGCGACTAAAATACGGATTGAATCATTTTGATATGATGTCCTAAAGCGTATAAGTTTTCTGTCAACGCTATTTGAGAAGAAACTACTGGTCTGATTGTTATTTGGTATTGTTTAATATACACTGGCGGAAATGAAAATCTCAAAACCTAGACAGGATTGGTAGAATTTTTTGGAAACTTTGTAGATATATCTAGGGTCATACCCAGAAGAAATGATAACAAATTGAAATGGATCAGTCCAAGTATATTACTTTTAGATACAGCTGACAGTAAGAAGTGCGTCCACCTTGACCACCAATACATTCCTAAATCCTTGCCGGCATTAAATCAATCAGTGTTCGCATGCCTTCATGGGATATATCTCTTTACGCTTGCATGTCTTATGCAGTCAGTCATTGCACAGTTTGTGCTGGATGTCCTTGTGATGTAATGCGCCTACTCATGACATCCAAGACATTCTCTATTGGGGATAAATCTGGGGACGGTGAGGTCCAAATTGTGATCGTAACCCCTTTCAAAGTCTAGTGTTGCGATGGCCGCAGTATGACGACGGGCGTCGTCCTGTTGGAATATGCGATTTTGGTGATGGACATGAAGGGTACCACAATAGGGTTCAGCACGCCGTGCAACATAGTGGTGGGTTGTCATTGTGTTTTCAACAACCAACTCAGTCCTGCTCTCGAAACTGACTGCCGCCAAACTATGACGCCAGCGGCTGTACCTGTGTGACATTCTGAAATCACAGAAGGATAAGCCGTTTCTGCACTACTTCTGCGAACATGTTGTCGAGTCAAAACTCGTCTCTAAAATAAATGTACGCCATTCACGTGTCCATTTGCGTTTTGCATTACACTAGGTTAGACGATGCTGGCAATGAAATCAGTTTAATGGAACACACTGCATAGGACTAAGATAGTGTAACCAAGCTACAAGCAATTGCTTGGATCTGGCCTGCAGTCACCC
Organism: Vandiemenella viatica; assembly: GCA_031002005.1. Taxonomy (NCBI): domain Eukaryota; kingdom Metazoa; phylum Arthropoda; class Insecta; order Orthoptera; family Morabidae; genus Vandiemenella; species Vandiemenella viatica. The sequence continues at coordinate 47,777,982 of CM061921.1, read as the reverse complement.
GTCTGCCAGCAACAGCCACCTACAAATTTTAGCAGCCTTCACGTGCTGTTGTTCATCTGTATGGGCCTGTGCTTGTTCTGGGAGTGTTAGAGCCTTTTTTCATCCACTGTGCAACAAGTCTGTATGCTGACAATACACTACGGCCTATACATTGGAAGATTTCACGATATAATGCACCCATTTCAAACACATCAATTCTCCGACGACCACTCTCATAGTTAGATATTCGGGTGTCGATGGTCGTCACTCTTCGCCTTGGCATACTTGCTCAAACAAGAATTTCTGGATAAGAAAAGTGTTAAGTTACACCACAGAGTTCACATCTTATAGGGAAAAAAAAATTTGCGCACATACCCTCCTAATTCTAATACTATTATGTGTATAGCTTTAAATTTTTAATCATTTTATACTATTCATGTGGGGATACTTGGGTCCAAATTTCATTCTCTTATCACAACTCCGTAAGGGTGTTGGTATTTTAATATCCGTTTTTGTATATCCCGTGGTTCCGCAGGTAAAATAAGGTATGTTTCATTTTGATACGTCGTCGAAATGCCAAGGAATCAAAATAAAAGGGTCCACAAATTAGATTCGATTTAAAGGTAAGTTACGTCTTGCAGTCTAAATGTTTATCATGTACGAGAGATATCATATTTATCTGAGGAATGAAGTTACAGTTTGTCGTGGAAACTGTTAATGCAAAACGATTTTGCATTCAGTGAGCAATAAGGGCCGCGGATCATGTAGTTCCTGAACATGTTGATTTGAGATTGTAGTGTTTACAATGACAGTATAAACCAAAAAGTTACGGGTAATTGCTAATTATTGAAATAAATTGAAAGGTTTATTAGTATCTATTGGAAGGAAGTAATTATTTCATGCCAAACTTTATCAGTAGAATGAATGAACTGTGATTAGCAATGAATGAATTAATGTAGTAGTTTTCAGGGATTTTAATTTTATCTTGAAATATGACGATTCCTTACTCTAATCACTGTAATGGATATTTTGTGTACCGAGCGTGGTGGTGTAACGGATAGCGTTCTGGCCTCGCATTCGGGAGGACGGCGGTTCGAATCCCCGTCCGGGCATCCAGATTTGGGTTTTCCATGGTTTCCCCAAATCACTCCAGGCGAATGCCGGGATGCTTCCTTCAAAAGGCCATGGCCAAATTCCTTCCCATTCCTTGCCCCCATCCTTTCCCGTCTCTAAAGACCACGTTGTTAAAAAGGGACGTTAAACTGTTACAAAAAAAAAATAAAAAAAAGAAGATATTTTGTACTTGTCAGGGCTGGGAAGAGCATCTTCGTACAATAATAAATGTTTTACACGTTTTAAAATTGGGGTGTGCACTCTGCTTCACAGCTCCCAAATCTAAGTGCAACTGTTCTGCCTAAACAAAATTATCGTTGGTATATTAATAAGTGATATACTCTCAAATTCGAACACTTTTCAATAAAATAATACTAACACATCGCAAAATGAACTCAAAATAAAAACTTTGTTTGGTTTGCTCTAAACTTAGAAACCATGTAGGATGTAAGTATCTTCATCATATGTCGTTTAAGTACCAGATGTGATCGATATTAGGTACACACTTCAAGTTAATGGGTAATACCGTTTATGAGATACAACGCGTCGGGTATTGGATCCTACAAATGATTTTTTTTAGTTGAAACTAAATTATGTATATCAAATAGCAGTCAATTCGAACTGAATTTAGAACATGAGAGTCTTGAGTTAATCTTCATTTGAATGGTCGTAAGCGGGAAAATTTTGATTGCTGTGTGCAATCATATGTTAACAATTTTACCACACAGATGCGGGGGAACGGTGTCATGTTGTAAAGCGCGAGAAGTAACTGTTCCAGGTGAACTGTGGGTAGTCTAGCAAGCATGGGGTTGTCCAGATTTGCTCGGAGGTGAATGGCACAATGGAGAAGATCCAAAGAAAAGCCACCCGGTTTTTAACCCTGCAGTAGTCGCGCTCTGAAAAGTCCCATTAGAAATGGCTTGAGTGGACTACATATGTAATCCACGCGACCACTGCAGGGTTAACAGCTATATATTGCTGGGGGAAAAGGGTAAGTGTGATATTGAAAGAGATAGGCTGGGAAGATCTTGAACACCGAAGGCGTTGCTCTCGGCAGAAGCTAACTGGAAAATTCATGACATACCTATTTCAGGATGACAGCAAACACATATTACTACAAGCAACATTCTTATCTAGGAATTACGGAGAAAATAAGATAAGAGAAATCAGGACTAGAATTTTTTTTATACTCATTTTTCCAATGAGCGATTATGGAATGGTATAGGAAGGATTAATCGTGAGAGAAAACTTAGAATCCGACTGGATTCTCGATCTGGGTTTTCCATGGTTTTCCCAGATCGTTCTAGACAAATACCGTGATGGTACGTCAAAACAGCGCATGGGAGCCTCCTGCCAAATCCTGTATATCCATTCCAATGCCTAAAGGAATATTCATTAGGACAGGCGCAATGCACCCTCCGTCACCCACTGTTAGTGAATCGCGGAGTTATAAGACATCGTGTAGCTGCTTCCTCGAAGCCATAGCGTTTCGCCTTTGGTCAGATTCATGAAGTTACTCTTCGTGATGCAACAGTTCTTCTCTTGTTTGATGGATGCATAAAATTTCAACCAATTCGCAATTGTGCTGGAAGACCGACTTCTATATATTGACAAACTGTAACTGAAACAACATCAAGTTACCGCGCAAGGAATCAGGTCTGATGATTGGTTCAGTACACATGAGCATATTGGAGGGATTTCTAAGCGTCAGAAAAAAAAAAAAAAAAAAAAAAAAAAAAAAAACTTTACTTTATGCTAAACGTGGTTTAAAACAAATTTGTAACATTATTCATATCAAAAAGTCACCATTAATGTTCCACGTGCAGGGCCAGTAAATAGCATTAATTTACGATTTCTGCCACTGTAATTTCCCGAAAGCTCTTAGTCACACGCTTAAAATCTCTTCCTCCGTCTTTTAGAAAAGTACTTGTTGCCTCACAACTGTATGTGAAAGTTTATGGAAACTTTCGTAAATGTTCATTTCTGGCTACTTTCCAGTGTTCATATTTTACTTTTGACTACATTGTCACTGATAGGTATTAGTGACGTCAACTGTCCTTCCCATCTCACGTTTTCTATCAATATTCCCGAGACACTATTTCTTGCTTTTCGTATCTGTCGTAGAAGCCATGTCAAGACGGTCTAATCAGATGATGCTGATTACAACATAATTAATTGGTTCATTGATTAATAGATTACTGTAGTCCGGCCACCAGCTGATTTTACTTTCGCCAAAGGATAATGATTGATACGGCTTCTGAAGTTGAATAAGAAGTTCTGTAGTAAATTGATGGATTTTAGTTATAGTATATTGTAATTTTTACTCGGGATAATTTTTCTCAAGCTACAGCTACGTAATTTAATTCCACCCGACGCAGCATAGTGCAAGGTTAACAGGTTCTCTTTTCGTGAGAAGAGGCCTCCCCTCCAGGGTACATTCAAACAGCCCTTAGTAAGGAGTTTTAAACGAATAGAACTAATGTCACATGACTTCCCCCACTTCGCTTCAACGCGCGAGAGCTCACCCTGGCGCAGTTCTCAAAAGAGTCTGTTCGTCGAGCCTCAGGATGGACCACGTTGCCAGTAGGCATGAAGATTTTATTAGGTAAAGGCTAATGCATTTATTCCCTTCTGCTGGCTTAGAAAGAATATTCCGAGTGACAGGTTTTTATTAGTAAGAGATTTATTTCGTGAGAGATATTTTATGCTGTATTTTTCAGTTATTTTAAGTGTATTTCTATGTGCCTATTTTTATTGAAGTTATTATTAAAGTCACTCCATTCTTTCAACTACATGTTTTCATTTGTATCGCTGATTCCTGCTCATTATTAGCACTAAGTGAGGGCAGAACGTAATTGCTCTGATCCTATGACCACATACCTTCGGTAAAACTGATCGGGGAGTGGTTGATCAGAGGCGAATCCAACTTGGTTGTGGTGAAAATCCGCTCTTTCTACAGTTCCATGAAATAACAAGACCGTCGATTCACTTTTATTCCATCGATATTTTCAACAACAAATATACGTGGATAATTATCAAACTTCGTCCAGAGACACTAAAGCACATTACTAACAATTGCAGCGATTAAACTTCAGCAAATATTCCTGCTTGAACACTCACAAATAATTATGACAACGACTGTAAAACTGTTAAGGAATACGTATGACGACTGACAACAGACTTGGCTCGCATTCTCCGAGCGTTTAAATAGGTGCCAGAGAAACATCCGAAGACAATAAAGATTGCCGACAGTCTTTTCTCGAGCGCTAAAAATTACGTTGTCAGTAAAATTCATTCTAAAACAATGAGAACTAGCACAGTATCAGTGTCTTTAGTAAACACCTTAAAATGGAAATTAAAGCTATTTACAAGCATTCAAATATAAAATTCTCAAAACACCGTTGCTTATATCAATTTTGACAATTACAAGCTTTCCATTGATATTTCAAACATCATACTGTTTTTATCGTATTACAAATCACACTGTCTCCTTTCATAAAATCAATGTTTATTCACATGAACAAATATAAAAATTAATAATTAATCAACTTTAACGTCTCTGTACTTAATTCAATTATTAAAATTCATAAAAGACTGAGTCTGTGGCCTGTTACAACATCTAGACCACCAACTGAATCCCTCACCATGTCACCGAGTCTAATATGACGATTCCTTAACGGTTTGACCGAATATCTTGACCCATACCTGAAAAGTCCTTTCGATGTCACTAATCGCTTTCTTACTTGTTGGATTATATACGTGCAGTCTGCTTAAAGGATTATCATCCGCTGAGTGTGTCTGACTAACCGATGGTAATTTTGGAATCTGTGCACACTGTTGTAGTTGACTTTTTCTTTACTTTCGAGCAGATGAACAAAGTAAACCATATGTCATTAAGTACTGTTTCATTTATTTATTTGATGTTTGGCTTAATTTTAGGCCATACATCCAGCTCAAATATAATTTCTGAACATCCAATGTCTTAATTTTCTCTATTTTGTATTGTTTTCCACTAATTGTAGACATCACAGCAAGGAAACGATATAAACACTGACAACATTTAAACACCCATGCCCGCGGCCGGACTCGAACCAGCGACCTTAGGCACGCGGAACCAGTACTCTAGCCCCTGTGCTACCAAGGCCTGCAAGTACTACATGTTCCTCACCCTGCAATGTCGGAAGATGGATCTAGGACTGCCCTACTGAACTTACGGTAACTATGCATACCCGGTATTCCTAGTAGATCCAGTGTTGTGAAATGGCTTATCATGTATCATTAATGGACTGGACGTTTTTAACCACAGCGTAATTGCTGTAAACCACCGGTATTCCATTGTCATCAGTAGACTGTTATAAGTGTTGTCATGCGAATGTTCTCGGTATTAGGAATTACTCGTTGCTATTCGAGAATCTCCTGACTATCGATTTCAGGAGTTTGTAGCATCTATTATTCTTGCCGTTGCAAACACTCCTTCAATTTGAGTATATCAGAAAAGAGCAAACACTTTGGTTTCTAGAGTGCAGTGGAAAAACTACGCTTTGTAGGGTATCGCGAAGAAGAAAAAAGAATTAAAGAACAGATGTTGATCAGCATACGTTCAGTATTGAGGGAATATTTTAAAATCAGTTACCTGGCGTACTCAAGCAGCAATTATACTCAGTTTTACATTTTTAAATTCTATTTGTGATATTATTGTGTGTTTAAATCTAATAATAGGTTTTGTAATTGTAATTTTAAAGATTAACACCGCACATAATCCTTGTTCCAATCGAACTGTAGACAACTGGTACGAACATTTTCATCCAACAGGCGATAATGATTAGATTAAGGAAAATCTTCATATAAACACCATTTTTCGGCGAAGTCTACTTTTGTCGCCCTAGTAACGGTCTGTGGAAGGTTGCACTAAGGCCCTTAGATCCACACCAATAAACACCAGTACTCCTCTCGTAATACAGGGCTCAACCAGCAAATAACCGCTCCACCTCCTAGGAGCAACCCCTCCACAACACATTCCATAAACAGGGATGAGGCGCGCAAGGTGCCTTAAAACGGGGCTTTCTAGCCAACGGTAGTAAAAATCAATCATAAGACCAATAAAGATTTGTAATACTTGGAAACGACTGCTCTTATCTTCTGCAGTTCATTTTTTCTCTCTGAACTGGTTGAGCAGGGGGAAGCCTGCTACACTGCAGATTTAAGGATTTTAGAATGTCAAGAGCTAGGATACAAACAAACTTCCTTTTAGCGGTATTCTCAGCTAGGTTTTCTGGGTTTTCAAATTACTTGTAGTGTTAAAAATTAAAATTTAATAATTTGTAAATTAAAATCAATCAATTTGAAAAATTTCAAAATACATATTTACAACCTGACATTTCGACAGTATATGCGAATAAACTCTAAATTTGAAATAAAAGTCAATTTGCATGTTTAGGTTTTAATTGAAAAATTTAAGGCTTTTATTACAAATTTTTCAATCCAAAATTTCGATAATATAAACTAATAAACAGTAATTTTGCATTAGTAAGCGTATCTTTAAAATTCAACACATAAATCTAAATTATATTATAAAATTTTAATTTTTAAAATCCGCCGCAAAAATACTGTCGAACAACTAGAAATCTGTTTTACCACGCTAGGTAGATAACCCCTAAGCCAATACGAAATACTCATTCCACGGTGTATTGCAGAGGTTAAATATAAAAATTAATTAAATAAATAATAAAAATTAATATCATTTTTTAAATGAAAATTTTGATACAAACATTAAAAATATTTGAAAATACATGCTCTGTTTTTGTTATTCATTTTTAGATATAAAATATTGACATATTTAGTACTCACTTTTATATTGCACAGTGATCTTACATTTGAACAATTAAAATAATAATCAAATTAAAACACAATTTTAACAAGTATACACACATTAAACTTTACTTATATATATATACAGCAGTAATGCTACAATCTTACAATAATAACAATAGTCAAGACAATCAAAAAAACTCTATGTAGATGCGATAGTATATGTACAGTGTATAACCTTCCACTAGGTCTGAACACATGTGGAAATAAGGTAAATTACAATTAGAAATATACACTGAAGTGACAAAAGTCATGGGATGCCCTGGTAATAGCGTGTCGGTCCTCCGTTTGCCCGGCGAAGTGCAGCAACACGACGTGGCATGGACTCCACGAGTCGTTAGAAGTCCTCTGGAGAAATATTGAGCCATGCATACTCTATAGCCGTCCAGAATTCCGAAATTGCTGCCGGTGGAGGATTTTGTGCACGAACTGATCTCTCGATTATGTCCCATAAATTTTCGATGGGCCTCATGTCTGCCGATCGCGGTGGCCAAATCATCCCCTGGAATTGTCCTGAATGTTCTTCAAACCAATCGCGAATTGTCATCCTGGAAAATTCCATCGTTGTTTGGGTACATGAAGTCCATGAATGGTTGCAAGTGGTCTCCCAGTAGCTGAACGCCATGTTAACACAGCCCACACCATTATGTAGCCATCACCAGCTTGCACAGTGCCTTGTTGAGAACTTGAGTCCATGGCTTCATGGGGTCTGCGCCACACTCGTACCCTTCCATCAGCTCTTACAAATTGAAATCGTGACTCACCTGACAAAGCCACTTTTTTCAGTCGTTTACGGTCCAACTGATATGGTCACGAGCCGAGGAGCGCCGCTGTTGGCGATGTGGTGCTGTTAGTAATGGCACCGGAGTCGGTCTTCTGCTGCCATAGCCCATTAAAGCAAAATTTCACCGGATTGTACTAACGTACACGTCCGTCGGACTTCCCACATTCATTCCTACGGTTAGTTCACGCAGTGTTGCTTGTCTGTTCACACTGACAAGTCTACGCAGACGTCGCTGGTCGCGCTCATTTAGTGCCGGCGGTCGAACACTGCGTTGTCCATGATGGGAGGTTATGCCTGAATTTAGGTATTCTTGGCACAATCTTGACACTGTGGATCTCGGAATGTTGAATTCAGTAACGATTTCCGAAATGGAATGTCCCATGCGTCTAGCTCCAACTAGTATACCGCGTTCGAAATCCGTTAATTCTCGTCGTGTGGCCATAATCACATAATCAACCGTTTCACACGAAGCATTTGACAAAAAATGAAAGTCCTGCCCAGGCACTGACCGTTTATACAATTTTTAAGCGACACTACTGCCATATATATATTTGCATAATGCTATCTCATGACTTTTGTCACATCAGTGTACAATGCATATGCGTATATATGGGTATATGTGAACACAGACCATTATATTATATACAAGTATAATGTATACTTTCACTGCTGTCCGAGCACAACACGTCATACTTATAGTTACAGATATAATGCTATTAAAGCTTGCTGGTAAGAGTTTATCCATCCAAAAAAGCGTCCAGAGCGCACATCATTCGGGCAACACGTTTTATCATGTCGCTGACGGGAATTCGTGAACACATAGGTTTACCCCCTACCAAACATCGCCGAACGCGCCTATAGAATTTTTCACTTCAAAAACATTAGGATCTGACCCATTGGCGGTACAATCTGGTAATATGAATTGCGCGCCACAAACTCTCCTTCCCTGCCGAACAAGTCCTGGTGATGCAAATTTTCTTCCACCACCAGCATTTGAACCAGCTAACCCCTTGGCAGTGCCGACACCATCACGGCGTCGCAACCAATTGAGCCAACGTGGCTGGCTAGCAATTAATGATTTTGTGAAAAATTTTATAACCTTTCATCCAGCCCGTGTAATTAGGTTTTGAGTATCCTGTTCCGTTGCTCAATTAGTTCTCGCTGTAATACTAGGCCATTTTTTAATATACTATGTATCAGACCATGTTGTTTACATGTTGTAATGCTACTAAATGGTACCAATTAAGAGTGTTCACTACTAATTATTAGTTTGTCGATATTAATTTAAATGTTAAGATATTAATTATAACATTTACGATTAGTAACCACGATAAAGATATAAAGGAGTAATTTATAGATAAATTATTAATCCTAAATATGTTCTCATGTAGCCATTTTCTTTGAGCAAGTGTCTTCTGAAAGTCAACTGTCCCACAAACAAACTGTTTTGTTCACTAATCACCTGATATACAGATACAGTACGAGCTAAAGAGTTCTAATTCGTCATCCTGGGTATATAAATCATTTTGAACGCCTACCAACTTTTTCCATTTCTTCTCTTACTTAATAAGTGTGACATGGCACTCATTAATGCAGCGTTGTGCTAATCTTTTATGATTAGTTGTTTGTCAAGGCCAGGGTTAACAAACGCAGAAATTGCTGAGAAAGGATAGAACCACTATTTATGAACTTCTTCATTAGAAATCAAATACTCATATGGAAATATTGGCCGGGAAATCTTGAAGAATTATTAGGTCGCCAGATGACAGGTTTTTCGATTTGTCGCGCAGTGCGACCCTAGTAGTTCCTAACTAACCTAAGCCGATTATCCTACCAGCCATAGGGGACCTACAGCTTAGTGTGGAAGCGGAACCACGGAAGCGTTGTGGCGTACTTGACATTACACAGCAAGCTGTGCCAGAAGTGAAAAATTTTGATAAGTGTTTTTGAACCAGTGACCTTTCGATCTCGAGGGAGATGCCATTGCTACTGAACCACCAATGGGAAGCTTTGCTATGTCTAGGTATCGTGGTTTCCTGATACAGACGAAAGAGCTCATTTAACCGATATCCGCGTGTCTAATATACGGAATTTTCTCTCCTCACCTATGTACAATGATTTTGATATAGCACTTTATAATTATTTAATTTGCCGTATTGTTCAACTTTAAGTATTTCCTAAGTTTTTGCTGAAGCTAAGTGTTTTTATTTTGTAAATTTTTTATGGTGGGAGCAACATAATAAAGAAGTATTTGTTTAACCATCTTTCTTAGGTATTATACTTCAGTTAAGTAGTATTAGCAGATGAAGAATAATGATTCCCAATATCTGAAAATTAGAACGCAGCCAAATATTTTAATACGAAATCCGAACAGAACAAGTGGGATCGTCGAATCTGAGTTACGAGGATTTTGGAATAATACATAAATTATTACTCCGAGACCCATATTATCAAGATGACTTATAAATGGTTACTAAAATATCAGTACGCTGGTTTTTAAAATTTCAACACAGGAACGGGTTACGTAAAGCCGCCTAAAACAGTAATCACAATGGCTGATATATAAGGCCAGCATTATAGAGGGACGAGGGTGTTCCTATGTACTCGCCCAAACCGATGTACGAGATGGTTAAATTATCTCACTAATACCCCAAAATATTATCACTTTTGTTAAGATTATCTCTAAAAATATGTATACCCTGAACTTGTTATTTCTTGTTATTCTGCAGAAGTGATGTGGAAATGAAGGTCTTAAATTTCTTGTCACTCTTTATAGAACTTAAATGCGTTTAAAATAATTATAGTAGTATCATAGCATTCCGAAACAAATTTGAAGAAACTGAGTTAATATATCATGGAATTGGATGTGCTGTAGAGTTAACTGAAAGTTACAGTTTCTATTGGCTTAACTTAATTATCGGATTGGCAGGATTTAGTTCAGTACTGTTTCTATTCTGGATTCTAGGAACCTATAAATAACACAGACTACGAGGTATAAAGAAACAGCGATACTACAGCCACTATCTCATATAATATTACCACATTTAATGACTTATTAGTAGAGAATTAACAAAATCCTACAACAAGAAGAATAAATGCGTCTTGCAAGGAAAGCAAACACATATAAGTAGATTGTTGGGAATTTTTTAATATCAGTACTAGATATCTTACAAATTTCGCACACTGAGAAATTCCATAACATCACTTGGAATGTTCTCTCTCTCTCACACACACACACACACACACACATACACACACACACATACACACACACAAACACATACACACACACACACACACACACACACACACACACACACACACACACACATACACAAAAACGTCTGTTGACTTCACAGGACGTATAACAACGCGCTTAATTGTCTTCACATGTTGATTTCTAAGTATAAAAACGCCTAATCAGTTTACAATTAAGCCATTTATCAGTTTCCTTTTTCCCGATTTCTCCCAGCAAAACGATTAGTTTGATGACCTGATTTTGGGTATAATCATAGATTAGTTTGATGACCTGATTTTGGGTATAATCATAGATTAGTTTCCAGTGACCGATTGCACCATGCAATCCTAGTCACTTCCAATGTATCCTGCAAAAGAGACCTCATATGAATCATGGACCAATCGTGCTGGGTGAGCGGTAACACTCTGGCCTCGCATTCGGGAAGAAGCGGGCTCGAATCGCCGTCCGGCCATCCAATTTTTGTTTTCCATGATTTTCGAAAATCACTTCAGTCGAATTCCTTTCCCGTCTTTGTAGACTTTGGCATTAACGAGGCGTAAAGCCTTAAGAAAAAAAGGTTTAATCCCACTACGAACTTCATTCTTGAGTATATCATATTAAACGCATAACTCCTCCTGGTAAGAAAATAAAGGGTAGTCCCATGATGCTGCAATTTTCAACTATATACTAAAAGAAAGGACTGAAGAGTGAAGTGCACTTTTGGCAAGGTTCTACGATTTCTTTTTTGTGTTCAGGCCATGTAATTATGGGCGATTTCAAGCTCAGTCGCTGATGCAGTATTACAATATAACACAAAAATTAACATCTCTTGTTTCAACAATTCGCAATTGGCCTATAAAGATTTTAAGTGAATTGCCGCAGTAAGCAATTTGAGGCATAACGTTGTTTAGTGACCGCTGCGTTGTTAGCCATTGCAACCAATATACCTGGTTTTGTTGAGGCTATGTGGCGCAGAGCTGTTGTAGCCAGAGGGAACCAATTATAAAGAACTGCTCTTTGGTTGGCCTGCCAGCGTCAGCAGCAACGAACATCCTGTACAGTACCTTATCCACACGTTCTTTGTATAATGGGAACATATAGTTCTGAAAGACGCATACTGAAATGCAGTTTTTTTTTCGATACCTGTGAATAACTGGTAGATGCAGAAAATTACTGATCACTCTTTCTCTGGCACAATCGATACGTATTTTCCTTTTCCAAACAGATATTCTTGTAACGTGTTTCTGCCTGAACTAACGGCAATAATTCTGCATGTTATGATATACTGAAATGTTTCAATATTTTACTCGTTATAAAGCAAAACACGATCTACCAAAAAATTTAAATAGCTAGTGTAAAGCCGTTTCATACTGTCCAACAAATAAAACGTACGGAGTTTTTTGATTCCAGCTCATATGCCCCTGGCTTAAATACTTTTATTATTATTATCATGATAAAGCTCAGGCCTCGCATTGGGGAGAACATCCAGATTAGGGTTTTTCATGGTTTCCCTAAATCATTTCGGGCGAATTCCAGAATAATTCCTTCAAAAGGCCATGGAATCTGTTATTGCATATAAAAATTTGTGTTGTTCCTATATTAAAGGTATGCAGGAAGGGATATAATACCATTCCAAGAAAAGTCTGGGAAACAACTGCTGATAACATTACTCACAGAATACTAAAAGCCAAAACTGCTAATATTTTTTAAATGAAACGGAATGCGAACAAAATGAAGAAATAAGATTTACGGGGAAATCAATCTCAAATAAGTCAATGTTGGTCGATTTCTAAATATCAATACTATTTTTTTCTTCAAATTTTGCGCCCTGAGAAACTCCATAACATCATTTACAATGTTCCCTTACACAGAAAACTCCTCTTAGCTACATAGGACGTAGAATGCTAAATGGTATTGTATAAACGCCTAAACGGTGTACATTTAATACATATTTTACGTACCCTTTTTCAGATTTATTCCAGCATAGTGTCTAATAACAACATTTTGGTTATTATCATGGATTAGTTTCCAGTTACCAATTTTTGAATCGAATCCGAGTCACTTCTAATGTATCCTGCAAGAAAGACTACCATCTAATCTTTGATGGAACTTCCAATTCCCGTGTAGGGGATACCCGAGAAAAATGTCCATGGTGGGCAAAGCGGCCATGGGATAATTTTATAAACAATTCCGTCAAAAACAACTGTTTTGGTGAATTTTGCTTTTATTTGATTTCCCAGACGCGTTTCGTCCTTGTGGTGTAGGGCATCTTCAGTGGCTGTAAAGTGTTTTTACAGGTGTTGTTACAATAATTATCTACAGTAAAACTCATTATATATATACACTGTGCTCACAGTTATACTGGTAATCCTCACAGGCCATGGGGGTTTCGGAGGCCAAAAAATTGAGCCATCGCGCTAGAAAAATCAAAACTTGTTCCACTCAATGCCCGAAGTTACCTTGAGAAGATCAGGTATTTGTAACAAAATTTTGCTTGCACTCTTAAATGTGTGGACATTCTAAACTTATTTTTTTTACTTTACTGTTCGTGCAAATACGACTGGTATCAAGGCGGGCGACTACATTTGCTGGCGGAAAGGGAAGCTTTTGTATTAAGTAAATGAAATTTCTGAAAGCTTGGTTATGGGAATAAAAAATTCGCAACGCACCGCCGCGTTGTATTGACGTCTAGACAAAAGCATTCACATGGAAGCATATAAACAAGATAAACAATGATATCTGTCGCCCATTTACTCATGGTTTGGTTTCTACAGTCGTCCGGGGACAATCCTACTGCTCCTGATCACCAAAATTGTCACTGACTCATTTGAATGTTTCCAGTTTGCGAATTAAAATCGTGGGGTAAAATAATTTACCTTTGGTTAACTGGAACAATATGTTAACTGTTTAAATTATATAAAATATGGAACCTAATCATTATCTTAATTGATAAATTCTGTGGTTGTAAAGTGAATAAAATCTTCTGTTTAACTCTAAACAATAAAGTATTCTGATTCGAGCACAGAATAATATTTAATGTGACCAGAAATTCTAGCAGCCTATATCATTCTAATAGTGGTTTTGTTGAAAAGAGTGTGTCCTTGATCAATGATTTCTATAGATTCATTTGTTCACGATGATAACTGATGCAAGGATTTATATCCATACTAGAGTAATAAGATATATGTAGAATCATCGAAAAATTGTTTTTTGGCTTGCTTTGTTATTTTATTCAAAATATACAAAGACCGAACAATTTTTTCTAACTAAGGCTTAATATCTTGACAACAACGCACTTTTCTGAAATGTTGAGGAACTGAGGGTCAGTTTGAATATAGTTTTGTTGGTTTCAAAATAGAGCAGAAAATTTGTGAAAGTAGAAACCTATTACATTAAATTTGTTAACATAGTGGAAGATAAACAAGTTCTCAGACGGAACTAAAGAAGACAATTGTTTTCATTGTGAAGTTTCTTCTAGAGCAAGAAATCAGTATAAATACCTAAACTGCTATTGAAAACATAGGATGCAGCAAGTAGATTTCTGAAGAGCTCCGTGAACAATAGAGATCAGACACCGAAGAAACTGAAGATACTTTTCCTTTTAGTTTTAAATCCATAATGTTTCCACCACAAGGGTTTATTTCTTACTTAATCAATGTAATTCTTTCGTATACATTAAATTATAATGTTAAGTAATCTAATGGAACTTTTCCAATTATTCTGATAGGAAATATTCTCTTGCACTGTCATGTGATTTTAATGATTTTATTTTTGTATAGAAACAGTAAAATCACATTCAGTTTCCACCATTAAATCCGTTCAACTTTTCTATCTCGAAAAATGAGAAAATTGTAACAAACAATGAAGAAAGGGACGTAAACCTGTTTACATGTATAAATCTTCTTATTGGTAACAATCTATAAAATAGTACTGCTCTATTACTATTTTCCATTAACATAAACATTGTAAAGTAAGTTTATTCATCTGCTGGAGAATGGGAGAAGTTCTCAAACGCAGGAGAAAACTAACCGCCAAGAATGCTTTACAAGCTGCTGGCTTGGTTGACTTCCGTAACCCCACTTGTGAATCAAGGACTTCTTTCGATCTGAGCCTAAAGCAGGAATTACGTGAAGATCTTATCATAAAGCAAATTTTCAAAGACGTGAATGAGCCACCTGTGGAAGAAGGCAAAATTGTTGCTTCTCACTTCCCTACACCAAAAACAAGAAATTCAGTTCCATTTGTAGGTAGCCGAGCAATAGATCAGCGGGTTGTTAGTTCTAGTCTTTCCATGCGCGTGCATGGAATTAATTAAGTGTTGTGTTTGTGTTATGATGACCCCATACCGACAAATTATTTGTAAAGCACTGCGCAGTCGTAAATCGATAAATTGTTTTAACACAGCTGAACAGGAGTGAGCATATTAATCTGAGATGGCTTTAGAGCAACGTAAAAGCAGTGAGTTTTACATAACAAAGCTTAAAATACCCGCTGTTTATATTTTTTGCATACGTTAATGTTTGGAACGGCCTACTTATAGTTTCTTAAGCAAAAGTAAAGTCTTCTGGAATACAGGGCTAGTCAAAATGATTGCAGTGATTTCAGAAAATTACTACAGTTTTATTATTACAAGATTACACAGATATATATGTGAAAGTTTTTTTGAGTGTCTACAGATGCTCAATATGTGCACCTTTAGTGACTCTGCATACATCAAGTCTATAATCGCGTTATTACCATATCCAATGAAGCATTTCTCTGTCTATGAGAGCAAATGCATTGGTGACACAAATCCGCAGGTCTGGCAGATCAATTGGTACTGGTGGCACGAACACTGTGTCTTTTACGAAACCCCAAACAAAGAAGTCGCAGGGGGTTAGATCAGGGGAACGAGGAGGCCATGACATCAGCTGACGATCAGCATCCCCAGCAAGATCAATCCATCTGTTTGGAATCCTGGTGTATAGGAAATTACGGACAACTAGAGAAAAAAGGGGATGGAGCACCGTCCTGCAGGAAAATGAAATCTTCACTGTCAGCTTCCAGAAGTGGTATGCAACATTTTCAGATGGGTTTTCCTTGTGATCGTCACCTCATTAAAGAAAAAATGCCCATAAAGCTTCTTTCGTGAGATCGCGCAAAGCACGTTCACTTTTGGGAGAGTCACGAACGTGCTGCACATAAACATGGGGGTTTTAGGTCCCCCAAATGCGCACATTGTGCCTGTTCACTTTTCCACTCACATGAATATTGACCTCATCACTAAACACAAGTTTTTCTGCGAATGTTTCGTCTTATTCTAGACATTGGGCACAGAATTGAAAACAACGCACTTCATCGTTGTGCGACAGTGCTTGTAGCAACTGTAAATTGTAAGGCATTAAACATAGTCGCTTCCGTAGGATTCTCCAAACGGTCCTCTGTGGAATACCTAATTCCCTGCTCGCTCGAGGAGTAGACTTCTGTGGGCTACGAACGTAACTGGCACTCACACGTTCAACGGTTTCTTCAGATACAGGAAGGCGACCCGTTGTTTTATCTTTACAAAGGCATCCCGTGGCTTTAAACTGTTGATACCAACGCCGAATAGTGTTAGCATGTGGGAGTTCCTTGCCGAACTTTGTTCTAAAGTGTCGCTGAACAGTTACCACAGACTGAATCGAATGAAGTTCGAGAACAACGTACGTTTTCTCACATTCTGCCATCTTTCTCTCTAGCGCTCTAGCGGCCAACGCGGGAAGCTTGCATTTAGTGCAATAGAAACTTTTAGAGCCACTTTTCGTATAACAGCAAATCCCATCATCATACCTATAACAGGGCACCCAAAAGAAAAATCGTGATATCGCTGCAATCATTTTGACTAGCCCTGTACAACAATTATACAGTGAATCACGATTAAGGGATGTCTCAAAGAACTTTTGACTCGGTATTGAGTTACACTGCAATTTTAGGATCCTTTTTTTTTTTTTTTTTTTTTGCTTCTTGCTGTCATCTTACTAATAATTCAGGCAGCAAACAGCTGTATGCTTCCTCTATGGAGCTAAGGATTGCAAATATTTTCTTCAATAATTAATATGGTGTTAAGCAATTCACATAATTCATTGCTGGATGTACACCACTGTTTGCGAAAATTGCAACACAAGAAGGAGACATGTGATTACAATGAAATTTATTCCACAGATTAATGATGTAAGAATGCTGCACATGCATTCTCACCGTAAAAATTCTTCACGATGTGGAGGCAACACGAGCTGCAGTCAGAGACTCTAGACCCCTTGACATGGAATCAAAGGGAGCCTGGACATGCTGCTGGAGAACACACTGTCACGTGGTTTGCAGGCGCGACCACAAACATCGACTGTGGTTGCAGGAAGATTAGAACAAACAAATTGCCTACCGACCTTCACACTAGAAGTTCGTTCACTATGCAGCTCGGCAATGCAATCCGTCATATTTTGTTCATCACGGTAACGTCTAACTAGTACGAGGCCATCACTATAGTAGAAGCTGAAGATGTCCGAAAACAAAACATTTTGGTACTCAGCACTCCAGTGCCCATTGCAGTCTGGACGTTGGTAGTTTCTGGTCAATTTAAACCGACGCGCCGGCATGCGTGCCGCTAGTCCATCTTTCAACAGACGTTGTCGTACCATCGGCGCATACATGTACACATCCATTGCAGTGCTCCAACATCGAGGCAACACAGTGGACGAAGCTGTTCTGTCGGTTACGGCCATGCGGAAAAAATGGCTGCCATCCAGAGCTGTGGTCGCATTGTGTGCTCCAGTACCTGCTCGTCGCTGTATAGGACCCTCTTCTATCCATTGCTTCCATCACTGTCGTTGCAGCGTGCCCATGTAAGTGTCTCAATGTCACGGCACTAGAAACCCGCATCCAAGTGAACACTTATTCTGCCTCGGTCGAACTCAGTGACATTCTGATTTTACGCCATTTGATATCTACGCAGCATACCGGCATTTACTTGCACGTTTTCAGCTCATCTGAAGGCTCTGCATTGCGTAATATTGGCCTGCCTGGTCACACAAACGAGGGCGCCACTAGACCTACGTGAACGTCATCCGTCTACAATCATTATCACTTGGTATGGTTTCACTGTTCTATACATCCACCAATTTTTTAGTCATTCACACAATTCCATAACGGTGTTGCAATTGTCTCAAAAAGCCATGGCCTTTTTGAAGTCAGCATCCCGGCATTTGCCTGGAATGATTTGGGGAAACCATGGAAAACCCAAATCTAGATGACCGGACGGCGATTCGAACCCGCGTCCTCCCGAATGTGAGGCCAGAGCGTTACCGCTCACTCACCACGCTCGGTTTAAGTACCCAAACCTGTTGGATATAGTATTACCAGTTTTACATCGAAATGTGCTGATGTCCCGCCATCAAATAACGTTCCACTTCCTGAATTTGCGTTGGCTGAATGTCTTTCATTTGTAACAATTGAAGTAAGATATTTGCAGTGAACTACTTGTTTCGAAGTCTTTGAAATAGACACAGGAAATGACGTTTTACTTTACCTCAATAAAACGTATTTCAAGCATATCTGTTGTATCGATAGGCTCGCCGACTAGATATTGTGGCACTGACCATAATGTAGCCATGACACGAATTTATCCTATAAAGGACTCGATAGTGGCCTATGACACTTGAACACCCTTTGGAATATTGGCCTTTGACAAGATTTTGGTGATGACATGGCGTTCACTAATTGTGTCTGGCTACATTTCGTCACAGCATTATGCAGTAATTCATACACAACTCGGGACCTGACGTAATACATCCCTGAAGTCACGATGTCCGGCCGCTAAAATGAATTATATGCGCTGGCTTCCATTACGTTCTTTAGGCACTTTATCCCCTTCCGATATCAGCCACTTTCATTTAATTTATCCATATTTCGTCCTTTATCTATGTTTCACTGAGCGGTCTGGTGGCTCAGTGGCTAAAACTTCTGACTCGGAGCCTTAACCAGCACTTCACCTTGTAATAAAGACCATTTGTTGGCTACCGTTAAGAAAAACGTGAGTTGCCAAAAAAGGGAGGGGGGAATTATTATTAATTCTGAAATAACTCCTGAAAATGAAAAATACATATAATAATGATGTTATAAGGGGATCTAATGGGTTACTAACTAGAACCATGAATTTCAGACACAAAATAAAACCTCATTTATTGAGTCTTATGGCCTTACAAGGTCGGGTGGTAATTAACGTTACGTTAAACACAATTAGATCAGCAAAAACAAGCAATACCCGACGTTTACAATTCGCCGGAGTAAGCAAACAAAACTGAATGAAATATCTCAAACAAGTAATAAAAAAAAAAAGCAAAGTTAACATTGAAATAACATGGCAACACAGGCCATCAAATTGAAGCTAACATTTTACTGTACAAAGGAAAATCCCAGGGGGCGCCGTATAAAGTGAATGAAAAGCATCAAAATTGAATTAACAAACAGCAAGATGCTTAAGAAAAAATTGAATCGAAATATAAATTCAGCTAGCTCAGAATTTAAGTGGCGGGAGCAGAGTCTTAACCCAGGCGTCGCTTAAGGGCTCAAGTCTATTAAAAATCCACTGGATAGTGACCGTCGTTTCTAGTACATTACCATAGAATCATCGCCATGATGGTGAGCGACAAACACAATGCCACTGCAGCAATGGAAGCTAAATACGCGGCTACGCCCGCGTTATTAGCATAACTTCCAAATAATGGCAAGCACGCCACTTAACATCTCGCTTTCCCAAAGCAAGAAATGATCAACCACAATGATCATCAGAGAGCGTATCGGCTGATACGTCCGTTCACCAGCTCGTCTTGGACCCAAGTGATGTCTAAAATGGCTCCCTCTTCTTCCTCGGCTAGTTGCACTCCACATGTAAAAGAACTCCATGGAATTAGTATTGTAGCCCCCAATAAATGTTCAGGATTGGCTAGCTACACATTTCCGTCGTCACGTGTTTAATATCACGCGTCACATTCGCTGACTCCTTCGCGCGTTTCCTACTTGGCCTTCGGGGGTAGTAGCAGGGTGGGGTAGTTCGTTGACCGAATTCCAACGGGACTCAAGCCGGGCTGGCCCGGCGTCACCTTGTCGCCTCGCCTGCTCCATTGTTCCTTTCTCAACGGCCGAAATGGCAGTCCCTAGCCTTCGATATTCAACCGTGCTGAGCCATGCGTTTACAGAAAAATTAATTTATAATAAACTATACCTTTGGCCGCCCTGGTTTAAACGTACATTTAACCTATTCAGACAACCCTCATTATCTACAATTTATTTACACGTTGCAAGATTAAATAATTAATAAACTTGAATATAATAAAAAAAAAAGAGAATTATGAATATAATTAATAATAATTTAATTATATTCGTTGTGGGTGACGCTGTCACACCACAATATACCTGCTACCCAATCAAAATAAAATTATGCCAATAATTTTATTTGAACTATTGTAACCCTACAGTTGCATCAAAATCATTGCCTACACTATAGTTTCATGGTTCCAGCTCACTCGAACTATCGCATACATGTGACCTTTTTAAATATGTAAATACGACACGTGACTCTGGTTAACATAAATAATGAAATGTCTTATTCTAATATGCAAAATAAAACAACATACAACATTGACAGATACATAGATGTAAATGAATGACAAATAGATCTGTTCAATCAATAAACAACAAAAAAAATAAAGATGACGTAAGCACAACATATTATCATTAAAACTAGACAACTCAATTAATTATTTACACCAGACTATGCAAATCTAGCACATGTGTTGAAGTTAGATTTATCAACAACAAAATAAATAATGCACCGAATGTCCGTTATCAAAGGTTGACATAAGCATGTCGAAACCACGTAACATGAAAAACGAATGGAAAAGAAAAAAAATCTCTCCGCGAATTTACATAATTTAGTCTCTCCGCGAATTTACAGAACTATCCATACAATTTAAAAGAAAGACAGTTCTCGCAAAATGAACGACATTATGCTTTCCAAATTTTCTACACTCGTAGCAAAAACATCATAGCGGTGAAACTAAGCAATCAGCTGTTTCCACTTTGTCCGCTCTGTTGTTGCCAGTAGGCGCTGTCCCGTTAAGCTTGCGGCTTCAGGCTACCTGCTTCTCGGTTAACCCCTGATTGCAATCTTTCCAGGAAAACTGGCGGCCGGCACAGCTGCTATTCCAAACAGCTGAGCGTCCTTTACCTGTTCTCGCTGCATTAGCGCTAAGCCTGTTAGGCAATTATGTGTCTCAAGACCGACACTCTTACTAAATTGCACCAGACACATGTTCTTACGCTATTACTTAAACTAAATGTACATTGATCCTTAGGCTATATTTACAAACATCCGTCCAGAAACTTGTAGTCTATTCTGCGTGAAACGGGCGCAAATTCCGGGCATTATGCGGGCCGATCTCCGTTCTGCCGTCGGTCAGCATGTAGCAGTTTGGGGAGATAATCCGCGCTACCGAGAACGGTCCCGAATACAGCAGAAAGAATTTGGAAATTAATTTTCGCTGTGCGTCAGACGGGGTCATAGTCCTAAGTAGCACCTGCTGCCCGACGCTAAACGTTTGCGTCCGCAATCCGTCGTGCTTGCGTTGCCGCTTCGTAGCTTTCTCTACCAAGAATTCATGTGCTTTCTTGATGTCATCCTCGGGATTCTTCTCGGGTTGATCCTTTAATTTTACATTGATACGAATCAGACGTAGTCTCATCCCGCACGAAATGATCGCGAGTTTCTCATTAGCATCGGCATAGCTTTGGCTTTCACTGTGGTGCTGTCGTCAAGTTTCTCGTCAGTATCGGCATAGCTTTGGCTTCCGTGCTGGCGTCAAGTTTTCCTTTTTCCCGCATTTTGTCGGTTGGGTTCTGTGGTATGAGATTTTGCTCGTCAGCTGATGCGCATATAGCTCTTCCTCCGTTGCCTTCGCGTTCCGTGGTGTCTTGCATTGGTTTGGAACTATTTATTCCAAGGCTCTGCTCACAGGCCTCATGTTTCCAATGCAACACCTCCGGAACCAAATTTGTCACCGTCTTATTTCCCCAATCCAAAATGATTTGACGTTTTGCTAAGAGGTCGCATCCAACGATCACATCTTGCGTCAAACCGGGTACTATAAGTAGTGGCAACATTAACTCGCTATTCGCGATTTTCACGGGGATTAGCGCTTGCGTGCTAACGATCTTTTCTCTCTTCCCTACTGCAGGAACCACCGTAACTTGCGTTGTGGGAATTACTTTTAGCCGCGGATTCTTATCTTTCAAGCGTAGCAGAAATTTCTTAGACATTACGGAGACAGACGATCCCGAGTCAATTAAAATATTCGCCCGTATGCCATATGCAATAATATCTACACGGGGACACTTCGCGCGCGCCACGAGGCTGTCGCCGGATACCATATCTTCTTCTTCGTCGATATTTTCTGGTCCTTCGCCGCGCCAATATTCCAAACTGCCGAGGCAAATGCTGTCGGCGTTTGCAGCGTCCCCCGAAAAATCTCATTGTGACGGCGGGGAGTTAGACGCGTTGTTAACGCCGCCCACATTCTTCTCTGTCGCCTTTGCACATATTTCCGGTTCCGCGTTTTCAATCGAGATCGCGTTCACTGGAAATTCTTGTGGATACGCGGATCGGTTGTTTCCCGACCGCTGATGATTTTTATCATCCTTCCATTGTGCATTTCCGTTCTTCCATTTCTTCCCTCCATTACGATTGCCGGAATTTTGATTGGAAGATTTTCCATTCTGTCCATCAGGACAGGAGGCTTTATTGTTGCCATGCGGTCGCTTAGACTCGCTTTGCGTTTCGCCATGGTTCCGCTCCGCGTCTTGTCTCGCCAGATTATCGGCCATTTTCCCGATTCTGTCTAGGTTGCCGACGGTTTCTAGCAACTCTGGTATCGTGCGAATGACCACGGGGTTAATGAGTGACTGCACTTGTGGACCAAAGTGCGCGATCACCATCTCTATGAATTCTCCGTCCGTCATTTTGTCGTCGAATTGCCTACACTGTACCAGCAAAGTTTTCACGTAGCTTTCCATCGAATAATGCCACTTGGGAATGTACCTTCCTTGGTACAGCTTTATCCTCGCCTGGTTCTGGATCTTTTTCGACCAGAAGGTCTCAAGAAACAGGACTCTGAATTCGGCGTAAGCTAAGTTAGTTTCGGACGCAATTTTCAGCCAGAGTCTGTCTGTTTCTGAAAATGATTCCTCGACTAACACAAGCTTCATGGAATCAGGCACTCCTTTGATTTCGAAATACCGCTCCATTTCGGTAAGGTAAATCCTAGGATTTACGTCTTTGCGAGACCCAAAACGTGGCAACTTAAGCTCTATATTAGCTGCAGCGTACTGTGCGTAATTCGCGTGAACAATACTCCCGCTAGCGTTGGAACTACTCACTTCCTTCATTTTGGATTCCAACTGCGCCAGTTTTGAATTAGTGTTCTGCGCAAGTGTTTGCTGTGACGCTTGCAAATCCTGTTGTGCCGTTTGTACTCGTTCAACCGAACTTGTGACCTCCGACACCTTTGCATTTACGGCCTGCAAGCTTCGTTCAGTATTGTCTTTAATCTCGTGGACAAATTCCGAAATCTGACCGAGACTTTGGTGGCTTTCTTGCCGCACGTGCTCGACAGATTTTTCGGTCGCGTCCAAACGCTTCGAGATTTCCGCGCTTGATTCCTGCAATGCAGTGCACGTTGCCTGAATCGTATCTGTGCGTCTCTCCAACACTGAAACGTTCGCTCGCATCTCCGATTTGAATGCATTCATTTCACGGGTCATTTCCTCGCGAAAAACGGACAATTTTCCGTCCATGCCCTTCAATAAAGCACTTTGTGATTCAAGTTTTTGACTTAACTCCTCCCTTAATGAGACGGAACTTTGGCTTTGTGCATCTAGACGCTTGTTTATGTCCTCCTGTTGTGAAGCTATTTGTTTAGTCAATTCCTGCCTCAATGAATCAGAATTTTGACTTTGTGCATCTAATTTCTGATTTTGCGAAGCCATTTGTCTACTTAATTCCGCCATCTCTTCCTTTTGCGACGCAGAATTTTTATTCATTTGTTTACTCAATTCCGCCAGCATGTTAAGTATCGGGTTTTGGTCTTGAAATTGTGCAGTCGCCGGTGGCAATTCTACCGTTATTTGCGACGCACGTGTTTCAACTTCTGCCCGCATGGGTGGATTCTGAACATATTCATTGTCTGGGGTTGGAAAAATTCCTAACTGTTCCCCATCTAATGATGCATTTGAATGAACGCTACGCGTACTAGGAGTATCATTAAACTCTTCGTCCGCCAACGGCATTTCGCGTACTTCCGGTGCTTGATCCATCGCGTTAGTTTGCTCGGAAATGTTATGAACAATTGATCGATCTGCCCTATTAATGGTGCGTGACCTCAACTTCATAGATTTGCTCGTAAGATACAAAACTCTCAACTCCGAACAATTACAACGATCGACAATAAACAAAATACAATCGGCACGAGTTTACTCAAAAGTATAGCATTAAACAAATTTCGCGCATAAATCCCTTCAGCATGAAATAAAACCCATCCAAAATAAACAACAAGGAAAAACAACGATGTTTCATGCGACACAAATACCTCAACACATGAGCAAAATCAGCATAAAGAAAAATCTTAACTTTTACCATGCATTAAAATTTCAAAAGCACTGACTCTATCTTTAATTTTAAACTAACCATGCTTGATGCAAGTGAACGAAAATATACTTGAACAACTGATTGAAATAAATCACACATTTAGATTTAAATCAAGCATGGCAAACAAAGCAAACAAATTTCAACATAAAACTTATTCTAAATAAATAAAATGAATCAACACAGGTCACATCCATGGATTTTTTTTTTAGACTTGTGAAATTCTCAAAATGACTTGCAAAAGCCCGAAACGTTGGGTGCCAATTGTAATAAAGACCATTTGTTGGCTACCGTTAAGAAAAACGTGAGTTGCCAAAAAAGGGAGGGGGGAATTATTATTAATTCTGAAATAACTCCTGAAAATGAAAAATACATATAATAATATGTTATAAGGGGATCTAATGGGTTACTAACTAGAACCATGAATTTCAGACACAAAATAAAACCTCATTTATTGAGTCTTATGGCCTTACAAGGTCGGGTGGTAATTAACGTTACGTTAAACACAATTAGATCAGCAAAAACAAGCAATACCCGACGTTTACAATTCGCCGGAGTAAGCAAACAAAACTGAATGAAATATCTCAAACAAGTAATAAAAAAAAAACAGCAAAGTTAACATTGAAATAACATGGCAACACAGGCCATCAAATTGAAGCTAACATTTTACTGTACAAAGGAAAATCCCAGGGGGCGCCGTATAAAGTGAATGAAAAGCATCAAAATTGAATTAACAAACAGCAAGATGCTTAAGAAAAAATTGAATCGAAATATAAATTCAGCTAGCTCAGAATTTAAGTGGCGGGAGCAGAGTCTTAACCCAGGCGTCGCTTAAGGGCTCAAGTCTATTAAAATCCACTGGATAGTGACCGTCGTTTCTGGTACATTACCATAGAATCATCGCCATGATGGTGAGCGACAAACACAATGCCACTGCAGCAATGGAAGCTAAATACGCGGCTACGCCCGCGTTATTAGCATAACTTCCAAATAATGGCAAGCACGCCACTTAACATCTCGCTTTCCCAAAGCAAGAAATGATCAACCACAATGATCATCAGAGAGCGTATCGGCTGATACGTCCGTTCACCAGCTCGTCTTGGACCCAAGTGATGTCTAAAATGGCTCCCTCTTCTTCCTCGGCTAGTTGCACTCCACATGTAAAAGAACTCCATGGAATTAGTATTGTAGCCCCCAATAAATGTTCAGGATTGGCTAGCTACACATTTCCGTCGTCACGTGTTTAATATCACGCGTCACATTCGCTGACTCCTTCGCGCGTTTCCTACTTGGCCTTCGGGGGTAGTAGCAGGGTGGGGTAGTTCGTTGACCGAATTCCAACGGGACTCAAGCCGGGCTGGCCCGGCGTCACCTTGTCGCCTCGCCTGCTCCATTGTTCCTTTCTCAACGGCCGAAATGGCAGTCCCTAGCCTTCGATATTCAACCGTGCTGAGCCATGCGTTTACAGAAAAATTAATTTATAATAAACTATACCTTTGGCCGCCCTGGTTTAAACGTACATTTAACCTATTCAGACAACCCTCATTATCTACAATTTATTTACACGTTGCAAGATTAAATAATTAATAAACTTGAATATAATAAAAAAAAAGAAAAGAAAAAGAGAATTATGAATATAATTAATAATAATTTAATTATATTCGTTGTGGGTGACGCTGTCACACCACAACCTCTGACATAGATTCCTTGTGAACTTGAAGTCCGTTAAAACACTTCAGTTCACATGAATCCTAGGTTTTTCAGTAATATCATGACGTTAATAGTCTTGCATTGGTGCAGTTCCAAAATATGTACTATCATCTATAAAGTAATTTAAATCTCTGCATTTCAGAATCTTATTAAAATATATGCTGTTCTTTTTTATCCTGTTGTGCAGTACTATAACTCTTGCCTTATTTGTGGTATGTGACTCACCATTTGCTGGTATACTTCTAGCACAAAGCCATTCCATTCCCTCCTCTGACTATTCAAGATTTTAAACCTGCACACAATATGATGGCCTTACAACATTGTATTTCATATCTGCATTTAAATATTGACAAGTTCGTGTGGTGAGAGGAACAAAAATTTGCAAGAATTTGCCGTATGGAACAATGTTATTGCTAAACAGTTTTTCAGTTAATTTTTGTATTAATTATGCAGCGGTATTACGAAACACTCCAATTGAGTAGTTGTTTTCCGCATGGACGAATGATAATGTAATGGTGGGTTAAAAGTATTGAACATGCATTCATCGGATTACCAGCGGCATGTTTAAATGCAATGTCCGTTCTGTGTGATGGAACACACACTAGAGTGAGTTCTCCATGATTACATATAAAATGTTTTCTTTCCCAGTGGTTTTTGTTTCATATTTAAATTTGATAGAAATCAAATGAAAATTAACGCTTTATTTGACATAAAAAGGAAAAATTTAATGACAAATATATCAGCTCAGTTTTTTAGTAGTGGAATGTATGAGAGATAGTAAAAATGTACGAATGAGATAATGCATAGATATTAACAATAAGCCTTCTGGCTTGAATTTCTCTTCCAGAAAAATTTAGAGAATAGATTTTATGACAAGAATAGCTTGTTTGTTTGCTGTTAGGGCTGTATGGTGCATCATTGAATACATAAACGAAAGATGTAAAAATTAACAATGAATCTTTAATTTCTAGAGCGTTAACATAGCTATTCGGTATCGATATCAATAATTGCAAGAGTACATGTAAGTATTGCATATTTATTAGTTGACTAGTCAAGTATTGTATTTCAAAGAGAACTTTCTCCAAGACCAGAAACAACCCATATTAACAATTTATTAAAACTATGTTTTGGACCATTATTCCACTGACTTACAACTTCCCCTACATAATTTGCCTATTTCAAATTCATTGACCTGAAATTTATAAATGTCCCTTGCTTCCACCAAAATGAGAAATGGTACTCAGTAATGAACCAGCAGGAATTGTGTTGATTGACAACGAAAGGATCATCACATTCAAAGTTCAGCCCATTTCCTCAGCCTCACCTCAAATTAATTAAAAGCTAGCATTCCTTTTGGAACATTGAATAATGCATCAACATCCTCTTTCGTACAATACTTCACAAAACTCTTTACATTCCTACGTGGTTGCAAATCAAAACTGCAAATGATGTTTCGCAAATATACATTCAGAACTGCCAAACACACATTTATTTCGAATTTAATAAAGCAATGGACATGACTGTGACGTTGATGGACATATGAACATTCAACAGGAATTACATAAATTAAAACATTAAACAAACGTATTTAAAACATCCAAGAAGTCCTGCCTAATGTCATGGCAGAACTCATCAATATGAACAGTAATCAGAAAACATTTACCCGGATCAACATGGTCACGGGGCTGAAGGTCAACGGGCAATAGCAAGTATCTTACACGGAATTCCATAAGATTTACTGTTATAAACGATTTTGTTGTTTTCGCAGCCGTCATCTATATATATAAAGATGCATGTATGTTTGTTTGTTTTTTTGTTCTTCATATAAATCCACAGTTTTCATCCGATCTCGATGAAACTTTGCACACTTATCTTTTGAAACAAGGAAAAAAATACTGTCTACATTTGGTTGACAAATTATCTGTATAAATAATAATGTTGTCTTACAATTTCGAAAAATTACTAAACGGCGATAGACAGGCGCGTTGGATGTCGAGGTCTCTGTACTGCCTTTCGATACAACGGTCAGTTAGCTCAGTGGTTAAAGCGCTTGCTTACTGATGTTTGGATCGTGGTCTCTGGTTCAAATCTCCGGCGAGGTAAAGATATTTAAAAATAGTTTTTGATCGTAAGAGTCACACCTGGACCGTCGGTTATTCGGATTGAATTTTAAATTGTAGATATCACAAATTTAGGGATGCAATACGAGGCAAATCGTAGGGAGTCTTGCAATGCTGTAGGTATACACTTTTTTACCTTATATTGATTCCTCAGGGGTGATTCGCTGTCAGTGTGTGTGTGATCTGCAGTAATAATACTATAAATGCGGAAGTAAGTCTCTGTCTTTTTGTTACGTTTTGACGACTAAATGCCTATACCGATATTGACAGAATTCGACAAGAAAATCTGTAGGGAGGACACAGGACATTTTTTTTCGGTATGGCTAACAAGGTTGGTCACGAAATTTTGAGAAATTATCGAATGGTGACAGAGGGACGTATGTGTGTGTTAGTTTCTAATGTTACGTCGGTTACCCAAGGTGTGCTTCTCACACATTATGTTAGCATATAATTTATAACAAATTTCGTTTAGAGAAAATACGTATTATTTAGTATAGATGTAGATTTTCTCTGTCCTATTACTTTGTGTCTGCTTAAATGTTTCTGGCACCAATTTATTTTGCCTTCTTTTTTGACATGCCTTGCGGGCGTAAACTGGCCTAATTTTTACCTCTAGCAAAGCCATTATAACACAAGAATCGGATGCTTATGCTGATGAAAGATGAAAAGACCAATTTGATATAAAGCTGCCCTTAGTTAACACCCTCCCCCCCTACAGCCCCGCACCTTCTTTGGTTTTTCTGTTTTTAAATATGTTGGAAATTGATTCCCTTCGAGAGATAGGTTCGACGGTAGTATGATATAG
This sequence comes from Vandiemenella viatica, assembly GCA_031002005.1. NCBI lineage: Eukaryota > Metazoa > Arthropoda > Insecta > Orthoptera > Morabidae > Vandiemenella > Vandiemenella viatica. Next base: position 47,748,657 of record CM061921.1, on the reverse strand, counting down.
TGACGGCTTTCCTGTCATATTATGCTGACTCGGAGATGTTTGGGACCAATGCTTCGTTACCAACAACTTTCTGTATTCAGTACTGGCAAAGAAATTCTTAATCCACGCGTACGAAGTCGCGGGTATCAGCTAGTAGTAATATAAATTTCTTACGGGAATAACGTTGCGTTGAAATACTCCTCCTCCTTCTTCTTCCCGACGTTTCGATCATGGCTTAGGTCTTCTTCAGGGGCTGTCTGCCAAATCTCCTACAGACTCGGATCTGCTGCAGACAAATAAGTAAACAACCAGCCAAGCCAGTCTCCAGCAGATCCCAGTAGGGCCGGCGCTACGATTCTCGGGCCCCGGGTAAGCGATCTTAAGCCCTCTCCCCTGCCCCCCTCCCCGAAAATATTTTAAATTTACACTTTGGTTTTTCTGGATAACTCAGAAAACTTTAATACAAAAATGTTTAAAATTATTGGTGCAGTTTTTAAAATTTGTGTTTGATTTCTATTCATTTAGGCACCCAGGCCGGCGGGTCCCCCTTTGGTCGCCCTGCTTAACCCCCTCTAACGCCGGCCCTGGATCCCAGTCTCCAGCAGATATGATAGACGGCCCCTGAAGAAGACCTAATCCTTGGTCGAAACGTCAGAAAGACGAAGAAGGAAGAGTATTTCAACGCAACATTAATCTCGTAAGAAATTTATATTAATATTTGCTGTTGCATTTATTTATGCAGTTAAATTTAATGTCTCAAATAAACTTATCGTTCCTTTGTAGTATATTATACCATATTTTAATTCTTTGAATTAGTGAAAAGCCATTAATGTTGTTAAAATTTATGCTATTATTTGTAGGTTTCACTTTTGGGAATAACCAAAAATATTTTGTTTCACTGTAATTTAGTGCATTCGTGAATTGAATCTACTTAAGCCTTTTCCAAATTTGACAATGATTTATTGCATAATTCCGTAGCTTCCGTGTTACCACTTATTGCTGTCTTCTAATTTAAAAATTTTGGGTTCTTCAGTCATTCATAAAAGCTGTCATAAAAATAAGCTAGTTAAACTATTGGCTGATTAAAGAGCATGTAATTTATTTTGGCTTGCTACATCTTTCTATATCAATATCGTGCTACAAATATGAATGGAAGATGATTTCATGTCGAGTATTTTCCATTTTTTTTTTCTTGACATAGAATAGACATTTTTCTTGATGAATTTATAGACGCCCCAAATATTATTCAGCACAGTAACGCCTCAGAAGTTCTTTTACAGTTTTACAGGGTTACAGATAATTTGTTTAACTATCTTCAATGAGTCTAAGGAAGTTCAAGTATTAACCAAATTCATCTCCAGACTTTAGTATTCGATTGACCATGTTTCTTGAAGAATAAAAGAAAAGATAGCATGTGCGAAGAAATCCTACATCAATGGACGTGGTGTTTTAGCTTACTAATTTCTTGTTCAGTTAGTAACGGAGAGTCCATAAACAACGTAGCTCCATTTTGGTCACCGTCTATGAACCCCCCCCCCCCCTCACGTAGCCCAACGTGACTTTTGCCTGTACCCCCCCCTCTCCACATCCTCCCACGTATCACGTAGCTTTTTTCCCTTTTGATTCCAGAAGACATTTTGTACTGTTTTCTATTATCAGGAAATTATAATTTACATATGAAGATAATTAAATTAAGGAAATAATATATAATATTCACATGCTGTTGTGTGTTTTGTACCTCATTTTAATTGTGAATAATGAAATGAATGAAAGCTACGTGACCCCCATGTAGCGCAGCGTAGCCTTCCTGCCAACCCCTCCCCCCCTTTTTTGACAGATCCACGTAGTTTGTGGACGTCCCTAATGGGACCTGAGTTTTGTCGGCTTTTAGAAAACATATTGCTAAATAAACAGTATTAAAAATTGGTTTAAATGATTATACCTAAGTTTTTTTCCCCAAGTAGTGATGCTTACAAAATATTGTAATCAAATCAACTCATATCAACTTTTTATTTTATGACCTCAAATTATACTAAAATTATGCATTCCTCTGAGATCATTTTTTGAATGGATTCATTGTGTCAGTTTGTCTGTCGGACATCAGTAGAGGTCATAATAGTGAAAAAAATATTGTATGAAATTTCACATTCGTCTGCATGTTTATAAATTTTGATTTATTTATAACTTTTTCTTCGATCTGTGTATAAAAATTACTTTCGAAATAAAATTTTTGGAAGCATTTTCTATAAAAATTTATAGATTAACAGGAATGGAAGCAATGTCGAATATGGCACACAATTTGAGTTCTTAAATTCTTCCTATCAGTTGTGCGAAGACTGAAACGCCTACTATCCTAGTAGAAATATGATTAGTTGATGACTATAATGAGACTGCCGCATAAGACAGGAGATTGTTTGTATTGAATTATTGCTCTCCAGCACCAGTGGGAACGGTCAATCTATTACCTCTTGGATTTTTATTTTAACATTTCTTGGTTGGTACGTATTAAACTTAATGGTTCTCTAATAACGTCAGATGTCCTGCATTCTTTAAAACCTTATTCTCTAAATTTTAACTTTTTACCTGTATAACTACTGATAGGAGACTAAATTTCCCTGTACCCTTCTCGCTTACAGTTGAATTTATTTAAATGAATTACATAATTCTTCATCAACGTTCGCCTAACCGCAATATCATAACGCACGTTGACTTATACGGTTTCAAATCTTCCACTATCAATCTCTGATACCTAACAACACTTGAGCTCACAAATTTATTAGAACTAAGTCCATAAAACACTTACCCACGACATATAGGATAGCTTATGTCAGCTTGGAAACCACCGACACCGTACGGTCCCCACTCTTCACATTATAACTCCGCCCTGACAGTCTCCCACTTAGCTTTCAGCTAGCCAATTAAAAACATTTTAACCCCACTACATCTTTAACGAGTTTTGCTAAAGACTTGTTGTACTTTGCACTAGTGACTTGAACAGTCAACCTTACATCTAGGACTCGACCACATCCAGCAGCTCCATGGGCGCACCGCCAACACCACTTAACAGGTACTGAAAGTTTACTTGATCCACTGCTCGCCTGTTTCTCTTCATGATAGTATGTTAAACCTCCAAGTTAGGAACTTAGCGCATTCGCCAATATTCACTCATTTCAATTTGGTTCATTGTGCCTTACCCTGGAAGTCAATCAACCAATGGAGTATAAATAAATGTTGTCTAAACAGTATAGCGCATTGCTAGTAACCAATCATTCCGTTTATCAACCCAACCAATAATGTATCGTTTATGCTATCCTGCCTGCAAGTGGATTAAACCATAGTTATCCCATGTGTTGTTTTGATTTCTATGAGACAAGTCACCTCTCTGTAAACTAGAGATGTATGAAAGATCTATGTAAATGTCTTAGTACCAATCAGTGAACTGATGCAGTGCCTACAGTTTCTCAGTAGCTAAGGCTCAATTACCTTCTTTGCAATAGGCATGCAGACTGCCCTCGAACTGAGACAGGTAGGCGCAAAGGACGAACAACTACTTCTCCCTCATCCAACTCTGTCGTATTAAGTGTGAAATTAAAGGTTTTCACTCGGCCGATCATACACCCATGCGAAACCTTTAAACTGTAATGTCCTTATAACGTACTTTTTTTTTTATACCATAGAAGAGATATACAATTCCTACTTTTGTCGATTTACTGCAGTATTTAGTCAATGGAACAGCTGTCAGACAATCTTGATCAGCAGCATCAAGTGTCCTGCTACTAGAAGGCAGCAGACGGAAGTAGGCAAAAGCAGTATAGAAAAGCTTTTAGAAATGACTTTCTCACATCTCTGCCCTCATGGCTTTCTGTAAGATGCTGAGTTTTGGTGCAGTGGCTCTTCTGCTTATTTCTACAAATTTATCTGGGACGAAAAAAGTTAGAATATGGCGGACAACTGAGTGGTTGTGGTATACTACGACTGCTAGGCTTAAATCAGGCATCGTATACATAGCACTTCAACTGCTAACTCTTTCGAACTGATAGGTTTCAATCAAATTCTAAAATTAAGAAGCTTGTTATAATCTTGTATCTTGACCAAACACGTTGCCCGCGTAGACCTACGTGTGTGAGCGAGATTATTTTTCCAAAGTTTTTACTAACCCCGATCATCAAAAATATAGACAAGACAAATCTACACACGTCTGACAAAAGATAATCGTTAAAATTAATACTAAACGAGAAGTGACTCATTCTAAGTTACTTTCTTACTTAAGAACTTTCCTGAGCTCTGTTAAAATATTGATTTTGAGGATATTTTAACGCAGTAGGCCTATATTTCAAAGAATAAAGAAATATCTGTTTAAAGTTACGTAAAAGTTACTTATGGCGTTACGCCTCGTTGTCGTGACCCTGCCAGCTGACTGGTAAGAGCCGACAGGGATAACTTCCACTCGAGCCGTGGATAAGGGCCGACCATAGATGATCGACCACTGTTCTGATATGAATATTCGTCATAGGTTCCTACTGCAACACTTGACTGGTTTTATGGCTCAGTACATTCAAATATTAATATAGGAATGGAGGTTTTTTTATTTTGTTTTTAATATATTGGCATTCGGCCTTTTAGACATTCAGCCAGCAACTGTGTTTCTTTTTTCTTTGTTTGTTTCTCAATTGTGTCTGTACATTCTTCTTGTGTTATTGAGGATTACAAGTAACAGGACAACACAGGACAAACACAACACTTAATTAAAACCACCCATGCCCTGGGCCGGACTCGAACCGGCGACCCCTGCAACGTGAAGCCAGCTCGCTAGCCCCGCGCTACCGGGGTCGGCGGAATGGAGGTTAAATTACTGTAAATGGCAGTTGCATATTTACACCTTTATTTACATGACCAATTCCTGATGGTATATGTGAATATCTACAATGTTTAATTGGGTTTATAACAAAATGGCTATGCGTTCAATTGATCATTCAACACAGGGCCAAAGTCAAGGCGAGCATGTAACTTATGGGCGCCTCACAGCCCAAATTAAATTGAATATTGATAATCTCCCCAACGACTACACCCACATGAATATGCCCCTCTGACTATCCACAACCAGCATCGCAGCAGAGCCCACCTTATTAGCAGACGCCAGGCATCATCTTCTTCTCTGCAACTGCCGCCTCGGCGGCTTAGACGCCTCCCGGCGCCCTCGGCGTCAATGTGGTACGTTGAAAGACCGACAGATCCCTGCTCCCAGGGTATAAGTAGATACTCCCCCTTCCTATCATCACTGTGTGGAGAGGGCATTACTCCTCGCTAACCTGATGTATGAAGTCATTTTACCAGCTTGCAGTAAGGACAGGCGCTTGGCAACTGGCTTGCTGATATGCATGCTACTTCTCAGGTCATAGCTCTATTGCTTAACTTTTTCATGCTCGCCCTCCCTGGATACTGATTTGAAAATTAATTTGAAGCTATTAGGCAACTGATCGACCTAGACGTCGACGTCGAGGTCGTTAGAAGCTGGATGGGACTGAGGACAAGGAAAGGGAAGAAATTCGGCCAATGCATTTTTAAAGGAAGCATTCCGGCATTCGCCTTGAGTGTTGTGGGGAAACCATGGAAAAATCAACGGGGATTCGAACCGGCGTCCTCCTGAATGCGAGGCCAGAGCGTTAACCGCTCACCCACAACGCTCGGTTTGAACTAGTGCCTCATGTACTTGTGAGCATAATTCTTATGAGAATATTAATACTAAAGAAATAGTGTGTTTCAAATTTCATTCTAATCAGTTCAGACAAATAAAAAAATCTTTCCAATTAGTAATAGTAATTATGATTTACTCCAATAAAATCTATTCAGTGGTTTTCGCGTGATGTCAGGAGAAACATACACTGCTCGTTACAGATTTATAATAGCACCAGCAAAGCACCCAGTCTGCTTAAAGTTGATATACCTCCACTATATTTTTTATCGTTTAGTAAGAAAAATGTACAACATGTTTTATCAAAATGTCCGGAATGATACAAATCTTTAGAGAATTCGAGAGACATCCCTACTCGCCTTGGAAATTGTTTTCATCCTGAGAGATCGTTTAGAGAAGATTTTAACCCACCATTACTTGTAATTTGACAGATTAAAACATGTGAATTAAATTTAATGGTTTGTCAGTACATTCGTTATATATATATATTTAAACGACTCATCCCCACCCTACCCGTAAGACGTTGATTACCCAACAGTATTTGCGTCGACCAATGAGACGTACAGTATATGTACCAAGTCCAAATTTCATCAAATTGCCTCAGAAATTTTAACAACACCAACACACTCACTTACCGCCGTTGATCCTTATATATATGTATACAGCTTTTGGCCTGCTGTAGAAATAACACTGCTGTCATAGAATTTTATTTTTATATTTTGGTACATGAGTCGCAGTAACATTCATTTCCTGACAGTATATTATTCCTCAAAATTGTTTTCTGACAGTAGATTATGTTCAAAATCACTTTCCTGACAGTAGATAATACCTTAACATCTTATTCTGACAGTAGTTTACGCCTCAACATTATTTCATGACAGTAGGTTAGGCCTCAACATCATTTCGTGATAGTAGATTATTTTTCTTCATATCACTTTTTAAAGTAGATGTATTGTGTGAGCCTCGTCAAATTACATAAACCTGAATATAGTTCCATCGTTAATTTATTCGTTTGGTACGGCTTAATATCAACGGAAATTCATCCAATGTTGGTAAATTGTATAAGTTTTCTGTTTCTTCATTCTCAACGGTGTAGAGATGGGAACCAAAATTTAAACTTGATCATACATCTCTTAAAGATGAAGAACGACCAAAACATGAATCTAAAGATAAAGAGATTGAGAAGATGTGCATTGTAGTACTGGACGATAGGCGATTAAAGGTGCATGGCATAACTAAGACCTTATATAAACAAGAAAAACTGTATATTTGAAGGCTTTTTGCAAAATTAGTGCCACGAAAAAGAAATGCACATTTAATTTTCTAGACAATGTTTCGATCATTTTAAAAAGGATTCTAACAATTTTATTCACATATTTGTTACTGTGGAGAGACATTATTCTATCACTATACGTCATATAACAAAACAGCAACCAAATCTCTACATCACAAAGTCGATTTTATTTGCCAATGCAAAAGAGATTCTGTGTATTGATTACCTTGAAAAGAGTAATAAGTTGCAAATACTACGCATATCTTCTGCATGCACTGTATTAAGAAGTTTGTGAGAAGAGACCAGGATTACAAAAGAGAAATATCATCTTGCAGCAGGACAATTCACCTGGCCCGAAAGGCGCTTGAACAATCGGTAAATTGAGGGATCTAAAATGCCAGTTGATGGAAGATGCACTCAGTTCACCAGATGTGGCCCATTCTGGCTTTGGAACTCTTTAAGCATCTGTAGAAATTTATTGAAATACCTTATTTGCATGCTCTATGATAAATGACTTTGGATTATAATTTAAATTGAGGTGTTTTTGGAATGGGAATTCTTTTATGTAATTAATTCATTGGCTCTTCTCCATCATCGCTGAAAACCTGTATAATCATCATGGAAATATCCTGCATGTAAACAGCTGCCTTCAAATGCACATCTAATTTTCTAGACAATGTTTGGATCATTTCAAAAAGGATTCTAATAATTTTATTCACTTATTTGTTACTGTGGCAAATAAATTATATTCCAAAAAAAGGTCCTCTGAGATATCCAGAACATAAAGTTGTATTTAAAATATTAGCTTACGAGCAGCTGCCGTTTCTATGAAAAATATGCATCTTAACCTGAAAAACTATCAGTGTTTTTCCAAGAACATGATCCGTCCTATATTAATAAGTAATATGAAATTCCAAGCACAAAACAATTATTTTGGGGATATCTAGAAAAGTATCAATAGCTTGTTTTAGCTTGCTCTGAACCCTTTTTTTACGCTACATTACCGATGCTGTAACCAGACCGTCCTCGTATGTGTTCATGTTGTAGAAATCCCGTTTCAACTCGGTTCACCAGGAGTCATACCCTTACTGTGTGACAATACGAACAAATTTTTAATTCCATTGCACCTGGATGGATGATAAACGTCCAGGACAGGATTCTGAATCAAATGCGATACTTTTGGCACAACACATTGGCAGCTGCGAAACTGGTTTCCTTCACAACGAGTGATGTGTTGATTTCTGTGTAAGGAGAGGACGGAGAAAAATGACTCCATTGCGACCTACGCGTTCCGGACTCCAGAGACGCACATTTTTCAATCAGTCGGCCAGGTGGCCTGGTCCTGCTGTTTGAGAGAAATTCTGCTCTGCTTGAAGGTAATACTTCCAACATTTCGACTTTGAGTTTGATCGGGACACTTCGTTACACGTTTTCACACTTCTGCACCAATCGGCGGATACATCAATATAGAAGTGCACTTGGCAGTAGCACGCATTGCTTCTAAGCTGTTGTTCTAGGAATTAGAACTTTTTAAAATCATACGTGTGGAGCACAGCACTTTATAGTAGAGAAACATGGACTTTAGGAATACCAGAAATAAATAAAATTGAAGCATTTGAAATGTGGTGCTATAGAAGAATGCTGAAAATTAAATGGACAGACAAAGTACGTAATGAACGAGTTTTGGAAATAAAGGGTGAGGAAAGAAGATTGTAGAAGAAGCTTACAGAAAGAGGAGACAGGTTGGTAGGTCATAATTTGAGGCATGCTGGATTGGTTAATTTGTTAGTGGAGGGAACAGTCGAAGGTAAGAACTGTAGAGATTAGAATATATGAAGCAGATAATTGAGGACGTGGTTTGTAAGGGAAATGTAGAGATGAAGTGGTTAACAAAAGATAGGAAGGGATGTAGGATTGCATCAAACCAGTCGAAAGACTGATGACAGCAAAAGAATAAAAATAAACTGCTAATAAATATTATAACACTGACATGTTAGCGCAAAACAGAATTTAAATGTAAATACGCTTCTTTTTTTTTTTCTTTTTTTTTTAAAAAAAATAGGGAATGCTACACTCACCACCAAAAGGACGACTATTTGTCTTAGTTATAAATTAAATTAAGGTTTTCTCTTTCATTCTGGTTTATTAATGAGGATTGGATTTTTTTTTTTTCATTCTGTGTGTTTTTCTATAACATTTTTTCTCTCTATGTCTTTTTGCTTAGCGATTTAAAATTGAAATCAAGATGATCGGTATGCAAACATGCATTGCTATAGGCATGGTAGAGCTGATAGTATAACAACTGCTGCTTCCTATAAATACTGTCATTACACTTACTGACCATGGAACCGAGTTTTACAGAAAACACTTCAATGCAACAGAAATAGAAAGGTTTCATCTCCGTTTTTAGAGACTTTTAATGATTCACTGACCACACCTCTCGACAATGCATTAAAAATTCATTTAGGTGAAATATGACTTTAAATTAGTAATTATCATCCAAATAAATTGTTTAATATTGTAGTTAAGAAAATTATCAGAACAAAAGTGTTAAACCTGGAAATCGCTTAATAGGCTTCGCTCTGTAGTTACAAGGTGTTAAACTAACTTGAAGTGGGGCATCGGAATGTCATGCACAACTGTGGAGCCACGCCTAATTAGGCCCATTTTCTCCAGAGTAGCATATGTCCAGCCAATTTTAAATTGGAAGATATGACGGAGGTGACGTCTAACGCTATTGTCATTGCTAATTTCTGGTCTGCAGTGTTTATGTATGTGTTATTGTATATTTGCCTCTGGTACGATGGTGGTAATAATATTTAAAAAAAATTACTGGTAATAAAAAGTGAACATTACGAATCTCCGTAAAGAATATCGTATTTTATCAGAATAGGAATTTGCGGAACACCTATGGTGTTTACAGATATCGTCAGGTTTAATATAGGTTGAAGGCCCTGACTGAAATATATGCAATGTTTATTGTAATGTGACAATGAAGGTACGAGTAGTACCCTCGGTCATCAAACATTTCACGACTATCCAAGATTTATACCTGTTTCAGAATGTTTGTATTGTGACACTGATACTGACGAACTGATGACAGCTGGGTCATCACCGCCACCATGGTGACATTCTTCCGTTCCCGACAGTTCTTAACCAGTTTATATGAGGTTTAGTGGGTATCACCGGATTGCTGATAAGATTCATTTTCCAACTGTATACGTTTTCTGCTTTTCATATTAGTTTTCTTAGAATTACAGGACAAAATTTTGCAGTTATCTATTTATATCAAATTCAGACCCGTATGTTACAAACATTTGCTACGAATAATATACCTACGAAATATATAGTATTATGTCAATTACAACCACAGTGAGTGCCGTATCTTGACCGAGTTAGAAGTTATCCCCCTTGTATCTTAGAAGACGTGGCAAAATTAACCCACAATGGTGACAGGTCTCTATCAGTGGGCGTAATTAATTATTTGTCTATTGAGTAGTACAAATCGATTTTGAATCTAGCTGATAGAATAAGAGCTGGAATACCAAACTTTCTCGTTTGATTATGCGGTTGCATGAGCCTTTGAAGCCATGACTCAAAATATTCAATGGAAACGCCTTAACCACCTATCATACAAAATACTTACTTGCAGATGATATGATTTTACACAATTATTACTCAATGACAGGAAGCACTCGACACTTTCTGCTTTGAGGATGCGTGTGTTGCAGTAGAGCAGCTGAATTTCCCCAATAACGAAACTCTATTCAGCCCCCTTTTCGGACGCGTAACGATTCTATTCGCGGTAAAGTGACAATATTGTTCAAAAAGAATGTGAAATGGAAAACGGAATTCTAGAATTCCGGTTTCTGCACTATCCGTTCAGCGTATGCGTTTCCACTGTCTATGCAGGAAGATACATGGCAACAACTATCTCACAAGGAATAACCAGAGTTTTTGTGCACAAATATTTACAACGGCTCTTAAATATCTTGGATGTCGTTGGTTAAATAACTGGTCCGGTCAGTATTGAAAGGACTTCTGAAGACAACAACAATGCTGATTGCAAATGGTTCCTTCGAATGACCATGCATGAACTCCGTCCCATCCATTGCCTTCACTCACACCACAGCACTAATAACCTTGGCTAATATAAGCCATAAGGTCTTTTGTCAATCGGGCAAGCTACGAACTGATACCTCTCTCTTATTTGTGTTTATTTCAGCGACTAAAAGAAGATGCCACTGCTCGAAAACGTTGTGCCTCTGACGCCAGAGAGGAAAGAATGTAAGTTAATTTCTTGATTAGCTCATCGACAAAAAAAAGCACAGCAAAGTATTGATTCTGTGAATCTTCCTTAAATTTCTTGGTAGTCTTGGTAAATGAATAATTTAATTAATAAGCGCTTGCGTATTATTACAGCCATTCGTCGGAAATATAATTACGCCAACTCTCTAACATAAGGTGAAAAACACCATTGTTTTGTACTATAAATTTTTTAAGATATAACACTGCTCTCAGAATAACAATTATGTATTTAGTCATGATTATAACATTAAAATTATCGTACTAGTGAACATTAAAATAGTTATTTACACTATCAGATGGGATTCTATTTGCATTTAGCGTTCGAAAGTTCAGAACGTAAGTGACTGAAAAACATGAGAACGTATAGCGCACAAGTTGGGGAACCTTTGCATGTTAATATTACTCCCGCCAACTGCATTGCGACGCTGCGGTGCACATCTCAATCTCCTGTATTCCACGCTTCGTTGCGCGAAGTACGAATTTACGCGAAAGGCAAACCTTAACAGAATTATGAAAACGCACAGTAATAAATGTCGATTTCAATAACTCCGTTGTTTCACATCGGAAAAATATGTTCGATCAAACTTCCATTCAAATAATGATATTGCTTTTATTACCAGAGGATTTTTTAACACTATGCGTAAGAATATGCATGAATATAAATCCAGACGCCAGACGATTGCAGGAAACAAAGAGATCAGGAAATTATTGTGCAGTCTTATCATAAGTGAAGGTATTTACAAATGTATTGCAATAATTGTTGCAGTATCGCCATGAAAATAACGAGGTAAAACTCTGAATGTAGTGTATTGCACTCAATTCGACTTCATGTAACCATTCTCTAAAGCCATGCATTTCTGTTAGCACCCCTTGACATGCTGCAACCCATCACTACACTCGAACTGCGCTTGGCTCAAAAACCACAATTCAAATTACAGAATATATCATACGTTTTCAAAATGCCAACCACCAAGTGATTATTCCTATCTTGAAATTGGAAAATGATGAACCTGTCTTTTAGAGGGATAGTGCTAAATTCTATCAACACACTAGTCAGCTAATGCAGCGAATACATTTGTGGAATGGGGAACTAAAACTACCACTAATTGATAACTTGTCTGGCTTACGAATTTTACCAGTAGAACCCTAATTCATCCATTGCCTCCAGCCATCTCGGAGTTAACTATTAAAGTTCGTGACTATTTAGCTTCTGAAGTGTTTTCAACAAACTGGATAACACATCATGCTGACAATCTGGCCACTTGTGTTTCCTCATGAATAATTTTTCACAAACTTCCGTGATTAAGACGCCCTTAATTCATTTTTTTTATCTGCGAACGTCTCTCTAACAGCGAGGTCTTTAGAGACGGGAAAGGATGGGGTGAAAGGAATGGGAAGGAATTCGACCATGGCCTTTTGAAGGAAGCATCCCAGCATTTGCCTGGAGTGATTTGATTTGGAAAACCATGGAAAACCCAAATCTGGATGTCCGGACGAAAATTCGAACCGCCGTCCTCCCGAATGCGAGGCCAGAACACTAGCCGTTACACCACCACTCTCGGTCCTTCATTCATGAATGTTTCAGTCATTATTTATCTGTTTCAACATGCCTGGTGGGTGAACAGTAACATTAGGGCCTTACTTGCTGGAGGACGTGTATTTGCTTTGACTGATTTGGGGAAACAATGAAAAAAACGTAATCTGAATGGCCGCACAGGGATTTGAACTTGCATCCTCCTGAATGTCAAGCACGAATGTTACCGCTTAGTTACCGGAATCGCTATGTGACTTAAACATACTGAAATGATCTAGGAGTCTGCAGTAAAGATCTTTACAGAAGCACTGTAAGTTTTGATCCAACCAATCAATTTAGCTTCGCATCAGAAACCCCCAATCGTTTATTCCAACGGTCCTGCCGCTCGTTATCTCTGACGAAATCTGGCGATGTTCACATTTTCAGCCAGCAGCCGGAAGGAAAAGAGCATTGCCTCAGACCACAGACGAAACAAATCATTGGTTCCGACAATGACCCTGATCTGCAGGTAACTGCAGCCCGTCTTCTATATGGCATCAGGGTTAACTTGTTATTACTATTACTATTGCTCTCCGATTCACTAAAAGTGGGTAGTGGCGGGTGCGTTGCATTTATCCTAATGTATAATCGCTTATGCATTGGAAGGGATATATGGGATATGGCAGGAGGCACCCGTGGGCTATTTTGAGGGACCTTCCCAGCATTTGCCTGGCGCGACCTGGGAGGACAGTGGAAAACCCAGATGAAGACGTCCAGAGTGTTTTCTCGATAACTGTTCCTCTCGGATTCTACGTTTTCTCGGTCGATGAATCTTTACAGTACCACTCCTTAGTCACTCGTTGAAAAGCTTAGTATACAAAAGATTCAGTTCTGGCCCTGGTTTCTCTCTTCTTCTTTTTTTTTTTAACTGCTTTATGTGTCTCAACAACGAAGTCTTTAGAGACGGGAAAGGATGAGGGCAAGGAATGGGAAGGAATTTGGCCATGGCCTTTTAAAGGAAGCATCCCGGAATTTGCCTGGAGTGATTTGGGAAACCATTGAAAACCCAAATCTGGATGACCGAACGGGGATTCGAACCGCCGTCCTCCCGAATGCGAGGCCAGAACGCTATCCGTTACACCACCACGCTCTGTTGGTTTCTCTCATCTTATTTTCTCCGTCATTCCTAGATATTGTATTTTGGGTGTGTTTGGTGACCAATAAATTATCTTTATTATTTAGAAATTTATGATTAATAATGGGTATTTAATTTTGATGAGTGAATGCAAGTATGGATTTTTGCAATAATCTCACTGAAATAGGGAGTACAGGAAAACTATCACAATATGACATTTATTCAGTATCACTGGCAATTACAAATCTGAACGAATTTTCCGTTATCATTAATATAAGAAGGTAAAATCACAAAGCAAGGCTCTGAGCTACAATTATCCATCATGAGAGGAAACAATTGTAATTTACTTTGGAATCAATCTCAAAATTAATATATCCCAAAGAATGATGATTGGAAGCAATGAACAATACAAGTTATGATGGCTTCAGACAAAGGTATCATAATATTGTGACTTTACAATGAAACTAGGGCACCACGAATGAACAATATGCCATTAGAAACTAATTCAAATAGTTTTGGCAAATTATGCCGTTACCTCATTGGGTTTTCATCTACAAATTTACAACATGGATCTTTCCTCTCATAGACGCTTAAGGGTTCAGTTTCATGGAAAGCACAATCAGATGGCTCGGTTGTAACACTTAACCATTATAGTTCTGCGTTTGATGTCTGCGGTGATCGAAGATGGCCCGCGGTACGGAAGCCTTGATGTCACGTGACATCGTGGATTTTTCATTCTTCCATGACACTACCGCCATTCGCCGAGACTCGACAAAGTTCGTAAGACGACTGTAACATTCGGGTGTAGAATTCCGCGTAAGGAGTGGTGACCGCTGTCTCAAGGTTACGGGACTTGTCCTCTTTCAGAACCCTTCACGCCAATGCTTTTGTTAACTGGTGACACCGTGTCACCTGTGACTAGTGGTTTCCTCCCAGTTAGTGCCCAGCAGGAAAGCCACGATTGACTTCAACCCTGCATAGCTTAATAAATTTTTAATATTCGTTGCTCCAAGAAAAACTGAATATTCACTATTGGCACCACAGTCCTCACATGGAATCTTCCGTATTTTATAAGGAAATTATCTAAAAATATATAGATGGCCGCCCAAGTTTTTATGAAAATCAGTCTAATATTATCATTTATACAACACAAAAGTGCCTTAGAATGTGGCAAAATGCGTCACATTATAATATGAATGATTCTGATAGTAATATTTGTTTTCTGTCATCCTCAAATAGTTCTGTCACGAATTTTTCAGTTAGCTTCTGCTGAGAGCAGTGTCATCAGTGTTCTGGATCTTCCCAACTTTATGCCTTTTGATGGAGGCCCCACATAGAAGAACAATATTCTAAGTGAGGGTGCTTCAGTGTTTTGTGTGCAATTGATTTAACTTCCGGAGTACACTGTTTAAATTAAGACGTAGAAATCAGAACATATGGATTTCTTTCCAACTACCTTCTCCATGTGTTCATTCCACAACAAATTGTTAGTAGATTTCGTGGAATCTACCGTCCTTTAGACACTGCCATTAATTGCATATTCAGAGCTAAATAGTGTCACCGTATTTCTTATATGCGTGAATTGGCATTTTTTAGGGTTTAACCCCAGCAGCCAGTAGTCGCACTAGACAATTATTGTCATAACATCGGCTTGTAACAAAGCGCAATCTTCTTGGATTTTTATTTCACGATAAATAACAACATCTTCGACATATCTTTTCTTACCCTTTATTACATCGCATATATCATTGATGTTTAAGTGAAAGGACAAGGGCATTATCACACTCCTCTTTAGAATCCAGCATCTCACTTCGGTGAGTGATTAACACTCACCGTCAAGAACTACACATTGTGTTCCACCCATCAGAAATCAGTCGCATATTTGTCGAGATAGGCCAGGGCTATAAAGTTTTGTAAGTAAACTAGTATGAGGCACAGTGTCTAAAGCTCTTTTAAAATCTAACAAAACTAAGTTATCCTGAAAACACTAATCTATCATACGGCACAAGTCGTGAATTAAAAGTGCTGGTTGTGTTTCGCAGCACCGGCCTTTTCTGAATCCACGTTGGTTTAGGTATAAAAGATTCCCTTCGTCCAAGAAATGCAGGAAGTTTTTTGTATAGATGTTCTAAAATGCTGGAAAATATTGAAATTAACGAGATCAACATACATTTTTGAGGATCATTAACATTCTTACCCATAAACACTAGACATATGATCTTCTTATTACTTTGATATACGACCAGAATTTTGTTTTTGGATTAGTAATCAGATCGTCAGATAAATTCCTCACTCGGAATTCTTTAAAAGCTTAACGCATCGCCTTCACACTTTCACTTGCAACTGAACTAATTTGATTCCTTCGATTTCTGCATAGTGGCGTGTAAACACCTTTGCTTCCGGAGTAAACGTTTCAAATTCAAACTGAACCACGGAAAGAACTTACTAACCTTAAAAATCTTCTTAGGAAATAAATTGATTTATACCAGACCATATTATTAATTTCAAATTATACCAAAGTTTCTCGACATTTGTATTCATTGAGTAGGATTCGAAATTTTCCACCAAGTGATGAACCATACACTTTTTCCATATCGAAGCAATATATGAGATTATCACGTTTGAACGTCAGACTAGATTTCAAAGTTACAACAACCATCTTGTGATCACTTGTACCGTATTTTATATAAACTTAATATATAATATCGGGATTGCTTGTAAGGAAAAGATCCAGTATGGAGAAGGTATCTTTGTCGCACCACGTTGGCTCTTCGACCATCTGTTCATGGGAATTTTTTGCCAATGATTCTTGGAAGTTTTCGGTTATTAGTCTATCTCTTCCGCCTGATCTGAATGTACATGTGTCCCACTTTTCCAACGGCAGGTTAAAATCACCATCAATGATCAACATGTGTCCCTGAATTTTTTATTTTTTTTTGAAATTTTACTAAGTGCATCTCTAAAATATTCCGCATTAGCTACTTTAGAATCCGGAGGACGAGAAAGTGATGCCTTTATGAAATTTAAATTTCTGCCAGTTTTGATGTTCATCCGTATTAACTCCCAAAAATTCCTCATCTTGGGACATGCCTCACGGAATACACATATAGTGTATGTTGGGCATCTTTCGGCTACGTTGCGCCATTTTACTAAGTGGGTCCATAAAACAACTAATATTGGAGCGCCTATCTACCAGAATTCTCCTATGTGGTTGCGCAGATCTTGCTATTCGAGGAGTCGCATGGTCACTGGATGACGATTGTGATACTGAGTCAAGTCTCCGACTGTACACCTTGCCTGCTGGAACTTGTACTTTCTATAGCTAATGACCAATTGAACGTGCAGCTGCCCCCGCATGCGGCTACGAATAGGGTTACTCCACAGCAGTTATCAAAAGGTGACTGTTGCATCATACCAATGTCTGTGAAGCAGCTACATTTGTTTACAGCGAAGATACCGAGCATGGTGGGTGAGCGGTTAGCGCTCTGGCTTCACATTCGAGAGGACGCCAAATTCCTTCCCGTTCCTTGTCCCCACTCCCATCCCGCCTGCAATGACCTCGACGTCGACGAGGCGGAAAGGCATAAAAAAAAGACAGCGAAGATTAGGTATAAGGCCTTTCCGCTGCAGGTTCGCTCCTGTCACATCTGCTGGAATACACTACCGCAGCATTCAGCTATGTGACTATTCTTAATAAAGCATCAAGCTGTGTGCGATGGCTGGTCATCTCAATCTGCGTCTGCAGACAGCAGTCGCAACTCTAACAAATTACTAGTACCTTTCTATAACGAAATACGAAGAAAGAAACCTGCTGAACCAGCGACTCTATGGCACCTAGTGTATCACACCAGGTTCTATAACGCTACACATAGCGAAAACTAAGGAAAACATCAAGAGATGAAGATGTAGTTAATAGCTCCAGATACTGTTAGGAATCAGAAATTTTGCAGCGCAATTTACTTCCGGGAACTTAACAGTTTAAGAACAAACGGTCAATATGATGAGCTGACATAATTTTAGACGACTGTCTGTCGATTATTAATCAGTGACTCCCACTAGTCACGGAAAATTAGCTATGGCGCTATTGGTTAAGTTAGTGTACCTTTCCCAGAACTAATTAACTATAGCAAGCTATCAAAGATTAAGTATACTGAATCTCTAAACAATCATCATTTTGTGACGCTGGCATATACAACTGTAGTAACGTGGTTAGCATCACTAGAACGTCCAAAAATTTTACTCGTTTTCCACCTTCTTCACCACAAATCTCACAACAGTAACTCTGTTTAATACTTTTGCGGTAGATATTTCATATTCCTCAGACCAAAAATTCTGCACATCCTTCCACTTAACATCACTGATCTCAAATGCATTAAGTTTAGGTCGTCTCATCTCCGTTTATAAGTTTTGTAATCTACCTGTCCTATTCAAATTAACTAAATTCTACGCTTCGATTCGTATAAATTTTCTAATCATTCAGATGATTCTTTCATAAACAGGACGAAACCATCATTAAATTTCCTGGGTTTACTTTTTGGGGCTTAAATCTACGTTCCTTGTGCATCCTCATGCCGTTGATAATTTCTGAATTGTCCCCTTTTAAGAGCCATTTCCAACCTCCGTGGTTAGAGGGTTCCCTGAACCACTCCCCACTACTTCGTCCTCCTTTGAGTAGGCCATTGGCAAGCAGTTGGTAACTCCTTAAAGCCGGAATCGTTCAGTAGCCAGAGCTACGTCCGTGCAAACAGGACACGCCACGTGAAGGAGAGGTTGATATTTGCTGGAAGAGGCTAGTATTGTCTCTTCCAAACCCTTACACCCCATGCCAGTGTTACGACTAATGTGAGCATTGTAACAATAAAATTAATTTTAAGGAATTAAGAAGGGAATTGCTTCGAAGTTATATACACCTGGTGCTGAACAGAACGAGTGGCATAATATTAAACGAATTTCTTAATAAAAGTATGCATCTTACAAAAATTTGCAAGAATTATATAACTGTGACCACACGTAAGCAATATGATAATTTATACACACTACCACAGTTGTTTCTACAGTATAGGAAGAAATTAATATGTAATTCAATTAAACATCTATTCAGGAATAAGTTTATAGCAATATTAAGAATTCTATACCAAATTTATATTAGTACGTTTTAACAACAACAGGCAATGTCTATTTCTAAAATCATGTTGAATGTTCGGCTGCTAGTTAAAACTAACAATAATGGTGGAAATTTAAAATATCTTGACGTCAGGGAGATCGTACCTTAATTTTTCGGAAACTGATAAACTTAGATACAGTTCAAAAATATATGGGAATTCAAATTACACAGCAATGACAGAAAATGATGTTCAGTATTACATCTTCGTAACCTCGTAAAGTTAAATTCTGATCCTATTGCAGAGCACTGTGAAACAGAACTTTATTCCAAAAATAATATTTATGTCACTACTCTCGATACGCGTTTGAGAATCAGGTGACTGTCTGTTAATCTGTTACATACACATTCCATTTGACATATGATTGGGAGACTGAGTGATTTTTTGAGGAGACTGTAAAAAGCCGTTTTTACGTTGACGTGTTTTTTTTAGAACCACGTGATGGATATGGTATATTCTGCTCACCAATGAGTGGACCTCACGCGGTAAACAGATTTTAATTTCTTCAGCACCAGTCACTTGGCTGCTAGGATTACAAATACGACATAACGTACATAACATGAGCTTACCTCAACAGTAATTCAAACGTGTAGGAATACGAAAAAATGTTTGATGGTGCAATTCGTGTTTTTATATGTCAGATTATACGTAATTCTTGGTTAGAACAGCTACATTCATTACTGTCTCGTTGTCTTTATTATGCTAAACGTAGTTTTTGTATGGTAGTACACCGTAAACAGGATTAATTTCATTGAGAATTTCTCAGACCAGAAGATATGTCGTGGAGTAACGAGAAATGAAAAATTATATCAGTTTGAAGAAAGCGTGTGAACATTCTATAGCATGCAGGAGTGGACTGAGAGTTGGTGGTACATTTGTGGAGTGAAGTATAATGTCTCGGCATACTATCAGAACTGTAAACCTGGGTATCCTTAAAAGCATCAGTCTTAGAACAAAGAAAATCAGTCAAAATTTTCATTATAAATCTTCGAATTGGTTTTAAACTGACTATCCACAGACCTGTTGGCAACTAAAATATCTAACACATCTTAAATCTAACAGAAAACAATTTCAATTCCACCTTGGTTGTATTTACAGAAACCGATGGTTTATCTTTTTTTTTTTGTATCTCTTCTGTCTGTATTATGCTCTTCTTCAGAAGACTGTTAACGGAACTGTAGACATAGGCCATCTTGGTGCTCTAGGCATTATTTGTTACTTGAAACGTATCAGTTCCAAGTTTTACAGATGTTCCGTACATTTTGTATTATACAAGAGTTTCACTCTTAAGAAATATGTCGCATTAGGAGAAACGGCCAATGGATTTAATAGAACAACTGCATAGAGGCCTGATTCTATTCTTTAGCAAGAAGTATTAGCAGTTATAACGAGTAAACTAATAAAAGGGAAGGGAATAACTGTTCCTGTAAGACTGCATTCCAGCAGTTATTGCATGAATGTTTGTTTTAAGAAATGCATAATGCGAAATATTCTAACAATTTGTGTAGTGAACATTCGGAAAATGAACATGGTAAAAATATCATGAGCAGCAGAGGAAACGTTCTTGCGCATCCATAAAACCAGCGTTATGTGAAATCTCTTGCCTCACTCATCGACCTAACATATCAGTACATTTTATATAGTCATAATCAATACGCTTGCGTTGTTTCAGAATATCTTTACAGCATGGTTCTCTGTGTTATACGTTCCAACGACCAGTAGTTTGTTTTAGTAAAAGAGCCTCTCAGATAGTTGGTTTCCTTCCAGTTTATTCCCTTGTAAGCCTTCACATCCTTGCAAAGCTAAAAGTAACTACTTCTCTTTAGTGTAACTAATCGCAATCATATTATTTACAAGATAATGTTTTGGAGCGTCCGACAATACAAGATGTTTCGGAGCGTCCGACAAGACAAAATAAAACATAGTTTGATGTGAAATCTTTTGCTATGAAGAATCCATAAGATCTGCAGTATTTGGCGGGAGGAAATAAACTACAATGAACTGTGTTAAACACCTGGCAGATGAAAGATGTGATTTTCACAGCATGTGGCACGAGGCCAGGTCAGCAAGATAAATGACATATTAATTGGTTCTGAGCCAGGGGATTCGTTTATAAGCAAGCCTTATTTAAAATTGAGGTAGTGAGGCAATATATCAAATATAAAATTGCTTACATTTTTATTGCTTACATTTAGATAATCCTTGGTTATCCTTCGCCATTAGGAAGCAGATGGCAACTCTCCTACACATACAGATTTAGTTTTGTTGATACGGATTTTGACTGTAATGTGATAGTTTAATGTGACAACACATAAATCATCTCACTTTCACATTTTTTTTTAAATTTAATATGACTCTGTTACTGATTTAAGCAATTTCGTATGATAGATCAAAGATTCAGGAAAATTTGAAGTGAGGCTAATGATGTAAGTAAACAAATGTTTAATTATTGCAATTCCTTAAGAGAAACATATCATGCAGATAAATAAGTTCACCACTTAGTGGGTTTCAGGCAAGTAATGGAACGAAAATCTGCCATATATGACGAGGAGACTGTTTTCATCATTGTATGCAATATGTTTTAAAGTATGGAATGCTGATTATAATCGTTTGTGGTACAATGGAGGTACAAGATTTCATTCACAATTGTTGTTGTTGTTGTTGTTGTTGTTTTAGGGCACGTCGACAGCGGGGTCATTAGCGCCCTAACATTACCAGCATAAACTCAAGTACTAAAATACTGACTGCATGGTCGACTGTAAAGGGGTCGACCATACAGACAGCAAATAAAATAATTCAGAAATATAAAACGTGGCTTAGAAGAGGGGCCACCAAAACACAAGACCGTGCTCCACCTGAATGGCTGTAAAGGGGCCATACAGGGTCCCAAAATAATTAAAAAGACTACATCTCTCGCCGGCTGTATAGTGGCCAGCGAAAAGGAATTTAAAAATATAAAAATTAAAAACAATGCACATGGATGAGTAGCTGTAAAGGGGCCACCCATCCATCTTAAAACTAGGCCGATCTGCCTAAAATTTTAGGCACTAGACCGGCCAATACGCAAAATTTTAAAACACTCGCCACACTGCTGGTCTCATTGTTTAAAATAAGGGCCAGATCGTTCGCCAGGCCAACGTCTGCCCTTAAGTCTAAAAACAAATCACAATCAACTAAAATGTGGCGCACTGTAAGAGGTACGCCACAAGCATCACATTCCGGAGGGTCCTCCCGGCGGACGAGAAAGCTATGTGTCAGAGGACAGTGCCCTATACGGAGGCGAGTCAGGAGAACCTCATCCCTCCTCGCCCGCTGGAGGGAGCTGCTCCACGGCTGAACGGTCGGTTTGACCAGCCGGAGCTTATTATGCTCTACCTGCAGCCACTGCCTCTGCCAAATGTCAAAAACAAATCTTTTCCCCGCCGAGGCAAGGTCAGACTTTGGGACCGGATCAAAGTCAACTCTGACCTTGTTGCAGGCTAACTTGGCAGCTTCATCAGCTGCCTCGTTCCCCCTGATTCCCACATGACCAGGTACCCAGCAGAATATGACCTCCTTTCCAGAAGATTGGAGGGATCGGAGGGTGTCCTGTATGTCCTGGACAAGACGATCTGCTGGGTACATGCTTCCCATGGCCTGGATGCAGCTGAGGGAATCACAGCATATGATGTACTTCATGCTGCGACTTACTTTCATATGCTGGAGCGACTTTAACAAAGCGTAACACTCTGCAGTGTACACGCTGCAACAGCTATTTAGTTTGTAATTATAAGTCGCTCGAGGGAACACAACAGAGCAGCCAACTCCGTTAGCCTGCTTAGACCCATCCGTGTATACCGGGGTAAAATCGCGAAACTGATTTAAAACATGGCTAAAAGTACGGGTAAAAACATTGTCGGCGGTACACAGCTTGTTGTACCGCGACAATTCTAAAACTGTTTTGGGCCTCTTCAAAAGCCAGGGAGGAGATTTACTCCAACCCTGGTGATAAAAAGAGGGCATCTGAAACCCATATTCCTCCAATATAGCCTTTGTACGGTAGCTGAACGGTTTAGTTGCTCTTTGACGGTTGGTATATAGACGCTCAAAGTTGGGATGAATAACTACGTCGTACACGGGACTGCCAGGAGTTGTGGCAATATGTATATAGTGTCGCACCATGAGGAGACGCCGGCGGATGGAAAGCGGTGGCTCGCCAGACTCAGCGCAAATGCTGGGTATCGGACTGGTGCGGTATGCACCTGTGGCGAGACGAATTCCTGCATGGTGGACACTATCCAGTATACGGAGGTAGCTGTCCCGTGCTGAACCGTAGACAATGCAACCGTACTCCAACCGCGACCGTACAAAGGCTCTATAAAACTGTAGCAGGCAGGAGCGGTCAGCGCCCCACGACCTGCCACACAGACACTTTAAAACATTAAGCGCTTTCAAGGCTCTGGCTTTAACATCTTTGAGATGTGGCAGCCAAGTAAGCCGAGTGTCAAAAATGAGGCCCAGAAACCGAACAGTTTCGCTAAAACTTAAAACTGTGTTCCTCAAGGTGAGATGAGGTTCTGCTAAAAGACTTCTACTGCGGCTAAAAAGCACACACCGGGTTTTCTCAGCAGAGAAACGAAAGCCGGTGTGTGCTGACCATTCATCCAGCCTGTTCAGCGTGAGCTGCAGCTGCCGCTCAGCGCTTATCAGGCTAGACGATGCAATAAAAATTAAAAAGTCATCAACGTATAAGGAGAACCGGATGGGCCTCCTTATAACAGTTGAGATGCTATTAATTGCTATGGCAAAAAGAGTCACACTTAAAACTGATCCTTGAGGAACACCGTTTTCCTGAATAAAAATGTCGGACACTTCCCTACCGACTCGGTACCGGAAGCAACGTCGTGATAAAAATGATTTTAAAAAACGGGGTAGATTTCCCCTAAATCCCCATTCATATAACTGTTTTAAAATAACATGTCGCCAGGTAGTATCGTATGCCTTTTCGATGTCAAAAAATATACCAACTAGGTGTTGGCTGCGGATGAAAGCGTCTTGAATTGCCGCTTCCAGTAGGATCAGGTTATCCGTGGTGGAATGGAACTTCCTGAATCCACACTGAAAACGGGTCAGCAGCTTACGGGACTCGAGACACCACACGAGGCGGCGATTCACCATCCGCTCTAGTGTCTTCCCAACGCAGCTCGTTAAGGCGATGCTGCGATAACTACCTGGCAACAACTTGTCTTTTCCTGGTTTTAAAATTGGGATCATCGTTGCTTCCTTCCACGAGTCGGGGAAGTGTCCTCCGGTCCAAATTTCATTAAAAATACCCAGGAGGTACTCTTTAGCATCTTTGCTAAGATGCCTCAGCATCTGGTACTGGATCAGGTCAGGCCCTGGCGCAGTGTCTTTGGCGTTGTTAAGAGCCGATTCCAGCTCCCAGAATGAAAATGGGGTATTGTAGTCCTGCAATTCCGACGAGTCGAAGTTAAAGATTTGCCTTTCGGCAGATGTTCTTCGTTGCTGGACCTGTTTGTCCAATCCGGCAGACGAAGTGATGGCAGCGAAATTCTCTGCCATCAGCTGCGCAATGCTTCGCTCGTCGGTGACTACGCGCCCCTGATCCAGTAATCCAGATACTGGCGATCGAGAGTACCTCCCGGATATACGGCGGATAGACTCCCATACCTTTGATGATGACGTGGAACGGTTAGTGGTGCTCACAAAGGACTGCCATGACCTCCTCTTGCTCTCCTTAATCACACGTCGTGCCTTAGCTCTAGCAACCCGGAACGCTGCGAGGTTGTCGGGTGTCGGCTGCAACTTAAACCGACGCAAGGCCCGTCTGCGACCCTGTACAGCGGAACGACATTCCTCGTTCCACCAGGGGACGGGCGCTCTGCGCAGCGCTCCAGAGTTGCTAGGCATGGAAATATCAGCAGCCTGGTGAATCACATCAGTTAAATGTTTCACCTTATCCTCGATGTTGGTGCGCTGTTCGAGGGTGACTGACCGGCTGTAGAGCTGCCAGTCAGCTCTGCTGATATTCCATTTCTTTGTCGTTGTTCGATCACGCCGTTCAAACTCAACGTGCAACCAAATTGGAAAGTGGTCGCTTCCGTGTAGGTCGCAATCCACTTCCCAATGCACGGAGTCTGCAACTGAAGGAGAGCAAAGAGAGAGATCAATGGCAGAGGACGAACCGGAAGCAGTAGTGAAGTGCGTCATCTGACCGGTATTTAGGATGCACAAATCCTCCTGCTCCAATAATCTACAAATCTCACGGCCTCTGGGGCAATTGCTGGTCGAACCCCACAACGCATTGTGCGCGTTGAAGTCTCCCAATAGGAGAAAAGGCCGAGAGAGTTGCCGTGTGATGTCAGCCAGCTGACCGCAATCAACTGGTGATCCTGGCGGTAGATATATGGAGCATACAGTCAGTTGCACCGGTCCATACAGTTTCACTGCTACTGCTTGTAACGGAGAGGTGAGAGCTACAGGTTCGGAGTGGACAGTGTTCCGTACAAACACCGCCACTCCCCCCTTCGCTCGATCACCCTCGGTATCGTCCTTTCGGTAAGCGTCAAAGCCTCTTAGCACAGGTTGATGTGCTGGTCTGCAGTGTGTCTCTTGGAGACAGAGACACAATGGATCAGACCGTGCTAAGAGTTGTAGCTCCTCTTTGTGAGTCATAAAACCATTAATGTTCCATTGGAGTATGGGAGCCATCCTACCTGTTTAGCTTCACCCTCCCCGGATCGGGTGGGTCTTCGGTCGCTGTCTGCTGAGGAACGGGACCAGACTCGTCCACCAGCATCTCGATTTCTTCCTGCACGGAAGCGGAGACAGACGTATCCGACCCAGAGGAGTCGTCAAATTCCTCCACATTCTTTTTCTTTTTTTTCCTCCGCCTCTTCTCCTCCCTATTACTGGGCAGTCTGGGAGGAGACGAAGAAGGGGACTTAACAAACTTTGTCGGGTCTGTCTGTTTAAATTTCCGACCCCGGATCTTCTGGTCGGCTCCATTGGCGCTGGTAGCAGGTGGTATCGCTACAACTATACCAGCGCGTGGAGGTACAGGAGGTGGTATTGGCTTGGCTGCTACTGTTGATGCTGGTGGAGTAGTTGTTACTGCTGCTGGTGCGGTCGAGGTTTCAGACGTGCTGCTACCGACGTCCGCGGTCTTAGGCGTTACGACCTTAGCGGGTTTAGCACCGCATTTGCACTGACATGAACACGAAGTACTCGTGCCCATGTCCGCAAAGGACGTCTGGGTAGCAGCACTCTGCTTCCTGACGGGAGCTGAAGCCATCTTTGCAAAACTCGTCCCAAAAATTGGAGCGGCGAGCGACTTGGCCCTCTTTTTTGCTTCCCCATAGGGAATCCGCTCTTTGGTCTTCAGCTCCTGTATCTTGCGCTCTTCAAGATACACTTGACACTCCCTACTCCAGGCCTGGTGCGAACCGGAGCAGTTGACGCACACCTGTGGCAGCGTGCAACTAACGCCCGGCTCATGTGCCCCCTTGCCACACTTACCACAGGTGGGGTTGCTCTTACATGACGCCGTCGTATGTCCGAACCGCTGACACTGAAAACAGCGCATCGGGTCCGGAACATACGGACGGACGTTCAGGTTGATGTAACCTGCTTTGATCTTCTTCGGTAGTACTGGAGTGTCATACGTCAGGACGAAGGTGGCAGTCTTTTCAACACTGCCACTAACCCTTCGCGTTATCTGACGTACCTCGACCACTTTCTCATCTTCCCACTCCTTAACAAGCTCCTCGGTCCCAATATCTATTAAGTCACGGCAGGTGACTACACCTTTAGAGCTATTCAGGGATTTGTGGAGTTCGCAAATGACTGCGAACTCCCCGAGCTTCACACAGTTAAGGAGTTGGGTAGCTTGTCTACTGGTGCATGTTTCCAGCAGCAGCGTCCCGTTCCTCAGCTTCTTTACAGAGTTCAGGGTCCCTACAAGACCCTCCAAGCCTTTTTGGATGTAGAACGGCGAGACTTTCTCGAACGATCCTTCCACTCTCTGCATTATCACAAAGGCGTTCGCAATCGAACACACCTTTCCGTTACTATTACTTTCAGAAGCGGGGGGGCTATCAACCCTCACCCGCTTCTTAGAACTGGGTGTATTGGGATTAACCTGCGGCACACCCGTACCGCAGGGTTTTTTGGTTTTTGTGGTAGACTTCGTTTTGGTCCCACGAGTAAAACCAGTTTAAAAAGAAGCGCTAATACAACAGGGGTGCGCAGGTGCCCCTGAGGTTGCACGTTAGCGAGTGAATTTCCTCTCCACCCATTCACCTCCTCGGCACGTGGCTGACCTTGAGGTTGAGGGTTTTTTTTATAGAGGTTTCTACCATCCTCGCGATCCGGGCGATGAAGCCAAGATCCCCGTTCTCCTAGGCACACAACGTTCCACCGCCACGCCCTACGGTGGTCGTTGAAGCATGGTAGGAGTTTACGGTGTGGGAAACTTGCGGCGCTCACAAGTTTCCAGCTCGGGCACCGCGGGTTCGCCAAACCCGTACCTGGCACTTGCGTACCAGGCCCCTGCGGGGTCATTCACAATTACGTATTACAAGAGTTATAAACGCGAAGAGGCAAAACAAGCGTTATCGTGGACTGAGAAGCATTGCTGAGAATCATTTGCGGTTAGTGGATTTTATTTTTATTTATAACTTTACCACTTGATACGTTGAAGTCATTAAAGTCTAGAGAGGGAAGGAATACGGCTAAGGTCTTAACAATGGTAAACCGAAATCTGGATAATCAGATGGGATTTCAGCCCTTGTCCTCCAGAATTCCAGGCTGGAGCGTTACCTCACACTACTGCACTGGGTTTAATGAATTGAAGTGGCTGTCTGAGGTTCAGTTCAGTGACCTGCAATTCGCGTATATAGAAAATCACTTGTATGAACTAAAATGACCTGCAATTAGCCGGTAAACATTTTATCTTCTGTCTGTGGTTGATGGGAAATATCGGTAAACAAATACATTACATTAGAAAGATGGGAACATTATTTCTTGCCTTGAATTATTTTGCCTCTTTACAAAACTTAAAAAAAAACTCATATCTGGTAATGGGAAGAGGAGAACATCTGTTGAAGTGACCAAAATTCAGTGAAAAACCTGATCGTGAATAAGTAGTCCGATCTGGAGAGTTACTTGAAAGAATATTTTTTTTTACTTATGGCTTTACGCCTCGTCGACATCATTAGAGGCGGGATGGGACTGGGGACGAGGAAAGCGAAGGAATTCGGCCGTGGCCTTTTGAAAGAAGTATCCCGGCATTCGATTGGAGGGATTTTGAAGAAAACATCGAAAACCCAAATTTGGATCCCCGGACGGGGATTCCAACTGGCGTCCTCCCGAATGGGAGGCCAGAACGTCAACCGCTCACCCACCACGCTCGGTTTGAAAGAATAAGTTTAACAAGTAACGGAACACTTCGACGAGGAAACGTGCCAGGGTAGTTAACAAATAAGTACTTCGACAAACAATAATTAAGTTAGACTAACATATAGCAGGCCGTTTCGTTGATCAGCAACAGCGCAAATGTTGAAAGTATTGCTTACTGTCAAAAAAGATTAATTTACTTCTAGAGTTAATTGTTGTAAAATATTCGTAGCACATTCTCTTAACAGGCTAAGATCAAGAGTGGGCATATCGAAAGACGACCTAGAAAGATGTGGCTATATGGAAGTAGATGACATCAAGTGCGACTGCGAAGAAGATCAGAGTGTACAACACGTGCTCAATTGTCCAACATCCTAATCGGGAAATGATCTATATGAGGCTTCTGAAAATGAATTGGAAGTGGCCAAGTTTTGGTCTAGAACGATTTGATGTTTGCAAATGTGTAACAATATGTTTTTGACAGGATGTAAATAAATAAATCGTACCACATATGACATAAATTAAATAAATGATTTAAGTAAAGATTATTGTACGAATGGGCATTTATGTGTATTTTTATTCATACGATGGATTTTATGAACACCAGAAAAGCGAAATTTTGAAGCTTCTGAAACGTAAAGCTGCAGAATGATGTTGAAAATTAAGTGGACAGATAAGCTAGGAAATGAACAAGTTTCGGAAATAATGGACGATAAAAGAAGATTCTGAAAGGTTCTGAATGAAAAAAAAAAGACAGGATGGATCACATTTTAAGACATGCGGGATTGGTTACATTGTTAGTGGAGAAAACAGTTGAAGAAACGATCTCCAGAAGAAGGCAAAGCTTAGAATATATGCTGCAGATAATTGAGGATGTCGGTCGTAATTGCTAAGATAAAATGATGAGGTTGGCAGAATATAGGAACAGACGGGGGATTGCATCAAAGAAATGGAGAAGCTGATTGCAGAAAATAAAGATTTTACTGCTGTTGATTCTAATTAATAATACTACAACTTTTTTCGTGTAATACCTTGAACTCTTTGACTTTGTTTGTTTATGTATAAAAGATATTATCAGCTCACTCGATTCAGTTGTTAAACACAGATTCTTTTATCATCGGAAACAGAATACTTCCTGATAGGCGCGGTATGATGTTTCAGTGGTTCAGACGTCTGACTAGTGACCGAAACATCCCTGGTTCGAATCCCGGTCTGGGTTGGGAATTTCAAAGGGCCATAACCCCACATTCACCTCTGACACAGGTAGCTATGTAATGTTAAATACTCCAGAAAGTTTCCCTGGTTCGGATTCCCCGTTGAACCCTTGGGCCCCTATACCCGATGAGATTACCGAGTTAAGTTAAATAACCACTACTAGAGGAGCATTGGGCGGCGAATCGAAAACTCCATCAATCTGCGGTCAAACAATTATTTGGGATCTACCGGCCATCAATAGCACACGATAATTTGTACTTTTCCATCCTGACATGCTACTGTTAGTACGTATATCTAGACTGCATGCTATATTCAGACTCAGAATGTTTCTTACACACACAAAACGATTCCCCACTCCTTCAATGGCAAAATTTTATTTTTTTTCTTAACTGAATATTAAATCTTTCTAGTAGCCAAATACGCCGTCAATATTAATTTACTAATTTCATATGTTGGCATGGCGAATATATTATTCACAAGTTGTTAATTAAATCTAATATTCAAAATCACGTGTTCGCTGTTGTTACAGAATATTATCATAAAGTTTTGGAACGTTTATGCGTAAAATGAAATTATTTTTAATGATTTAGAGCTAGTATTCTTAAAGGAAAAAACACTGCACTCCATGTGTCGTATCAGAATTAAATGAAATTTTTAATGAAGAAAGACGTTACAAATGAAAACTAAAAATTCATTTAATACTAAAACATGTAGAAAAATTTCCGACATTAATTCTAGGTTCATTCCACTAAATACAATAGTAATTTTAGTCTTTGAATGCGTTAGCTCTAATGAGAGATACCACTCTAATATTATAGGTTATCATTTGGCCCACAGAGCATGGTGGGTGGGGAGTAATTCTCTGGTCTCGTATTCGGGAAGACGCGGGTTCGAATCACCATCCAGCTATCCAGATTTCGGTTTTCCATTGCTTCGCGAAATCACTCTAGGTGAATGCCGGGATGGTTCCTTCAAAAATGCCATGGCCGAATTCCTTCCAATTCCTTGCCCCTTTCACAGTTCTAATGAGCTCGTCTTCGTCGAGGCGTTGAAGCAAATATATATTTTTTTGGGTCCTAGGATTTGGGAGGATGCGGGTTCGAATCCCAGAGTGGCCTACAAGATTAAGGATTTCCACTGTTATCCAAAAAAACTCTTGGAAAATAACGGTATTGTTCCATACATGACAATATACTTTCCTATTGCTAACTCTATTGACCTTGACATAACTGAGCCGTAAGGTCGGAAAGACGTAATTTTCTAATACATCTAACATTATGATATGGTATCAGTAGCACGATTATCATAACAGACACTACTCGTTAGTAGTGACAAGTTGCTCTACTAGACTGATAGCCATAATACAAGTAAGTGAAACTGCATTGATCGAAGTCCATAAGCCAGAATAATCTTGAGGGGTCTTGCTGTAGTTTCTCGTGTCGCAGCAGTTCTCATCATCCTCCCCACTAGTCGTCTCGTCATGGCTGCGTTCTCGGTCAATGATTGCTCGGAAACATAATTAACTTTAACAGTAATTATTAATAATATGTTTCTTACTTTTTCATTCGTTATTCAAACTCATCCACTCCTGACTCCTGTACTCGCAATCCCATTGGCTGGTTTGTATCACGTGACAAGAGAGTTTTTCGGAAGAGAATTCCGCTGTGTTCAAAAAAAGAAAAAATTTTAAACTTGTCTTTCCCACGTCAATTCAACGTGGATTTAGAAACATAGCATCCTGTTTTCCCTCTAACGAGCTCTGGGCCATCCAGTTCCATTCACACTGTCACTCAAAATAATTATCCCTTCCAGTGTCGGACGCAGGCATTGTTCCGGACGCTGTGTGTCCCATGTCTCTCCAGACTGTCACCGGGTCTCATCAACCGATTGACTCCTCCTTCACAAGTTCATTGATCATTATAAGTCATTGAAATGTTCACAAAAATGATTTTAATAAATTGCACTTTTATACTCGTTGTGCTAGTGTGACTAGAACAAGTTCTTGAAATATTGGATGTATTCAATTACTTTTGCCACACAAATATCATAATATCTGAATATGAATTATAAAATCTGTTATTTTTAGTAATATAAAATATACTACCATAGACATTCAACTAATAAACATTTATTATATTCATTAAGTATTCGACTGAAAAGTATAATTACATGATCGTATTAAGGTCCATACTTTGGTTTTTGGCTTGAACACAACTTCCAAGTTCGGTAATGGAAGGCATACCAAAATTATTCGTGACATGAAAGCTAGTACTCAGGGACTAAGGAACTACAGAACAGCGAATAACAGGGTACTAAGCACCAGACAGAGAAAACTTGAAAAGATCAATTGTTTTACACGGAATCTACGAGGCGCGTCCAGAAAGTAAGTTCCGTTTGGTAATAAAATGAAATTGTACACTGATACAGAAGAAATTTTTATTGTACAAAATTCTACAACTCTTAAACTACTTTTCCACATAACTGCCGAAATTTTGCAGGCGTTTGTCATAGCGTGGCACCAGGGTTTGTATACCTTCTTCATATTCTGGATCTTTTTCTAATTAGCAATCCTGATATTGTAGATAAAGTTTGTATAGAAGACGGTATAAGTGATCACAAGGTGGTTGTGGTAACGTTAAACTCTAGTCTGAATCTGAAGCATGACAAAGAGAAACTCGTTTTTTGCTTCGATAAGGCAAACGATGCAGGTATGGTTGATCACTTTGCGAAGAATTTTGAAACGTACACGCTAAATACAAATGTTGAGGAACTTTGGTTTAATTTAAAAGAACTAATATGGACCGGTTTAAACCAGTTTGTTCCTAAGAAGTGTATTAAGGTCAGTAATAACTTCCCTTGGTTCAATAGGGAAGTGAAACGTTTGCTCAGGAGGCAAAGGCGTTTACATGCCGCGGTGGAAAAATCGGGGGACTCATCTAATCGAGCTAAATTAGTTCAGTTGCGTGCGGAAGTGCGTAAGGCAATGCGCGATGCGTTTAAAGAATTCCAAGCAAGGAATTTATCCGAAGATCTGATTACTAATCCAAAAAAGTTCTGGTCGTATATCAAAGTAATAAGAGGCTCTCGTAAGGTTATGCCGTCGCTAATTAAAGAAAATGGTGAATTATCAGAAACAAGCGTAGAGAAAGCAGAAATTTTGAATGACATATTTAAAAAGGCTTTCACGATAGAAAACTCAAACGAGATACCGATATTTAACAATCGTACCGACAAAATTATGAGTGATCTCGCTCTTGATGTCGAGGGAATAACTAAACTGCTTATGAATGTAAAAACCAATACGGCTCCCGCACCAGACGGTATTCCTACAAGATTCTACTCAAGATACGCAAAGGAAATTGCACCGTATTTGATGAAATTGTATACCGTCTCTCTGGATCAAGGAAAAATACCAGCCGAATGGAAGACCGCTATCGTAACTCCAGTGTTTAAAAATGGGAATGTTAATGATCCTCAGAATTATAGGCCGATCTCGTTAACTTCAATATTTTACAGGATTTTAGAACATATCATCTATTCAAATGTCATGCGGTTCTTGGATGAAGTTGAGCTTTTAAATCCAAATCAACATGGATTCAGAAAAGGCCGATGCTGCGAAACACAACTTGCACTTCTAATTCACGACTTGTGCCGAATTATAGATAAGCAATCCCAGGTTGATTTGGTTCTATTAGACTTTAAAAAAGCTTTCGACACTGTGCCTCACACTAGGTTACTTAGGAAACTTCGCGGTTACGGCATATCTAGACAAATAAGCGACTGGGTTGCAGACTTACTGAAGGGCAGAACACAGTGTGTAGTTCTCGACCGTGAGCGTTCATCACTTACTGAAGTGGGGTCTGGAGTTCCCCAGGGAAGCGTGTTAGGGCCCCTGTTTTTTCTCATATACATCAATGATCTATGCGACATAATAGGGGGGATGAAAAGATTATTTGCCGATGATGCTATAATTTATCGCGAAATCAAAACCCAGGACGACTGCGATTTGTTACAAGACGATATTATGAAAATAATTGCGTGGTGTAAAGATTTTCAGTTGGAGTTAAACGCTAAAAAGTGCCAAGTCATGCGTGTAAGTAAAAAGGTGACACCAATTAACTATGAATATACAATTAATGGTACTGTCCTTAGAACGGTAGACTCCGCTAAATACCTAGGGGTAACAATTCGTAATAATTTGTCGTGGAATGAGCATATCGAGAAGGTAATGGGAAAAGCAAATCGTATGCTCCGATTTCTAGGTCGTAATTTAAATCAATGCACTCAGGAAGTTAAATCGATTGTATACAAGTCACTAGTAAGTCCTCACTTAGAGTATTGTTGTTCTGTATGGGGTCCCCATCGAAAGGGGCTAATGGAGGCTTTAGAGAATGTCCAAAGAAGAGCCGCCCGATTCGTGACAGGTATATATAGTTGGAGGGAAAGCGTAAGTGCGATGTTGAACGAGTTAGGTTGGGAAGACCTGTAACACCGAAGGCGTTGCTCTCGACGGAAGCTAATTGAAAAATTCACGACAGACGTATTTGGGAATGACAGCCAGCAAATATTGCTACCAGCAACATTCATATCTCGAAATGACCGCGAAAATAAGATAAGAGAAATCAGGGCCAGAACCAATTCATTTCTGTACTCATTTTTCACACGAGCGATTAGGGAATGGAATAGAGAGGATTTACCGGGAGAGTAAACTTAAAATCCGACAGGAGTAGCTTTCGATAAAGCACTCCAGCCATCCTGATCTGGGTTTTCCATGGTTTTCCCGGATCACTCCACGCGAGTGCGGGGATGGTTCCTCACAATAGCCCATGGGCGCCTCCTGCCATATCCCGTATAACCCTTCCAAACCATAACCCTTTTCGATAGGTGCAATACACCCTCCGCCACACACTTTTAGTGAATCGCGGAGTAATAATAATAATAATAATAATATAAATCTGCCACCTGTGTCTTCAACCAGTTGAAAACAGTTTCTTTCAGCTCGTCGTCATTGGTGAAGTGATGACCTCCAAGGAAAGACTTGAGATGTAAGAACAGATGAAAGTCGCTAGGAGCGAGGTCAGGGCTGTACGGAGGATGGTGAAACACGTCCCAGCCAAATCCCTGTACGAGGTTTATCGTCACGTTTGCAGTGTGTGGTCGTGCGTTGTCGTGAAGAAAAACAACACCTTTTGACAGCAGTCCCCGGCGCTTATTCTGAATTGCATGGCACAATTTCCGAAGTGTCTCGCAATAAGCATCTGCTTTGATTGTGTGACCTCGTCAATGAGTAGGATGCCTTTCCAGCCCCAGAACACTGTGCACACCATTTTCCGAGGTGTCATGATTTGCTTCGGCTTAACCTTTGGTGGGGATGAAGTGTGTGTCCATTCCATTGATTGCCGCTTACTCTCAGGGGTGTCGTAAGAAACCCACGTTTCATCTCCTGTGACTATCCGTCTCAGAAATTCTTCGCCGCTTTCAGCATAACGGGTCAAAAACTCAAGTGCACTACCCATCCGTTGTATTTTGTGTTGCTCAGTGAGAATCTTTTGTACCCAACGTGAGCAAAGTTTACGGAATTTTATTTGTTTGGTAACAATTTCATGCATCAGTGATCGTGAAATTTGGGGGAAGTCCATAGCGAGAGCACTAATTGTAAACCTACGGTTTTCATGGCTCTTGTCATCAATCGCGTGAACCTGTTCTTCTGTAACCAAATGTGGACGCCCACTTCGTTCTTCATCGTGCACATCACTACGCCCGCCATTGAACTGTCGGACGCATCTTCTCACCATCGAATCACTCATCGCATTTGGTCCGTAAACATCGCAAATTTGCCGATAAATTTCACTTGGTTTCACTTTCCTCGCATTCAGAAACCGAATCACAGACCTGATTTCACAGGCGGCGGGATTTTCAATCAACGCCGACATTTCAAACAAGCACAATAAAGCGTACGTTCTTCCCCTTGATACACATCGTCTACAGCGCATGTGCGGAACTGCAATCGCAGCACTGCAGCGGAGATAAATTGAAACGGAACTTACTTTCTGGACGCGCCTCGTATCCGGAGGCGGGGAAGGGACACGAATGGTCTAGTAACGTAGCGACGATGAAATGCTTGCCAAGTGGAAATAAGAGACAAAACCCCGCTAGTTTTTCCTGTCAGCTGATGTGGAATAATATCAAATCGTATAAAAAATATTCCGGCAAACAAATTACAACCATTTCCAGGTCATTGAAGGTAAATTGTGATGCTTTGGAAGAGAAAATGTCAAGGTACATGGCAAGAAAGTTGAATCATATCCAGCAAAATGCACGTGGTATTGAAGCAAATCTCCCTTGGATATGTATAAATGTGTCCTATTACCGAATTAAGGAAATAAACCGAACGAGAGAAAGCATTGATGGACCACGATCTCGGTGAGATCACCGGGACAGGGAACTGATTTAATGCAATACAACTCCTTCAGAAGGACGTGGACTACTCAGAGAAAAACAATGAAAGCACAATCGATCAGCCTCGGCTTTTTAACTTTCACACACCAACACTCACACTCGTGTTGTAGCAATTAAGTATTAATAATTTATTTCTGCTATTATGCAAATGAATTTTTTATCATTTAAGTGCCTAGCAGTGGTTTCTCTTGTATACCTAAATAAAATATTAATTTAAAACTATATTTGTTGTTATACTGAATTTTTGGAGAAACTAACGTATTCATGATAATACTTGCGATAGTAGCTCCGACTACTGCCTACCCTCAATTTTTGTTTTGGGACCCTGTCCCGAAACGGTTGTAATTCTTATAACTGAACGTATCAAACTTATGTTTGTTGGGTTTCATTACATTTTATGTATCACATTGTGTTAACCAAGTAAATGAGACTGTTTCTGTCCGTTTAAAGCAGTTTAGGCCTTCTAAACTGAGATATTCTGAAGTCGTTATGAACTACGCTTAAAATGTGTCGGTGCTACGTGTCTGCAGGCACCGTGGAAATCCAGCCAGGAAGTGAAAAATCCTACGTCGCGGTGTTTGCGAGCGTTCTCCATTGTCTTCCAAAAGTTGAACTAGTCATTAATTTGCAAAAGTCTGACTAGAAATATTAACTATTGGAAATGCTCAAATGCGTCTTGATAGAGATTATTTTTTCAACTATGGTGACTGGTGGAATGAAATTATCCCATATACCTTGCCCAACTTTATGCTCAACCCTAATCATAGATCCAAAAATCGTTAATAAACAAGGTATCTCAGATTTTTCTCCACTGAAGTCATCAGCTACAGTGTGGTAGAGCCAGGTTTGGACGTGGTGTCAGGCCTGGTAGGTGTCATGTGTCCTGAAGACTTGCCGGTCTACCTTTAGAACGAATCCCATAGAAGAGTCGACAACTATGCTCTATGGTTTCCTTCTAGCAATATGTTCAGCTTTTAACCCTCTAAAACCTCCAGAGTATAGCCACACTGATTTTTCCCGGTGGAGCAAACTATGAGTATCTATTTTGAAGTATGTGACGGCATTTTCAGGCGCCTCGTGTTTGTACTCCGACATACACCGTTTGGTTGCTTTTGTGTATCTATGAACGCAATTTAAAATACCACTACGAATTACGAATGCACAAAGAAGTAGCATATTGACGAAAGTACGGTTCTAGATGCGTGCTCCTTAATACGATCTGCCACGAAGGTAGTGAATTAGTGTGTGGGAATCAGGTTGTATGTTAAGATTCTTGCATCCCTAGAAGTTTCAAGCATATCAGTAAGTAACCGCATATCTGTGTCCATATACAGATTTTTCATATTCACCCAAGAGATGGATCTGAAAATTCTACCTCCCTTATGTCTCGTGTTTGTAATCAGAGTGTGAAATTCTAGACTCGAACAATTAAATGTAAAACTTGTCATGAATTGTTTCCTCAAAGAGCTTTCCTAGGAAACCATATACTTGTAAGGGAAGATTGTTTTCATTTAGGGAACTGTAACTTTTAAGAACCATTGAATACGCACTGATAGTTTGTATATCACCATATTTAAGAGTTCAATCAGTTTGTCTAAGGGGAATGGCAGAAACCACAAGAGAACTGAAGTACCTGTAACTTTTTTGGTTCTGTGTTGATAGGAAGAACATCCAACTCATCATCGTCGAATTTTGATAAAGCCATAACGTCGCTTCATACTCAGACGAATTATGGAAAAACGTGGTTACAAACCAAACCATCGTTTTTTTACACTGAAATTTGTCTGCAACTCCCTTAAATTCGTTTTTGATATGGCAGTGTTATCGAACTTTGACAGTCCCCTGTTTAATGTCTATTTCGAAAAAATGGCATGCCTCTGTACCGCTAAATTGTGCTTCCTCTTCGGCTGTCATTACATGATAGAAACAGCCTGTGTAAATCTCATTAGCTTCTCCTTCCAATTGTAAGATATCGCTTACTGGCTAGTACTGTGTGTTTCTGGACAGCGGTTGTATTAGAGGCGTTAGGTTGGGGTCTGCACTTGGCAAATGGAAAAAATAAACTTTTAGAATCCCTGTAAACGACTAATGCTGCAAACTTTCTATGCACAAAATACTTTGACTTCAAGGTTTGGTACCTGACGTTCGGCAGATCCACTCTGATGGCACCTACTCCAGAGTAATCAACGTAATAGTGACTAAGTTGTCTGCCACTGAAATGTTGCAGAAATGTATCACAAATATGTGCAGCAATACAGTGTTTAGTTGCTAATTATCTGACTAATTGTGATATATTTTCAATCCAACAGTAATGAAATTTTACACTAACATTGCAATCGTCATCATATTAATATGAAAATTCCATTCCTGCAGA
The DNA here is from genome assembly GCA_031002005.1 of Vandiemenella viatica. NCBI lineage: Eukaryota > Metazoa > Arthropoda > Insecta > Orthoptera > Morabidae > Vandiemenella > Vandiemenella viatica. The sequence continues at coordinate 47,710,151 of CM061921.1, read as the reverse complement.
GTGTGCTCTAGGGAACCGAAAACTGTGTTTCTCCATACTAAATACATTGATCGAATAATCGGCATTCTGCTTCTTAAATTTTAAAATGTTTGACAGTATTGCGGTATAATCAATAGTTGTGATATCTAATCTGTGTTGGGAATTGTGGTGTCTCTGTACCACTTTGATCTTATCCAAATTATTTATTTAATAAAAGCCAATATTTTGTTTTAAAATAAATATAAAGGTTTCTCTAAAATAATTACTAATAATTAATAGAATAGATAACGACACAGTTACTTCAGTTTGTTACAAAAAATAAAACAAAGGACAGCTATAATGTATTATCAGAAGGAAAAGCAATCGATGAAAGCAGTTTCACAAAATTCCTGGGTGTATATATAGATAACAAATTGAACTGGAAACAGCATATTCAACAACTTCTTAAAAAACTGAATTCTGCAACATTTTCACTGAGGGTAATATCTAGAATAGCTAATATAGAAACCAGAAAGTTAGTATATTTTGCATATTTTCATTCCCTGCTCACTTATGGCATCTCATTCTGGGGAAACTCGTCACAAGCACAGAGGGTATTTAAATTGCAAAAGCGTGCTATAAGAACTATTTGTGGAGCAAACCCACAGACACCGTGCAGAAATCTATTTAAAAACCTGGGTGTTCTAACAATGCCAGCACAGTATGTATACTCTGTATTATCATTTGTAGTAGAAAATCCTGAACACTTCAATCTTATTGCTGACATACATAGCCATAATACTAGGAATAAATATAATATTCACAAGGATTACAAATCACTGTCAATTGTTCAGAAAGGGCTAACATTTACTGGAGCTTCCTTATTCAATGTATTACCAACAGAAATTAAATGTTATCTACAAAAACCCAACTACTTTAAGTCCAAACTGAAAGAGTTTCTGCTTCAGAACCCATTTTACTCTGTAAAATAATTTTCTTCTTGGAATTTGGTAACTAAGAATGACTGATAAAATAGTATATATGGTGTATGGAAGGGGAAGGTGACAAAATTATCCACAATTACTAAAATGATATATGGTTTTTCTTTCTGTTGAAACTTGACAAATGAACTAATTACACTGTTTACAAAATTTCACTTATATATAGTAACTAACATGGGATAGCATGCACTCAAAAACTGCTGTGAAAAATTATCATATTAACAGGTTTTTAAGTAATTGACTGCTTATGAGTTGTTGGTAATATAATTGATATTGCTAATAGGTGTGTGTACTGTTCCACATAAATAGCAACTAACATAATATAATATGTAGTCACAAATTACAGTGAAACCTTACATGGTAACTGGTTGGTAAGAAAATAACTGGTTATTAGATGCTGGTAACAAGTGTATACACTGTTCCACATAATAAGTATTAATTAACTCGGGATTGTATTTGTAGATTACAGGAGATATTGGTTATACTAATGGGTTGTTGCTAACTTGTTGTCAATATATAATAATATTATCAATTATATAGTAATATTGACATTACTAATAAGTGTATGTACTGTTCCACATCCCCGAGATTATTCTCACATGGGATCAAAGTGAACATATCTATCTATCTATCTAACGAACTGACCACTTATTCGCAAATTAATTATGAAACTTGAAAATTTATTTTGCATACGGAATGGCTTAGTTTCTTGAATTCAAGTACAAAAACAAATAACAAAGAAGACATAAACCAATCAAAATTTCGGCCAGTTTTACAAAAACCTTACAGAGTAGGAATTAATTTATGAGTAACGCTTCACACTGCAAAATTCGATTACAGACATAGACTCTCATCTGTGAATCGCTTCACCAAGTTTGTTAAAATGGTACTGAGACAAAAAGTCGTTTAGTGTAGTTATTGGTCAATTTTTAATGATTGCCGCATGTCCATCAGTGCGTAAAGCCATCACTAAGAATTTGTGCAGCACCTAGAACCAGACACTGAACATCTGAACCCCAAGTCTGCTGCACATTTACTAACACTTTGAATTGAGTGAGAACATTCAAGACATAACTATACTTAAAAATTTTGTTTACAATTATACCACTCCTAGCTAGATAAACGTCCTCTGCATTGTTAATGTCTGACTTTACCTTCCTCCCACCAAGCAATTCTATTCAACGTATCAACGACCTGATCTTCTTGACTTCACTACGTTATTGGCCGGACATAATAGTAAATTAAACTGTAATTAATTTATTGTTATAACAACAAATGTATTATATACTAAAGCATTCAACAACCACTCATTATACCTGTTTTGTACACCGTATTGGAGGATTCAATCTACCCTGACGTTACTTGTTCCTAGAAATTACTCCAATGGATATCTTTGCCAAAGGTCGATTTTACGCGAGATATATAGGCTGTGTGCTTCTGTTGAAAAAGTTTTATACATGAAATTCACTTATTTAAGGCATCCTGCACTCAATCTCATATGTCATTTTGATCATATAGAGAAATAAACTTCATTTACTTTGATTTTTTGAAAGACGTATTTGTTTATAATTTCGTGGGTTTTCAGTTCCTTGAATGCTAAAGTTAACCAACCTTACCTCTTCAATTTTTTTTTTTAACTGCTTAACGTCTCTTAACAGCGAGGTCTTTAGAGACGGTCCCTGTACAAAATATTGTATTAAGAAAATAAGAAATGAAGTTATATTTCATTGTCACCCAGCTATTGGGGTTTTGATGATATTAATTATAAAATCCCTTAGTTACCCAACAAGTAACATCTCATCTTTAAGGCCGTTGACCTGCTGCTCACCCGTCGAATATCGCTAACATATTTTAAAGAACGCACATGCCACAAATTATACAACAGACAATTCATTGCAGTACAGTCTTCCACAGATAAATGCGATCTTGAAGGTATTGTGTACGTGATATCATACAAGTATTGAATATAGTAAATTTGGTAATTATTAATATTTTCAGAATATACTTCATGATATTTACTAAATCTGTTCTACCTTATGTCCGCTTTAATTGAAATGAAGTAATCTTTCAGAGAAAGCAGAACTCATTTTTGTTTAGAAACTGACTACAGCCTCCTTTTTACCGAGTATGAGAGCTACATATAAAGTATCTCACCAAGGCTATACAAATTTAGTTATGTGTATGTCAAGACATATACAACTGTCATGCTTTTTAAGTTTATTTAATTATGATATGAATTCAACACTCACATAGGCACGATACCAATCAAGCAAGGATGTGCTTTATGTTATCTCTTGCATCTTAGTAAAAAAGTACATACACGCCTGTTTCTAAACAATCGAACATCTAAAATTTGAATTCAATAACCATAGCAATTTGTTACTTTTTAGACAAGGTGGAAGAATTACTATTTCCTGGATTCTGTATTTTAAGATACTGGAACGAAAGTTTATAAAAAATACGTGATTCTTTGCAGTTTATAACACTTTGAATGTTGCAGAAGTTTATTCTATTTGCTTAAGCACTTGCCTGGTTTGCAAGTTGAAATATAACATTAGACTCACTTTGTTATGTAATGGAAGCAAACGGCCGTGGCAGGTTAGTGGATAGTACGAAGACAGACAATCCCAACCGTCATGTTGAAACGAACTGATGGCTTGACGATGTGGTAATGTCGGCTGGTCGGATTTTGCCCCCCACATTCCCCATGTTGATTTACGTATTGTCGATTTAAGATTGTGACTGGATTGTTAACCGAACGGTGGAGAGGACATGATCGTGGTATGACCTCAGGACCGAACGTCTCTGTTGACGTAGAAGGATTTGCAATATAACAAAAAAAGTAGTAATATTGAAAACAACATGGTAACAGTGAAACACGATACTTCAACTACTGTCTCTGACGTTTTCTTTAGGAGGGAATCTATCTTTACTGATCTACGGACCGAGAGCTAACGCGTTATTGCAACGAACACCTTAGATATCAAACATTTCTGCAGGAAATATTCTACTTAATCCGTTACTCCATTTGTGTTTCATTAGGACACTGATTAGCCATCAGTTGTGGAACAATCGTGGGTTGATTCTGTCTAGCCATGCCATCATCAGAATCCTTGCTCGTCATCATCATGAGCGAATAATAAATTCCATCCCACCGTCGCTGACGATCTGTAAAGAAGGAACACAGTTTAAAATAAAAGACTTTAGACTCTTTAGCGTTGATGGCAATCTCGACTACGCAAAACTGTGACCGAAGCCATCCTTCTTCATCTCCTTCCACATTCTTTTTCAGCTTTTGCTCTGCAATCCAATCCCAGAAATATCCCACTGTGCCGAGCACAATAGCGAGCTCCCGTCTTTTGTACTGGTGTCCACCTTAAGAGTCAACCTCCCCTGTTGTCCATATGAAAGCGGCTTCTTTGCTCTCACTTCAAACACTGCCGTATGTTTTCGTTATTAGGAATGCATTTTATTACAATAATATTAAAATATCACCAGTGTTAAAATCCCAAACTTAAACCAATCTAACGACATAACAATAAGAAAATTCCACTATATTGGTCGGCAATGAAGAAGGAATTTTATTTTCATTTATAACAGACGTGCTTATAATATTTATTTAGTATTCGTATTTCCAGTTCAAAACAGAACGGAGCCAAGACGTACGTGTTTCAAAATATTATGCATATTTTTAAGTGTAGAAACTAATTCAATTATTGTGCAAGAATTACTGTAAGGGGATATGAAATTATGCATTACTTTATGAAATGCGTATGTACATTGTTTATCCTGCTTAATCAAATGTGGACGTATGTAAATATTTGTCGTTGAGATTGTTGTGCCAATATGTTGTTTTGGTCGATGACTTGTGATATCTTTTGAAAATGTTTCATTGATGTTCATATTTTCAGTTGTTGTGGGTATTATAATTTTGTTTTCTATGTTGTGTTTATGTCGGAACTTTCGGTGGTATAGCCAGCAATTCGCCAAACGGGCTTTTACTATAAATAAACTAACAAAATTAGTTTTATATTAAAGGAATTATAAATTTATATATTATGACTGTACCGAAATTGTTGGATATGGCTCTGAGATCAGGAAAAATAATAAAAGAATCATACACAAAAAACTATGACGAAGTGGGAGTAGTAAATATGGACAGGTAACACGGAATGTGGATGGGGGATATGAAGATGCAGTAAGAGATGTTTCGAGGGAAAAAAACCATGGATTTAGATGCACATTTTTGAGCTGTGCCATTCGAATGTAATAAAAGATACAAATTCATTGGCCCCAACGGAACAATTGAGTGGGGATTTTTCATTGGCAGTAATACAATCAGTTCTTGAAAAAAGTAATAGATAGACAACAATCTTTCGAACATAAAACGGAATGACACTACATGGAACAAAACCGGAATATTGAGTAACACGCTAATGAATTAAGAAAATAACGCAATGCCGACAGCAAAGTTTTAACATATTTAAAGACTAATTTCACAACACCTTCACTATAAAATCAAAAATTTTCACCAGATGGGCACACCGGATGATCGATAATACACTTCAGGAGCTTAGTCAGAGGAAAGTTAGAAACTGAGATTAATATTTGTAGGAAATCCCCTCTACACACAGAATTATCAATAACCATATTGCAGGAGGGGGTCACCGAAGCAGAAATTTGTAGTATATGCTGACTGTTACGAACAGACGCCAATCTAAAGATCGAAATTACAAAATCAGTTGAATCACTATGTCACAAGCTGAGTGATATTACGCAATTAGGTAAAGGAGGAAATTAATAAACCTGGGTGAAGAAGGGCAAGATTTTCGATATATTAATTTTGTTGAGAAATCTGCTGTGGGGTAACATTCCATTCTTCAATCTTTGTTGACACAACAGGTTCCTGGGAACGATATCTGCGCTATTAAAGAACTCCGCATGGGTAATGAACCGTTTGTCTACCTGTCCGTATTGACTATGTTTTACAGCAAGTAGGGAAGCATGCTTGGTTCACGGGAGTTTCAGGAGACGGAAATTCATGAAAAAAATCTCCGCTATCACTCACAAAATTTCTTGCCGAAAATTCCTGAAGTTTACCAAAAATAAGGTTGTTGTGTGGTAACAGTTGAATTAGCAAGGCACTCCCTAAAAATTTGCACTGTAACTACGACGTGAGGAAAAACTGTATACACGGTCGCTTAAAATGATTATAAACTTGATATCTTGGTTTTTGCAGAAAGATAATTACTGAACTAGCAGATCCATAGGATGAAACAAAAATTTATATAACATAGTTGATAGGAAATAAATGTTTAAGTGTTGTGATAGGGTGGTTTTCAGCAACTGTTGTAATTTTAGGAAAGGAATAAAGATATTATCTGAGTTGGTCATTTAGCATCCAGATTCTAGCATCACAGGTAAAAAAAAAAAGATAGTTGGTAAAGCAATATTAGAGGTTTCAAAATTATATGTCAAGAAACGAACATGCCGAAGAAATAAAATTTTCAAATTATGTGTGTTAAAGAGTTATTCACATGAAGTATATATATATATATTCGGAACATTATAACAGCACGGGCATTGGAAGAAGAATTTATTTATTCGCGGATGAGGTGAGGGACCTGTTAATCTGTAGTTTTAAGAAGATGGGCAAGTAAATCCCAGTAATTTGCTGTGGTAGAAGGCTGATGAGAAGTATCGGCAAATGTGGATTTTCTTTGTGACAATAAGGTAACTAATTTCATAATCATATGCGTATATAGTCCCAGTGAAGTAAATATGTAGACACACTATCAGTATCGTATTTGATTCATAGGGATTTATTTTATAATAATCATAGATTTTAATAAAAGTAATATTCGATGCAGTTAGAGGCAGCCAAGCCAGGTTGTAAGCGCTACCTCAGCGTCGACTTGTTATTCACAAAACCTGCTGATGCGCTGAGTCAATCATCAGCACCGATTTGAACTGGTTAATGACGTCAATAGGGTCTACCTCCGAAGTAAAGATATATTTCTCGTCCTCAGTCCACGAGTAGCTTTCATCGAATCATCATGGGTAACTAACAGCTAGGCCAACTCTCTTAAGCTTCAGTCTGTACACCTTGTAGGTCTTCGTAACATCCTGGGGCCAGGCATTCCATCTAGCCATTCAGTGTCCATTCAACCAGTCTAACTTCAATTACATGCAGAAGCATCATTCATAGGCGTAGCCGGACTGATCCTTGCAGGTCATATTATCAACTGTATTGTCTACAGTCTTTACTGGTCATTAAATGGGATTCTGTGAACTGTTAGCCGCCTGTTATCATTTATCATGATAGATTCTCAACTAGCCACTTAACACGAGCTAGTCTTCCTTATCCTGGGTTGCTGAACCTATTAATCAGATGGTTTCAAACTAATCCTGACTTAACCCCACTAGACTGGATAGAAGAGCTTCGCATCAAGATACAAGAGATTTCTTCAGCTACACAATCGCCACGAGGTTAATAAACTCTCCTCTAGATTCCCGCCACATCAGACGTCCACAAATCAACCACTTGGCTACCCTTTCGGTTCTGTCACTTAGACAGGACTCTCACAACACATATATACGGTAAAATATTTAAATCTTTCCATAAAACATTACGTTAACAGAATTTGATAGGGTCGGTACTCTGAATACACTGCTGTTTGAAACGTTGATACGGTGAAGATTAATGCGCAGACGAAGTTTGTTTATATTCAAATCTGTGCAGAAAAGTATTTTGAAGGTTAAAGAATACGATGATTAATAATTTATCAAGAAGCAGTTCGATATATGAGTTTAAAAAATTATAGCTTTTATTTTGTTTTGGATTTTTTAAGGAAGGAAATTTTTCTGAAATATTTGCTTTTAGTCATATTTATATATGGCAGTAATGAGATGTGTGAAGGTGTATTGATATTTTGATGGAGATAAATGGACATGTTTTTATTATTATTATTTCAGTACCTAGCAATGTAGTCTTCACGGGTGTGCAGCCGGATGGTGTTTCGAAAACACAACGTTTCGACAACCAGCTCGGTTGTCTTCATGATGAAGATAACCGAGCTGGTTGTCGAAACGTTGTGTTTTCAAAACACCATCCGGCTGCACACCCGTGAAGACTACATTGCTTCAGTACGCCGGGAAAGTCTCCACGCACACATTTCAGTACCTATTCAGATGCTTTATGTTAACATTTTCTTATTTGTTTGTGAACATACTAGGCTAGTCTTGATTACATTTTTTTAATATGAAATAGCAAAATAAAACTTCGCAAACTTAATATATATGGAGCGTGGTGGGTGAGCAGCTAACGCTCTGGTCTCACATTCGGGAGGACGCCGGTTCGAATCCATGTCCGGGCATGCAGATTTGGGATTCCATGGTTTCCCCAAATCACTTCAGGCGAATGCCGAGATGCTTCCTTCAAAAAGGCCATGGCCCAACTCCTTACCATTTCTTGTCTCCAGTCCCATAACGCCTCTAATCACCTGGATGTCAACGAGGAATAAAGTCATAAGTAAAAAAAAAGTAAACTTAATAGTTGTATTGATGAAAACGGAATTGATTATCTTCCTATATGTTATGTGCTGAAATAAAAACGGGATGAGAGCATGCATATCCAGACACGTTAAAAACAAGTTCGTAATGATGTGAGAAAATATTTTCAGGAAACATTTTGAAAACATGAAAGGATTTTGTTCATATTGTACAAAGATTTTTCTTCCTAAAATAATGGTTATGTTGTCCTTCAGTATGGGACATGCATTATTATTCTGTGTATATTCTTAGATCACATGAAAATATAAGATATATGTACAGATGTGTTTTAATTCGTGAAGTGTTGGCTCGGTTAATTTCTACTGCTGTCATGGGATGAGAAGTATTTTAAGTGAAATTAATTCTGGGAATATATCAGTTGAAATATATGCAGCTGATATAGGAACCAATTAGACGTTTTCAAAGTCATTATTGTTCTCTCCTGAGTTATGAAAAGTCTTACTTTGATGGGATAAGATTGTGTTTGTTTGTCTACCCATTTGCTAGGGAAGAATTTGTAAGAAAATTGATCTGTAAACATCATACCCGATTGTGGCGGCAAATGGTATGACAGCTGTAGGAGATAGACGCCTTAATGAAAATCAAGGTGTAACCAGTAAAAGAGTATGGTCGATAAAGTGATAGTTGATATTTGAATGTGATTTTTGTTAGACGGACAGTGGTGTGACCTCACAAAAAATGTTGTGGTACGTGGGCAATGCAATGGTATTTTGACTCATTACATTTCCAGTTCCCTTTTTTGAGTTAACAGTGTTTCCTCCCCCTTATTGGTTTTCTTTGTTCTATTGTGTAATATAGTATTTCCTCCGACCGGCAGCAAATTACCTTCTGTGGATGCTGAAATTCCTTCAAGCTCTGCCGACACGAAAGTGTTGGAGATTGGTTCCAGAGCAGAATCCCAAAATTCTTGGCTACAGACTGAACGTTAAGGATATCGTTCTGTAAGTAGTTTTGTCATAGGTTAACCGGAGATGTGAAGTACTACAGTTCTTCAACGACAGTTATCTTTCTAGCTCTCAGCTCTTGGTAGATGGAAATGGTCCGACCTCCCGGAGAGGGGACGAGGAGTCAATGTTAAGTGCACTGAAGTGGAAGCTCACAGCTAAATAGCATGGCTGAACTTCTCCTGTTCGCTTTCTTAAGTGTTACGTACCGAGATAATTGTATGAGGTAACAAACACTTGAGAACAGTCAATTTTCTGTCCGCAACAGAAAGTGATAATAAATCAGAATCTATAACTCACTACGGTCTTTTACGTGAGATAGTAAAAGATTTGTTGCGCAGTGTGAGTGATCATAAGTCAGGGTTATTACTCGCATGGCACGGACAGTAACGTCTCAACAACCGCAACTGTCTCTAAAGACCTCGCTGTTAAGAGACGTTAAACAGTTAAAAAAAAAAAAAAAAAAAAAAAAAAAAAAAACCAACCGCATGGAATATCTTCTGAAGATATTTGTATGATAAATTAAATCGACTAATAGAAATCGATCTCATCATTGCATCATGCTTTAGCGTGTTCAGTTAACAGAGGCAGCTGAAGGCCACCTTGGTCTATTCCCACTCCGCTGCCCTTACCCCCACACACGAAAGGGAATGAGTGTCCTCTAACAAATTTGTCACAGGAGACAACAGTCTGCTTGGAGGAGGAGGTAACGGGATTGGGGAAGGGGGGTGAGGTTAGGAGCGGGGAAAGGATGCATGACCTTGAGCCGCCAGCTGAAGGTGAACAAGGCATATGATTGGCGGTCAAGTATGGCGTACAAAAATAATTTGAATATCAGAGGATGACGGGACGAAGAATGGCACTTCATCACTTTGTTAGCCTACCTAAGTACACATCATCTTCGTTAAGATATGGGGTCCTTTCCGGCCAGGGGATGCAAAATACCCGGCTGTACGATTCGCGCCAGAGTGGGGTCACTGCAATTTATGCTATCCTTGATCCAGCAAGCTAAGAGGCTGCACCGACGAAGATGTTCGTGCTGGCAACGGCATTCAAACTACAACTGGCGCCTACTGATAGTAGCCCTGGTGGGCGACACATCACAGTCGACGCTCCGATTCACAGCCCAACGTACAAACTGCCCACGAACAGACCCGTAAAAAGGTCCTCAGATTCACATTTTCCATTTTACATTTTCCTGATTTAAAAATCTATACTATATCCTCTTCATTTTTTATTAATTAACATTCTGGCGTAAATAATATGTTTACAAAAACGTCTTCACTTTAAACATGTTAATAAACAATGAAAGTTCTCTTTTACTTTGAAGTCATTATAAATTCAGGGTGTTACAAAAAGGTACGGCCAAACTTTCAGGAAACATTCCTCACACACAAACAAAGAAAATATGTTATGTGGACATGTGTCCGGAAACGCTTACTTTCCATGTTAGAGCTCATTTTATTACTTCTCTTCAAATCACATTAAACATGGAATGGAAACACACAGCAACAGAACGTACCAGCGTGACTTCAAACACTTTGTTACAGGAAATGTTCAAAATGTCCTCCGTTAGCGAGGATACAGGCATCCACCCTCCGTCGCATGGAATCCCTGATGCGCTGATGCAGCCCTGGAGGTGAATCGAGGACAGTACATACTAACGAAACTAAAATGAGCTCTAACATGGAAAGTAAGCGTTTCCGGACACATGTCCACATAACATATTTTCTTTGTTTGTGTGTGAGGAATGTTTCCTGAAAGTTTGGCCGTACCTTTTTGTAACACCCTGTATATAGATATTTCAAAAGGGCTACAATATCATTTTAATTTCAAATCCCAAATTTTATCAAAACATTAACATAATAAAAATTCCGTATGATCGTGGCAGGGTTTGTATTGACTACGCATTCCACCCTGTCGTAAGCCGCCTTAGCATAACCCGGCAAACCTAACGGGTACAGGGGACCTACAGTTCAACGTGGAATCCGACCCAAGCATGCGCTCTGGCGTTCTCTACATTACACACCAAGCTGTGCCAGAGATGAAGGTCGGGTTAAGGGTCTGTGAAAATCACTACCGATGCAGTGATTCGAACCGGGGACGTTTCGATCTCTGATCAGACACCTTAACCACTGAGCCACATGACCAGTTATCACAACATTATTTGTATTATAATACCCAATTACTCATATTTATAAAACAACAAAACACGACTCATCTTGAGAACGTATTACAGGTCATAGAAATTAGATATTTAGAAAAGATACAACCCATTAATTCAGTTTTTCTGTTGAAAGATTGTTAGATAAAAAAAAAATCTCGTAAATTGTGCTTTTATGTGGATATGAAGCAGTCTGTTCACAGTAACATTTTACTTTCATATTTTTCATGTCCCACACAGCAATTTGAATTATATAAATCGTTTATACAACTTATTTTTTCGGTCGTTTCTTAAAAATGTTATGGATTAGCATGGAATAATCTTCTGAATTTTTTATTAATCTTGCAGTTTTCAAACAATTATCGATACGGATACCTTAAAGCATTTTGAGTTGTTTCCACGTGTTGTTCAGCTTATTAATCAATCTTTTTATGTTACTGATGACTCTAATATTTAAAAAGCATGTCAGCAGAAAGTATAAATAAAGTTAATATGAACTGTAAAGATTAAAAAATTTATATTAGGAAATTAGAGAAACAGTGAAGAGATATTATAAAGATTCAGAGATAGTTGATACGAAAAATTACGACATCCTGAAAATACTGTAATACCTTCAAATTTATTTCATAAGTTCTTAAAACAGAAGATTAATCGTATGAAGCATTGTGTTTTATGTCCGCTGAAATATGTTAACTATTAGGCAAAGTCTTATTGTTTGTTAGGAAAATTACACTTTTTTTCTTTATGGCTTTACGCCTCTTAGACGTCGAGGTCATTAGAAACGCGAAAGGACTGGTGACAAGGAACATAAAGGAACTCGGCCACGGTCTTTTGAAGGAAGCAACCCGACGAAAATTAACCTTTATTGCGAATACATTACAGCAAACACTATCCTTACTTATTTACTCATTGTGTAATGTGGTAACCACATGCGACATATGTGGACAACGAGTGTAGTACACCATCTGGCCGTGTTAGCTCTGCGTTAATAATTAAGCTTTAGTATTTAATTATCATCCAATATGAAACGATGTTGCGATTTACATTTTACACTGTTATTTGACAGTTGTGCAAGCAAAGATATATTTGTTCATGTCGGGTTGGGCAGCGTGGTATTTAGCATGCTGATCTCACCGTTTTCATCTTTGGTTCTATGTACTCTGGAACGCATTAATCGGAATGATAACTTCTGCTTCTACCTCGGAATAAAAGTGAAATCACAGAGCTATGGAAATTGTGAAGCAATAAGGAAATATAAGAGAATTGATAAGAAAATGAGATTGCTGTTTTTTGGACGTATCTATAGAATGAATGGTAACAGACTACAACAGAGGAGATTAAGCTGGATTAAAGAGCACAAGAAATACTTGGAAAGAAAAAAGAAAAGAGGAAACTTTGGAAAGAGAGATTTTTAGATAGGATGTATGGCGTATGGTATGGTTACAAGGTAAAGCGGGAAAGAAATACTGTCCGAAGTGGTCTGATAGGACAAGAAAGAAACAGAGTGAAATGATAAAGGAATACTGGTTTGAACGGAAGAAACAACAACAATAAAGGACGAACAATTGGAATTGGCAAGTGATCCTAACACGTCTCATCGAAAATATTTCTTACTCATAAACTGGCAGAACATGTTTAAATGCCAAATGATATCAAAATATTAGTACAGCACACAATCTACTCTTCCATTGCTTGTAAATGAAAGATGGAATATCATTCATATGTCCACCTATATTCCACCAACTCCGAAAACGATTGAATTTTTTATTAGTATTTGTATGTTTAATAGATTTAATAGAAACAAAAAACTAATTCGTTCTTTATTTCAGAATCCCTGGATTAGAAATTCTGTCATAGTGTACAGTAAGAGTAAGAAAAAGCAGTTGGAGTACAGGGAAACTATAGCGATCTGACTGAAGTTAATTGTTTTAGCAAAGCAACTAAACGTGTATTTTTTTAATGTCTTCAATAGATAGTATGTTTTATAAAAATCATGTATATCATTTGACAGAGGATATCATCTATCACATAGTAAATTCGTTGTGAAATTTTGCAAAAGGAATAATAAACTTGATTTAAATAACAAGAAGTTGTTTCTTAATATGTAGCAGATCCTACCAAGTATTTTCCTTCAACTAGAATCTTTAATCAAACTACTAACTAAAACGAAAAATGGGCATCGAAGTAGGAAATAAATATCGCCTATCGTAATATAGCCTCCAGCTTGTAACGAACGCGTCTTGTGACCGCTAGTTACATTAATAAACTATATGTTTATTATTTAAAATGTGGAATATTTTAGTGGGCGTTTGGGCGCAGTGTACATTGTACAAGTGTGGAGCGGCAGATCTGAGGAATGCCAGCAGGCCGGTTCCTAGAATTAGCGAGGGGAGAATAGTGAGTGCCTAATGGAGGGGAGATTTGTGCTTGCCAGGTAGACAAACAGGGTGATCGGCGAGAGTTTTCTGTTTTGCATGTGGCACGACGAACGAGGGAAGGAATATTCGATGCCGGCCGGCCAGCACGTTCGGACGATGTGATTTCTGGACTGTCTATTCGTGAGTGGGACTGTTGCTGCTGCCTGGATCCGGACACCCGCTATTTTGTTTGAGCAGATGAGCTCAGGCAAAGGACGACATCTGAGGAACTGTGCTACACTGGTCCATAGCAGAGAAGACCGTCATCCAATGTGTGGCGGCAGACATGTACATTCGGTAATTATACATCGCCAATGAAGGACACTGTGCTAGCTAGACTTTCAAGTTCATAGCATTGCCCAGCTACGACCCTGCAGATAAGAACTCTCATAGCCCGGAGCAAACATCTCTTTCAGAAGTGAAGTCAAAATGTTGGACTTCGTTTACTGTTTAATTTTTGTGTATTTTATATAAAATACCCTGGCGCCCACAAAAGGACAACTAATTAATTTTAACGAATTTTGTTATGTATGTCATGTGATTAATTGAAATAAAACCATTTGTGATTTCTCGTATAAAGTATTCAAGCAAGTTCTACCTTTCATGATAATAAAATAAAATAATAAAATTAATTATAATTTTAAATCAGGTAATGAGGTCAGAACGTTACAATGGCGAACCAAGTGGGGCTTTTCGATTATTAATTGCAAAAATTAATTATGCTATGAACGAAAGACAGCACTATGTCCTTGGCAACTTTCTTATTTTGTAGATAGAAAGTAGTTTGTATTACTTTGCGTAGTTAATGCATGTATAATTCATGTTGTACTTGTTGATCTTAGATGCAAGTTGGTTCTGCAATAAGATCAGATAAATTTATTTTGTGTGCATTGCGTATGTTAAATAATAATTATCTTGTGTGACATGGGAATGTGCAATGGGTTTTGTCCAAACGCACTCAAATTCTGTTGTATTACGGCGTTGATAATTGTTGTGATGCTTTCTTTATGGCAATTGCAAGTAGTTGTCGAAATATTAGTGTGGATTTCGAGCCATATGTCCAGGGTAACGATATCCTTTCATATTTAAACCATTTTTCCGCGAAGGTATTTGATGAGTAAATTCTTCTTGTAATTTTTCCATTGAAATTATAGAATGTGTTGTGGAATGTTCTTTGGGTTTGATTTTATTGTGCAATCGCGGATTTTATTGAGGCATTTTATTTGCAGATTAGTGTAAAGTCTCTCTGATGGTATGTTTTGCAATCCTTATTCTTTTCTTTGTTGTTGTGTATTGGAATATTCTTTGTGTGTCAACGAAATAGTTGAAAATAGCGTGAAGTTTTAAAGTAATGCGCTTGAGATCCAGTACCATTATTAACATGTCGAAAGAAATCATGGAAGGGTCAAATTTATCACATGAGCCAGCACCCACTAATTCAAATAGGGATCATATCGGGGAAGACAATAATCATGCAGAAATAGCGTATTCCACTCAATCAACCGTTGAATTAGGGCAGGAGAATTTGGATAATTTTCAGACTACCTCCAACATGAGTGCGAAAAACGTCTCGGTGATTCCTGCATTGCAGACTCAGCAACACCAGATGAACGATATAGCGGCTTTATTAATGGAGAAATTTTCACAATTATCTGCTCAATTTACAACACAATTTCAAGAATCCAATGAAAAATTGTCTGAACTCTCAGTGCAAATGTCTAGTAAAATCGAGAGTCTTGAAAGAAAACAAGAAATGGCTCACAAAAGAATTGAAGAGCAATTTGCTACTTTTCGCGGAGAAATTGGCCGAGAAATAAATGATTTTAAAAAGGAAATTAGCTCTGAGATCACTCTTTTAAGCAAAGTCCAGACGGAGTTAAAGTCTTCTTGCAATGTACTTGAGACGACTAACAATGAAATTTGCCGTAAAGTAGAAGCGAATAAAAGTTCAATTGAACAAATGCGCACAGAAAACAGTGAAAATTTAGGTCAGATTTCTGAGTTTGCTTCATTCAATAAAAGATGGTGTTGAAGAAAATTTAGGTAAGATAAGATCTGAAGTTGGAGACCTTAAGAATTCCGTGGGAGAAATGGAGGAAAGTCATAAGAATCTAGAAACATCACAGCGTAAGTCTTGCTGCCGAAACGGAGGTAAAATTACGTAATTTGGAAAGTAAACTAACCGAAAGGAATAACTCTGCTAGCAACAATGGACAATGTCAAGCTAGTTGTGCTCAGCTATTTTCGGGAAATATTGAGTTAAAGCTGCCTAGATTTGGTTCAAAGGGGGAATAAACACGAAAGCTTACCTCGAAGACCTTGAAAGATTACTTTCAAATTAAAGCTGTTCCGGACTCGGCAAAACTTTTGATCATTAGCCAGTCATTTTTTGAACAGGATCGTTCATGGCTAAAGGTAGCATGTACTCCAGATATGTCGTACACACAATTTAAGGAATTGTTTTTAAGTACTTTCTGGTCAGCAAAAATTCAAAACCAAGCTAGGATGCGATTTTACCAAGGAAAGTACGTTCCTAAGCCTGGTGATTCAATGGAAAGGTATGTGGAACGGTTAGTCGTAAAAAGTCGTTATTTTGACACAGTGATGCCGGACGCGGAGTTCATTGATGTAATAAGCTCACATTTCAGCCCGGGGGTTCAAGAACACATCTCGCCTGTATATGTAAAGAATATCACTGATTTATTAGAAACACTGCGGAATCTAGATGCCATAGGACAACGAGCGAGCCGTGAACAGTGCGCGGAAAATGTGCAGGACAATCGCTCTAATTCTCATGGATACTTCCGGCCAAATAATCAGAATAACGGGCAAAGTTTCAAGGGAGGTAAAAATTGGAAGCAAGCCCAATCTGGCGATAAGAAACCTTGGAAGACTGATGGTCAGCGGGATGGTCACGGGCAAACACGCGGGGGTTCGCCGGAGGTGAATGCTATTCTAACCGTCGATCCCGACAATAGCATTCAGAACGAAAGTGAATATGAATTGAGAGTTGGTGCCGCACGCGAAACATCGCAGGGTGACCAATTAAAACAATGAGATTTCGCCGGGGATGCTGAGGGCTCTCCACAGTTTTGCCTTATTAATTTAACATACTGGCGAAATGGTGGTGTGGAGGATGAGGAGAATGATGCGGATATAGCAAGACCAAAGCATAATCAAACTTTCACTGTAGGGCAACGAGTATTATTACGCACCAGTCCACAATCATACACCAATAAGAAGCTTTTGCAAAGTTTATTATAATATATATATTCCATGCATGGTGAAACAGTCACTTATTCACTAATGGAAACCAATGACTTTAACCCCATAATTCACGAAACTTTAAAGAGTATCCTGATGATCACAAAGTTTTGGTACAGTCGCGCGAGGATCATTTGGTGCAACTTGTTTCTCTTGATAGTGACGATGGGCATATATGTGCCGGAAAAGGATAAAAACTTGCCGAGATAATATGTTGGGACTTGATTTCTGGCAGACAGAAGGATTCCAAAACGTTGGGGTACATTTACAGATAAATTTGTGGAACTTCACAGATGTTGTGTGGCATATCAAATCACCAAGTAGCCAAGGGAAAAGGATCTCCGAGGTACTAGGTAGAAAATACTTTATTTTTGTTTTGTTCATAAGGAATTACGCGAATCAGCATTCCATGAACAAAATTCTTTTATGCCATGGAGCAAATGTACTTATAACGTTGTCTTGGGAAATCGGGAAGTATACTGGGACGGCATCCGCGTACACTTGATCGAGATCATGTTAATTTAAAAATCACGCGAGGTCTGTAACAAGCGGAGATAAAAGGGGATGTAATTGTCATTATGTATATTCAAAGGATGGTGGCGGAAATCCATTACAAATACTTTGCTTCGCGGTGACATAGTAACAAAATATTTGGAACAATCTTGCTTTGCTTTGGACAACCCTGCACTTCATAGATGGTGACTTCACTGCTTAAAAGTTTTTTTTATTATTATTCAGATAAGGATATGTTCCCATCAGGTTTATTCATTCATTATATATTGAGATTATGTTTGTGTTATCCTATGTGTTGAATATCTATGATTGTCACAACTTATGATGTATTGCGTTATATTTATTAAGAATGGTGTCGAATTTAAATTTTCAATTTGATATTAAATGTTATTGTGTTAGAACATCTATATCACTACAATAATTTGTTACTTATAAGGTTACATTTGAAATGGTTATATTATGTATTTAAGGCTTGCACAAATCTACCCACAATAAGGGATGGGAGTAAGAAAAGTCTATGTACAAAGTAGCCAAGGGACATATGTTCGGTTAAATGTTCATGTTGGTGGAACTTGTGATGGAATAGATTAGAATAGGTTAGCAGAGTTAATCAATGTTAGATTAGTGGACGAGGAAGGCAAATTTGTATATTTCTTATTGTGAAAATTTAAATAAAACTAGTTTATTTAAATTTGCCGAACCAGGGGGAATATGTAACGAACGCGTCTTGTGACCGCTAGTTACATTAATAAACTATATGTTTATTATTTAAAATGTGGAATATTTTAGTGGGCGTTTGGGCGCAGTGTACATTGTACAAGTGTGGAGCGGCAGATCTGAGGAATGCCAGCAGGCCGGTTCCTAGAATTAGCGAGGGGAGAATAGTGAGTGCCTAATGGAGGGGAGATTTGTGCTTGCCAGGTAGACAAACAGGGTGATCGGCGAGAGTTTTCTGTTTTGCATGTGGCACGACGAACGAGGGAAGGAATATTCGATGCCGGCCGGCCAGGACGTTCGGACGATGTGATTTCTGGACTGGCTATTCGTGAGTGGGACTGTTGCTGCTGCCTGGATCCGGACACCCGCTATTTTGTTTGAGCAGATGAGCTTAGGCAAAGGACGACATCTGAGGAACTGTGCTACACTGGTCCATAGCAGAGAAGACCGTCATCCAATGTGTGGCGGCAGACATGTACATTCGGTAATTATACATCGCCAATGAAGGACACTGTGCTAGCTAGACTTTCAAGTTCATAGCATTGCCCAGCTACGACCCTGCAGATAAGAACTCTCATAGCCCGGAGCAAACATCTCTTTCAGAAGTGAAGTCAAAATGTTGGCTTCGTTTACTGTTTAATTTTTGTGTATTTTATATAAAATACCCTGGCGCCCACAAAAGGACAACTGATTATTTTTAACTAATTTGTTATATATGTCACGTGATTAATTGAAATAAAACCATTTGTGATTTCTCGTATAAAGTATTCACGCAAGTTCTACCTTTCATGATAATAAAATAAAATAATAAAATTAATTATAATTTTAAATCAGGTAATGAGGTCAGAACGTTACAAGCTCATAGCATCATTGTATATTGACCTGATTACTAAATAAAAATATAGACTGAAGCCGAGAATAAATTTAAAAATGAACTGGCTGTTTTAATTTTCAAATTTTATCAACTTTAACTAATGATGTTATTAAAAATTGTAGTTTTCTTATCTGTTCCGAAAAATTAATTTATTAATTTTATTCACCTCATATTATCATTGAATTTGGTGACTGTTGTGGAAAACAAATATCCAACATTCCCATCGTGTTCAGAATGGAAATGAATATAAGCAATGTTACTAAAAGCTGAAAATCAGATTAAATTGGTTGTTAGTCTCTTAGGCAATAATATTGTAACTTGTAATGCTATCAAACGTGTATTAGTGTGAAAGTTAACACTAACGTACAAAGTTTAATTGATGAAAATAGTTAACTAGTGTGGCAGAAGTAATGGAAGTTAATTAAACTTACTTTCAAATTTAATGTTCTAAAGCACTGTACATACGAGGCTGCTACGACGTTGTAAATAAGTTGTTTAAGGCTTAAGTACAGAGACTAGACATGTAATTTAACTATAAAACGGGCCCAGTTTATCACATTATACTGCTGAAAGAGGGAAGAGTTGTTGAATCAGTCTAAAGTAGTAGATTCAAGTGGTTTACGCAACACTGTCATTGCTGTGGTCAAGAGTGTATTTACATGCCTCCCGATCAAAAAACGTCGTTGGCATCTATAGATTAGATCATGATTGTTAGTGTATCTGAAACCATCGGAATGCAATAAAGTTAAAGCAAAAATGACCATTAAACCTGATTAGAAAATTTAACGGTTGTGATTTTGTTCCTTCAACTAATATATTCAGTCAAATAGTTAGTGTATCTTTCCCACTTTCCTAATATTTATTGCTGTCGTATTATCCAGAATATACAAGAAAAAAACTTAAGTAAAAGAAAGAATCGCGCACGGTCTTAATAAAAGCAATTATTAGAAATCTTACAGCACGCAATTTCTGTTTTATTCGACAGCAGTGTGCACAACAATATTTTGTCGACCCAAAAAGTATTGACTTAGAACAATAATAGAGTATATTTCTGCTATCAAAATTTACGAGTCTTGTAATATGCCAATCGTAGTAGCAACAATTGTAATATTTGTATCATTAATTATTTTTAATTGCGTTTTTATGGCTGCAAGGGAACGGCCATAAACTGGGTGCTCGGTCTAAGAGGGAAGGGGTGAAGGTTGCAAACTACCCTATAATGCCTTAGGGGCAGTACCGGATTAACCACGTAGCAGGAGGTAGCAAATGCTACGGGCCTCGCGCCTTCTAGGGGGCCTAGCGCCTCCTAGGGGGGCCCCGCACCGAGGCCAAATGGGTGACCTTTTTTTTTTTTTCTCCCCAGACTGTCTTAATCCGGCCCTGCTTAGGGGAGAGGTTCTGAGCCAAGCCAAGTAGCTTTTATAAATAATAATCCCGTAGGGTCGTAATTTGCTGGTAGCGCAAGAAAGGTGAAAAAAATGCGGCCTTTTTTATATTGTAAATTAATGAAAATAGTGAATGATATGAGGAGAATGTTTTTAGTAACACCTGAAGAAGGAACGGATCCCTGACTGTACCTGAGAAAAAGGCTTTTCCCAATAACTGATCATTTTCAGGAATGTCTAACATCAAAATTTATTCAGAATATTTATAAATAAGGAAAATTACATACTGAAAATATCAATTGTCTTCATTACTTATGCATTAATTTTAACGATATTTTGGCAAGAGAAAACATTTAAATACGTCATCATTCCAATGACAGGGAAGCAGGTTTCGAAATAAGACTATTGGTTTAAGATGTTTATATGAAAAATATTAAAGGTAACAATACATCGGTATCAATATTCTAATTAGCAAGCGGATTTGATTAGTATAACACGTGAAAATTACTGCTGATCTAAGTACAGATAACAAAAGCACATTTAATGTTCACATAACAAAATGCTTTTTGTTGTGAATTATGTCAATTAAGCAAAACTTCATCGTGTGTCTAACTAACTAAGTCATTGAATAATTGCGTAAATATGTAGTAACACTAGTTGCTAATTATAACACAAAAGTAAGGTTACAGGCATTATAAACATTAAAAAACAAATCATCATTTAAAACTTTGAAATATTCATTATTACAATTATCAGATCTGAAAATCCTTTCATCAGTTAAAAAATTTATATTCTGACTATAGGAAATATACTCACTGAAAAGTAAACAATCGACTGAAATTTTTGAAATGTTAATTATAGAATCTCAGAAAGTACGATACTTGAAAAGAACTCATGGATTAAAAAAACTGAAATTCTGGCTATAGAGATCTTTAACACTGAAAATTTAATCAACAACTAAAAACACTGTAATGCTTACTATAGAAATTATCAATATTGAAAATCAAATCATCAGTTAAAGAATCTATATCAATTACCATTAGAAATCATTTCATAGCAAAGTTTAATACCTGACTGAAATTTTCTAACATGGAATCTAGATTGAAAATGCCTTGGCTTTCAACTTTTGTTGGGAATCAGCTTTCAGTTCAATTTCTGGTGATATACTATAAGATATCACGATCCCCGAAACACAACACAAATAGCACAGTATTATCTATATCCACCAAACAAATTCTACTCCAAATAGGATGATGAAATATCATGGACAAGATAACTGAGGATTTTCATGTCGACTTCAAAACATTGTGAAAATTTATCACACATTAATATCACTTCCGTTCCTTTCTGAATCGGCGGTCAAGTTATATCAGTTTTATTGGGTATATCAAATAAAGAAGAAGAAAAAAAATAATGTGTACATTGTTCCATGTAACTTTTGTTACTGAATCCTTCTTCTTCCTTACACTTATCCCACTTTTGCAAATTCGGCTTTTACAGCATGCAAAGTGATGGGATTGGGCAGACTTGTCGCTGAGCCTGACGCCTCCCGGGGAGTAAAATAGTGTTACCATCTGTCTCCGAAACGTGTAACTACGCCCTGTGTGCATTAAGTGTCTTTTTTGTTTGTGTGATACGTATTTTGTGAGGCGGAAATCGGGGACCGTTCCGGCATTCCCCATGGTAATAGCGGAAAACCACCGAAAAACAGAAATCAGGACTCGACCAGGACCAGGACTCGACCAGGACCAGGACTCGACCCTGCCAGCATTACCACGACGAACAAGTGTGCGGTGCCTTAGCTCACTTAGCCACATTAGCAGGTTAACTTTTGTTACTGAATCCAGAAGTGATAAAATAAGTCCTTGGAGACTTCAGGTGTATACCTCTTGTTAAAAATTAAATTACTTTTTGTTTTCTTAAATTATCAATAAAAATATTATTAATGATTGAAACAGCTTATATGAGGAACCGGGATCTTGCTTTACATATTAACAACACCGCTGTACCTACGTTTGACATTAATATACGTTTATTACAAAATTATTCTTCATTAAATGTTTTAACAATAGTATGTTACAATTAAACAAGCATCTTGAAATCTAAAAATGGGTTCATTTTACATCATTTCTCAGGGTTCAGATATGTTCGTTCACTAAGCTCAGGCGGGCAATGAGATTTTCTGTAGGATGACACTGGGTTGAGCGATACGATAACTATTTGCGGCGATCACCATATCAGCGGAGTTGCCATTTAGCAGTAGGCGCTGAGTTTGCTGCCCGCAGTCGTCCGTGGCTATGATCCCATTTTCTGCTTGCCGTCGGAGTCCCACGTCCTCTCGGATATCGACATGGAACACAAGACCCAACACAGACCGCACCGGCGTTATAGCTGTGGCCAGATCAATTGGCGGGTGTCCTAGAATGCGCCGTTGCCAAACCACGCACTTAACAGTTGTATTCACCTTTTTACTTGAAGTAATAGTTTATACTGTGTTTTAAATAATTTATAATCACAATTTTGTGATAAAATATTGATTTATGTCATTTCGTTAAGAAAGTTATGTTCGTGTAAATGCATTTAATATAACTGAAGAATACTTTCTCGAGAAACTAAGAAACATATTGAATTACTCTTCTTATTTTATTTGTGGCTAAGCATGTATTAAATTTTATTTTGAGTTTATACAGTATATTAACAACTAAAATCAAAATTGTACTTTGTTATCCTCTGCACTGAAAAACTTGCATAATTGACGACAAAATTATTATTATTATATATATATTTTGACTATAGAATTAAAATTGCTGTGTACCAAAAATTTATATGTAGAAAAGAAGTATGGCCACTGCAGTTCTTTTTATAAAAATCAACCATTATATAAGTAAGCAAAACTGTTATATCGTAATCATGAATATTATTAGAAAGTCAAATGTTTTTAAGCAAAATTAATAATATCCAAGAGTAATATCGTAACTTACTACCAACAATAAAACAAGTTAAATATGAGTTTGGGGTTTTAAATAACATTAACACAGCAAATGTTTATAGTATCTTAAACTATTAAGTACAAGCTATTAAAGTTGCAAAGTAATTGATAAGTTTATTGCGCAATATATTAAATGTTCTTTAATACCTTACTTGTCATTATTCATCTCCATCAACGCCTTCTTCATCATCATCTTCCACTTCTTC
Organism: Vandiemenella viatica; assembly: GCA_031002005.1. Lineage (NCBI taxonomy): Eukaryota > Metazoa > Arthropoda > Insecta > Orthoptera > Morabidae > Vandiemenella > Vandiemenella viatica. The sequence goes on along the minus strand of CM061921.1, from coordinate 47,686,147 downwards.
GCTGCTCTCGTTCTCTGTCGTTGAATCTTCGTTGAGGTTGATTGTAAGAGGCTCTATTACATTATCGAGGACCACTTCCTTTTCAAAATCTTCTGTTTGCAGTTTTTCGGTATGGTAAACACATTTCTGCCACTGTTCGACGGTGACGTTTTCCAAGGCTTTATGCAACAAACGTTCGACATCGGCAATTTTGAAAGTGTTGTTTTTCTCCGCCACTTCTCTTTTGATTTGGGCCCAAATGAGCTCTAACGGATTTTACTGGCAATGATAAGGGGGTAATCGGACTACTTCATGTCCTCTTTCGTTTGCAAGTACATCCAACTCATACTCCGGTTCTTCTTTATTCATGCGAACCTTCTCCAGCATCTCGGCTCTAGTCTCCGTAGGCAAATACGAAATTTTCTTTTCTGTTAGCCTAGCAGCTATATCAGCTTACGCCGATTTGGTTGTTGGAGCTCGGTTTATCACTGCCGAATGATATTTGGCGTTGTCCATGACGATGATAGAACCTTCCTCCAAAACTTTCAAAAACCAGTTGAGAAACCAATCTTTAAACGTCGTTGTATTCATTTCTGAGTGATAATCTTCAGATTTGTTGGTTTTGCTGCATCTGTAGACCAACTTGCTTTCCTGGAGGAAGCCTACCTTTGCTGACCCCGCATGCAAAACAATTAGCCTTGCCCCTTTGCCGACAGATACCTTTAAGCCCCCACTTTGATTTGAATTCGGCCAGATACTTTTTAATGAATGGTTCTGAGTTACCCAAGTTTCATCTAAGTAAATAATGGGTCGCGTGTCACCTGAGCTACGGAGGGAGCTAATTTTCCTCAAAAATTTGATTCTAGAGGCCACTATGTCGTTTCGCTCAAGCAAAAATCGCCTACCATCATTCTGACGCCTGTATTTAAACCCTATATTGTTCAATATGCGTCTTGCAGATCGTGCAGATCCTGTAAAATTTATCTTCTCTATTAATATTTTTCTTAATTTTTCTAAGGTAGGGTACTCACCACGGTCGTAAAATTAGTGTATTGTTCTCCTGACAATGTCCCTGTCAAAGTCGTTAAGCTTTGTTATAGTGCTGTATTGTTTCACATTTTTCTTTGGAGAAACAAACGTAGGTGATTTTGCCTCACGACACACGCGCTGGACAGTTCTCAAACTGACACCACAAGCTGCAGCGCAAATAGCCTGTACATTCCCTAAATTTCTTCGCAATATGGTTGTTTTTTGCGGTAACAAATCACTACAGTTTTTTATTTCATCAATATCAAGTACTTATCTTACCAGCGTACATGTAGAAGACAAAATTTCACCATCATTGTCCACAAGAAATATGAAATGTATTTATATACATTGTGAATGATAGATTTACTCTGCCGGCGAAACTCTTTTGTCTTCTTCAGCCGCGGTAGTTCTGCTGTCGAAAACGTGCGTCTTGTTGGTGTCGTTAGTCCGGAAACACCTGGAGTAGGAGAATAAGTCTCTTCCTGAGTATCCATTTTTAGAAGCACGATTCTCTTGCTAAATTACCTTAATTATAAGTTACTGCACTTTTTGTTCAGTAAAATTAGGACACTAAATTACATAATTAATAAATAACTAAAACGAATTATTTAAATCGCAAGTAAAAATCGCAAATCGCTAAAATCAAAATATCCTCTCTCGAGCAAGCTCACCCTCACACTGACACACTTTCTAACTCAGATTCACAGGTTCACACATTTTGTGTGTGTTGAAAGGGAGGTGGAAGGTTTTGGGGTGGGTTGCCGCTTGGACTAGGCAACACAGGCCGCACAGCGTTGCAATTTTCATGTGACAGAAAGAGAGCGCATCGCGAGTTGTCCCCAAGTACGGCAACAGCGTGTTCACACTGACCCGCCAATTCATCTGCCACAGCTATAGTCACCTACATCTCTTTCTGCAGGGTAGCTGGCTGGCCATGCGCTGCACACAGCTCGCAATCCACTGTCCTCCCACCACCGCGTCAGCCTAACGGCAACGCCTTGTTCCTTCACTGAGGGCTACCCGACCCAAGGGCACATTTCGGTTACACAGCTGGACAGTTACCGTTACCTATGTTCGCAACCTCCACCTGTGCGAGCTACTGGTCCAGCTACTCGTATATATATATATCGATGTAATGTGGCAATACACTAAAATCTTTTATTGTGGAGTTTCCAGACTTCCACACCTCAATACAGCTGACGCATTGTTACATTTTCTATTGCTATTGTTATATTTATTAATTATAGCACGTTTAGTTAACAGAGGCGGCTCAAGGTCAGTCAGCTCTGTCTCCACTCCGATGCCCTTACCCGCTACACGCGGAGAGGAAATTTGCCAATCTTTTGCGTGGACACAGCGTTCATCCATAAAGGTAGAAAGAGAGAGCGTGGTGTTGTGGAGTGAGGTGAGGTGAGGAGTGGGGCAAGGGGAAAATGACCTTGAGCCGCCCGTCTGGAGTGAACATTGCTTAGTAGTAAGTCCATGGTATCTACAGTCTTTATCTTGAAATTTTTGTTAACACAATGGATTTGTAACGTATATTTAAGAGTGAGTTTCACAATTACTCTGCTGAAGAATTACCATTTAGATTTCCGAATTATCGATCGGTTTGTAATATATAAGCCTTGGTAATATTTTCCTATCTATTTTAAACCGGATATATGTAGTCTGAAAAACAGTTTTCAGTCACTTTTTTTTCATTAGTTAGGCAATAATATGCTATAAAACTATTTCGAATATCTCATGGTTATATTTTCAGGTGTAATATGCGGTTGATGAGTGTAACAAAAGTATAGACATGATAAACATACCATATGGTTATAGCCTGCATAAGTTACTGTAAAATTGTATATCTCATTGGAAGTGATTAATATTGTGCTCCACACATGATATTTCTCTGTGAGTAATTGAGGATGTGTTCACAAAAAATATCCAATTTATAGACAAGAACAATATTTTTCTAATGTGTAAAAAATTTGACAAACTCCTTGACCTCACAAAGTTCAAGTTTGACTGGTTCGTTTAAGAAATCTTTATGTAGTGAATGTTGCAAACTTCTCTCAGAGTTCTTGTTGCTAATTACAGAGTCCTTCGTGTTGATTAGTTCAGTGGCAGGTGAAAAGTGGAGTCCTGGCCACCACGCAGCTGACATCCCCCATAGTGTCGGATTGTGGTCAGGAAAACAAATCAGTCAGTGCCGGCACTCTTTCGAAGCCGACCATTACGCTCCTTGTTTCCGTCTGTTTTCTCCAGCACCGCCCAGCCCGCAGAAAAAACTTCTTTCCCCATTGCTGCCTCTGTTCACCAGTGTTACAGCTATTCAAAGTTTCATCTCTTGTTTGACTGACCGATAACATGAAACAGATTAAAAAGACATTGGAGTTGCGTGTTGCAATCGCGGGACAAGCTGGTTGTGTACCATTCTGTTTTCGATACACGCAGAAACCTTTTAAAGTCGAGTTTCTTCTTAAAACCTGGTTGCAACAATGCGCAATGCTTTCACGCGTCTAGGCATGCCTCCAATAAAATGTTTTCCGAGAACGCACCCGGGACGTATAAAAGGTCTTAGATAACTCACTACCTCAATGAGAGCTCAATTTTCTATTCGATTACAAGTCGCTTTATTGTCCAGCAGTGACTTTCTGTAGAACAAACGCCTTTACCAGGTCTTATTGGTTTGGCGCCCTTTTCCCTGGAGGATGCGCTGGATCATGTATCCTGACCGCCTCTCATTGTTAATTAACAAACAATCTCCACCTGTTCAATACGTAGGCACCTGCTAGCTGTTGATTGTTTTAAACTGAACGTATGAAAATGAGTTAAAATTAAGTGTAGTGTTTTGCCACAATATATCGAAATATATTTGCGACAAGCTCTCACAGATGGATCGTGTGAACAACAAAGGTAACGGTAACCGCGCGGCTGCGTTCCGGAATGTCACATCGAACCGAGTAGTCCTCAGTAATAGAACAAAACATGGCCGCTAGGGTAACACGGTGGAGATGGTACAGTGGATTGCGAGCTGTGTGGTGGGTGCGTGGCCAGCCTGCAAAAAGAGATGTGCGGCGACTAACGCTGGTGCGGTGTGTGGTTGTTCTTGTATTCTATGTCGTTATCAGAGTGGACGGCAAGCAGAAAATCTAATCATCTCGTCGGACGACTGCAGAGACCAGACTCGGCGTCTTCTGCTAAATGGTAATCTCACCGATATGGTGATCACCGCAAATCATTGTCGTATTGATCAACTCAGTGTCGCCCAAGAGAAAATCTCATCACCCCTTTGAGCTTAATCAATGGACATTTAGAAACCCTTTGCACTGAATTATTCTGTAACTATTGGATTTCAAGTTATTTAATTGTGTAATACAACTTTTAATAAAATTTGATGACGAATAATTATGTTATAAACGTATATTAGCATCAAACTTTGGTCAACGATGTTGTTAATGTCCAAAGAAATATTTGATTCCTCATATCAGCAATTTCAATCATTAATAATATTTTATTTGTAATTTATGCAAACAAAAATTAATTTCATTTGTAACAAGAAGGAGTACACCTCAGAAGCTTGTTGTCTTCCGTTTAAGACCTGGACAATTGTTGTTATTGCCTATGCTAAATTCACAAAAGCAGTTTTTCCGGGGGGGGAGGGGGGGCTGTAAATCTGGCATGTGTGGATCATGTGTTTGCACTTTTAATTTTTCAACGGATTGTTAGTGTAAGTATTATTACGTCAGGCATGAATTTCTGGTAGTTATGTAACTGGAAGCGCAATTGATAAGTTTCATCAACAAAGCGAATATGGTTAGGTCTTCACTTCGGCAATGAAATAGTTAGAATAATTTTTTATGAGTTATAGCTTTGGCGTTGGTGGCCAAGGAATCAAAACCAGCAGTTGACAGTTGTTTTAAATGCACTTCATACAAAAATATCAGAAAATGGTAAACACACACAAAGCAAACACTATTCAGTAGACAGTATTGTTTTGCTGTTGCATTTTTATTGTCAAATAAGAATTACACATACGATATGGGTGAACAAAAAAAAAAAAAAAATATTTCTAGTGGAAATGGTGACTTTCTACGTTGCTGTAGTGAACGCGTAGTCAAATCGACAACAGCACGAACACTAACAAGGTTTTTTGTGTTAGTTTGGCTTTATTAATGAAACTGTAAAGGCAGAACTGACTGTATTGCATTTTTTAAAGTTTTTCTTATTAATAAACATCGTCATCCAGATATTTTGTTTCAGACAGTCTTTCCTAGCGCTCAACGTAAAGAATCATCATTTCATGATATTGGTGTTCCAAAACTAGTGGATTTAAATTGAAAATTGTTTCATTTTCAGAATGTTGCAGGACTATTATAATGAAAAATATTGAATGTGCTAATCATGAAGTCCAGAAAATTTTCTTGGGAGTAGAAGGAGGAACAAACATCACAAGAAGGCAAAAACGCAGGTTAGCTACTTATGCAATGCAAGAACCATGGTTTACTTTCTCAAACTGTTCCTTTTCAAGTGCTCGCCCGCAACTGGGATATAGTCTGGTGAGTGAGCGTCAATTTTATAGTCTATCCATCCATCTGGAATTCGGTATTTCATGGTTTCTCGTAATTACTAGAGCCAAATGATGGGTAATCGACAGTGTAATGTTAAGAGTCATGGACGATGTCCACGTCGTTCCATGCCTAAAATTTTCTCTAGGCCCTACTATCCTTGTCAACGAACAGTGAATTTATAGCATAGACTCGTGGCTGGGTTGATTTGTTTCAGTTCTTCCACTGCCTTAGTTCAAAATATAAATGATACAGATTGGCACTCGGAATTGAGTGAATTCAGCTTAATGCCTTAGTTAACTTCTAAGTGGTTCCGCAGTCAGGTCGTTTAGGAAGGGGGTGGGGTTAAGTGGGGCAAAATTACCCCAGGCCTGTGCTCCTGAAGAGGAACTTCCGGAAAGGTTGCCTAGCTAAATCGAAATTAAAAATTAAAAAACTGTCTTAAAAATGTTATTTCATTTGGTTTTTGAAGCTATTATGACAGAGATGGGAAGGCCAGTTCCTTTCCTCAGGGGGCCTATAGTTCAACGTGGAATCAGAACCACGGAACGTCTCGGTGTAGCTCGTATAGTCAAATACAACTCCTAAAAATTCCTGCTCACAATGGGATTTGAGCCCACGACCGGAGAGAGAATCTTAAGCGCCTTAACCGCTGAGATATAAGAACGCCTAGTTTTGAAGTATACGTGTGCTAAGTAATATCAAAATCGGAAAAAAATGTAGGTTTGAATGAACAACGTTGACAGAAATTAAGGTGAGTGGGAAAAGGAGGAGGGGATTTAGGTTTTTGTAATTTTAACATAAACAGTATTTTCCTATTTGTTTTATGGAATACGTATGCGAAGTTCCATCAAAATTGGATAAAAACTTTGTGTTTGTATGAAGAACATTGAAAAAAAAGATTCATTTGTATACATTATATATAAGTATAATCTACACTTTCACTGCCGTCTAAGAGCAACTCATCATCCTTATAGCTACAGATATACTGTAACATTAGCATGTTGGTGACGAGAACCCATCCAAAAACTTTAGGACGTGCATATCAAACGCCCATCACGTTTTATCGTGTCGGTGACGGGAAGTCGCATACTCATAGATTTACTCCCGTCCAAAAATCTCCCAACGCGCCTATAGAAGTTTTCACTTCAAAAACATTTGTCGGGGTGGGGGAGGGGGCCCCAGGACACTTACCCAGGACCCGAGAAACCGACCGCCAGCCCTGGCTGCAACAGCATAAAAACGATATGTTGTTGATAAGAGCACGATCCCACCACTCCTTCAAGGAGTGGTCACCGCATTGTTACTTTGAAGGTTGAGATAGGAGGCGGTTGACGGTGAACTACGGGCAGTCGAGCAACGGGGTGGTGTGGCACCCGATGAGCCAAACGACCTCGACAGGCAAGCACGGGAAGCGAGCAGCCCTGCACTCTCGTCGTAAAGCCAGACAAGCGACTATGTACACTTTGCTGAGCTGCTTTCTGCCCTCAACGGTTACTTGCTTGCTTTTTTTTCCCTCACTCCATGACTAGGTTCTGCACCCAAATCGGACAATATTCACAGTGTCGTTCTAATTTCATCAGCTACAGAAGTCACCCATTTCACACCACGTGGCCTACGACGTCGTCAGTTGTACTATGATAGACTTCAGACTCTACTTCCACCACAATAATCAAAATCGCTGCACTCTGAACACCAAATCAGTTTGGTATTTGATATCCACTTTCACTCCAAGCTTAGCGATTTAATTTATTGCCCAAGTTAAATCCACGATTTTTTAATAAATAAAACATATAGCATTGTACCATAAAAGAAAATTCCGTTTAGTAATTCTGAAATGTAAGCGTTTACTGAGAATTATGATCTCTACACTTGATAGCACGCATTCAAATTACCTAATTATTTAGTATAATTTGCCCTGGTCAAAATAAGGAGATTCTGAAGTTCTTTAAAATCAAGTAATTTAGATGAAAACGAGTAAGGCAAACACAGGCTCACAGGGACGTTTTCTAAACTGACATTTCGCCTCCATTCAGGTTAGAGCTTATTATAATATATTGGCAGTAATTTTTATTGTAAGGAATTTGAAGTAATTTATGCATTTTAGAGCAAAGATGAACTAATGTAATCCTTCCCCAGTTATCATTGACAAGCAGAGGGCGGAAAATGTGGAAAACGTTCGGTGACACAAGACAATGCGAGCATATGCTTCCTTTAAGATATCTCACTGGGTGAACATCATCACCAGCACTATGAGTGTTATAACGTACAACCAGTACATGCATATACACTGTAGAGCCAAAGAATCTGGTATAGGCATGCGTATGCAAATACAGAGATATGGAAACACTCAGGGTATGGCGCTGCGGTCGGAAACGCCTATATAAGACAACAGGTGTCTGGCGCAGGCTTTAGATCGAATACTGCTGATACAATGGCAAGTTATCACGATTTAACCGAGTTTTAACGTGGTGTTATATTCGGCGCACGAGGGATGGGACACAGCATCTTCGAGGTAGCGATGAGGTGGGGATTTTCCCGTACGACCATTTAACGAGTGTACTGTGAATATTGGGAATCCGGTAAAACATCAAATCTCCGACATCGCTGAGGACGGAAAAAGATTCTGCAAGAACGACGAATGAAGAGAATCGCTTAACGGGACAGAAGTGAACCCTTCCGCAAATTGATGCGGATTTCAATGCTGGGCCATCAACAAGTGTCAGTATGCGAACCATTCAACGAAACATCATCGACATGGGCTTTTGGATCCGAAGGCCCACTGGTGTACTCTTGTTGAGTGCACGACACAAAGCTTTAAGCCTCACCTTGGCCCCTCAACACCGACATTGGACTGTTTATGATTGGAAACATGTTGCCTGGTCTGACGAGTCTCGTTTCCAATTGTATCGAGTGGATGGACGTGTACGGGTATGGAGACAACCTCATGAATTCATTGACCCTGCATGTCAGCAGGGGTCTGTTCAAGCTGGTGGAGGCTCTGTAATGGTGTGGGGCGTGTGCAGTTGGAGTGACATGGGACCACTGATACTTCTAGATTCGACTCTGACAGTTGACACGTACGTACGCATCCTGGGTGATCACCTGAATCTATTCATATCCATTGTACATTCCGTTGGACTTGGGCAATTCCAGCAGGGCAATGCGACACCCCACACGTCCAGAATTGCTACAGAGTGGCTCCAGGAACACTCTTCTGAATTTAAACACCTCCGCTGACCACCAAACTCCCCAGACATGAACATTATTGAGCATATCTGGTATGCCTTGCAACGTGCCGTTCAGAAGAGATCTCCACTCCCTCGTACTCTTACGGACTTATGGACAGCCCTGCAGGATGCATGATGTCAATTCCCTCCAGTACTACTTCAGACATTAGTCGAGTCCATGCCACGTCGTGTTGTGGCACTTCTGCGCGCTCGCGAAGGCCCTACACGATATTAGGCAAGTGTAACAGTTTCTTTGGCTCTTCAGTGTAAATGAATGGAATATATGCCTTGTTCACGTGAATCCCTCGCCAACGGCCAATGTCCTCTCTCCTAGTGCCTGCGAATTGGCTCAATTGGAATCGTCTCTTCGGAGAGCATTCCTCCAGTTATCATAATACAAACATCTTTGATTTGTGCAGAGAACTGATAACGTCCCATGACTCAAACCCTGGAGTTATTTATATAATTTTATTTATTGCGTCTCATCAGTTTTCTGCAAGTATTATTCTAGAATACCATCTCCGACCTCCACTCAATTGTAATACCGGATCCTTAAATCATTTTCTTCCAGTTCTAACCAATAGTTTAAATAGGTGTTATAAAGATGCATATTTTCAGTAAAACTAACTGAATATTAGTCTTACGAGACGCACCTGCAAGGTTATGCTCCCTACGTGGAGGCATTAACTAACAGAGGTCTAATTTTAACGGTTTTACCCCTTGCTGTGAAGTCTTTCCTTTACCGTACAACTTTTATGTTGTTAGTCAGTTTCAGTGACATATTTAGCTAAAAAAATTTTGGTTGTAAGTAATGCAAGGCTGCAGGAACTTTAAATCCAGTAAATTCCTACGGTATTACTATTATTATATTGCTAAATAGGAATATACACTGATCAGCCAGAACATTATGACTGCCTACCTACTATCAATATAAACCCGTTCAGGTGATAGCAGTGTCACCTGATGAGGAATAATCGCTAGTCATGCACACTCACGGTGCATGTAGTATTAGTGAGCGTACTATCCGTGTTTAGAGTGGGCAAGGCGCGCGATTTATCTGAGTTTGACTGAGGGCAGATTATGATGGCCCGGAGGCTCGCCAGGAGCATTTCGAAAACTGCGCGACTTGCCTGGTGTTCGAGGAATGCTGTGGTGAGTGTTGTTAACAAGTGGCGAAACCAAGGTGAAACCACGTCCAAACGTCGAGGGCAGGGCAGACTGGTAAAACAGGACAGGCTGCGAACTGTGGCGGATCTAGCATCAGACTTTAATGCTGGGCAGAGTACAAGTGTGTCTGAACACATAGTGCACCGAACACTTCTAACGATGGGCCTCGGCAGCCGACGACCCATGCATGTGCCAATATTAACACCACGGTAAATACGACTGAAATAATCACATGACCAACGTCACTGGACGTTGGGGCAGTGGCGGAGCGTTGCATGGTCTAATGAATCCCGATACCTTCTTCATCATGCTGATGGGAGGGTGCGAATCCGTCGTTTACCAGGGAAAGGAAGGAGACGAGCTGGCGGTGGATCAATTATGATCTGGGGAACGTTCAGGTGGGCATCAATGGGTCCGGTGGAGATAGTGCAAGGCACCATTACGGCTAATAAGTATCGTACAAAGGTTGCAGACCACGTACACCTATTCATGACAATCGTGTTTCCCAATGGCAGTGGCATTTTTAAACAAGATAATGCGCCATGTCACATGACCAGGAGTGTGATGGAGTGGGTCGAGGAACACAGTGGGGGGGTTTCAATTGATGTGCTGGCCCCGCAACTCGCCAGGTCTGAACTCGATAGAACACATCTGGAATGTGATCGAACGTGGTACCAGAGTTCATCGCCCCCCTCCCTAGAACTTACGGGAATTAGGTGACTTGTGAGTGCAGATGTGTTGCCAACTCCTTCCAGTGACCTCATTGCTTCCATGCCAAGACGCGTCGCTGTTATGTTATCCCTGCCAAAGGCGCACATACCGGCTATTAGGTAGGTGGTCATGATGTTCTGGCTGATCAGTGTATGTCCAACCGGCAATGAGAGCAATTATATATTGAATCGATTATATTGCTTCAAACTGTCCATTGTGGGTGGGTGACGTCTGTGATCAATGTGAAGTAACATGGCGAGAACACGTTTGAGGTTACAAACAAAAACTATTTAATTATTCTGAAATGAATTCTGAGGTTAAGAAGCGCAAGGCCCGGTGACTCTTGCGGATATAGTGAGTGGCTTACGACTTTTATTCCGTTAGGGAATAAAAGCAGGACACCATCTTGAAAGCTATTAGGGCAAACCATCATATTTGCACTGCTGGTGATTCACAGATTAGGAAAATAATTATTTATAAACAGCTGGAAATATTTTTTTTGCAATTTATGTAAATGAATAGACGGAATAAATAATACAGGTTTGGAAATGGTAGCGTTCATAGTTTAATGATGATGAATAATTAATAACTCAAGATAATTTTTTATAATTGCTGTATTTGCGCATCAATGCTATATTTTAAAATTAAATTAAGTTTACAAATTTAAATCTTTCATTTCGTTCTTGCAAAATCTCTTATAAATAATAAGACTGAGTTTAAAGTTGTTCATTTAAGCTAAGCTCCTGATTAATTAATGATATTAAACAATTCATTTCAACAATAATTGTGATAATTTACAAGTAGTAGAAACGACGACTAGGACCTGCGTAGATGAAATCACGCGCAAAAGCTGATATGTAAATAAAATCATGACAGTATTTTATGAAATAAGTGTCCATTTTCCTATTCCTAAACGGTGCTTCATATTTACCTTTTCAGTGCCAGCATCACCTAAAGATAATAGATAGCACTTCATTACCTTCTTACGGTCTACCTGTTATTTTCGATTAGCAGCATAACCTGAACTTTACTATCGACCATTCTTTTAGTCAGAGCCAGCTGCTATTGTACCAGCTAAAGCAAACCAACAACAGTTTAACATGGAATTTGAACCACGGCAGCATCCTGGTAAACTTCGCATGACACAGTAAGTTGTGCCAGAGGTAGGGTTAAGAGCCTATCAAAATTCTAGCCTTGACAGGGATTCCAACGGAGGACCTTTTAATATCCAATCAGAAGCCTTAACCACTGAGCTACTAGGACGCTCTATATAATTATACCTAAGAAAACAGATCTTTAAGAAGGTTGCCCAATAAAACTCTTTGTAGGACAGCAACAAAGAGAAAGGGAGATAAAGAACGTCACATTTCAAGACTTTCTAGAAGGAGCTGACACAACAAAGGAAACGCTTAGCATAATTTTAAATATAAGTGAGTTAATATTCAAGTGCATCAAGCCAGACAGCAGTTGGTTCCAAAGTGCGAAAATAAATGCATATTCTTAATACTACTCCACGTGAAGCTTATGAACAGGGATTCGATGCCTTGCACCAAATAAAGTGAAGCGGATGTCAACAGTTGACATCAAAATTTACTTATGTGGTGTACTTACTACAGAATTATACACATCTTACTTTTAATGCTGTAAGGTAAGAATGGTAACTGAACTGGAACTTCCTAACAGTAGTCTCTTGCTACAAGAGTAAGGTTTATCTCTGGTGACACAATTTTCTCGTGTGAGCGTAATGTTGAGTCGACTTTCTCAGCAGGGACTCTGGAGCCACTCCAGTCACGTACCTGCCCTCCCTTGTGTACCTCACGTACTACCGATAGCAGAAATTGGTGCCGATCGGGCAATATGATACGCCTCACATATCCCTCAGCGCATTTGACTATGTTAACAGCATTGTAAATATGAAACATCATATTTTCTTATTCTTATTTTTGTGTCATCATTCTCTCTGCTGGGCTAATGCACTTCTATATATCTTCGTACCTTGAGCTAATGTCTTCATCTTCACTGTAAAAACGAGCGTCGTGGGTGAGCGGTTAGCGCCCTGGCCTCGCTTTCGGGAAGACGGCGGTTCGAATCCCCGTCCGGTCATTCAGATTTGGATTTTCCATGGTTTCCCCACATCACTCCAGGCGAATGCCTGGATGCTTCCTTCAAAAGGCAATGGCCGAATTCCTTACCGTTCCTTGTCCCCAGTCCCATCCCGCCTTTAATGACCAAGACGTCGAGGAAGCGTAAATCAATAAGTAAAAAAAAAAAAAAAAAAAGTAGTTCACTGGAAAGTGCATCCTTGGCAACGTATTTCATATTCTCTAGCATCTGCAATCCCTCTTCATAAATTCCACCAACTTACAAACCAACTCTTCCTTAATGTGTCGAGACATAACTCATCACCATTTCTCCCATTTTATAAGTTATTTCAACAATTTCGTTTATTCAATAATCATTTCGAGAATAAATTTAATTCTGACACAATACATGCATAAAAGTTTCTGTATTTTGTTGTTGTATCATATGTCATACAGTTACGCATTTTCCCCATTCATTTAAGTAATTTAAGCTCGAATTCGAAGAAATGCTTTTTTGATTCCATCATACTAGTAGATTTTATAATAGAAACTTTCTCCTATGAAGATGTCCGATACTGCTGATATGCTATCAATTCTATCTTTGTTTTGATGTTGTGGTTTTACTTCCTTGATAACGGTTAAAACTTCATTTAATCCATTCTAGTTTTGATATTCAGTATGTGCCTACTCTTCTGTACTTTAGGGAACGTGCACAAACTACGTGGCTCGGTCCAGGAGGGGGGGGGGGGAGGGGGGGGGGGGTTGGCTGGAAGGCTACTCTGGGCTACGTGGGGGGAGGGGTGGTTCCGAGCCAGGCCACGTAGCTTTCCTTTCATAACATTTTTCACAGTTAAAATGATGAACAGAACACACAACAGCAAGTGAATATTTATTTCCGTCAGTTAATTATCTCCTTATGTAATTTACAATCATCTGACATGAGAAAGCAGTGCAAAATGTCGTCTGGAATCAAAGGGGAAAAAAGCTACGTGCAACGTGAGGGGGGGGGGTAGAGGCAAAAGCCACGTAGGTCTACGTGGGGGGGAGAGGGGTTCAGAGGAGGCCAAAATGGAGCTACGTGGTTTATGCACGCTCCCCAAGTAGGGATTTGCCAGCTGATTAAGTTAGCTTACCACGCAGTCTGACAGACGATGTGGTGCGCTAAGTCTCTCTCTTACATATCTATAACTTTTACAGAAACAACTCATACTTTTTGTATTTTTACATGAATTATATTTTTTATTTTATTTTTTTAAATCAGGTGAACGAAATTTTTTTAAATTATTTTTTGAAAATTTAATTTAAAATACTTGCGGCCATATTTTGATATGTAACCCGGCAGAATCGTATTCTGCTATTAATACTTATATATACAAATTGCATTTTAATCAAATAACATATGGACAAATAAATGTACAAAGGCTTTTACTTCGGGCATACATTGTCTATCAGAGGTTGTGTGAAGGTCTTGTCGTTGGTAACGATCATTTTTCCGGTGAAAACCGTCTGGTCGGGTTTTTGTTTCCATTTTCATTTGGTCCCGTCAACAAGATCACCGCTGCCCACGGACATCTCTTGTACCAGGAAAGCTTCATTGTCATCGCTTCGTCGCGCCTGCGTCAACAGTCGGCTGCTCGCTTTCAGTACAACAAAGAAACAACCTTGCGGTGTCAACTAATAAGCCCCTTTTGATCCCTCTCGGAGCGTTACACCTGCACACGCTAAAAGCTAACGAATATAAGTCGCTCTAAGAAAGAAGTGAGCGGCCAATGCCGGAATCGTCAAAACTTCCGACAAGAAAACACTGCACGTAAGTTTGTTGTTAAAACTAACGTGGGATGTTATTTCACACAGCCTGAACCATTGCCTCATACACGTTTTCTCCTGTCGTTGGGGGATCTGTAAAACAGCTTCTTGGAGTGGTGAATTTTTTTAACTTAACGTTTGTTGAACCAAAGCCGTCTTTGTAAGGTCTCCTGCCCGAAATCCCTCTGGTCGAGAAGCACGTTTTTTATTGCCTGTCTTTCAAACTTACGTTAAAAGCATCACTTGTAATCCCTGACCGTTTACAGGTAGTTGGGCCTCCGGTTTTTGTGTTCTTTGCCGAAAAAGTTCGTTCGCTTGTGTCGAGGTATCTGACACGTTGCGTGACCCCGTTAATTTTTCTAATATCGCCTCGTCCACAGGTCACTTTTCACTTGACTAAACCGAGCGTGGTGGGTGAGCGGTTAACATTCTGGCCTCGAATTCGGGTGGATGTCGGTTCGAATCCCCGTCCGGGCATCCAAATTTGGGTTTTCCATTGTTTCCCTAAATCATTCCAGACGAATCCGGGGATGCTTCCTTCAAAAGGCCAAGGCCGAATTGTTTCCCCTTCCTTGTCTCCAGTCTCATCCCGCCTCTGATGACTCGATGTCGACGAAGCGTAAGGCCATAAAAAACCACTTGACCAAAAATGTTTAACCTACACACTAGAGACTGCCGCTGGCGAGCAAGGAAGAACCTGCAGACGGAATGTAATCTGTAACTCATGGAGGAAGTATTATACTGTTCTACCTAGAGCAATGGAAGAGCTGAGATAGGATTGCTGAAGAGTAGGTTTGGAATCTCATATTATAAGTCGACTATGACGAATACTGCCATACAAATGAAATCCTTCAGTTTGATCGAGTGTCTTAAAGCACCGCCATAATGGACTTTGGGTAGTACAACGAACGCAGGTAGAAATTTGGAGTGCAGCATACTAAAATCCCCATTCCCCAGATCAAAATTATATGTTAGAGAGCAAAGCACTGAACGCATTAGGATAAAGTTTATGTAGTTTACAGACAGTCGGAAACACTCAGTTGAGCTTTGTTTGATGCATTCCTCCATTTGTTCCTGTGATGAGTGCAATTCTTCGTCACAGCGTAACCATTGCGACATACGTACTCAACTATCTGCTTCATATGTTGTAATAATTCTTTTCCTCTGCAGTTCCTCTCCTCGACTCTTTTATTTACTAACAAATCAACTAATCTCACGTATGTTCTAATGTCACTCATCATTGTCTCTCTTTTTTTCGGGGAGAAGCTTCCAATCTTCTTTCCTCACCCATAAATTACAAAATATGTTCATTTTTTACTTTATTTGTCCGTTTAATTTGTATCATCTTAAAATGCTTAAATTTTAATTCTTTCACCTCCATTACTTGTTTTGCTCCTTATTTACACAGAGTTAGATAGTTAATTTCGTGGTAAATTTTTTGTTTTTTTTTGTTTGTTTTTTTTTAAGAAGATTTGTATAACTTGTACTCTCTTATTTTGAGATTGTTCTTACTTTGGGCTTAAGTTGTAATTTTGTTTCATGAATAAAAAATTTCTCTTACTTTACCTACTACATCTCATAATACTTTTATATTTAGTCCGCTGTTACTATCATTTCTTACATTTTATGTTCTTTGTCTTCACTAGGTTTATATTTTTACCGAATTTTTTTCACAATATTTTTTCATACCATTTATACTGTTTCAGTACCTTCACTTCTGTCTACTAATATCAACATACCACACCATAAGCATACTGATTGTTTCTTATCAAAATTTTAAGCCACATCCAATTTTTCTTTTACTGCCTTGATTACTTATTCTACACAAAAGTTGAATATTAGTAGAGATGATCTGCAATCTTTGTTTATCCCTTTTCAAATGATACACGTATCTCTTGTTCTGCTACCTTTCTTATAACCACCTGATTCCTATGTAGATTATAAATTACTGTTTCTATATCGATACTTGAATTTTTCAAAATTTTGAACATGTTGTCCCCTCAAATATTATGAAAAGCTTTCTCTAAGTAGACTAATGGCATAAATGTTATTGATCTATCCTTCTAATTTAATTTTATCATGGTTTTATTAAACCCAAACAGATCTAATATATCTTTCACTTCATATTCTACTTTAAATTATCCTGGTAACAATTTGAATCATGTCGCTCTGTATGTGACAGTTTTCACATTCTTGTCTTGGAGGGAGTCACGATGATTTTAAATATCCCCTCCTTCTTAATACTAAGACATCAGTTTGAATAATATTTGGTTCTTCTCCTAGAGATTTCAGAAGTTCTTGAGGAATCTTATAATTTCCTGCTATCTTATTCGAGTTCAGATCATTTCAAGCACGGTCAGATTCTATGCTTAAAACAGGATCTTTTACATTATCAATACCATCCAACATTTTCATCTTTTTACAGCGTACTGTTTGTGAGGTCTTATGTGTCATATAGGTTAACTCTTTATTCTATGTTTAGCTTAAGCATCAGCATATTATACTTAAATACACGTTTTCTATATTTTTCCCCCAAATTCTGTTTGATCCTCCTATAACCTGGACCTACTTCATCTTCACCAAATTCATTATTTATTTTGTCATGCGTTTTGGGCAGCCATTTATCCTTAGCTTTCTTGCATTCCCTCTTTATCTCATTTCTAAACTATGTGTAACGCTTTTTTTTCTACTTAATTTTGAGAATTTTAGCCATTAACTACAAAAAAAAAAAAAAAAAAAAAAAAAAAAAAAAAAAATTGTGATCCTAGGTTTACGGCTAGCTTTTTCCCTTATTCTCGACGTTTCTTTACCACCTTCAATAATCTACTTCTTCAGTGGAATTTGTTTCACACATATTTCTTAGATCCATATTTACGAATGTTTTTCATGCGAGTCTGTTAACTCCAAGTCTGTTATGCTTGTGGTGCTTCTTTGTTCTCCTAAATTTCAGGGTGCGCTTCATTATAATGAGATTATTGTTAACCACGGGGAATGCTTTACAGTACTGGAATTGCTTTCTGAACCTCTGCTTTGCTAAGATATAACTTAGCTGATGTCTACCTGTATTCTCTAGTCGTTTAGATGTATATATTATTTCCGTGTGATTCTTAAATAATGCTTTATAGCTTAAATAATATGTTTGCTATAAACAGTTTGCATTTTTTGAAAGATTTTAAAACGTTCAATTGTTCATTTGTATCCATTCTTCTGCAGTTGGAATTTCAATTCCAGCACGTTCTAACGTATACATATTTACTGCATTTTTCTGTTCTATTAATTAAGAAATCGAGTGCCTTGTTCACTCTCCTTACGTTTTACAACACTTTTTCACTATTTGTATTATAGCAATAACTTTAAAAATTACTTTGTGAATCATGAACTGTAGAGTGTGAGCAACACAACTAATAAAAACGAAGTTTCCATAGCGGATGGTTGCATTCATATTTTTAGTATTATTACGCATACCCGTATGGATATTTTCTTTTGGATTATATTTGGTAACAGTTTCAGTGATTTTTTGTGCAATATTTTGCCTTGTATGAGCTTCCAACATACTAACAGCCAATTTTTTTATTTTTATTTTGGAACCTTTGGAAATGCCATGTGCCGTGACACTCAAAAACGTGTTTGCTTGATCAATTCATATCTTTGTGGTAAAACTGATACATTCAGCCTTTTTCTAAAATAAATGCAACTTTACTGTTTACTTTTTCGTAGTAGCTGGCATTAAAGACTTTCTAAAATATTTCTCTCGCTTTTGTCTGTACTAGGGTCGAGTTTGAGGATCAGTAAAATTAAGTCTGCGAAGTCCTTCTCCTTCAACGAGGTTGTACGGAAACATGTTTACAATGACCAGGTCCATACGTAATACATTAATCAGCAAAGAAATCGGATGATTATCGGGCCATGGTGGCGCTACTTTTTTTCTACGATACCGCGTAAAGTAGACTGTTAAACTTCTTTTGTAAAATCTTTGGGCGCATACAAGATCTCTGATTTAAAAAAAAAAAAAAAAAAAAAAAAAAAAAAAAAAAAAAAAAAAAAAAAAAAAATTAATCAAGCTTTGGTATATAACACTGGTTTTACAATATACTTCCCACTGATTTTTATGATGTTTTCCAAATGGTTATTTATTTTTGCTATCGTCTGTCGGCACGCTACGTTTACGGTATACGTAAAAGTTGGTTCATTTTCAGGGGCTGAATGTAAAACTTCGGCTTCGGCCGAACATTCGGCTGAATTTGGCCGAAGCCGAATGTGCGGCCGAAGGTGCTTTTTTTGGCCGAAGGTGGCCGAAGCCGAAGCCGAACCTTCGGTCGGACCCTAAGTACAATGCTGCACGTCACAACAAATTAGTCTTTGTTAATTTCATCCAATCCTTTAGAACTCTTCTGTCAAGCATTCTAATCTTTCCTAGATTCAATTAACGACGATCCATTAGCAAAGAAATAAAAATGCTTGGATCCTCTCATATCCGACAAGGCACAGCAAGGAAGAAGCTGGCCAGAGGTTTAATACTCACACCAAGCAGTGAAAAATTTTTTATAGCCTGTCTTAAACGGTGATATCCATCCACAGATTTTACAGCCATTCGGTAAACTCTTCTTCTATGCTAAAGCCTCTTTTAAGATGTTGATATTTAACTTGTACTACAACTTCTGATTTCCTGGTTTTTCCAATGCTATAGATTCTTTGATACATAAATGCTTGTTTCATTGTTGTGGAGGCAAAGGCTCTGTCCAACATACAACAAATTGTTAGTCAACTGTACTAATGTTACAGTTGTAACGTGATCCAACTAATACTATAATACTATATAGTTGCTTGGATTGCAGGTTTGGGACCGAGCGTGGTGGAAGAGTGGTAAGGCTCCGGCCTCGCATTCGTGAGGAGGCGGGTTTTGAGTTTTCCATGCTTGAGGCGAATACCGGCATGCTTCCTTCAAAAGTTTATGGTCGAATTCCTTCCCGTTCCTTGTCCACAATCTAATCTTGTCTCTAATGTCCTCGACGTCGAGTAGGCGTAAAGCTGTAAGTACAATAAAAAAAGAACCATCTTGCTGTACCTTTTCTTCAATTACTCAATTAAAACTCTATGCCTCTGCGAATATTAACACCTCAGTGTTTCAGACTGCAGTAGAAACAGATCAATAAATTTTGACAGCAGTTAAGGAACCTGGGAAAATGATCCAATGTGTCCCATAAGCCGGCGTAAGAAAGTCAATAAAAATCAACAGGTTCCTGGATCCATAACGCGCATCTTTTACAAAGCAATACGTTAGAAACAACTATAAATTTTTTATCAGAAATATACAGCTATTTTAGAACAAAAGTAAGGTTTCTTTCAGAGTAATATAAAAAACTTCATTTAGATTTAATGCGTAAATTACAGTTATCAGGACTTAAGTTTTATATCGAAACCATGTAATCGCAAGCGGGTGCTCTAGTAACTATTGAATTCAGACCTTATTACTCCCATTGGTAATAATATTAAAGTAAAAAACTCAATTTGCGGTAAATCTTTATGTGCAGGTCCGTATTTAAGCGGACTCACCCTTAGCCTGAGATTCTGGCAATCAGTGTGCGAGGCGGTGTTGTTCCTGTTATTGGCATTTTGATTGGGGCAAGATGATGGAAATTCACACTCCACCTAGAGTCTGCTGGCGAAAATAAATGCATTACTCTCTTTCCTCTTCTTTCGTTAAAAAACTCCGTGATTTCTGGCTCTTATCCAAAGTTAAATGCCAGTGAAAAGTCTGTTATAACATTATAAGATATGACTCCACCTATTTCCAGAAAGTAGTCACTGCTGCCATTTTAGAGTTGTTTCCAAAATATATATATATATATATATCTTGGCTAGGTTGTGTAGAAGAATAAGGAGATCTACTAAGAAAGAGAAAATAGAGAGACTATTCAATTATGGAACCAGTGAATTTAAGATCTTGTCCGGTAATGTTGAAGGGCGTTTAAATGGAATGGACACTACCCAAACAAGCTTGAAATCAAGCTAATAATGCAAAGAAGTGTGTATCTTCCATGCAGTAAATAATAGAAGATGTTCAAAGTAACGGTCGCACATTCCATTACAAGATCTCATCACCTCATCAACTCGTATATGAGGGCGACGGTGTGGCAAACTTCTGTAGGTCCGCCGAAAAACATTTTTGCTATAATTTACAGTAATGCCCCATAACGTTCAGATAGTATTTCTCCCTATTGTATGTTGAAATTATTGTTCCAGTTACGTTCAAACCACTTAAAAAGTGGATTTAAAAAAGACTCCTAATGGAATGATTGAAATCCTTTAATATTTCTTTCAGTTGTATCCTCTTATAATCATATTTGAAATAATGCTAGTTATTGGTGCTGTTTATATTGCACTCTGTAGGCTGATAAACTGACACTGTCTCAGTAATTCTGCAATCAACGTAGATGTCAAAGATACAACAATTACCTGGTTACTGGTTAGTCTGAGCGGCCTGGTGGCTTAGTGGTTAAAGGCATCTGACTAGAGATCAAAAGATCCCGGTTAGAATCCCTATCTCGGCGGGGATTTTCATAAGGGAGCGTGCACAAACCACGTGGCTCGGTCCAGGGGGGGAGGGGTTGGCTGGAAGGCTACGCTGGGCTACGTGGGGGGAGGGGGGGGTTCCGAGCCAGGCCACGTAGCTTTCCTTTCATAACATTTTTGACAGTTAAAATGAGGAACAGAACACACAACAGCATGCGAATATTTATTTCCGTCAGTTAATTATCTCCTTACATAATTTACAATAGTCTGACAAGAGAAAACAGTAAAAAATATCTTCTGGAATCAAAAGGGAAAAAAGCTACGTGCTACGTGGGGGGGGGGGGGGGTAGAGACAAAAGCCACGTAGGGCTACGTGGGGGGGGAGGGGGGTTCACAGTAGGCCAAAATGGAGCTACGTGGTTTATGCACGTTCCCTAAGCACTTAACCCTTCCTTCATCTCTGTCACATCTTGCTGCATAATGTGAAGAACGCCAGAACGCTACCGTGGTTCGGATCCACGTTAAACTGCAGGACCCCTGTACCCGGCAGGACTGCCGGGTTAGGTTAAGGCGGCTGCTACAGGGGCGGTATGCGCAGCCAATAGAAACCCTGTCACCAGGCCATTACGACCACACGAAATTATTATTATTACTGGTTAGAGTGATTTTTGTTACCCAGTGATGTTACTTTATTACAACACTACAGTGCTGTATAGCAACACAGAATGCTATCTGTGGGTATAAATTCGAAAAATTAAACAAGGAACATTCTCCATTCGTCTGTCTACAACAATCCTTTTTATATGAGTCTATGTTCGTTTGGGTCAAATAGGACCACATTAAGCCATTGTTTAGCTTGAATGTTGCTGTGGATGTGTTACAGTTAGTGTCTTTAGCCCTTAAAAGGACCTATAGTTTAAGGTGGAATCCGAACCTCGGAACGTTCTGGCGGAGCTCATATGATGAAACTCAAAATTCCTGCGCCCACCGGGATTCGATCTCTGGACCACAACAGCAATCATTTTGAAAGCCAGCACTGAGCTACCAGTCAACGATTGACACATTTTTACATACCTTTTTTTAACTAAACAGTCAAAATAATTCCAGTGAACAAATTAACCACATTATATATGTTTTGACCTCAATTTCTAACAGAGCTGCACAATTAAATATTCGTTTGATCCTTTTATCGTGGCGTTACAACTCATATGAGACGTGTCATGAAACCCGGGAGGGGTTCGTTGGGAACAAATGTGAAGGAAATTAGTCTTGTCTCGTATTACGAAACAATGTAGACATTCTTCTGGAGTAATGTCTGGAAACAAATGTAAATTTGTCTGGATGGGTTCTATCAAAGGCCAAACGTTCAGGCATCAATCCGGGGCTATCCGTTTATTTATGCGGCAATGTAAATGAATAACGTTAAATCATGTGATAAGGTAGACGGTACAAGTAGAAGGGTTTAATACTAATTTATTAACCAGGTTATCTTTTAATCGATAATATTTAAACGCGATTTCATTGCTTCTTAACAGAATTATAGTAATAATAATAATTCCATGTTGTCGTAGTGACATGTGTTTATTGGCTGCACATTCCGTTCCTGTGGTAACCGCCTTAACCTAACCCGGTATTCCTACCTGCTATAGGGGACCTGCAGTTTAACGTGGAATCGAACCACGGAAGAGCTCTGGCGCACTTCACAAAGTCCCCGCCGAGACAGGCATTCGATCGACAGTCATACACTGTATGAACAGACTTATATATAGCTTCCATAGCTAGGAAAAAGGAAACAGATATTACAGCAGTGGTAAACTGAACATTTTAATTTTTCAAAAAGCCTATTGGTTTCAAATAACTATTTTTGCAAAAATAATATGCGATATATTTAGATATTAGGTAGAATGCCAGGATGCTTCCTTCAAAAGGCCACGGCCTAAATCCTTTCCGTTCCCAGTTCCATACCACCTCTAATGACCTCGACGTCGACGGAGCGTAAAGCCACAAGTAAAAAAAAGTCAATTTATATATACCTTTAAAAATATGTTGCATTTCCCCAATCGTGGATATATGGAGCAATATAATTTGTGTAATGTAATCCCTTGACGATAGTGTCTGGCATCCCTTCCAGAAATTCAGATTTCGGTTTTGTATGGTTTTCAGAATTTACACCAAGTGAACGCCGGGATGGTTCCTTCGAAAGACTATTGCCGACTTGTCCCCAGATCTCTCCTGACGGAGACGAGGTGCAAAGACCGACAGTATAGAATCAAACCTTACGGATGATTATTCCATAGTTTGTGTAACCGGCTCTCCGGTTACTCATGGTCTGTCGATGGCTGAAGCGTTCGTCCTAAATTGGGTTGGAGGGTGGGGGGGCGGGTAGTTTACGGCTCCAAAACATCGTGGTTATTACAGCCAGAAGGAATTCAGCGTTGGCCTTATGAAGGAACTTAGTATGATTTTGAGAAACCGCCGAAAACCAGAATCTGAATGGCATTGCGGGGCTTTTAATTCGCGTCCTCTCGATGCCCCAATGACTCATTATTCTAGTAGCAAGTTGATGTATTTTTAAAATATTCGAAAGCAAGTTAGACGACTGGAGTGCCCTTTCGAAGGCGTTGTACATTGAACAAGCGTTCTCAGGGTGTAGTTCACTTAGTAACATTATAACCTGCAAGCCAGGTGTTCTCATTTGGAGATGAGAAGAATCGTCCCCATTCCGGTTCTGTCAAAACCACTTAGTATTACCTGATCGGCCAATTAAAGTACAACCACACCAGATGCACGTGGAGAGTGGAAAATGAGATCGATGTTCACCCATCCTGGCCTCTGCCGAACTGCGGTACTTCCAGCTGGTCGCCGAGGCAGTCAGTAGCCGCCACCAAGAAGATGTAATAGCAATTCTTCTGAAGGTTAATAAGTACAGGCTGGTATACCCTGTTGACTTGGGAAATTGATTCCAAGTTAATAAATTATTGGACTGTGTTTACAGATATTTTGCCAGTTAATTGTTATCTTATGAATATGTGTATCGTCATGTGGAATATTAAACAGTTGAATTAATTTCGTTAAAACTAAGGTAACATTACGTTAGTAAGGTTTCATTTCTAAAACTAATCCTTATTCTCTTTGCTAGCTGTAAAAAATAGTGTCAGGAAACTTTAGACCACAATGCCACATATTCTGGGTGAAACAAACTAAAGAGTGGACAGCCATACTCGTAAATTACATATTTTGTATTGCAAAGAGCCGTTCGGGTTGCTACATACGTTGTACGGGTGACAGGTCTGGAGTTCTGACGTCACCAGGAAAGGTATCAGCAGGTTGAAATCAGTGCTTCTAGACTCGTGGTGCATGTGGGCCTGCGTTGTCCAACTGAATCATGCCCCGTTGTAGTCGCGCTAAGAAGAGAAACAGAGTTGGCTGTGGAAGCTCTGGGTCTTGTCACAGTGCCACCAATGTCAATGGCACCCTGATAAATGCCATAGAATACCGAGAATCACAGAAGATTCCTCGTAACACCATGACGCCAACAGTTCTGCTTGAGTGTTACTCAACATTTACGTCAGAAGTTTTGTGATTGCTAGTTCCCATCCATAACCGAGTGTGGAGATCTTTTGTATCCAAGCAAAAAATAATTTCACCATTAAAGAAAATGCTTCTCCATAATACAGCTTTCTGTGCTACTCGCACACAAAAAACTCCAGACGATGTTGAGGCTCCAATGGAAGGCTGTTTATAGGACATGGAGAATGCGACTTCTTTTGCAACTTGCCTTGCAGTAGTGCTTAAGGAAACAGGAGTTACCAGTAAAAGCGCTGCAACTTTCTAAAAGATGGATAGAATCTGTTGTTTGTGACCAAGCCTGTCGTAAGATGAAACGATCCTTCCATCTGACTGTCTACTTTGAGTCGTCCAAACCCTTTCCACGGAGTGTGCGTTTCCTTATAGACATAATGCTTCCAAAACCATCCTACAGCATGGTTTTGATTGTCCAGGAGGTGGGATAATTGAAGCAACGAAAAAGTCCAATAAGTAACCCTCTTTCAAACAAATATCTTCAGCTATTACACCTTGAAGTCTTCTTTATTTTGGTGCTAATTAAAATTTTCATGTATGCAACTAAAAATCTAAAACCAAGTTTTACAAAAATTTTCAGCATTATGAATTATGTCATTTCTGATATCGTTTAATTGATTTATCCATGTTTCTATGATATTTAGTACTTTGCGGTTCCCCATCCCTCATCGCTTGAAAGATTGTCCGCTTTTTTCCACCATTAAGGTGTCGCGCGAGGGTGCGAGGAAAAGGTGTAAAGCAGATGATGACCATACCCTCGGTAAGAGTATGTATGTTTATGAGCTGCTGAACAGTCGCAAAGCAGCTAAAAATAGTTATTTCCTCAAAGTTTGAATTTCAATCAGAATGCATTACTGGCATACGAATCTTATACTAAGAAATATAGACACAAAAAATTCTTGCAATGTAGGAATCTGAATTGTCAACCTTCCAGATCCAAGTCAGACATCTACTGCTGTGCAACCAGACCGCTCAATAGCCACGTCATAAATCAGGCTGTTATCAGTGAGGTTTCGCCAGGAACGTGACTTTGCCGACTTCCCATGGCTTGTGTACACAAATCTGGCCACTGGCCCGTACTTCGCCGCGGCACGTTTTGTTCTTTGATCTCGCGTGCCTTTAACATGAAAGGCTTCACGTTTCGCGTCGGAAAAAAATGTTTCACTCTAGCGCTGGTCCATCACTGTGTACGGCACCCACGTATTAATAAAAAAATACTAATTTACGTTAGTTTCTAAATAAGTGATGTTAATGCCAAGATTTTGTACATAGAACTAGAGGTATGATGTAGTGAAACGGTTTGCTCTTTACTCGCCGTCAAAACGGAGTGTAATTCCCCTAATTACAAGGTTGTAATTTTAAATAATTTAAATATAATTAATTAATTAATTTGAATCTAATTACCGAGGGTGGTGGTGTAACGGCTAGAGTTCTGGCCTCTCATTCGGGAGGACGGCGGTTCGAATCCCCGTCCGGCCATCCAGATTTGGGTTTTCCATGGTTTCCCAAATCACTCCAGGCAAATGCCGGGATACTTCCTTCAAAAGGCCATGGCCTAATTCCTTCCCATTCCTTGCCCCCCCCCCCACATCCTTTCCCGTCTCTAAAGAACTCGTTGTTAGAAAGACGCTAAGCAGATAAAAAAAATGAATCTAATTAATTATTGACTTAGTTATGGATAAAAGAGGTGTTTCACATTGATATTAAAGGCACAAGCAAATCTAAAATGATGCCATAACCTGGCAATTTGTTATATGAAAACAGAAGACCGACAGATGGCAGATACATTAACCATTAACTCCATAAACAATAAAAAAGCTAATGGTTTAGACGTCTGCGCACAATAAAGCGCCAACAACAACAATAAAAACATCAAAAAACTAGTCATTCGTCTTAAATTAGTGGTCGTTAAATTATATAAACTCTACATGAAAGTTGAATGAAAAACATGTAACAATCAGATTGTTTGAAATTAGCTTAAGGTAACAGAATCACAAAATTTGCATGAAAAACAATCACAGACACGTAACGGAATTTCTTACACTTAATGTTCCTTTTGGAATTCGACTTTTTGTACAGTTTAAAGTTCATAATTACATCAGGCGACTTTGATTATTATTGGTTTGTTAGATAGATTCTTAATCTTTTCTATCGCTCCACACAAGGTCTTAGTTGAGATCCTGGAAGTAAAGAGTAAATGCAAACAGTTTAAAATCAGGTACAATGTGTTACTGTACCGTGGCAATAGCTGTGGACAGTAGCAAATACAATGTGTAACTGTACCGTGACAGTAGCTGTAACTGTAGCAGATACAATGTGTTACTGTACCGTTGCAGTAGCTGTAGACTGTAGCAGATACAATGTGTTACTGTACCGTGGCAGTAGCTGTAGACTGTAGCAGATACAATGTGTTACTGTACCGTGGCAGTAGCTGTAACTGTAGCAGATACAATGTGTTACTGTACCGTTGCAGTAGCTGTAGACTGTAGCAGATACAATGTGTTACTGTACCGTGGCAGTAGCTGTAACTTTAGCAGATACAATGTGTTACTGTACCATGGCAGTAGCTGTAACTGTAGCAGATACAATGTGTTACTGTACCATTGCAGTAGCTGTAGACTGTAGCAGATACAATGTGTTACTGTTCCGTGGCAGTAGCTGTAACTGTAGCAGATACAATGTGTTACTGTACCGTTGCAGTAGCTGTAGACTGTAGCAGATACAATGTGTTACTGTTCCGTGGCAGTAGCTGTAGATTGTAGCAGATAACAGTGACATGTTCTTGGACACAGCTTCACCAGATGATCCCAACTAGTCCCTTTCCATTTCAAAAACCTAAATACTAGAAGCTTATTCAAGCTGCCAATTAATGTCAGATCCGTCAAGTCAACAGATTCAGACTCGAGAAACTCGTATTTTGTCGCCTCTCGATGGTCCTGGTGTATCCTCCCCTCCATCTCCGTCTCGCGTTTTTCCATGTGCACCAATTAGGGTATGACTTGATTTGGCATATTTTATGATTGGCTCCATCATGCAAAAAAATGATAAACAAATAGGAAATATTTTTTAAAAAAATTATTCTATTTGCTAACTTATATACTCTCTGATGGGCGTTCTGAAATTTCCCAGTACATTCCGTTGTGATGTGCTGATTGAATCGCAAGTCTTCGGAAATGTTCGTTTTAGTTCAAGAATAACTTAATCTTTGCCAAAATCTCTGTTACATTGTATGTATAATCTCGCCGTAAGACTCCACATTTGAAAGCTCGAGACGGATATAGTAAATTCCTACACTGATAGAAGTGATATAGCTACCGCTCGCGTAAGTCTATTTAGCCTGTGTTGTACCTGTCCAGGAGGTTTCGTTAAAAACCCCTTTCCGTTAGGCTGCGGTGGTTAACCCGCCCATGGTTGTGGATTCGGGGAATATGTCGACATATGTTGAAAGCAAATAATTAACAAAATACGGCGCAATGCATTTTATTGCATGGCCTATCTCAGTCTTTTAATAAAATATATGTATGCTTTGATAACCAAAATTTATGTATGGTTTGGTCACCAATATACTATACACGACCAAAACCGAGCAATCTTGTTATATGAATTATTTTTCACACTTACAGCATGAGCGTTAAAACATAAATCTCGGAATCCGCTTTTTGTTTGTTCTTAGCGTAATAGAAGGCTAAATTTATCATTAAAAAAAAAAAGGTTCAGGGGTGCTGTGAAAACTGTGTATGGAAAATAATTGTTTCTTATACATTGCAGTGAATATCAAATTGACTGTAGTGTGTAATCTATAAACGCATAATGCAATCGTTAATATGAAGTAACAATAGTGGGATTAGGAAATGCATGTCTCCACGAAATGTGGCTGTACAGCGTCTGGAAAGTTTATAGAATATAAAGATAAGTAGATTTCTTAAAAGAGCAACGATGGTCGTATTTATTTCTCTTCAGATCACTGCACACTAAATTTTCCACCGTAAAAATGATGTTTATCTCCAAGTTGACGTAATTGGCGTCTGCAAACTTCAAATTTGAAACCAGTAGCTTATCGGACTAACTTGTTAGCCAACTTAGATTTAATTTAATTGCCACGGAGTGTATTCTCCGGTATAAACTTTCCTACACACCTCATTTCCAATTTCGTTATTATTCTTTTTTACTCTAAAATTCTTTTAATACAATTTTGTCACCTACACACTTTTACACTTCACGAATTTTGTTTTTAAATTATTTTAGTATTTCCGGTAAACTGTTTAGCATATCCCTTATTAATTTATTCCAGTCACTGAATCCCTTACCAAAAAAATAAAATAATTGTCCTACCACCTGCCACTCTACTCCCTCACCCCATCCCCCCTCCCCCCCCACCCCCACCGAGCAAAGTGGATGAGCGGTAGCGCTTGAGCAACCATTTGGTAGGACGCGGGTTCAAATCCCGCACGGCCAGCCAGATTTCGATTATCCTATAAAAAAATTGTTTTACGTAATAAGTAGTTTCACATGTACAGAGTTGGAGAAGCTTTATTTGTTCAATAGAATATTTAAGGAAATAAAACAGCATGAAAAAATAGCTAAACATTTCGAACCTTTCTATACTTTTCATCCTTTCTGAAACGTAACTCTTCGTTTTGTTTTTCATACCTGCGCGGGTGATTATAATTTATTTGTAGTCTTTTTCATTTAGGTAAGTGATAAATTTTGAAGGATAGTATCCGAGGTTAAGAAGAGATATTATTGATTTTTATAACATCAGTAATAGCTAATCACCAATGGAGTGCACATAGGGGAGGTGTTTACATGGGTGATATTGGGATCCCTGTTGTTGTGGTTTGTGTATTCGCCGTAAAGGCTTTCGGGTATTTTACCGCGAAATTTCGTGATGTGAGCTTGCAGTTATAAACATATTTTCTGCTGAAATGATTTACCTCCTGGTTGCTGAGGATTAAAGTTAGTCTTTCAAAAAAAAATAAAAAAAAAAAAATGCAAATTACAGTATTTTTGGGCTAGCTGCTATTGATAGTATTTAGATTGTTCGAAACCTATAATATAAATTTTACTGGGCCTGTAGTTTACACGTTTTGTGGCAGGTAACTTTGATTTTGGATATTCAGGTTAATTTTGATGAGTATAGTATTAATCACAGAGGGCTTCAAGGCAACAGTGGCTCTTAGTATGTCCGTAATGTTGACACAGTATGCTGCATGTCCGGCATTTTTGCGTTTTTTAACCGTTGAGTAACAAAGGTATGATGACGAAAAAAGGGTAAATTGATGTGAAAAAAACCGTCTAGAGTTAACAGAAAGTAATACATTTATACGGAAAGTTCTAAGACGTGGGTGACACAACATTTGAATTTAAAAGGAACATAATATGAATTTCCTTGAAATATAGCTGTGAGGTTACACATGTCCCGGAACGATAGAAACACTGTGTCGAAGACTTTGAAGGTGGCAGAGTCACAAAAAACTTCGGTACGTTTAGATGATGGAAATGTCGAAACTATTTTTGAAGATGTTTCAACTTGCTAGCAGATAATACTGTGGCTTTGGCCCTGCAATAAATCGGTGGGGTCGATTTGTTGTTTAAATAGTGAAATACACTATGAGCCACTTTCTTACAAAGCCCAATAATTGACTTGGTGAGTGGGTGGTGTTTGTCTTAGCTGGCTCACCCGCCAGGTGGCAGCACCGTCGGTGTGGTGGGGAGTTAGCCAATCAGCGTCCTGGCTCAGCTGTGACGTCACAAGATGGCGGACCGTTAGTTCTTTGGGCGCTCGATAGGTAGCAGCATCTCCCAAGGGCTTAATTTCTTTGGACGCAGATATTCCACTCCTCTAAGAGAGCGGGGAAACCCCAACCCCTGAGGCAATGGCTATGGAATGCGCGCTCCAGTAGACGTTGCGACAGGTGTCGACTTGCCCAGCCAAGGCATCACCGGGCGTTCGCCTTGCATCACTGTCACCAGATGGCAGCACCTGTACCCACGTTTTCTGATTTAGAATGCAGGCTTGCGTGAACACGCTCTGTTTGCTCTCCATTAGGCATTGCGAATTGTGTGCCGTGCGGGGAGATTCCTAGCGTTCCGTTAATCAAGCACTTGTTTGCGCTGCGAAACATCTTGGCTACTATCGACACACAGTAAAATATTTTCTTCGGTTCTGTGTCGTGATTTCGTGAAACATACTTGTATTTGATGAAGCATGAACCATTACGATTTTTACTAAAAACAAAAAAGTTCACATTAGTGAATATTACGTAAACCGACCTCGGTAGCGTTAGGGCTACAGTGCTAGTTCCGCGTGCCGTAGGTCACCGGTTCGAGTCCGGCCGCAGGTATGGGTGTTTAAGTGTTTTGTGATATTACTGAAAAAGCCGTTCCAACTCGTCAATTTCAAAACGAAAATCAAAATTATAGTTTCCACACCTAGAGCGTATGGAGCCAGCTTGCCTTGTTATAATTGAATAAAAAATAGGTTATAGACGATTGAAAAGTATAAAATTTTCCTTTAAAATACATTAACGGTCTAAATGGAAAGAAACTTCATCAACTCAGCAATTTGGAAAGGTACAATTTTTTCCACAAATGCACAAGTAGCGTCACTTTCACCACAATAGCTTTGCTGCTTATGGTCCGATTGACGTGAAAATCTGAAGGTTAGTTCTTTCAAAGCAGGAAGTCGTGTTGATGTTAGTAACGCCATCTGTGTGTGAGTCCCGGGACTTATTGAACGATGAGATAATAAATTAGCTGCAATCAAGAGGGGTTTCCTCATTTATGTAAGTATAACCTCCATTAATTAAGAGCTCCTAAACTGAAGCAAAGTTGTCGATTTACAAAACCAGTTTCTTTCCCTACAGGCATTACTGAAGTGAATACATGTTAATCTCTCCACTGATATCAAACCAATCAGCCTGTAATTTTTTAAAGCTTATTTCTCAATCCTGTCTTTGGACAAGAGCCCACTTGAAAATATTTGTGAAATGATTAACAAAGCCTTTCCCACACCAAGGCTAGAAAAATCAAAGTTTCCAGTTTGACAATGGCAAAACTCATGGAATGGAAGCATCAGTACGACGCCTTATTTCCCTAATCTTATCTCTGATGTCACCGGTATGAAATATTTCATCGCACTCGTAGTTTTTTCGAACAAGCTCAAATATATATCGTCTGTCTACCCAGACCAATCTACGTTATGCTTTCGTAAGCAATCACAAATTGAATGTCCTTAGCTGTACTTTGTCTAAAAATCCCAATAAATCCCTTGTGACTCATCAGTGATTGACTAGAAACAGAGAGATTATACGCTGTGGCATGTACTTTTCCACCTTTAACTGTATTTTACAGCACAGCACGTATGTTCCAGGAACGAAACACCGTCTGTTAATCTTACTACTTTCACCCCTGTGCAATCGAAGTACGCCAGTCCTATGTGATAAAAATCGAGTCACGCTAAGGCAGTGCCAAGCACAGAACATGCTGATTCGTTATAGAATGCCTGTGGCCAAGGTGGAGATATAGAAAATTTACCCACTCCCTTATGGAAGAACTCCAGTGCCGGCTCCTACTGATAGTCTTTTACACACTATTCCTAATTCTTTCAGCAAGATCTATCCCTACCCTCATCACCAACATACGCCGTGTAATCTCCCAGCACTTTCTCAAACTTCCTTCTGTTTCCCAATGATTCCCAATCCAACCCCTGCTCAGGTACTGACAGGGTTACCTTTTGTTCGTTTGTTAAAATAAACCAAAAATTCATAGTCTTCTTATCATCAGTAGCTACGTACTAAAATGTTCACTTAAGGTGGTTCTACTGCAGTTTCCCAGGAAAATTCCCCCTTTTTCCAGGAAATTTCTGCTATTTTGCAACCAATCAGGACCCAGGAGTGTTCTCCATTCCGTTTAAATGTTCCTATCTGACGCCAACCTTCGGATTCAGGACCAAGTATAACATTTGTTTGTAATTGTGCGCTTCGTCCATCTAACCACGATAAAATTGCCATAATGCTCTTAGCTAACTAATAGTTTCATGGTCATCAAATAAACATAATAACCCACATTATCATAGAATATCTCCATACATCGACAAGTATCCAAAGCGTCACCATAGGTGCAGACACTAGTTCTATTACGCCGAAGATAGCACCTACACTTGAATTGTAGTAAATTGTTAGGTCATTCGTATATCAAAGTGGGCTTTTGGATATTTTATCCACTCAGGCCTCATCACCTTAAGTCTAGTGCCAGATTGTGGTCATGGCCAACTTAGGCTCCATACACCACTCAGAATTATTCCACCAATATCCATTCTGACAGCATTATACGCCACATACAGCCCCCGACACTCTTCCTATCTTCCAATGACATCCAGCCCAGCTCCTTTATTATGTCACTTGTTGAATATTTTCCACTGATAAATCTAGCTGCCCTCCTTTGCACCTTACATTTGATGAACAAAAAATGTGGACTCCATACTACACCACTATTTACAAGCAATGGTCTGACTGTGGGTTTATACCCAAGTCTTTCACTTCTCTGGTACATCCCCTCATCACCCTCTCTGTTAAATGATTTTTATGTAGTGAAAAACGTGAGAAACACAATTCGTATGCCAACACAAACGGCAGTTAATTGTAAAGAGCACAGTGAAATGGGAGATTGCCTAAGCCCTGAAGCAATGGTTAGAAGCAAACGTTGATGGTGAGAATACTTCTATAACCATATATTTTAGACTCAAATCCACAGAGGAATGACACGCGCACACACTTGTACATGTATACAGCGAGGTTGACAGAACTAACAGCAAGCATCATGGAAACGATGAAGTGGGGCAGAAGTGTCGTTACCACTGATTAACTGGACGGAACTATCGTTACAAAAATCATCAGACAGACGAGTTAAAGTCAGTTATCACCATACTTACACTTACATGCACACAGAGATACGCAGATACAAATGTCCAAGTCTACGGAGAGTGCAGCACAACTACCGGCACTAATCATGAAAACAAAAACGTGGTGTAGTACTCTCTTGCCTCATGACTGGCTGTAAAACAGAACTCTCCTTATGTATCATCAGCCTGGCGAGCTAAGACAAACTCCACCTACTTTGGTGTAATCCCAGCATTTTTTCATCTTATTTTGAGCTAATCACGTGCCTCATTCCATGCTTTTATAGTGAAATATTTAATCGGTTTCCTGTCGAACAACTACAGAACGTATTTATAACTCCCAACCGAACATCTGCACAATAGTAACGCGGACAGCTGGTTTTCCAAATGAGGAGACATCCTCCCCATTCTATCACCGATATGAACAAAAAAGCTGGCCCGGTTTTATTTATCATTTCCTACACTAAATTACTGCCCATAAACACCGTTCAGCGTAAGCTGATCAATTATTCTAATTCTTCAGATTTTTTTTACATTTGCAACAAATGTGGATGAATATGTTAAATTAATTTCTATTCCGAGTCCATAAACTGTCAATAATGAAGAATAACAACCATTAGTAAATAACCATTTAACAACCAGTTAATGCAATTATAACCCCTCCCAACCTATTGATATTACAAGCCAGTTACAAGAAATTACTATATAATGAAACGCAGTCATTGTTAAATTTATTTTTTTTTAGCTAGATTTCGTAACACCTGCCAGAAGCGGCGTGAGTTGTCATTGATTTCCTTACGTTGTGACTCAACTTTGTACTATTATCAATGTTTCAACGCGTGCCTTCCTTTTACGATGTTGCGTATTCACTATCCAATATTTTTTTCTTACGCACTTGGCAATTTGTTGGCTGTCATCTTAATTGTTCTGATTAAACGGACTGTAGTTGTTCTTCCTTCCTTCGATGATTTTAGGCATTCGACCCTGTATTCCAGGTTTTTCAGAATTGAGGTTATTGAAACACAAATATGTCTCAGTCAATTTTCAATACATAGAATGTACTAATTTTCCTTTCAGCTTACGATAGGCAAGAACGCCTATGAATTGTAGGAAGCCCTCTTTTTCCAATTTCATATGTACGGCTGAATGCTGCTCATGTGATTAACAAATTTTTGAAATGCACTGATACCCTGTTGCATAAAATAGAAAGTTTCGTCCACATAACAGGAATACTGGTAATGTTTTAGAGAAGGCGATTCGAGGGAAGGTTTTCCAATGTCTTCCAAATAGAAATTGATCACCGCTAGTGACGGAGGAGACCCCATAACCACTCAGTCTACAATCTACATGTTAATGTAAATTCCCATCAAAATTGAAAATACTTGCAGCTAAATACATGTTTAAACAGTTTTCCAGCATCTGTGATGGAAGTAATATAAGCAGACCAGTGAAGTAACTGTGGTCTCGCCTTTTACCAGCGCTGACCGATTTCCATATAAATGAATTTGAAAAACGCTTCCTCTAAACGCTATCTCTGAAACTCACGAAGACTTCTTCAGAATCCACGATGATGTGGAAAACTAACTATCGAAATGAGTACAGATAACGAACAAGAAAGGTATTGATAAATCTATTCTAAAGCATGTAAAATGTTCGTATTTGAAAGGTACCAGTTTGAAAATGTCATATCAGTATTTTTTCAGTTACAGTATGATAGTGCACTAAAACGACTTAAACAGTTTAGATTACAGAGAAGATGAAAATAAAAAATCAGTTCGTTGTGATGGGAAAAAACCAGTATTGGCTAAAAGGAAACGAACTTGCAGTTGCATTGTATTTCATGCCCTCTGGGTTACATCGTGAGGCGATTCAGCCAAGAGTGTTGTGCTCTCCAGGTGCGGATGTGGTGCATGTTAAATCGGTGTTGCCGCTGGTTGCTTTGTAGTGGCAGCATGCGTCACAGCATTGCACGCGAAACATGTTCGGCTGGCCGAACAGCCCCCTTTGTGTGGTAGCGCTCGCTTTGCGGTGTAGTTGAGCTAAATTTAGCGTGGCAACACCTCGCCCACAGGATGCCCCAAGGACAGCTATTTCTTTACCTTAGTCACATCCTGAATAGTTTAACTGCCAGGGGAAAGTGTTTAACAATTGTCCCTTTAAATGCAGATATCTCGTAGCTGGAATGAATTATTCGGAACATGGCGAGTGCAATTAATAACCGTGCTATTAGTTCAAAAATATTTTGGAGAAATATGCCCACCAATTGTTAATTTCTAGGTCGTACTGATTAATGAATTTAGGATTGATCTTATACACATGAATCTTTACGAATACTGCATTGAATTAATACTAATTTGCATGAGAAATCACAGGAATACTAACATCAGACAATAACACTACACAAAAGAGATAAAAAAATCTGTCCATTTTGAGGAACAAATCACTGGCGAAATTAGATTCGATTATAGTACCACATTTACAAATTTGCCCTATGGTAACTAGAATGCTTGGGGAGAATAGTTCAGTCAACAGAGAAGGAAGGGGTAGCTGTTCAGATATCCTTCGCCCAATCAATCGAGCGGAACATATACTCTGTCAGCTTTTTTGTCTAAAATGTTTTAGAAGGATGGAACTAATCGGTTGGTAGCCATGTTTATATCAATTACAAAGTAAGTATTTGTCACCATGATTGAGAAGATAACAGAGAAGTCGTAGTTTATATTGAATTTTCTACATTACTTTTTGTTTACCAGTTCAATCAGCGACAGCAAATTATACAATTAATTAACAATAAATGTAAAAAATATAACCCAAGCATTTGATTATAATAAAATATCGTCAGCTGGACGTGAATAGGTAAAAGATTAATGACAATCATCAATCTCAAATATTTAAGGTAACACGATTGTACACGATATATGTGGACAAGTGAACAAACATTTTTGCTTATCATCCTTACACTGTTAGTAAATAATATCGTGACACAAGCTTGTAAACATATTCTGAATCGCCTCCTAAACGGTGGTTCAATTATGTATAGAAATCAGAAGATTCTATTGTTCGATTTTGAAGAAACATAACGAGCATATTATAAAGTTATTTCACATTGGGATCAATACGGCTAAGTTCTAAGTTAAGCAAGTTTAATATTAATAGCAAGCCAGAATATAAAGAATATTTACTAATTAGAGACGGGAGACATTGCCGTAACTCCTCGGAAAAAATGTGACACCAAAAGAGGAAGTTTAATTTTTTGTTTCACTAATATTGCTAGTGCGTTGCTGAATGTTTCATCATTTACTCCAATGTTACACCGCCATTACGGGATATGTCAGTGACGAAACTGTTTCAATATAAATTACGTACATACATATATAAATTTAGGAATGTTCATTTCAAAATGCTGTAGTAGTTAACGATGAAGTTTAGAATATTTTTTTTTTTTTTTTTTTTTTTTTTTTTAAACCGCTTAACGTCTCTTAACAGCGAGGTCTTTAGAGACGGGAAAGGATGGTGGGCAAGGAATGGGAAGGAATTCGGTAATGGCATTTTGAAGGAAGCATCCCAGTATTTGCCTGGAGATATTTGGGAAACCATGGAAAACCCAAATCTGGATTCCCGGACGGGGATTCGAAACGGCGTACTCCCGAAAACGAGGCGAGAACGCTAACCGTTACACCTCCATGCCAGTATTCCTCATTCCTTTTGCCGGTGGGAGTAACAACGAAAAAGCATATAGAGTTTCACATACTCGCTCCAAGCCAATTTTCGATTACTGTCTCTCCTTTCATCAAGAAATTGTTATTAATTCACCCACGGAATCAAAAGAAGTAGAGATACTAACATCTGTTCCAGGTTTATAACAGAGGGATTTAGTTTACTTGTTATGATTAATCTTTGTTTCAACATATTGTAATGGTCCAAATATTATTATTTGTATGAGAATAAATGTTTAAGATTGATTCGTGAATATTCGAGAGAGCTGCTCCACTTAGCGCTCAGCCGTAGCAACCTCAGTTGCTGAGTCGCGAATTCCATACACATGCCGTGGAGCAATGCCCTGGCTAGCGTCAGTAACATGATAGTATATAAAGGGAGACGCCATCTTGTCTCGCTCTCTGCAGTTCAGTTGACCAACGAGACTGGCACGATGTAGCAAGGTAATAGTTGCGAGTCGGTCTGCTGCCGCATGGCAGTTAGACTTAGTCTGTTCTAGTCTTCTTGTAGTATTAGTATTTCATTCTGTTATGTCTGTCTATAAGTTCCAGCATCATCATGCATTCCTAAATTCATAGTTTAACTTATACCTTGAGTCTCGTGCATCACTATTTGATAATGTTCGCGTTGGGTTGTTATTAGTTATTCATAATCTTAACAGTTATCATTGGTCCCAATCATGCAATACTTAAATCATTATCACACGTCTGAAGGAGGCTTAGTTCCATTATTGTTAATACCATATTGGTACATCTGGGAGCTACTGCGCGTGTTATTCCTCCCGTCATAACTTAGTTGGAAATGCGGACGCATGTATTATGTTCGGTATCTAAAGAATAAAAACTCTCATTCAATCCACTCTTCTGGTGTTCCTAAATCATTTATCAGTCGTTAGAGTAAGTTACCCAGTTGTTTCAGATATAGTATATATGATGTGAGTAATATGTCCCTAAGGTAAGAAGTACATGTTTTATCTATTGCTAAGAATAATGTTAACTTCATTGACTACTAATTAACGCAGTTGGCGAATCTGCTTCACTAAACTCGCCTGGTGTCAGCTTGACAATTCAATATAATTTTATATCAATATGCCCACTTGATAGTTGCTCAATGTAATAATATCCTAAAACGCTCACAAAGTGCAAGACCACTACAACCACGGCCAATCCTTTACAATATACGAACTTTTTGTGTCGAGTGAATTAGTGTTTGTTAATATATATTGTATGTATTTTTATATCGAGTTCCGCGGAGCGCTGGGCGTTTTCTGAAGTGTGGCGGTGGCTTATCAGGGATTCCATTTTACAATAAGTAAAACACTGTCACTGCATTTCAAAAGATGAAATTCAGGATGGACTCAACTGTAATTTTTCTAAATTAAATCTATATTTAAGGGAATGTTTATTTTTTCCCCGGTTTTTGCTTCTCAATGTATAATTAATTTTTTTTTATGGTTGGATGCCTCGTCGACGTCGAGGTTATTAGAGAGGGGAAAGTACTGGGGGCAAGGAACGGGAAGGAATTCTTCCATGGCCTTTTGAAGGAACTATCCCGGCATTCGTCTGGAGTGATGTGGGGAAACCATGGAAAATCCAAATCTGGATGGCCGGACGGGGATTCGAACGCGCGTCCTCCCGAGTGCGAGTCCATAACGTTACCGCTTACTCACCACGCTCTACAATTCGTAAAATAATGGCCGTATATGAGCTGGAAACGTAGGTCATGGACTACACTTCGTAAACTTTGACTTTGATAAACAACAAATTAAGATGACATGATTTCATAATTTCGCTGCTGGAAATAAACTGCACATTCAACTTCACCCAATTTTAATACTATACTGTCAGAATTCGTTTGAGCTCTTTTACATCTTATTAATCTTTTAAGTGGCATGGTTGTGACCTCGGAAGCAGGATATAACCACTCAACTGCCAGGCTCGTAATCCTATCTAGCCTTACCCCATCTAACAGGACGTCATGGACAACCTGTATCACGTCGTTAAATCCAGTCAAAGATTCAAAATACTTCAGTTGAGCTCAAGCTTACGTGGAAGACGGAACTTTAAGGAAATAGTGCCATGTTTACACAGTAGAGTGAGAGCGAAAACAAGTGGTTGGAGAGGAAGCGGCGTTAATGGCCTACACAGATCGAATTCTGCTATCGTGTAGTAACCAGTGTTAACCGGGAACAGCACTTAATAACAAGAACAAAGAAGTGAGCTTGTGATTGTGCACATACGGACTAAAGTGTACAATTAACAACTGTTGGAGTATAGATAACATCTGCGCATACAGGCGAGAGGAGATGGCCGAAGCAAGTGGCGGAATGAATCCTCAAATAGAAGAAGAAAACATTGAAACCTTTGTATACGAAAATGAACAAGACATGGCGGAACCAGTGAAGAATAAAATAGAAGAACGAGTGACTGAGAGTGAGGAAGAAGAAACGTACAACCTCAGGAGGAAACGTCGAGCGGTAGAGAAAAGTCAATCACACAAAATAAGCAAAGAAGAACTAATCCTATTGGAGATGTTTAGAAACAAGAACAAAGATCAGGGACACCAACAGAAGGTATAAAGCCAACTCAGATGGCCCATTCATAGTGATGGCAGAACCAATGAACGAGGGAAATATACAACACCCAATACAACTGGGCAAGGTATTCTACAATAAAGTTCCTGGACTGATAAGAATAAACCAACAAGGAAAGAATAGAATGGCATTGGAGTTTACGGAAGCAGAATTTGCCAAACAATTCATAGCAAACCGTATCTTATTACAGTCAATGTGACATAAGGCCTTCGTACCGGCTAGTAGAGTGGAGTGTAAAGGAGTCATCAAGTTCGTTCCACTGGACTTATCAAAAGAAGAGATAAAGCTAAACGCCACATCGGAGGCGCCAATCATCGACGTGAGGCGCTTCACCAAGAAAACGCAACTGGATGGAAAGACAGAGACAACACCGCTAAAAACCGTTCAGATAACGTTCGAGAGTCAGTATCTCCCAGAATACATTGAAATATATTACCTCAGGTTCAAGGTCGCAACATATATCTACCCAGTAACACAGTGCTACAAATGTCAGAGATTTGGACACGTGGCAAACAACTGTAAAGGAAAGGAAAATATACAAAATGTGGCGAAGAGCATAAAACATCAGAATGTCAAAAGGAAAGCCCCAAATGCGTTAACTGCTGCGGCGAGCATGATGCCAATGACAGGCTTTGCCCAGTGAGAAAACAAGAGGAGGAGAAAGAGTAAAGCAAGCAGCACACCGCAAAAATACATTGACCACAGAATACGAGTACAAGCACGGAGACTTCCCCACTCTACAGAAGAAATCATTCAGAGACGTCACTATAGACAAGGAACAGCCTGGCACGGTGGACCGACACCAAAAGACAAAAAAAGTGGTGGCACAGGTATCACGGGAGGCCCAGACCGAGGAAGTACCCGATATAGAAAACAATGAAGAAATAATCACCATCATAGTCAAACAATAATGAAAGCTCTAGCCCAACATATGAAGGGCAAAATGACAACGACTGTACTCCAAAAAGTACAAGACATTGCCACTAGAAGCATGATAAAAGAAATCAGACAGATAGGCTCAACTATGCAGAACTCAGAGAACTCCAGAGCAACAACTGAAAGTGGCTAGGAGAAGACAATTAAACATAATACAATGGAACGCTAGAAGTCTGTACCATAAATGGAACGATCTTCAAAGACTACTGGAGGAACACAAAGCAGACGTGGTACTGATCACGGAAACGTGGTTATGTCAAGCACATACGCTCAAACATAGGCTCTACAGCATCTACAGGAAGGACAGGGAAGACGGATACGGTGGTGTGGCCATCATGATCAGAAATGGAATGAACAGCTCCATTAGAAACATGGTGATATCAGCAGCTGATATAGAAATCCTAGCAATAGACATCACACAAGGAAGCACCATTAACACGGTTTCTGTAATATACAAACCACCAAGGGTCAGTCTTACTGAAGAGCAATGGTCAGAAATACTCAATCAGCTCCCATCAGGAAGTATCCTGGGAGGTGACTTCAACGCCCATCACCCATTGTGTCACGACAGTCGAACAGACCAGCAAGGAGAAGAAATTGCAGCCGCAATTACATCATCCGCATTTGCCACGCTCAATAATAAACCTGGAACCAGAATAGGAAC
This sequence comes from Vandiemenella viatica, assembly GCA_031002005.1. NCBI lineage: Eukaryota > Metazoa > Arthropoda > Insecta > Orthoptera > Morabidae > Vandiemenella > Vandiemenella viatica. Next base: position 47,644,684 of record CM061921.1, on the reverse strand, counting down.
ACCTTATCAAAGAAGATCGTCGCCAGACATACCTATAGTATCTGCAAACCTCAGACAAAAAACAACGTGGGAGATACTTAAGGACAACCTGGGCAGCGATCATTTCGTTATAAAAATGACGGTAGATGCACCAAGCACCCTTAACCACGAGACACCAAGGACCTTATGGAACTGCAAAAGAGACAAATTTGGAGCAATATCAGGAGAAGATAAATATGCTAATGAAACAGGAGAATGATGAGGATGGCCAATTACAGCAACGATACAATAATTTCGAGGGAATAATTACATCTGCAGCCAAAGAATGCATACCCCTGACCAAAAGCAAGGAGAAGACTTCCGCAGAAAGGAAACCGTGGTGGACAGCGGAATGCTCCAAAGCCATAGCTAGACGACGCTTAGCCATCAAAGCATATAGACAGTGTTCGACAGTGGACAAATTTGCTACGCTCAGGAAGGCAATAGTGGAAGCCAGGACAATCATAAGAAGAGCCAAGAGGAAAGGATGGGAAGAGTTCTGCGGCAACATCAAATATGGAATCACGCCTCAAGAAATGTGGAAAAAGCTAAGATGGTTTAAAGGAAGCGAAACGAAATCTAAATGGATCACCAGCAACAAAGAAGTAGCGGAACAATTTTTGGCCCTGACAGCACCCTCGTACGTCCCGCTAGAACGAAGCGTGGACTCTGCTATAAAGCGAGACACTGAGCCAAAGAGACCAAATCACAACAAGTTTGAAATGTCAGAGCTAAAATGTGCAATAAAAAAGGAAGATACGGCCCCCGGACTAGACGGCATAACATACTCCATGATAGAAAAACTTCCACCAAGAGTGAAACAGAAGTTACTCGAACTGTATAATAACATGTTGTCAACAACATATGTGCCAGAACAGTGGAGAAATGTCCTCATCATACCAATCCTAAAGGTGAACAAGGACAAAACTAAAAGCGAATCATAGAGACCCATCTCACTACTATCCTGTCTTGCAAAGATCATGAGTATAATGATCAAAAACAGAATGCAGTGGTTCGTCGAGCACCACAAAAAACTGGACAGCAGAACAATGGGATTCCGGAAAGGGTATGGTACATTAGACAACATAACAACATTAGTCACAGACATACAACTAATTTACGCTAGAGGAAACTATCTACTTGCGGCCTTCCTTGACATCATGGACGCATATAACAACGTTCAGATCAACATACTCCAAGAAGCCTTGGACAACATGGGTCTGCTGGTACACTAGATACTTGGAGCATAGAGTAAATATACTATATTCAGCAGAAGGAGAGATACTTGCTCGTCATGTATATCAGGGACTACCCCAAGGAGATCCCTCGAGTCCCACACTGTTCAACATATATATTAAAAAAATGTTCAACTGGTTGAGATGCCTAACAACATATGCACAATACGCGGATGACTTCGTAGTATATGTAACCCACCCAAACAAAGAGAAGGCTAGAACCATACTTGAAGAACAAGTGAAGGAGACACAAAACATCTTGAAGGAGAGAGGAATGGATCTATCCATTCAGAAAAGCAAAGTAGGAATCTTCACGCAAAGACAGTTTGCAAATGAGGATTTCAAAATCTGCATAGACGGAACGCATATGGATGTAGTTAGGGAAACAAAGTTCTTAGGTATGTGGCTGGACACAAAGTTGTCCTGGAAAAGACACATAGAAGAGACAAGACAAGCTGCGTTACAAAGATTAAACATCTACAAAACGCTGGCTACACCAAACAGAGGCACGGACCCCCGACAGCTGTGAAAGATAAACTTCGCCTTAATAAGAAGCAAAATTGAATATAGTGGATTCCTGTATGAAACTGCATCGACGACCACACTTAAAAAACTGGATACCATACAATCTGCCGCCTTGAGGAAAAGCGGGCGGCTTTCTAAGAACAACGCCAGTCATGGCAATGGAAGTGGAAATGGTAACGCCGCCCCTATCATTAAGAAGGAAGAAATTGGGCCTAAAATTCTGGACAAAAGTAAGGACCAACACCAGTCATCCTCTGGGGAGAAAAGTGCGTACATTGGTGCATTAATATACAGTGAAACCCCAAAAATTACATAAGAGCCAAAGTCTCATAAAATACTGGGAAATAACTAACCGATGGAACATAGCAATCTCTGAAATCAACGATATGTATAGAGAACGAGAACCGTTGCCAAGGATGGAAATGGATCAACATGTATACACAGACCTGACAGTAGATGTATCAAAGAAGAAGGAACAAAATACTGAAATCATAAAGCAGCTGTCTCTGAAAACCTTAAACACAAGATGGGAAGGATGGAGACAAATATTTACCGACGGATCAAGAGAGAACGAGGAATCCATCACAGCAGCGTTCATCGACATGGCGCTAGAAGTGCATGAGACGTACAGATTACCAACCCCAATGTCCATATTTTCAGCAGAGATTATAGCGATACTAAAAGCAATCAAGTACATAAATGGAGTGGGTATTGTTAAGGCAGTCATCTGCTCGGATGCTAAAAGCGCCCTACAGGCCATAAAAGGAATCCCCAAAGGCACGTGCAAAAACTACCTAGCGTTTGAGGCAGCCAGGCAAATAATCAAGGAAACAACGGAGGGAAGAAGAATAAAACTACAATGGATCCCAGGGCACGTCGGCGTAAGAGGAAATGAAGCGGCGGATGCCATAGCACGGGGACAGTTAAATGCAGCAGGTATAGAGGAGATACCCATCCCCTACACCGACTACAACCACACAATCACACAAATAGTGAAGAAGGATTGGAAAATAAGATGGGTAGAAGAAGAACCAAGCAAGAGCCTCTGGTACAGAACCATAGCAGGGGAACCAGACCACAAACTATGGTACGCGCCCTTTAAAATAAACAGAAGTGAGATTAAAACAATAAGGAGACTGAGAACATGGCACGCACTCCTACGAGACAGAATGTACACCATGAAGATTGTGGACTATCCGAAATGCCAACAATGCGACGATGTGGAAGATACATATCACTTCCTTTTAAGATGCAAGCAGTATAGGAACATAAGGCAAGAGATAATAGAAAGCGAACTCAAAATCAAGGACATAGCAGACCTAATACAAGTCTTATCCTCACCAGCGCTGAAAGCAATAAAAGAAATGCACAAATACGTAATACAGACAAAAAATAGAATATAACAACAAAGGGATATTCAATGCATCGAGCAAGAAAATGTTCTCAAGATTCTCTGTGTATGTCATATGTACTTAAAGTGTAATTCATAATCAGTTGAATGTATTATATGATGTTACAGGCTGTATTAACCTATGGCTAAAGCCACATAAAAAAATACTTTGTTCCAAAGAAACTCTGTGGAATAAATCCACTGACTTTATTTGTTGGTTCTTTGTTGCTCCTTAAAAGTGGGTTTATTTGTGATGGAAAATAAGCATTTGCAAGGAAGAGAGAGCAAATCGGCCACTGCAACTTTTATGCTCATAAGTATGATTTCTGGAAGTCTCTGATTACTGATTACCTAGATGTGGACACAGGCTTTATTGAATTTCAGATTTTAAAAATACCACTCACGAGCTAGCATCTGTCCTGTTGACAAATCTTTTTGATATGTGTATAATGTAATATAGATGTGGAGTTTATATACTAAAATATGCATAAATAAGTTAGCAGGTGAATATCGCAGAAATATGATTATCTCCTGTTAGATGTTTGGTTTATTGTACTCGATTAGCAAATGGGATATATAGTTCTCGGATCAAAAAATGGGTTTTAGTTATGTTCGTATAGTAAAGTAGTACTGTACTTTACAGATAACTACAGGGATTTTGACTTTGCTAAATGAGCTTACGGTGAAATAAGATACACTGAAAGTACTTATCCTGAATCTTTTTGTCTGACCATGTGCAATGTTACTATAAAGTATTTGTTGTTCTTTACAATTTTTTTCAAGACACTAACGATTCACTTGCAAAAAAGGATGAAGCGGAAATCCATGGTAACTTAGTAAAGTTGAAATGAGTAATTTAAAAAAAAAAAAAAAAATCGAATTCCTTTCATCATTCATCATTTGTATCGCTGCTTGTGATTTACATTTACATCACGGTAGAAAGTTAGAAGTTTCAGATATCTTGAACAACAGGAGCTTTTCATTTCAGATCTTCAACAAACAATTCTTCAATCCAAATCTAGTATTATCTGCGAATGTTGCTTGCCTGAGGAATAGTATGCAACGCAATTAATTATCAAGCATGGAAGGAAATGTATCCGCACGTTTCGGGGGATAGAGGTAATCATCGAATAATTTAAATGTTGACTTTACATCATTTGTCGTTGCTGCTTTCATACCAGATTCAACACACCATCTTCGCTACAAGTACCCCGTTCTAGGTACTCTCTCTTCTTGGAATCAAAAATCTCAAACTGAGAGAATTCTTGTCGAAATATAGTGTATGATTTTTTTTTTCCCCTCGATTTTGTCACCGTGTTTGTTAGATACGGCGTACTTAACCTGTTGGTCTCTGTTGCCATCCTTTTGCTGACTCCTGTCGTTGTGAAGGATCCGGGTTCAAAACCCAGAAACCATAGTTAACCAAAGTGAATGTCCGGAAGATTCTTTGAAAGGGCCATGATCATATTCCCTCACGTTGCCTGTCGTTAATTCTCTCAAAGCCCTAATGATGTTGTCAATATATAAAGCACTAAACAAGAAATAACCGGTTACTAATATAACTAGGTAAAGATTTGTGTGTGTTGAAATTCAATATGTTTTTCAAGCTGTCACTTTTAAGGCTGTATCATTCTATCAATGATCTGTAAACATTGCAAAAGTAAGTCTATAAGGAAAGAGGTGATTTTTAAACATTGGTGTTTATTTGTAGGAAATTCTTCTCAAAATCGGTATAAAATATCGGATCTCAATTTTTTTTTTCTCCTGGAGAAAAATTGCCCTTGTACGAGTTCTTGTTGCAACGTGTAGAAACTTATAGAGTAATAATCGTGTGACTGAGTGCATTATTTCATTTCCTGTCATGGAATTTTCTAACTATTTGCTAAACGATTTTCTTGCCTAAATACAACATTCTGCTGGTTCGGCTGTCTCCGTAATCTACAATCTCGTGAATTTAGGCTGTTCCGCAAGCTAAAAATGCTCCTTTAAGACACCCAATTCGAGTCACGGCGGAACGCGATTGTGCAGCTGTGTTGGATTCCCGAAGGAGCCGTCCTGGGCTGCTGCCAACAGTGGTAGTGCCAGTGGGAGAATTGAGTGCAGTCCCATTGAAAGATCATTGAAGCGGATTAAAATTTTTGACCTTTAAATGAATAATTGTTTCTTTTCTGGCTGAAAGCATGATAGCTAGTGAAAACATCACGTTGAAATTTTAGTGAAAGTATTATAAATCAGTGTGAATTTGCTAGTGTAACGTATGGCATTAATCCTAGGATTTTTCCGCCAGAAAGCTGTTCACATCATATTGAAACCGGAAGAAAAGGATTAAAAATTTTGTAATAAAAATCTCAGGATATTTTAGGTTTACAAAACTTACTTCATGATGTCTTCACGTAGCAATGTTTGACACAAATGTGAAAGGCATTTACCGGACCAACTGGCTAGCTTTGAACATAACATGTCATACAAAACTGATGGTCAGAACCGAAAAGGTCTATTAACTAAGTCTTCTTTCCTGGTGCTATCAGTTCTGGATGTCGGTAACCATCTTGGCTGTCTTATATCTGTTAGATGACGCTGGGAGTAGATCCGAATTTGTTTTGGAGGCCCAGATTCTCAGATTTTTTGCCAGGAAGTTCTTCTCCTGTCAGCACTTCTCTTTTCTGTATTTTCCCTTGTAGAATAGATTGTAAGAGTTGCTAACGGCTATTGTTCGTCAAGGTACTGTTGCTTCCCTGTTTTTAAGATGATCAGTATTTCCATATTCTTTTTCATTTTGCGGAGAACTTCACCATTTATGCTGTAGTCTGAAGGTTTCTGTTAGGGTACACATTTCAACGCCGTACAGGAGGACAGAGAACACATAGCAGGGCAGGAGTATCATCTTTGTTGTAATTGAAAAATTACGACTTTTAAAAAGATTGCTAATTTTATTGAAAGTAGCCCTGGCTTTACCAATATGTGTCTTTACTTCATCAGGTGGATCCCACAGACTTTTTTTTTTTTTTTTTTTTTTTTTTTTGTAACTGCTTTACCTCTCTTTTTAACATCGAGGTCTTTAGAGACGGGAAAGGATGGGGGACAAGGAATGGGAAGTAATTCGGCCATGGCCTTTTGAAGGAAGCATCCCGGCATTTGCCTGGAGTGATTTGGGGAAACCATGGAAAACCCAAATCTGGATGCCCGGACGGGGATTCGAACCGCCGTCCTCCCGAATGCGAGGCGAGAACGCTAACCGTTACACCGCCCCGCTCGGTCCCACTGACAATTTACTGTTGAGTCAAGATACGTATACCTTGATACACATTCATTGATCTTCTGATTGATCATATTATGTCATTGTGAATTGTGGTTTTTGCTAGTGATCATTAGTTTTGTCTTATATATATAAATATCAAGTCCGTATTCATGGCTGCTATGTGACACTGTATCCATACGATATTGCTAACTTTTCCTGACTGTGTGCAAATATGACTGTGTCATCCACGTAGCGAATGTTGTTTTTCCAATTTCCATCTAACAGCATCCCGACTTTTACGTCACACAATGCCTCCCTAATTATATACTCTGAATAGATGTTAAATAATAAAGGGGACAGAATAAAACCTTGTCTTACACCGTGAATAATTTTTGCTTCAACCGCACTTTTTCCCTTCAATCTCACATAGGCCGATAGGTTCCAACAAAGATTGACACAGTAACATAGTGTAAGTTAAATATCTTCTGTATGACACGCCCGCTAATATGGTGTCTAACGTGACGACAATAGCAGAGTTTTCCAGACAGCTGATGCTTCTGAGCAAAGCATCGCATCACTGCCTTGGTACCAACTCCCTCTCAGCGTCGGTGGTTGGGTCTTGCGGTTGCTCTACCATTAGTCAGCCGGCTATTGATGTGGCAGCAACAATATCGCAACCGTGCGGTAAACTTTCTCATCTAAGACCCATGTTGTTCGTTCTCGGAAGGTTACGGTTGTTGCATGTTAAAACACAATGCAGCAAGCACAGCGGATATCATGATTACTGGTTTCATGGACGGATTTTCTTATTCATTTCGGCCTATATTGCGATTTACCTCATTTCTTCCTCAGGCATACCCGTTTCACAAACAGAAACATATTAGCACAAAGTTTACATGGGTCAAAAACAGATGGCGATATTCAATTCTTTAGAATTGATCATCTTTAATGATTGCATCAAGAAATAATCCCTTAATATGCCTATAAAATAAACCAGGCAGCTCATATAACATTTGAATAACTATCTATACCTTACATGATAGAAAAAATCTAATATTTTGTTAGTTAAAATTTTTAATCCCATCTGTATCGTAAACACCCAAGAATCTCATTAGGTCCAGTGAAATTCTTCGTTATTTCGCGATGCTCTCTGCACTAAAACTAGAAATACGTGGGAAACTGTTAAGAATGAGGATTAAAAACTCATTGATAGGAGTAGAAATGTGATAATCTTGTAATTTATCCGGTTTATTGCATATACGCAAACGGATAACGTCGAGAACATCGTTAAAAACAAGATCATATCAGACACAATTAAGTATCAGTTTTCATTAAAAGGATATGTGATTTATTGGAGAATGTTAAAACGATCTTCGTTTATTCATAGAAGAAATGGCAGCTGACTATACAAATATTTAATAAAACTAAGAAGCTATTCTTGTCACTCCCACATGGATTTAGGAGGTAGAGCTCTATGTTCCATTTCTTGACCCTGCAGCTGAAGAGAAGGGATAACATGGTCGGCGCAGCATTCGGGTCTTGTCACATTCCAAGACTTTTCCTCCTTTTAGCCCATACCCTGACGTATTCTCCTCGGTACGCATTTGACAGCAGGCTAAGTGGTTCAGGGAGGACATTCCGGTCGATCACCTTCGGCCTTCTGTAGGTAGAGACTCTACCGTTAGAACTAAGTTACCAATTTAATTTGTGTAAGGCGAACACAGCAATTATTGACAAGTTATGAATTTATTTTTCCACCTCTGACAATATGATTAAATAACTATACATTCCAAAGTCATTTACTTGTTTCTTGGTATCTCCATAATGCTACGTATAACAGTTTTGGTAAATTTTAAATGCAAACTAATTTCATTTGCTCTTACTATCAGCACATTTATGTACTTTTCTAGCTTTACGCCTCGTCGACGTCGAGGTCATTGCAGGCGGGATGGGACTGGGGACAAGGAACAGGAAGGAATTCGGCCATGGAATTTTGAAGGAAGCATCCTGGCATTCGCCTGGAGTGATTTAGGGAAACCATGAAAACCCAAATCTGGATTCCTGGACGGGGATTCGAACCGGCGTCCTCCCGAATGCGAGGCCAGACAGTTAACTGGTTTGTATCTATGGTTGACACCTTTTACATAACCATAATATACCATTAAGGTCAGAAACGAATAAGAGTTGACTAACCTAGATCTAGAGGAAAGTTAAGAGAAGGGACTTGTTTCAATTGGAAGCAATTTCAAAACCAGATGTGGTCCCATCGGTGCTTACGAAGGTACAGCACGTTGTGAGCCCCTTGGATATACTATAGACCCAAAGAAAGATCTCTACACTAGGACGGCTCATAAAAATGTAAAGAACCAAAAAACAAAAACAAAAAATGAATAAATAAATACGTATTAGATAGTGTATCTCCTCGCCTAACACGAAGTACTTAGCAAGTGACGGATATCACTGTCTGCCTTTGACATTACAGTCCGCAAAACATGACATCGCGTGCACCAAAGATCCACACCACGTGTCGATTTGAGGTTCGGAGCACCGCGCTGTATCTTATAAAAAAGTAATCATTGTGAACGGCAAGCAAGGTTCGTTCAGTTTATGCCTGAAGATCAGTTTTTAGTGAGGCACCGAAATTCGACACCTCTGTTGATTTAAGGAACACGCACGAATTTATACACCTATATTGAACACAGAGGCTATTCACTTACTCCTTGTTTAAACTACGAAAGCAAACACTTATTTATTTCAACTCAATTAGATTTTCATACCAACTTTCAGTACAAATTGATGTAAACTTAATATAACTGAGAATTAAAATGCCTCGATACAGGTTATGTAAGAAGATACGCGTCCACACGTTCTACAACTGTTCACCATCCAAAGACGAGAGCAACACCGATCCGTGGACTCGTTCTGATTGACATGTAGAGCTGACAGTATTCTGAATTATCATATTTTATTAAATTAGAACTTGATTATATTTCATGTTAAATATAGATTCAATGTCGACAATAGGTACTCTTACCTCAAACTATATTACAAACACAGAATTTGTAGATTCAGTATACAGGTGTTTCCGTGATGATGTTACAAACTTTCAGGGATAATGTAAATGGGTAAATGTATCAATTTGAGTTAATGGAACCTGGACCAGAAACGACCGAGTTGAAAGTTATAAACGAAAATCGTTCTAATATCTCTGACAGTAGAATACATGTATTGGTACTTTTGCTGCTTAAGACTGTAGGGCACTTACAGTAGGCTTAGACGTTGTGTACGAGATGTCTGTAGGGACTGAAGAGGATCTCCTGGCAAGAATTATCGTTGCCAGCGACAATGATCAAACGACACCGGGGATATTACAAAGGATACGACAGAACTTTGTGTGACAATACCATGACTGTATTGACGCTGGGGGACGCCACTTTGAACAACTGTTGTAAATGTAGCAGCTTTTGAATCTTGTGCAGGTAAATGGAATTCATTATTGCTGTACAGCCGACTTAGGAATTACGGTCTCTCTGACAACAACTTATTATTATTACTATTATTATTATTAGTCCGCGATTAACTAAAAGTGTTTGGCGAAGGGTGCATTGCACCTTTCCGAAAGGGTAATCATTTGGTAGGGATATACAGGACATGGCAGAAGTCGCCCATGAGCGCCTGGAGTGATACAGGAAAACCATGGAAAATCCGGATCAGGATGGCCGGAGTGCTTTATCGAAAGCTACTCCTGTCGGATTTTAAGTTTACTCGCCCGGAAAATCCTTTCTATTTCATTCCCTAATCGCTCATGGGAAAAAATGAGTACAGAAATGACTCGGTTCTGGCCCTGATTTCTCTTATCTTATTTTCGCGGTCATTCCGAGATATGAATGTTGCTGGTAGCATTATTTGTTTGCTGTCATTCCGAAATACGTCAGTCGGGAATTTTTCAGTTAGCTTCTGTCGAGAGCAACGCCTTCGGTGTTCCAGGTCTTCCCAACCTAACTCCTTCAACATCGCACTTACGCTTTCCCTCCAACTATACAGGGTGGGGCATTTAATATGTTTTCTGGAAATATTTCGGAAAGAGAGCATTTTAACAAACAATAACCTATATAAAAAATAATCGTACAGTAGGGGGCTACAATTATGTGATATTGGTTTTTTCACAGGTGGCGCTGTTGTCGTTACAACAAGGTCAACTTAATTCTTTTAAATGGGAACCCCTATTTTTTTTTTTTTTTTTTTTTTTGAAGATTCCGATTCCTCATGAAAAAATAAAAATAGTTTGCTTAACTCACTTTTCTGTTAGCCTCACAGATGGCGCTGCAATCGCGAAAAATGAATATTCGCGTTTTTTGTGTATAATTTTAATTATTGTTTAAATAATTACATGTAATTTTCATTCTGTAAACATGGAAGGTAATTTTAAAGGATAATGATGAAATTGATTTTTTAAATGCTTTTTCTTACTTATTTGCAGCCATGTCTACAGCAGGTGCTCAAAAAGGTGACCATTTACTTCCAGACATTTTCTGACACACTTCGAGCTGTTCAGGCATCATTTCTGCAAAGGGTCAGAAAATGTCTGGAAGTAAATGGTCACCTTTTTGAGCACCTGCTGTAGACATGGCTGTAAATAAGTCAGAAAAATCATTTAAAAAATCAATTTCGTCATTATCCTTTAAAATTACCTTCCATGTTTACAGAATGAAAATTACATGTAATTATTTAAACAATAATTAAAATTATAAACAAAAAATGCGAATATTCTTTTTTCGCGATTACAGCGCCATCTGTGAGGCTAACAGAAAAGTGAGTTAAGCAAACTATTTTTATTTTTTCATAAGGAATCGGAATCTTCAAAAAAAAAAAAAAATAGGGGTTCCCATTTAAAAGAATTAAGTTGACCTTGTTGTAACGACAACAGCGCCACCTGTGAAAAAACCAATATTACATAATTGTAGCCCCCTACTGTACGATCATTTTTTATATAGGTTATTGTTTGTTAAAATGCTTTCTTTCCGAAATATTTCCAGAAAACATATTAAATGCCCCACCATGTATATACCTGTCACGAATAGGGCAGCTCTTCTTTGGACCTTCTCTAATGCCTCCATTAACCCATTTTGATGTGTGACCCCATACAGAACAACAATATTCTAAGCGAGGACGCACTAGTGACTTGTATGAAATCGATTTAACTTCCGGAGTGTATTGTTTTAGATCACGACCTAGAAATCCGAGCATACAATTTCCTTTCCCAATTATCTTATCGATATTCTCATTCCACGACAAATTATTACGTATTGTTACCCCTAAGTATTTAGCGGAATCTACCTTCCTAAGGACAGACCATTAATTGCATATTCAGAGCTAAATTGTGTCACCTTTTTACTTACACGCATGACTTGACACTTTTTAGCGTTTAACTCCAACTACCAATCTTTACACCAAGCAATTATTTTCATAATATCGTCTTGTAACAAGGCGCAGTCATCCTGGGTTTTGATTTCACGATAAATAATAGCATCATCGGCAAATAATCTTTTCATCCCCCTTATTATGTCGCACAAATCATTAATGCGTGCTGTTACTAGTCCATCAACAGAGGAAATTATCAGATGGTATTGAGAAGTATACAATGGAAATTTTGTATGTCATGATCTGGTCTCGGAAGTTGTGGCCTTTAGTTTGCGTGCTGTGCGAAGCTAAGGCAGAAATAGAGACGATTTTCGCTTATCTTTCGACTCGGTCTTTTCCGGACCAGAGTTCTTTCCTTAAATTGATACATACACCCTTCTCCAACATCCCTGAATGTTTGTGAGATCATCACGGAATCACCCTGTATAAGCAAACGTAAAAGTGACAGTGGCGTAGATGACATTATTCAGGGAGATGTGGGTTAGAATCCCCATCCGGCCATCCAGATTTTGGTTTTCCATGGTTTCCCCAAATCACTCCAGGCAAATGCCGGGATGGTTCCATGGTTCCTTAAAAAATAAAGTCCATGGCCGAATTCCTTCCTTGTTCCTTGACCCTAGAACTAGTAACGCCGTAAGCAAAAAAAAAAAAAACCAATTTAAGAGATCGAACAAAGAAAGGAGACAACTCAAACATGGCTAGTGTTACTCATGGGCACACTAGCGGATTTCATTTATGGCTATTCTTGAAAGTACGTACACTCTGCAACTGAAGTCTAATGAAAGGGTGTCAAAATGTTAAAAAACTAAGATTCATTATTATGGTGACACCAACATCTGTTTGTCCTAATTGGCAGTATTAGTGACTTTGAAGCTCAGGGTACAAATTTAATAATCATTTTGGTAATAGTCTGAACTGACCTAGAGATATTCCTGAGGTTATTATACATGCCAAACAGCTTATTCCTGAGTCCACCATTCTCCCAGTTGACTATAATAGCTCTTTGGAAGATAATTTTTATTTTTTTTTTAAATTCTAGAATCACTCTTAAAAGTGCAGTTAACAATGGAGTGATATTATTTCAAAGACTAGTGACTTGCAAATTGAGACGCCCGTGTAGAAATTTTTACAAACTGAGAGTATCGGAAAAGTAAGCCAAACTTAGTGGTCAACTACTGCTCAACCGGTGTCAATTATACATCGTTATCTGCTTACTCAGGAATTACAAGCTTGTAGCGAAGATATATTCCCTCTTGTACTGGCAGCATTTGTGTGACTTTACTCAGACGCCATTACAGAGGAAGCATTAGCATTGCGGCCATCAGCGGCTGTTCTTGTTTGCCTGTTCGCCACAGTTGACCAAGTGCAACTACCTGAGAGACAAACACAGACGCGTAGTGCACAGCCCTAAGTTACACGTTCACGACTCATGTTTGACTTCAACATCACTTTCCAAAAAACAAATTACTCTCCAAAAAAGTAAAAGTACAGAAAAACCACACCACTCAACATTATTCCACAATGCAAATTTTTTTTATAAAGTGTTATAAGTAATAAAAATACACCACCGAATTGTAATGCAATGTTAACATATTTGCAGTTCTCTTTCCCATTTATGCATTAGCTTAAAAAGAAGATTTGGATTTATTTGCAGTGGTATTCTACACGACGCCGCAATTAAGAATCATTAATAATTTTGACTCAGAACGAATTACAGAGTTTTCTAATGAAAATGATCTGGAAGAAGTGTCACTGTTGTATCTCGTAGACGGCAAAAACAATGGCAGCTCTGCCACTCTGTAATTTCCCGTCGATGTAAACATAAGATTTCAATCTTTTAAATGTTGATAACGTTATCACTATCAATCACTTAGGAGTTCTGCTCTAATGTTTTTGAGATGGTTATGCTGTTTCCAGCATTTATTTTACAATGCTCCTAAAGAGTAATGAGATTCATAAATAAGAGACTAAGAACTAACAAACATTTAATTATACATAGAAACGATAAAGACAACTGACCATGACTACTAAGGAAGAAAGTAACTTTTAACCTTATTTTCCCTTATTTTAATCAAAACAGCAAAATACTACTATTGTTTGGGGGTAAATATTGTTATGGAAAAGATATTTTCTCACCATTTTTCTTGATGTGATTGGTATCATTCTAATTAAGGCAAGTAATTCGGCACCTGAAATGCCAATCCGATTTTTTTGTATGGCTTTAAGTCTGGTCGTTGTAGTCAAGGTCATTAGAAAGGGGGAAAAGACTAGGGATAATGGACGGGAAGGAAATCGGCCATGGCCCTTTGAAGGAAGGAACCATCCAGTATTCGTCTGGATTGACTTCAAAAAACCCAAATCTAGATTGCTGGATAGGGATTCGAACTTTCAGCCATCCGAATGCGAAAACAGAGGGTTTCCACTTACTCAGCATGCCCGTTGCCAGTCTGAGGGAAATTTTGTGTCGTGAGGGAATAGCTTGCATGAAGATGGCGATAGAATCTGGTAGTCGTCAACTTTGTGAGGTCACTGACCATTTTGAATGTTTGGTTAAGAGACGTTGATAACATTGCATAGTAATTATTCCTCTGTCTTGGCTGATGATAATTAGCAAATTTATTTACTAAGGGTTTCTCATAGGAATGGTTTTATGCAAGGCCGAGTTTGATCAACTGCGACGCACCGTTAGGGAAAGTCTGTTAGTTTTCTTCAGATTCGCAACCTTGATCGATGGTTATGCGTCAATGAAGCACAAATGTTAACCGTAACATAATAAATCAAACGAATACTCATGCTGAGAATAGGTAAAACTAGAAAAACATTTGGCTATTCGTTAAGTGTTACTAATGTCATAAAGTTGGAAGTATAATCGGCAAATTTTTAGATTGCTGGCGTGGAAGAGATTGTGGCTATTCATTATTAAAGTTATTCAAGCCTAGATTTTTCCTAATCAGTTTTTTTCATTTTTCATGCTTATTATTTGCATAGTTAATGTAATTATTCTATAAATAAACTGAAAAATTGATTTTAAATATATTAAATATTTTGTCGATGATTTGGATGAAAGGATCATATACTGTAATTATCTTTTTTAATGTGTCTTTAGATTGGTGTTCTCCACGAATTTTTTCGTTTCTATTATTTTAGCTAATTATCTAAATCTCCAGACTGATAAATGATAAAACAATGTACACAATCCTCGACATTAATGTAAAAAGGTGAGAAGTATATGATATACCGATTTGTTGAGCTATGAATTACAATACTCCAATTGAAAATGATATTAGCAATGAATTACCGAAATCTATAAAATTCTGAAACCTGGAGGAGTTTTGTGTTCTCTGTTGTGTGTTTTTTCATGGACTTTGGCCTCACCAGCTTCGAGGTCATTAGAGGCGGGAAGGAAGGTGGGAGTAAAGAAAGATAAGGGTTTCTGCCATGGCTTTTTGAAGGAACTATCGCGGCATTCGCCTGAAGTGGCTTCGGGAAACTATTGAAAAACGAAATCCAGAATTCGAACCTTCATCCTGTCGAATGCCTGTTGCGATGATACAGATGAAATATGTCTGTGAAATACAGATTAGATGGTGCTTCATACGAAATAACGCGATAGCAGTTAAAGTAACTAAGCGCTGGAGATAACTGTAACACTACAGAGAAATGAGCATATTATGGTATTTATGTACTTGCAGTAATATGGCAGTATCTATCAACGAAGTTAAAGAAGTTAAGCGAGGGCACATAAATGAGAGCGTTAACTCTCTGCACTGGCATTCGGGAGGACAAGTGTTCAATTCCCCGTCGTATCATCCAGATTCCGTGGATTCCTGAAATCATTGGAGGTGAATGCCGGGATAGTGCCTTCAAAAGGCCATGACCGAATTCCTTCCCGTTGGTTGGACCCATCTTCTCCCGCCTCTAATGGCATCGACTTTTACGAGGAGTAATGGGCAAGCCATAAAGGAAACTACCAAAAGACAGTTTTTAACTCTGAAATAACTGCTGTACACGAAATGCACAGAAACAATACCTTTGAGGGATATTTTCATATAAAAATAAATTTCATTCAAATTACAAATGAAAATTAGGGATATATAATATTCATTTTTACACCAGACATGTTCTTCTCATCGGCATGGTTGTTCCGAATGAGGCTTTATCATTCCTTAGCAAGAGAGTCTTTAATATTTAAATGTAAATATACTATTTGTTCATGAAGTAATACATCTGATTTACACACTATTATTTTTCAGTACGCTCTCTCTGGTCCTGAATACAGTTACACAATGTTTTCGGTAATGTAGGGAAGAGACAGAGGTCCATTCTCAACACATTCTCAGCCATCTTTGAAAACATTTCTCCACTTCTAAATGCTAATCTATATATATAAGGCTGAATGTATGTTTGTTGGTTTGTTTGTTCTTCATACAAATCCACAGTTTTCATCCATTTCGACGAAAGTTTGCACACTTATCCTTTGAAACAAGGAGAAAAATACTGTCTACATTTGGTTGAAAAATTATCTGTATAAATAATACATGTTGTCTTATAATTTCGAAAAATTACTGAACGGTGACAGACAGACGCGTAGGATGTGTAGGTCTCTGTACAGTCTTTCCATATAGCGGATTAGTAGTTCATAGGTTACTGCTGTTTGGATCGTGGTCTCCGGTTCAAATCTCCGTGCAGGCAAAGAATTTTAAAAATTGTTTTTGAACGTAAGAGTCACGCCTGGACCGTCGGTTATTCGGATTGAATGTTAAACTGAAGATATCACAAATTTAAGGGTTCAATGTGAGGCAAATCCTAGGTAGTCTTGCAACGCTGTTGGTGTACACTTTTTTACGTTTTAATGATACCTCAGGGATTTTTGCAGTCAGTGTGTGTGTGTGATCTGCAATAATAATACTATAAATGCGGAAGTAAGTCTCTGTCTTTATGTTATGTTTTGACGACTAAATTGCTATATCGATATTGATGTAATTTGGCAAGAAAATCAGTAGAAGGGCACAGGACATTTTTTCCGGTATGATTAACAGTTGTAGTCACGAAATTTTGAGAACTTATCGAATAGTGACAGATTTGTGTAGGAAAGTGATTCTCTTCAAGAGACAGGTTCGACGGTAGAACTATATAGTTATAGCTTTTCCTGTCATACACAGACGGAAAAAAAAATCCCAACACCAAGAAAAAATTATTGTAGAGTAATGAAATTTGGACAATGCATTTGTCAAGTTAACATGTTTAATTGATTAAATTTTCAAGATCACAGGTTAATTTAAGCTCAAGAAAATGCATTTCAAATGTGAAATACTGTTAAATTAATAGCCGGTGTAACCTCCAGAATTTTGAATGCAAGCCTGCAAACGTGAATGCATTGTGTCATACAGGTTTCGAATGTCACTTTGTGGTATGGAGTTCCATGCTTGTTGTACTTGTGCTGTCAATACTGGGACGGTCAGTGCTGGCTGTGGATGATGCTGGAGTTGTCGTCCAATGATACCCCATACGTGTTCAATTGGAGACAGATCTGGTGATCTCGCAGGCCAAGGTAACATGTCGACACTCTGTAGAGCACGTTGCGAGACAACAGCGGTATGAGGGCGAGCGTTATCCTGTTGAAAAACTCCCCCTTGAATGCTGTTCATGAATGGCAGCACTACAGGTTGAATTACCAGACTGACGTACAAATTTGCAGTCAGTGTGTTTGGTATAACCACAAGAGTGCTCCTGCTGTCATAGGAAATTGCTCCCCAGACCATGACTCCAGGTGTAGGTCCAGTGTGTCTAGGCCGCAGACAGTTTGGTTGCAGGCGTTCCCCTGGCATCCTTCTGACCAACACTCGGCCATCACTGGCACCAAGGCAGAACCTGCTTTCATCAGAAAACACAACAGATCTCCACTCCGTCCTCCAATGAGCTCTGGCTTGACACCACTGGAGTCGCAAACGGCGATGGCTTGTAGTCAGTGGAATGCACGCTACAGGGCGCCTGGCTCGGAGCTGTCCTTGAAGTAACCGATTTCTAACAGTTCGTTGTGTCACTGTGGTACCAACTGCAGCTCGAATTTCTGCCGCAGACGCAGTACGATGCGCCACAGCTGTACGCCGAATACGGCGGTCTTCCCTCTCAGTAGTGCCACGTGGCCTCCCGGAACCCGGTCTTCTTGAGGCAGTACCATCCCTTGACCACTGCACCCAACAATCATGCACAGTGGATACATTCCGGCCAAGTCTTTCTGCAATATCGCGAAAAGAAAATCCACCTTCTCGTAGCCCTATTACACGACCTCGTTCAAACTCGGTGAGCTGTTGATAATGGCTTCTTCGTCTTCTTAAAGGCATTCTTGGCTAACATCAACTCACTATGTCAAATCTCAGCGGTAAATAACGTTCACAAACTTTACAGCGCGTATTTAAAGCAAACCTGATTTGCAAGCTCTGAGTAGCGCTACTAGCGCCACACTTATGCGCGAAGCGCGAAATTTGAATCGATGTCATCTTTCAGATGTATAAACACGCCTACCAAATTTCGTTTATCTAACACAAGTCTTTCTTGGTGTTGGGATTTTTTTTTCCGTCTGTGTATTATGCCGACTCTGTGTTGTTTGGGACCAATCCTTTGTTACCAACAACTTTCTATATTCAATTCTGACAAGGAAATTCTTAACCCACGCGTACGAAGTCGCGGGTATGAGCTAGTATTTCATAAAACGTTTCCGCCAATCTGTCTTTCTTTCACATTTTTCTCATTCTTTCACGTATTACATTGTAGCAAAATTTAATCAGGATGTGTTCGACACCTGAATTCTTCACTGACAGGTATCTGACAAACAAATGCCAGAGAAAACTTTTTGCTGAACTACTGAATATATATATATGTATATATATTTTTTAACTGCTTTACGTCTCTCAACAGCGAGGTCTTTAGAGACGGGAAAGGATGGGGGCAAGGAATGGGAAGGAATTAGGCCATGGCCTTTTGAAGGAAGCATCCCGGAATTTGCCTGGAGTGATTTGGGAAACCATGGAAAACCCAAATCTGGATGCCCGGACGGGGATTCGAACCGCCGTCCTCCCGAATGCGAGGCGAGAACGCTAACCGTTACACCGCTTTGCTCGGTCCCACTGACAATTTACTGTTGAGTCAAGATACGTATACCTTGATACACATTCATTGATCTTCTAATTGATCATATTATACCATTGTGAATTGTGGTTTTTGCTAGTGATCATTAGTTTTGTCTTATATATATAAATATCAAGTCCGTATTCATGGCTGCTATGTGACACTGTATCCATAAGATATTGCTAACTTTTCCTGACTGTGTGCAAATATGACTGTGTCAACCACGTAGCGAATGTTACACCGCCATGCTCGGTTACTGAATATAGGTTATTACTTTTACTGGCACCTAAGGCCATGGCTCCAATAACTGCCTTATTTTGCTAGGAGCGGTGATAAAGTTGCTTCTTTGAATTTGAGGCTATCAAATATATATAAAAAACAATTGATAAATTTTTAGTGTAAAACATGTTTGTGATTGAATTACTGGTGTTCATGCTCAGATGCCATGCGATAAACAAATGGCAAAGGTCATTTTCGGCTTTTAGAATGCTTATCTGTGATTGGAAGCAATATTAGAGTTAAATAATGTAATCATCATTAACTCTCGCTGGCCACAATTAGAGGCGTATTAATATGGGAACGTCCATAAACTTCGTAGTTCGGTCTGGGAAAGGGGTTTGGGTAGGAAGCTAGGCTGGGCTACGTGGGCGAAAGGGGATGAGTATCGAGCCAAGCCACGTAGCTTTTCATGCATATTATTGTTTCACAGTTAAAATAAGGTACGCAACACCCAACAGCATGTGAATATTTATTTCCATCCTTTAGTTATCTACGTTAGAAAAAAAGTAGAATGACTTCTGGAATCAATAGGGAAATAGCTAAGTGCCACGCGGGGGGGGGGGGGGAAGGGGTGAGTTTACAGCAAACCAAAATGGAGCTACATAGTTTATGGACGCTCCCTAGCAGGCAACCAGTTGCGGTATAGACTTTTATTTAGGGGGAGGGGCGGCAGGAGAGACCAGAAATACTTGGTACATACTCCAGTATTTGTTAAAAAAAACGTTTAGTGTAAAGAATTCTTTGAATTTTGTTCACCAGAGATCAGTTACTACTGAGTGCTGAAAATGCAACAACGTTTTAAAGTCTTTACCGAGGAAAATAAGGGACACAGAACAAAAAAATTTCATCTGAATAGAATAATGATTGGTAAGTTTACGAAATGAGGAACAATCTTGGAAGAAAACGTGTGCATTGGCTGTATGAGTTAGCCCTGTGTGGCTGAACTGTGAGGGTTGTTCACTCGAGTGGAGACTCAGGAACAATGCGGTGCGACCATTCGCCAATTCAACTCCCTTGATAGGCGCTCGCCTTGTATTGTGCTTTGGTGCTGATAGCCTGACCTTTGCAGCCCCTGCCTGTCAGAGCACAGGCCATTGTGCGCTTTCCGCCTACAGGTACTTCGAAATAGGCCAGCGGACCCCATACAATTCAGGTTGCATACCTGACGCAAAAACCTCAGGATGATGGAAGCAGGTAACATCAGTAAACCTGTGTTGTACGTAGAACTATATTTGTTTATTCATATTATCACTGTGTACTCAAACTTTATCTTTTCTAATGGTTTCATGCTTTATTCTTCGCATAATATTCTGTAATAGAATTAGTAGCAGCGAATGATTTCTAAACTTGTAAACACTTGCAAGTACAACTCTTAATTACTTTTAAGTTATTAATAAGATCGATTTAGAGCTATATTACGTCAGGAAACAGTACAGATTTCTAAACTATCTAGTTATTCTGGTTGCCAGAACGACAAAACCTTTGAGGGAATGTGACAAAAAATTGTAATTCTTCAAACGTTAACGTTAACAGCGAAATAGTTGAGAAATTAAATTTACTTGCATATTTCTTTATTGACACAACTGTTGTATTAAGTTCAGATGAATAACGTTTTAGTACAAGTTATCAAATTCACTTATGCAAGATAAATGGATTATGCCTTTAATTCACCTTTCAGATAACTGGTAACGAAATTATTACGGAGCTACACTGTCTATCTTTGAAATAAAAAAAGTATAAATTACAAACGAATAAATCATTATTTTAATCGCGCCTATGTTCGTCTTCCATCAGTATTTTTTTTTTAAATATATATATAGTCTTGTTAACTGTCGATATGTGCTTGCATTGTATTATTTATAAATAGACAGTTAAATTTAGGTTGTGTCACCATCCACAAGTAGTAAATTCCACAATTTGCGGATTGTTAAAATATTGAACAAACACAATCACACATTTGTTTTGAACAAACAAATCGGACCATTTATGTATTTAAAATCCACTCTTTGGCATTTAGATTGTGTATCAATTTATTACTGTTAAATTAACAGATTTTTTTAATTTATATTTTTGATTTAACTGCGTAGTCTTTTAATAATATCAAGTTAAAAGTTTCGAACATGCGGCCGCATAACTCCTTTGGTAAATCGCCCAACTGTTACCAGAACGATCGGGGTTTGATCCCCGATGAAGACGAAGCTGAACGTCCGGAACGGCTCCCCAGGCCCACTCAACCTGCTATCCAATGAGTACCGTGGAGGAAACTTCGCGGAGAGGTAAACAACGGGCGGAGCATGGCGCTAACCCCCGTCACATCCTGCTAGTGCCAATGGTTGTAATTGAAATGCGGAGCTCTACCTCCGCGAATATTGCGAGAATTGATAGAAGCCGCAGGACTCTTGTGACGTTTACCTTTTAGAAGTTTCGAACTAATTGCTGCACATAGGCACAATATCATGCCTACCAGATGCTAGTAAAATTCCAGGCATTATTATTATTATCATTATTACTCCGCGATTCACTAAAAGTGTGTGCTTTGCTATTTAAATTTCTGTCCGGTTCCCAGAAGTGATGCTCAGTTTTGCAATACTATGAAAAGGGGCCTGTCCAATTTTTTCATTAACAACTTAACAAACTTTCATGTGCGGCAATTACATTACTGAAGTATTGTCAGCAAGGTAGTGAAAATTGTTCAGTACATTCTTATTGTTTACTCACCTGTTTATTGCACACGTCGCAATATAATATCCGTTGAGAAATTAGGAAACTAGATAATCCACTGCCTAATTTGAAGATCGGTACGTGTTCATACTGGTGCTTTATGAGAACACATAATGCGACTCACTGAAGTCTCTGTGCGTCTAATCAAACTGGGACTGAGCAACAATGACACCATATGTGTTCACTTCAATTCTTGGAAATAAACATTTAACAAAATATTTGTTTTTTTCCGAGTTAAAACGCGTTTGTCGATATTCGAAAGAAAAATGCGTAAATTGGGCAAAAATAGGTGCTAACCACAATTTAGCATTTTTAGGTACTATAAAATCACTTATAATGGCCATAAATGTACATAATAAATATATATATGATGTTACTTTAATGTATTTCAGTCAGGAACAAAGTAGGTTTTTGCCTAAAATCCGGTGCCTACTTATCATAGGTCTACACATAAAAGAATATGAATGGAGAGAAATGAAACAGCAAAATCATTCATGTCAAAACGCCTAATGATTTCTTTTACCTTCTTGTAAATTTTAAAGAGCAACGTTATTTTTTTTTTATTTACATCACGTCAATATCGAGGTCATTAGAGGCGGGAAAGGACTGGAGCAAAGAACGGTAAGGAATTCGACCATGGCCTTTAAACAAAGCATCTCGGCATTTTCCTGGAATGATTTGGGGAAACCATCGAAAACCCAAATCATTGATTAAATCAATTAGATGATTAATTAAAGACATTAGAATTTATTGTTCAGAGTTTAGAAACCAGGAGTTTGTCTGTCGTTTGTAGTCAACATGTATACGGATTGTTTACCGCGATTTCAGCGACCGTTGTTGAAGAGATGGCTGGTTTTCCCAGTGGTGCTACTGCTTGGCTCTCAGCTGTCCCCTCTCTCCCCAGTGGTAACGTTGACGGAGCTGTCTGTCCCCAAATAGTGCGTGCTTTTTCTAAATCTCCTAGCTGATCGCTGAGTGTTAGTAAACATTCACTCAAGGCGAGGTTCAAGAACTGAATGTCTTTCTACTGAACGAGATACTCTCAGCTCGACTCCTTCTCCCCTTCCTTGATAGTGGCTTCTTTCCACCATTCGTCAGCACATAAAAAGGAAAGTCATAAGAATTAAGTGGAAAAACGCGGGAGTCAATATTAATTTTTCTTTCGGTTCGTACAAACAAAACAATTTCTCGCTGCTAATTCGTCCGCGTACTTTCTGGGTTGAAATCTTGAAGCATTAAGCGCAGTTCCTGCTTCTCATTGGCCACTCGTCACCTGAGAGTGCGTATCTGGAGATGACTTTCACGGATTATTCATAACAAAGGACTGCTGCTGAAAGATTTTTGCTAAAATGTTTTGGTATGTTTATTGCTCTCAATTACAGCTGTGTCGGCAATATTTCTGCCACACCTATTCCACCATCGCCGCCACGTGTTAAGCACTGCACTATTCATTTTCAATCTCGATCAAGAAATTCATCTATGATCCATTAAATTATATCTTACTAGTGATCGCCCAGGGATTGACCGTAATTAATTAAGTTGTTTAGTTTCTTTCATGAAAGAGTAATAATCTAGTAATTCTCTGCATTACCTATAAAATTAAAACGATACACTCCACGCGTGACCGTATGCTAAATTTTAGCTTCTAATCTAACCATAGCAAATTATGAAATGTATTTATCGATTGTTCATTTAGGCCTGAAAACTGCTTTAGCTTTATGAAACATGCGCATTTAAATGTATCTATCAAATTAATTTCGTCATTTTGTGTGTTCGCTATTTAAATTTGGTCTATTATCATTTTGAATTTCACGCAAATAAGTCTTCCTTATTTCTTGTCTCTCCCGCTCTAATGAAATTACTGAAACTAAAAAAATCAAAAGACACTTAACCAAAGTTTAACATTTTAAATAATCAAATGACCATATAGTACCTGGCAGAATCGCAACATTCCTTTTCAAAGTATTCCTTTCATAACTTCAAACATTAATCTCTACTTTATCCGAGTTCCGTTTTACCAAAGACCAATGCGGGGAATTCACGTAAGAACGTTGGCTCCGATCTTATTTCACGCGCACACACACGTTCGCAAATTAATTTTTTATTTTAATAATCTATTTGTAACATATATTAACTATGCTTATTATATTTTTGGGTGGGGTGGGACATTCTCCACCACTGAAAAACTGTTACTGACCTTTTGAAATTTGGATTAACTGTTTCCTTATAGTTTCCTCTTCACGTTTAGCACTCTCCTTTTCCGGAAAGGTCGCCACGAATTAAATTAAAAATGCCAAAATATGGGGTGCTCCGCAACCGCGAAATGTTAGCAGCACTGTAAAAATGACACAAAAATTATCGGTACAGGGATCATATCAACCTAAATAGGTTCGTTTTGTCATAGTGATCATGGTTAGGTTGAAATTCGGCCTGGACGAAGAGTAAAAAGTTTACGGGAAATTCGTTCTGCGCAGCCCATGTCGCAAACCAGAGACAAACTGCGCATTTGATTACAACTGAAGCAATCGATTATCTCTGACTGCTTATATCGATTCCAAGGTTTGTAAAATATATTATATATAATTTTAGCTTTCTTATTTATTTAAGTTCCTCCGTTCGCCCAATATTCTGGCCGCTAGCTGCGCTATCTACCAGCCCTCGAAATGTTGCTTCTTGCTTCTATATAAGTTCAGAGATTTATTTCGACTGTTTTGTTTCACCAAAGAAGACAAAATAAGGCCGCTAGCTGCGCCATCTAGCAGCCATCTGAGCGATCTACGTAGGCGAGCGAGCGTTTTATTTTACGTAATTGAATGTATTTGTAACGCATATTATAAATGGATTTTAGCTTCCTTCACTTATTCTCCATATAATCTTTAACTATGCCAAATCTCACACTTATCCGTGCGCGCAATATTCTTAAAAATGTAACATAAGTTTTCGCTTAGCGTATTAATATATAGATTACAATAATTATTGCGCATTTAATTCTCACGTCAATCGCATTTTCACTACCGCAAAACCATTCCCACAGTACAGAAACAAAATAGAAATGAGTAATGGAAATTAATATTAACAAACGCAATAACAATTTAAGTATTACAGTTCTTTCGCCACTTTTTCACAGATAAGGAGGATCACTGTCTGTTACACTTAAATACAAATAAAGCAATCTATTCGTACACATTTAGAATATTGTTTTCAGAGGAGTCAAGTGAACTATAAGTCTACTGAAGTGTTCCTGTGGGTCATCAACAAACATAAACTTCTCTGATTAGTGGTGGTTTCAGGGTGAGGTAGAAACCAGTGTTGAGCTCAAACGCAATTAAAGCATGAATAAAATGTAAATTCAGAAGGATAGGAGGAGATCCAAGAAAACAGAAAAACAGTACTACTACTCTGCTTTTACGTAATCACCCAGTATTACTGTGAATTAAAATCACAGTTCCCGCGTGATGGAGAGCTAGTCAAAAAGCCTAATACTTATTTGGCAACAGGCTGACTACGCCTGGTAAGCTGTTTCGTACACTGCAAGAAAAACTCTTTGTCTCATCGGGATTTGGAAGGGAAAAAAATAGCCGTGAATGAGCTATTCTGTCATACTAAATTTTTCATGGTCATGAAAAATGAAAGTACACTGAACTTCTTTCGAATACTATAAACCAGGAACGTGTAATTGATTTAAGTTTTGTAAAAAGTGAAAATAAATATTCTAGGTAATGCAATTTACATAACATAACTCTTGAATTATTTTGGAAATGTAGGCATGACATTTGTCCACATGATATTACCAAAATAAACATTTGTGGACATAATATCACAAAAATAAAAAGTCAAGAGCGAGTTCCTTTCGCGCACGCAGAGTTCCGTACCTTTATTGTCTATCAAACTGATTTCGCTAAACCAGAAATTTATTTTAGAAAAAACTGAAAAATACGTGGCTTTTTCAAACAACGTGTGTTTAAGTCAGATTTAATATAATATTTACAATATTCTCTACCAAATACTTTATAAATTATCCGAAATTTTTTTTCACTGAATAATCAAAATTACTCATTTCTGTTTTGTAGAAAATCACAAACAACAAAACGATTGATACAATTTTACAGTGCTCTTAATGAAACTAGACCAGTAGTTCCGGTAAAATTGATTTTCTTTGTTTTTCACCAACAACTCCTATAAATAAATCACAGAATAAAAAATATCAGGACATTTTCAGAGTAGGTTCATTATTTTCACCCGCACGATTTTTTCGAACTTTCCAGTATAATTGTCTTTGGAGCAGTAAGAACTAAAACATTGCGCACAACAGATTTCTAAATTGCAGAGTTCTGAAGTTATAAGGCACAGATTACAGTCGGACTGAAGAACAAATCAGTGATTCCGTAAGGAATCCGTCCTTTATTCAGAAGACAGACATACTGAAGTACAAATAAATGATTTCAGAAGGGTTCCGGATTTCCTTTAGGTACGGAACATTGAAAAAGTGAAACTAGCGGAAAAAACCGAGAAACTATGCATGAAATGTCAGATACTATTAATTATTTCACATAATTCTGAAATAAAACGTGGCACCAATGTATTTTTGAAACAGTAAAAGTAAACTTTAGAATACAATGCTTAGTTTATTTTAATTAAAAGCTAATATCTTACATACAGTCACTATAGCAGAACAGTTTAGTGGTTCAGTGGATAAGGTGTCTGAATGGGGATCGAAGAGTTCTCGGTTTGAATCACTATCTCGGCGGGTATTTTCGTAGTCGCTTAATTCGACCTTCCCCTCTCACATAGCTTGCTGTGTAATGTGTAGTACGCCAAACGCTTCCATGTTTCGGTTTCTACATTGAACTGTTATTCCCCTGTACCCGGTAGCACTACTGAGTTTAGTCCCCTGTACCCAGTAGCACTACTGAGGTAGGTTAAGGCGGCTATGACAGGGCTGGAATGCGCAGCCAATAGAGACCCTGTTACCAGGTGTTTATGACCACATAGAGTTATGGTATTATCAACATAGTACTGTCTAAAAACGTGGTATTTAAAATTGTTAGAAATACAGATAGGCCTGTTTCGTAGCAGGAAGGGAGAGTAGAGCTGTATGTTTATAAAACGGTCTAATAGAGGTAACTAAATGTGTCGTGCGTGCCTAACTTGATTTTATGTCAGAATCATAACATGTTTTATAAGTTTGGCGTGTGTGCAGCTTCGGAGTTTGCTTCAACGCTCCTCCGAGGTCGCAAACTGTCCCAGAAGTGTAGCGATGATTGAATTTGAAGAGCACTACAGCCAACTTCCTGATTTCTGTTCCTTGCTGTAAACTCAAGGAACGCTAACGTAAGCTTCTGCATTTATAAAACCTGGTAATCGTACAGACGGTATGATGTGGAATTCTAACTGTGAAGCGTCGTAGTATATTCGCAACAGCAAAGAAAAGCTTTGAAAATTTTTTTAAGGCTCGTAAAAATTCTAAACGAGATCAGGATTCTTCCATACCAGCATTAACCGACCGAGCCACAGGGCCACTCCCCCGTCATAGTAAAATAAATATACAAAACTTTATGGTTTTCCACCCTGTATCAAGGAGGAAGTATGGTACTAATCAGGGTAAAAAATACCATACCAATGTTAACTGATGCCACTAGCTAATACTATGGTAAATTTAATTGAAATTTGTGTTCCTCTGTAATTTGAAACAACTCAGAAGGAATTGTCCTTTCGTTATGAAAATTTGTGCTCACGTTCCTTGAGAGATATAATCTAAGAAATGTACTTTACAACAACCAAATATACAGGGTGGGGCATTTAATATGTTTTCTGGGAATATTTCGGAAAGAAATCATTTTAACAAACAATAACCTATATAAAAAATAATCGTACAGTAGGGGGCTACAATTATGTGATATTGGTTTTTTCACAGGTGGCGCTGTTGTCGTTACAACAAGGTCAACTTAATTCTTTTAAATGGGAACCCCTATTTTTTTTTGAAGATTCCGATTCCTCATGAAAAAATAAAAATAGTTTGCTTAACTCACTTTTCTGTTAGCCTCACAGATGGCGCTGTAATCGCGAAAAATGAATATTCGCGTTTTTCGTGTATAATTTTAATTATTGTTTAAATAATTACATGTAATTTTCATTCTGTAAACATAGAAGGTAATTTTAAAGCATAATGACGAAATTGATTTTTTAAAGTCTTTTTCTTACTTATTTGCAGCCATGTCTACAGCAGGTGCTCAAAAAGGTGACCATTTACTTCCAGACATTTTCTGACCCTTTGCAGAAATGATGCCTGAACAGCTCGAAGTGTGTCAGAAAATGTCTGGAAGTAAATGGTCACCTTTTTGAGCACCTGCTGTAGACATGGCTGCAAATAAGTAAGAAAAAGCATTTAAAAAATCAATTTCGTCATTATCCTTTAAAATTACCTTCCATGTTTACAGAATGAAAATTACATGTAATTATTTAAACAATAATTAAAATTATACACAAAAAACGCGAATATTCATTTTTCGCGATTACAGCGCCATCTGTGAGGCTAACAGAAAAGTGAGTTAAGCAAACTATTTTTATTTTTTCATGAGGAATCGGAATCTTCAAAAAAAAAAAAAAATAGGGGTTCCTATTTAAAAGAATTAAGTTGACCTTGTTGTAACGACAACAGCGCCACCTGTGAAAAAACCAATATCACATAATTGTAGCCCCCTACTGTACGATTATTTTTCATATAGGTTATTGTTTGTTAAAATGCTTTCTTTCCGAAATATTTCCAGAAAACATATTAAATGCCCCACCCTGTATACTAATCGAGTAAAATCGTTCCGCATATGGGCAATTCTTTACAAGTTATTATGCGAGAAACATGTATTATTACATGTTTATGCCTTGTAACTGTTTCTCGGGCTTTTTTCCGAGAAAAAACTGCATGACATATCCATATGATATGTAGAGGAGACTTAACCGCACACAAACGTTTATAAATATACAACACTGACCTACGATAGCAGATGTAATGAACTAGTGAACTGTCTACGATGTTGTTTTTTTATTTATTTTTAATTTTTTTTTTATAATTATTATTTTTTTCTTTATGGCTTTACGTGTCGTCGCCTTCGATGTCATCAGAGGCGGCAAAGGATGGGGGAAAGGGACGGGAAGCAATTCAACAATGTCCTTTTTAAAAGGAAGCATTCCAGCATTAGCCTGGAGTGATTTGGGGAAACCATGGAAAACCCAAATCTGGTTGCCCGTACGGGGATTCGAATCCGCGTCCTCCCGAATGTGAGGTCAGAGTGTTAACGCTCACCGCCCATACTTGGTTCTACGATATTAATAATCCAATGCATTTCGCAACGTAGCCATTCCCTTGCAATGACACGTCCATATAACCTGGGTTTGTGCTTAGGTTAAATGCAGCCTGGACCACAATGAGAATTACAGTAGAAAGGCCAACAATATTAGCGGAGGTGGTGGGTACGTTGAAATGCAGCCTCGACCAGAATTAAAATCGACGTTCCATGTTATGGTAACTTTCGATTATTAAAATAATTGTCAGTTCAACAATTAATCTATAGCGAAACATATCTGCTATCGTCTTTCAATGTCGTACATTAAAAATCGTTTATATGGCGATACTTCTGCAGTTCATGTTACATGCACGCGGAATGCAGTTTTTTTTTCTAAAAAAATGAAGCGTGAGACACAGCAACAAGGAACATTAACAGATAAAAATACGCAATTCTTGCATAATAACTTGTACGGAACTGCCCATATTTCGAAAAATTTTACTCGCTTAGTATATATTTGAAGGTTATAATATACAACGTTTCTTAAATCCTGTCGCTCAAGGAACGTGTGTACAAGTTTTCGTAACAAAAGTACTATTCCTTCCGTGGCAGCAAGCATTACGGGACCACCGAAACTGTATCAATAGATTAAGTGCACACAGATGGAAATTAATGTAAAATTGACGGTATTGCACTCTGTGTCATGGAGAAGTATGTTCTAATCATGAGTTTTCAGTCATGGACAAACATAGACAGACAGATAAAAATTTTACGGTTTTGGCATTTCTGTCATCAGTAATGTACGTTACAATCACTATTTTTGAAATAAATTTAAGGTACAGTCAAAAAGTCTTAACAGTTTCATTATAACGTATAGATTAGGCAATGGATTATGCCCTACAGTGCTCCTAATGCCGCTCCACGTTGCCGTTCTCGTCTCTAGATAAAAATTTACCTGTATGTTAACTGATGACATAAGCAATCCCTATGGCAAGTTTAGTTTAAATTCATTCCTTAGTTTTTGTGTGATGCGTGGACAGACAGAAAGATAATCCGCATGTATTGTGTTGGACTCGGAATCATAGCGAATAATGTAACTTATCGGGATAAAAACTATCCTGACGACATAAGCTATCATTATGTGCAGTTTAGTTAAAATTTATCCATTAGTTTCTCCGTAATACGAAAACAAGCAGACAGACCGGAAGAAAAAACTTTTTTTTTCGGTTTCGGCATCTTTATCATCATTACCTATTACACTTTTTGAAATAAATTTAATATACAGATGGAAAGTTTGAACCATTTTTTTACATAGTGTATATATAGATATCATGTTACAGCATAACCTGGCACTTAGTGTGCATCTTGGGCCCGTATTCCCGGTTTATTACAATATTTACATTTGATTAAAATTTAGATGGAAATTTTTTATTATATTTTGTTCAGGATGTAAGGCAAGATTTATTTTTATTAAACTAATTACACATGAAAATTTGGTATCGATCTAAATCAGCACTTTAATTAAATGAATATTGGTTAGTTTTTAACATTAGAAAGTTATTAATACCTAATTAACTAATGAGAAGAAACTTATATTTATGAGTTCATGAAACGAATGTTCTTTTGTCACTTTCTTTCGATTTGGTCGAAATTGGGCCTGCTTGGTGATATTTGTCGGTGTTCTGTTGAAGCACATTTTCAAACAACGTTTCGTAGTGATCCAGTTTCCCCAATCGCAGCAGTTGCTATTAAAAAACCCTCTTATTTGCAGTTGGCTACTGTAAAATCCATTTCCTGTTTGGCAGGATACCACCCTAAGGGGTGACAGAAGATGCAAAATTTTCGGTGTTTTACAAACCCTCGGAAACATATTACAGTTAATTCTTACTCTTGCTTTGCTTCTTTGTTGCCATTCTTCTAATAATGATCTCGTTACCACTGCAGCTGTTATTTCTGGTGATCCCATGAGTCTTTTCACCTTTTCCAGATTTCCTGTGTTGATGCAGCATTGTGGTCTTCGCTTCCGAACTTCCAGGTCTGGTGGTTAAGGTAATTTCGCCAATAGCCGACACGTTAAGAACTAATATTCTTTTTTCAAATATTCGTACTTTAATATTTAATAAATATACGTACATTAAAAGACATTTTCTACGTCCTGAATATTTCCATCCCATTTTACATGACAGTTACTAGTAAATTTTATGTACAAATACCTATATATAATTAAAGAAGTGATCTTTTGTATTTGCATATGTAGTCGACACTGTGAATTAGACATGCTCCTATAGTCAACAATTTTTGTACGTGTGGTCGAACCGAATGTGGTGGTGTAATGGCTAGCATTCTGGCCTCGCATTCGGGAGGACGGCGGTTCGAATCCCCGTCCGGGCATCCAGATTTGGGTTTTCCATGGTTTCCCCAAATCACTCCAGGTGAATGCCGGGATGCTTCCTTCAAAAAGGCCATGGCCGAATTCCTTCCCATTCCTTGCCCCCCATCATTTCCCGTCTCTAAAGACCTAGTTGTTATAGGAGACGTTAAGCAACTAAAAAAAAAAAGTGTGGTCGACACCCTTTCGATAAAGATAAAATACCAAAAAGCTCAAAAAAGAACGAGAGTTGATCAAAGGAGAGCGAGAAGAAAGTTAATATAACTGGCCCAGACCAAGAGGAAACAATGGCAGACCCAGTTGGAGTACAATGGCTGCCAACCCAGACTGCACAAGTCACGAGCCCCTGGAGAATACTGCAGACTCACGGAACCAACTCGAAGCTAAGTTCATTCGTTAAACACAGACAAAAACATACGCACAAAAAGCAAGCTGTTTCAGAGGTGAAGGTCGTACTTAAGGGTCTTTGAATATCTCCGCCGAAACAGGGATTCGAATAGGGGTCGTTTCGTTCCCCAGTGAGACGCTTTAACCAATGAAGCACCAGACAAGTCATTTCTTGCGGTAAGCCACCCATAATACGTCCTGTTTACATCTCGTTCTAAAAGAAGTTAATAAGACATTTATTGGCCTTCTCGTTGCAGTTTTTGCCCCACCTGTTTCCTTGAATTCATTTAAAAGGCTTTTGTTTTGTTACAATGATCTGTCTGGTGATTTTCCTCCCAACAGTGTGAACAGGAATTATTGTGGAGCTTACAATGTTTGTTGACGTGACCAAATAAAATAAAAAAAATTTCCCTCTCCTTGGAAGAACAATGTAATCTTTCGTCATTAATGCATAAAATTCTATGGTGTTTCTCTTTTACTGTAGGAAAAGTTTCATAATAGAACAGGACACACCTCGATAACGTAATGAAACGGTTACCTTTTCTCGCTAACAGATCTTAAAGTCAGTTGTAAACCTTCCAGAAATTCTGTTTTCTCTATCATTTCATCGAGGTTTTGCAGATAAACAACATCAGCAAGGATGACTGCATGCATTGTCGCATGTATGTCATACAATATGACGAGTGGCATCCGTTTTCTACGGAGTTCCCATCACATATTTTGAGTCAATACTTTGTTATTTATAATATTTGGGCGTCATCTGGAGATTTCGTATCAACTGTAGTTGCACTGTTCTTAGTGCATATTATGTTGACTCTAATTTTGTACCTACCAGGTTTGATTATTCTTGCTACTTGTTCTGTCACTTGCTTCTGGATCTCTCTGCTCCCATCTCCCTATGGAAGTGTTAAGTACTGCAATTTTGTTAACATGACTGATTTTTTTACTCGTAGCCGTCGATCCTCCAGATTTTGGTTTTTTTTTTTTTTTAGCTAAATTAATCAGTCGTCCAAGAAAGTGTTATTTACTACCCTACATACTAAATTATCTTTAATTTCCCTTAGTATATCTTCGCTTAGAATGTTTCCACAATGAAGTGTTCCCTATGTGAGGGAAGCGACTTCTTGATCATACAGTTATGATTCTTCTAAAGTTGCCTTCTCCTATTGGAGGTTGACGGTCCACATAGCTTGCTCTGGGCGTGAAACTGCAGATTGGAAAGCCTCTTCTGATGTGTAATTGAAAATTGAACCATCTCCGAATGTCCTTCAGCTACGAATTCTTTTTCCCTGTATCTTTCTTTCAATGATGAGTTGCAGCAGCTGGTACCTCTCGCAATGTGTCATAGATATTCCGTTTTCCTTTGCTTTATAGTGAGCAGCAGTTATTTTTGTTTCTCCATCCGATTAAGTACTTCTTCGTTTGACATTTATGAAGATTTGAAGTTAATGTAAACCATAATTCACTATCAAGAAACTTGACGTATTACTTGACCGGACAGAACCAATGAATAATCGGTTTACATTTTCTATGTAATCGAATCTTTCAATCACGAAGTTAAATAATTTATTGAACATCAAAATGAGTTGTTTTTTCTATTCATGAAAAATTCAAAACAAATAATAGAGTGTTCAGTTCTCAGAATAGGAAAAATTTATGATTCCCTAGGGGTTTGAACTGGGCTTAAAGTCTTTGCAATGTATTTTTTATTAAGAAGGATTTTTTTTTTACCTTTGCATTGCGGAGGCAACGTATAGGTGAGGTCACGTAGCTACCCTCACTCCACGTGGTCTTCCGGTCTCTCATGTCTGTGGGCTGGCTCTGCAACTATGATGCGTTTACAACTGGTAGTGTCCACAGATATATCACACGGGTCTGGTACTATGGAAACTGAGTTATCAGATGTAGTTGAAGTTCACTTGAAATTTTGTCAGACAAAGGTCTCCCTTCATCAGTGCTTCCCATAGTAATGTCTCACGACATATGCATTTGGTAAAAGTGTTAATAACTATAAGTCGGAACTCTAGGAGTTAGAGTTAAAAAGTTAATAGGGAATAGAATTAAGAATTTCAAATTGTGGCATACTTGAGTTATGAAATTCAGGAAGTTTCGGTTGCTGTCATTATGGCAGCTTAGAGGTCAGTCACCCCTTTTCGCCATCTCCGTGGTCGCGATGAGGGGTGTGCTCCAGTCGCCAACCTACGAACACCAAAAGGCGTCTTTGGTAGTGGTGGTATCTATGTATTTTTCCTTATGGTAGAGATTGTACAAACTGCAACTGGCAAGTTAGGAAGTCAATGTTGGCAGTGCTCTCCCCAAAGCACATCGCAAAATCCAAATTATCGTTACCTAAAGAGTATTAAAGGCCCACCTAACACAATAGCGTACTCGGTTGCTCAGTCGTGATCCATAGTGGTACTGCCCGCGTTGCAGGCCTACTAAGATGTAAGTCCATATATATTTCTCTCTCTCTCTGTGTGTGTGTGTGTATCTGCCAAAGAACTCACTTTTGCTACGGTTATGTAGTGAAGTAAACTAAGAACATTAAGATGAAGTTGGTTTAACAGCCTTTGTGTGACTGTTGGTTACTAGACAATTTTACGAATTTGCTTGAATGAATACGAGTTCCTGCTTCGAGTGTAGACCTTTGTATCCATGTCAATAAGTTGGACGGAATATAATTTAATTTTGTGTGGTTCATTATCTATCCACGTATTTTATTTTTGTAATGTTCCCGTCCCCTACGACGTTGCTATTGCTAACCGTGAATGCAGTCAATCTCCATCAAAGAGAAGCCCGATAATAAATAAATTAACCGAAAAGTATTAAAGGTGGGGGGCTGGATGGTTATACCGTCTGAAGATGATTATGTTGTCCTCTTCTTGCGGAAGCCTCACAGTCATTCTGCCCATTGCAGTAGTGCGTGTGAATCCGAAGTGTGGCCGTAGGCTCCCCTTAGTGAAAAAATAAATACAAAAGAGATTTTATAACATTGTCTGTAAGCATTGTCATTCGGTGACCTCTAACTAGCGCTCGTCACATGACTAGAAAATCGTAGAAAACACTTTGTTGGTCGCCCACCCGAAGCTAACGGAGAATGCCGAATCGGCACTTCTCAATAAAATCGTTGTGTTCCCGAAACGTGCCTGAACTGAAAGCGAGCTTCAAGCCATTTATGATGTGCAAATAAATCCATGGCCCTAATGGCTAAATCGCCAAGAGATTTCACTCGCCAGCTAGTGGATTTGCCAGTCCCCGCCGCTACTATTGAAAACACGGGCAAGGTCACTTTGATCTATCGGGTATGATATAAGATACATTGACACTCTGTACCTTCGAATTAATTATAATACTTATCATTTAGATCAGGGATGGCCAAACCGCGGCCCGCCGTATGGCAGCTTGTGTCCTGCGGGGAAGGTAATTAAATACGTCATCTTTAACATTACACGGTGATATTAAACACTACGACACTCAGTTAAACTGATTTTAAAACAGTATCATCACTCGCTTGTCTTGCGAGGATGGACATTCGACTGTGCGGGTGGGCAATCGAGTCATCACGACTTCGAGATGTACAGGTCATGTGATTTCCAGCGCAGTAGTAGTTTGCTGAACTGCTTCTTGAAGCGCTTGCGTTGGAGATAGGTCTCCTAGCAGTTTTCCTTTCCACCGCTAGATGGGAGTATGCTTTTCTTTCCGTTATTCTTTGTGTCTTATTCGAAATACATTGTCTACATTGCTTGTCTCGGCTATATTGTTTCTGGTGTTCAAGCAGGGTGGAGGATTGCGGGACGGCGATGTGATGCGTGATGCTATCCATTGATACACAGTCAACAAGTCTGCGGGTATTTCTATCACACACCCCTCCTTTTGACTTCAACATTGATGCAATTAGTCCTGCCAAACAAAGTCAATAGTCCCATTAAAACATTATATTGTTAATGCTTATATGTGTGTTTCTTCTAACTCTCAGAGCACCACTAGTATGATGGTAGCAGCTAGCTCAGTGCACGTGCCGCGGTTTTCTCCTTGAGAAAGGAACTGATCACCACACCACGTGAAATACCATCAATAGTCACTCAACGTTTATAAAATAGTAACACAAACTTTCAGCTACGTTACTTAAACACTATTACTCTATGTATTCTGTTCGATGTACTTCCTTTCTCCACACAAATCGCGTTCATAAGTGTGAGCTATATGACTGTAAACACGACTTGGTGGCCATCTTTGCCGAGAATAAAGCTGCCAGTGTACTGGAAAGGCTACCAATTGCTAGCGATTTCTTGGAAGCGAATATAGTAGCCTACTCTTCCTATCCTCATGTAACAGGATGTTACTATGCTTTTATACAATCAGATATATATCACTGGATCTTGTTGCAGCAAACATTTGCTCTGTTGCTCTCCTTCTATGCTGGAGCAACATTCAGTTGTTAGAATCATTGGACTTTCGTTTTGGTGATGGCAGTATCTACCTCAGAACTGTTATCACTAAAATTTGTGCATAGTAAAGTCTTCTTGCTTCATTCTCACCACAAAAACAAGAAACTTGTAGTGGGTGCTTGGGTGGGAGAAAACCTTTTTTACTTCCCTTTTTATCATTCAAAGAAAACCCTAGGCTGCTAATTTATTGGGCACTCATACTGGCGTTTAGGTAAGGCTTATTTAATTTTAACATTAACACATTCAATTATTAAAAGAAAAGGAACAAAACAAAGCCTCGTCTTACAATTGCCAACACATTAATAAATAAACAAAAATTTAAACACTACCACATTTTAATTGATCGTGAAGCAAATTCCCAACATTAATAAATAAGCAACAAAAGCTTCACACTTGGTTTTAATGGAAAGTTCCCTTCATCACAATCGGGAATCAAAAATCAGGTACAGTATAAACACGAACTGCATCAGATTTCATGCCGGGCGGCAGGATAATTTAAATTATCCACCAAGTGTTGCTACAGGAAAGTCTGTCGCAACTACCTCAACATTTTGCTGGAGGCGAGAACTCCTAATCATTGAAAGGTCGTTACAGGGTTGTACCCAATGACCGCATGTAAGTATCGCACTGCACTGTTCGTAGAATGATTACCGTGAAGGCGATATGTTTCCCTCGGCGGCGGAATTGTTATAGCACCTTGGCTATAGCGGACAGTGCAGCACGTCCTTCAGTCAACGTACTAAATGAGTGCCCAGCAACCTCACTGCCAAAGGACGCTTGTGTCGAACCCTCAGGTTCGATGCCAAGGCAGGACGATCTCCATCCTCGGAAGATTCACTCCTTCCCGTCCGAAAGCTGGACGTCCAGTCCTTATCCCCGTCGCTCGTGATTAAAATAGAGAAAAATTCACAGTAATTACAAAATAGTCCGCCGTTGATTGGCTCTGCTATTTGACTCCTGCTGCCAGCTATGACGATTGTACATTTTCTTTTGGAGATTCGTGCGAACTCTTACATATTCGCCAAACAAAGACCTCTGGAGCGTCCGCTCGGGAACAGGAGGTCGGCGTACGTCCGTTCACCCCGCTGAGGTATTTTCTCGGAGCTAAGGGATTATATGTTTCACCAACTCCGTTAGGAAGGGTAGCTGCATCTCCATTGTCCCTGGCTGTCGCTGGTGTGCCTACCTGATGCGACTCCTCGGCGACGGGCCATTTGGGAGGTCCGGCAGATGTTAACAGGCCTCTCTGATTATCCATTTCATTATTCGTTTTGTACTGTATGTTAAATATAAAAATGTACGGAATGACCCATTTTCGACATTTTGTTACAAACTCAAGCTCACTTTGGGATAGTTTAACTAACGGTCACTTTCAAATAGGTTAATTGTCAACATGTAGTTTGCTGTCACCGTTGAGTTATTACGTGTACTGGAAGCGCCGTTATCACTCTCGTTCGCAATGATTTACTGTCAGAAATAGCTGCAGCTGTCCGGCCTTATAAAAAGTTATGTCTCACATCCACCGGTAGATGGAAGTGTCCTGTAACATGTCAAAATAATGCGAAAGTTGTTCCTGTTGCCTCAAGGGGACGAGTCTAATTATTCAAAATTTATAATGAACAAACAACAATCATATTCCCTTCTTAATAATACGAGAACATTGACAAATTTTCCTCGCCCCGTCGGTCACTAACTTATCGCTACCATGGTTGATGTGGTGGCCGATAAACTAATAGCCTCTAGTCTGTACTGCAAGGCCTTATGTCTATAATGGCCGCAAGTCGACTATGCAAACAATGTCAACCAAGACTACTGAAAGCCGAATCCCGTTCTACATTTCCAGTCAGCTGTAGATCTGGGCGTGTATATGCAGGTAACTCAAGGTTGCGTCGTAAGTTGAGCGGTTTGATTTTGAATCTTGATGAATTTTTTTTTTACTTACTGCTTTACGCCTCGTCGACGTCGAGATCATTAAAGGTGGGATGGGACTGAGGAAAAGGAACGGGAAGGAATTCGGCCATTACCTTTTGAAGGAACCATCCCGGCGTTCACCCGGAGTGATTTGGAGAAACCATGGAAAACCCAAATCTGGATGCCCGGACGGGGATTCGAACCGGCGTTCTCCCGAATGCGAGGCCAGAGAATCTTGTTGAAGATGAGGAGATTTACTTGAAGCTAAACTATCTTCTATGTCAGATCAGACTTTCCAAATGAGTACTAGGAGTTCGAGGGTAAAATCGTTCGGAGTGACATAAAAATCGCTATTTTATCTCCATCAATTTCACTTCATAAGGTTCAACATTCTGTGTGGACTCTTTGTTTACGTTTATTCTCCTTGCTGTTGGTCGATTCCACACACACTCTCCCCTCTGCACGCAGCAGGCGAAACCCATGTCTAGATTTATGGTCAGCCATAAACAACTCTAGGTTGCATTATAATATGACAACTAAGTGGTTAACCCTGAGCTCAACATACAGATTTCAAATCTTGTTGACGATAAGGGAATTTTCTCGAAACTAAAACATCTTCTAGGATAGCTCAGTCACTACAAATGAGTATTAGGAGTTGGTATTGGGTTCTTTTCCTCAGAGAAGAGAAGCCTATGACGCGTGATACCGACTTCAAAACCTCCATTCTAGAACCTGAACCTTCGAATGATGCGGTTCTACTTCATCGTATGAGTCTCAACGTTCTAAGCGGACTAGTTATTTAAGTTTATTCATCATCATAAAGAGTTTTCTGATTAATCATTGGTTAATGCTTCTTACTGGAGATCTACTAGTCCCATTTCGGATCCCTGTTTCTGTGAGGATTTTCAAAGCCCCTTAACCAGATCTTCACCTCTGGTACAGCTGTACAATGTGAAGTTCGCCAAAACGCTTCCGTCGTTTGGATTCGACGTTGAACTGTAGGTCCCCTTCACCCGGTAGGACTACTGGGTTAGGTTAAGGTAGCCACAGTAAAGGTACTTGCTCAGCAAATGGAAACTCTGTCAATGGGCAGCCGAACCCTTCGGGGATATCCCGTCCAGAAATAATATTTACGCATTATTATTATTAGAGTTCGGATCTTTATGACCAAAAAAATACAGGCAAATATGACCTTTAAAATGGGTAAATATGACCTATAAATGACAAAATATGACCAAACATTTAAATTTACTGTACTTCAAAACATACTTAGTTATACATCATTATTTTTTCTAGTAGTGTCGCTTTCATGTAGACAGCATAATTTGCTTCCTTGCACTCGCTGCACCATTGGGAAATTAAATTTTGAATCGTTTTGTTGAAGTCACTTTAAGTTCAGATAATTTGCAGAATAGAACTTTTTGATCTGTACTAAAATACTTCTTTTAAATTCCCTTACGTAACTTCGCACTTTCAGAAACTTTTATCTTCGACATGGCGGTAGGTCTACTCACTGGATCACTGCAGATTTAACGATTATTGAGGATATTTCATTGAGATATTGATTGACACTGATCGACACAGGCATGCTTCTGCTGCATTGTCGATATTAAAAGCCGGGCGGAACATTACGTTTAGAGAGTGACAATAATGTATAACTTAAATTCTTGACTGGTGAATTCTGACCACAGTGAAAGTTAGTTTTGTTTTTTTCTCCACCTGTATAGCAGAAGTACAGTTCTGTCAATAATTATTTTAATTTTTCTCATCTATATCTAGTGATTCCCGGTACTACTAAAAAACTACCAGATTTTTCCTCAAAATATGACCAAAACTAGGAAAATGGTCTGAATATGCATTTATATGCTTTATAAAATACATTTAAATACAATCAGAAACGTTGAATTAGTGTTTAACTAAGTATTTCAGCTAGAAAAAGAAGGCAGGAACAAATATGACTTGTCCTAAAGATCCGAACATTAATTATTATTATATCATCGTGAAACTTATTTATCCCGTAAGTAATAGACAGTTACCTGGGATCGGTGTTGTAATCATTCAGTCAACTAGCTTGCGGCTTTTTTTTTTTTTAACTATCCCATTCGTCAACCAAGGACCACATGGACTCCAGCCACCTCAATGAGTCATTGTGAATCATGAGAGAGACGGAAAGGAACCTATTTCCTACCCGAAATCTAATCGGAAAGCATTGTGTTGCCATTTGTAACTCATAACTTTGTGTGTTCTGTATGAAAAGTATATGTTTTATTGGTGAAATGAGTAATTTATGAGGCGCAGATCGGGGACTGCGGGAAACCGCCAAGAACCGCAATCTGGATTGTCGCTACGCAGGGCCGCGGGCCTGTGCCCGGTCCCGTTATACCTCCCCAATTCAATGTGCGGTGACTCAGTGCACTGAGCCACACTGGCGGGCTACTATCAGTTTATTATATATTCGTAGTCTTTGATTTTACATTTTAGCCAGTGTAAGTTCCTTGAATGTGGTTAGTGAACTAAAGGAAAATGTAATTCCTGAACTCGATAATCACTTGTTTTTAATTACGTTGTTGTTGTTGTGTGTATGCATGATACCTCACGAATATTGCTTTTGTTTCATCTCAACAGATCTCGGATACAAGATATAGCCAATGGTATATCCGAGTTAGAAGAAAGATTCTGCAGAACTACTGTCGAAGAACCAATTTCGATTTAAATACTTTATTAAGTAATGCAAGACTTAACCGGAAATATAGTATGACGATACGGATGGCTGGAGCATTTATGGAAAAGCACCTAAATATCCTGGTACCAACCAAGTTGTAGGTGGATATGAATCGAAAAAACCTCTTGGACAATGGAAGACACTACCTGAACCATTAATTTTGCATCAGATTTTACGTCTATTTGGTCGTGGGCCTAGAATACCATTTACTTTGGGTCCTTTTTATTCAATTGGGGCAGATAGGTCAGTTGAATCCTCCAGCGACAAAAATTCAATCTCTGAAATGCAATGGTCTAATAACTGGTAAACACTCCGCCATGAAGGTGTTATATGATGGCAAAGGCTGAAGGAAGAAAGTTCAACCGTGATAAAGAAGCGTTATAGGTCGATTGATTGAGTCGGTTCGGGGCGGCTGACTTATTTATCCACTTCCGTGCCGTATAGCCCTGCAACTGCTCAAGGATTTTTGGCGAGCCACTTACGGAGCTAGTCGAATAGGCAATTCTGATACTGCAGATGGCAATCGATTCTAGCTGCCGACCTGAAGAGTCTACTGGACCACCATGCATGAACAAGAGTAGTGTCAATACCTGCGAGTGAGCTCGTACCCCGGACCAAAACACCCCATGTATTCCTTATGGGCCTGTGTGTGAGCTCAGGACCACCCACGTCGCGCAGGTGTTCGCCAGACCACCCACGTCGCGCAGGTGCCACGTTGTTACGGCTCATAAATTATATGCTAATGAGGCTACGCGGCACTTCTTAACCTAAGTTACAGGTCGTAAATTATATGCTAATGAGGGTCGGTCCCTTTTTATGGACGCAGGTGTGAGCCCCCCGGATCGTAAATCGTTTTAATGGGGTCATTATTTATTTTCTCAAACCGCCGTGCACGTGTGCTGCAGACCCGTTTTCCGCCCCTCTCGGCCGACCCGGCGTCAGTTTGCAGCCATGTCTCGTCTGGTGATGTTGTTCTCCTCTGTCTACCAACTCAACGCTGGTGATACGAAACGTTTGACGATAGGGTTATCGTCCAAACATGAGTTTGAACCTGTTGTTGTTCTGGAAAAAGTGGGACACAATAAAATTGTTTTAACATACTACGAATGGAACGTCCTGATCCAGGAATTGGACGTAGTGTCCGAGTTATTCAACGCCGGCACCGACAGCATCCCGCTTGGTGAGCACACCGTCTCCTGCCGAACGATTGCCGGGGTGAAGACTGTTTGTTTCCACCTCAATGACGATCCTGCCAGCGGTGTCTTCTTCGGCCAGTCTACTTGGAGGAACTTCGTCGACGCGCAGCCGGCCGTGACCAACGCCTTGACCGTCAAGCAGAAGTGGGGCTACTTGGTGGCGCGATATTATACAGAATTTGTGGACATTCTAGCTAATAAAGTGCTACGAGACTTCAATATGGCTACAGTGCAAAAACTGATTGACATGCACATTAATAATGTTCGTGTAGCGCAAGTGACACCCAGTTCGTCATTGGATTATGCGCAATTAAGACTTGAACTTATTGCATATAAAAATTTGTTAGTATCTGATGATGTAAATAATATTGTAATTAAGAATTATGAACCTGGATATGATGTTTGTGGACCTTATTAACTAAAGTGTTTAAATAAATAACACATTTTTATTTTATTTCT